>JADMLD010000921.1:0-1200000 GCA_017589585.1 Phylloscopus whistleri
CAAGGAGTTAAGATGAATAACATCTTTGAACAAATATTTCAAGCATGCAGGGAATGTTAAAAAGTAAAAAGATGAAATCCTGTGTAAATTGTTTAGAACATTCCTAGTGAAGACATGATGATTAATAAACATAAAAGGAGGAAGATGCATATTAATTTGTTTATAAGAGTCTTCTAACTCATTAAAAGTCTTCTAAGTATTTAACTAGTGAAGCAGTGGATAAAACCTGACATTGTCTTTAATCTTTTTGAGGACTCAAATATGAAAAAAAACCCAGATTATTGCTAAATATGTGTAATAGCTCTGTTAATGACAGTGTTTTGAAAATGTGGGGGGTTGTCAGCTCAGTGGTTCTGCTGTAATATGGTGGAAATTTTAATTGACTTTTCTGTCTAAGTTGCTGTGACCAGAAAGATTGAAGAAAAATTAAGTTTATCAACCACAATCTTTGGTGCTTGTGTATAGATTTTGGTAACTTTGATTGATGACTCATTTTGAACTGGGAGATCTCTAGAAAAGCACAAATACAGGAAAATATCTTGTTTATTTTGTATCTTCACTAAATCACTATAACAAACTGAGGCTTTTTTACTATTAACAGCTAATGTTTTTGTGGAAAAACCCCTATGGTCTGTTTTAAAAGAAATTGGAGTATTAGCTTAATGTCCTGGACAAAAGAATTGAGTAATTGCATTCAGTCTAACTTAAAAACAAATGAATAAGAAATAGCTGAAGAACCATCTAGCCTTTGTATAAACAGTCCTGCAAGAAAATCAACATATATTTGCAAGTTTACTCTGAAATTATATTTCCTTTTTATACACTTGTTTTGTGCAGGTTTGTGCTCTAAAATTGTTAATACAAATAATTTGTGCAAAAGAAATTGGACATGCCTACTTTTTGCAAGCAACAGGTAAAAAAGTGTCATTTCTGCTGTATCATGCAATATGAGTGGAATCATAAGAACCTTCTAGTGGTTTTTTTCTCTTCATTTTTCAGCAGACACTTCTCACTCTTTTCTCCATTTCCCCCCACTTTGTCAGAGACTATACCTCATTTACACTGTGATTCCATAAAGCAATGGATTTCTATTTCTGCTTATCTGTACTTGTAGAACTGCATAACTTGTTTCTCATATCACTATTACAACATGAATAAGTAATCACAGCAGAGTTATGTTGGTAATTTTGCAGATCCGATGCGTGGGCCACGACGACTGGAGGTTGTGGAGATCAAATCTAGGCAGATCACTATTTGCTGGGAGCCGTTTGGGTACAATGTCACGCGTTGCCATCGCTACAACCTCACAGTCCATTACCGCTACCAGGCTGGAGGACAGGAGCAAGTGAGGGAGGAAGTCAGCTGGGATACAGAAAGTTCACATCCCCAGCACACAATTACCAACCTATCGCCGTACACAAATGTCAGCATCAAATTAGTATTGATGAATCCCGAAGGACGGAAAGAAAGCCAAGAGCTCGTAGTGCAAACTGATGAAGATGGTGAGTTTTTGTATTTATATGTACATGGTGCATGACCTGACAGTATAAATTTTCTGTATAAATGCATGTTCTACTTTCACTAAAATTTGTAACAGATTTTCCACCAACCTCACCAATTTTAATAGAGTAAAGCTCCATTATTAGAATGATCTTTCACATAACCTATAACATCCCAGGATAGTTTAATCATTTCATCATTAAACTTGTAACTTCTGCTTGAACTGTGTTCTGCCTCTCTAAAGTTCCAGTATCAGGTTGAATAAATTTCAGGTGAGTGTCAGCAGTATCCTCATGGAAACTCCTCTACTGAGTGATGTGCTCTGCACTAAATATTTGTTTTTGATTTGCAGTTTCAGTTTCTCTGTCTTTGGCTTTCTAACTACTGGACACTGTTAGTTGCTAGTTCAGACATTATATTCCATATACTGCATTGAAATATACAGATATTCGCTTCCTTTTAATAATTTTCAACTCACATGGGGTTTTCAGATCTCTTTTTTAAAAACTTATTCTATTTTGATTAATAATAAATATAATAATAAATAATGTAATTATCTAATGTCTTTTTTGAGGCAGGGACAGCAGAATTGGGCAATGTGTCTCTGCAATGCTCTAATAATATTGCATGAAAAGATTATACCATGTCCCCAAGTCTTCTGTGATATTATTTTGATTACACATACGGAGAGTTTATTGAAGCTCAGCTGGGTACAATACCAAAATACGACTTTGTTGTTGAAGTGGTCATGCACCAGGAATCAGTTTCACCTTTCCAGAATACTCTCAGCTGATATATAGCCCCTTACAAGTGTACCTTATTTTTTTTGACCTTGGTTTTGGTTATTTTAAATGCATACAGTTCAAAGGAACCTTGTCAAATGACATGGCATTGCTTTATATAACAGATCTGTCCTCCTTCCATTTTTATTGTCTGAAATCTGAACAAGAATGGATTTTATTTTTCTTCCAGATCAGTGATAGATTTCCTTAAAACATGATGGAAATATTTCTAGTAAGAACTTCAACAATGATGAGCTCCTTTTATAATAAATACTTGAAGTCTGTCATTTAAGCCAATTAAATTATTTAATACATGCTGTATTGGTTTTATGTAGTACTAATTTTTTAATCAAAATAATGAGGGAATAAATTAAACAATTTAGGAATATATAGTTACTAATGCAGCATATTCAGCAAAGCATAGCTACAAAAAGAAATGTTTAATTACAAATAATTGTGCTGTCATGCTCTAAATTTAATTCAGGCCAATTGTAGGATGACAATGCTGAAGAGCTAATTGTTGTCTGGGATGTTTGTGTTGTATCTAAAACTTCTTGTTCCTGTCTCTCTGGAACTTCGTGTTATTTCAGGACCTATTAAAAACCAGTGTCAGTGTCTGAGAGAGTACCTTGAAAAAAAATTACAGCTTTTTAGTGTACTGTACGCATTCAGTGAGGTATAAAGTTTGAATGTAAAACAACAGTATACTGACCCAAATAATCATCATAATTTTTCGAATTACACAATCCTATCAGTTGCAAGTGACTTTTAGAGCTCATTTAGTCCAGCCTTCTGCTCACAGAAGATCAAGTGATAGCAGATTGCTCAAGGCCTTGTACAGCTGAGTTTGAATACATCTCTAGGTGAACTCTGCCAGTGTTTGAAACCCCCCTGTATGGCACAACTGCTCAGAGTTTATGACCTTCAGATAATCTGAGAGGTTACCAAAGTGCTTTGCTCTGCTTCCGTCTTATTTACGCTGTATTGAATTCCTCTTCCTTTACACATAAGTCATTAATCTCATGCTTCCAAAGGAGTTTTTGCCAGTTCTCTCCTACTTGGAAACAAAGTTCAGTGCCTAGAATTAAGGTTGCCCTAAAAGTGTCATTTTACTGGTGCACACAGGACTGGTAATCCAGTTCAGAACCTGTGTTCTTGGAGCTTCCACTTGGTAGACCACGGATCTCTCTGGAGAGCTGTGGAGAGGTGATCAAAAAGCCTTAAACCTTGTAAACTGCCACAGCAACAGCATGGAACGGTAGGAAGTTCTGTAGCAAAAATGCAGAGGAAGTTCTGCACCAGAAGTGCCAAGAGGAAGGAGTTACCATATGTCTCACTTGCAGATTTTCCTATTCATTAACCATTTGAGTAAATCTCAGGAAGGGGTCTGAGAAGTTATTTCAAGCACTGCAACAAGTGGCTTCCACCTGCTTTCTGTGGCAAGTCGAAAATGTTATGTATATCTTTCTATTGGATTTTCACATTTTGTGTAAAAATGCTAACGCCATAATGCCTATTGCTTCACAACAGTCCTGTGTGCATTTTTCAGAATTTTTTTTTTTCACATTACTTTGTCAGTGTTGTTATAAAACAAAGTCACAGATACACGTCCATGTGCTGTTTACATATCTCCTCTGAAATTTGCATTGTCTTGGGGATAAGGCAATGGTTGCAGAACAAATGGGAAACACAAGTAGATACCTGAGAGCATTTTGCATACCTTTGATCAGAACCTTTTGACATCCCTGACTCTTCACAGGTCTTTCTCCCACATTAAGAGACTTTAAAAAAACCTAATAATGTTAGATTTTTTACTTTGACTGTTTCAAACTTTTATAATGTCCATCCTGTTGTAGGTTTTCAGGCCTACTGTCAGTGAGCGTTGCTGTTTGATGCAATATGTGGTTCATCTTTCCAAGATAACTTTTCTGGTTCTGTGTTCTGAAACTCTACCTTGTTATTTCAATGCTTGTTCATTTTCGTATATGAATGTTTAATATGTTTTCCACTTTGGGAAGTAACACTGTTGATAAGTAGGTATCACAAGTAGATTTTACTTGCAAAAATTCCTATTTGAGATATCACCTAGTCCCTTATAAAAAGCTGATTTGTCCTTTTTTTTAAATTATCAGTAGAGGTTTACAGGAAATGTGTGATGCTCGCTAATTCATTCTTACCCTGAAGGTGACACATAATGGCACTGTCTTGTCAAATGAATCGTTCTCCTCCTGAACCCTCTGGCCTTTGCTTCAGTCTTTGGGGAAATGGTGGGATGGTTTTTATGCCTCAGCATAAAAGTACAGGTATTTAAACAGAATCTGTCCTTCTGAGATTTTTCTTAAAACCACTTCTTTTCTTCTAATCTGTCAGTCCCAAGTGCTGTGCCACTTGAATCCATTCAAGGGAGTACCTTTGAAGAGAAGATTTTTCTTCAGTGGAGAGAGCCAGCGCAAACATATGGTGTGATTACTTTGTATGAGGTATTTAAAATTTGCCATGTTTTATGTCTAGTTTTGATTATCCAAAGTGCATAATCATAAAAAAATGTGTTTTTACAGTTGATGCAAAATTAACTTCATTTTAAAAACAGTAGCCATTTGAAAGTAAATATAACGTAGGAGTGAATTATGCAGGACCCAGCATGTCCTTGAGTTACCTACCAACTTTAAGAAACCTGCTATATCTAGAACCATGAAATAGCATTCTATCTAGTACTCTAAATCAAATATTTAAAAGATTGAAGGACAGATCTTAGCAAATTCCTTAAAAAATAAGAGGCATAGAACAGTGGTTACAGTCAACGTCACATTTAAATCAGCATTATAGGAAGCCTATTGTAATAGAGACAAGCAGGCATAATTAAAAAAATCTAGCTTTTTTAAAATGCAAATTCAACAGAATCGTATGTTGTTAGATGTCTAAAAATCACTGCTTTTTCTCATGTGGAAGCTCTGCCTGAATACCTCTTAGAAAAATTGACAAAAGACTGCACAGATTAAGCTGTCAGACAGTAATCACTGTTAAGCTTCTTACCTGACCTTACTACAAAATTGGTATGGAAATGCTTTGTTTAAAAAAACACACCTAAATGAGATACAGTGCAAAAGAAAAGTTAAAATGAATGGTAACCTATTGATGCTGTTTTGAAAACTACTTTATTGTAGAAGGGTAAAATGTTATGAAAAAGTATGAATTGATTTTTTGTAAAGCTAACAACTTTCTAGCTACCACGACAGTTGCCTGTATTCAGGGATCAGAATGTTTTAGTTAAGTGTTAATGTTGTTGCTGTTGCTAGATTTATGTGCATAGAAACACACAGTGGTGGATCACATTTCTACTAGGAACATGCCTTCATGTCTAATTCATTGCTGAGGAGTACACCCACTGTATCCGGGCAGTTCATCCTTAAATATATACACACACATAACTCCATCAGCTGTATTGAGATAGGGAGATTCATGTGAGCAATATGTTACCTCAGTTTTTTTACTGATAAAAGTTCAGACAGTTGGTGGTTTAGTCTTCTGTCATCTGTTAGAATTAGAAGGGCTAGCTGGGTGCTTTTTAAGGTACTTTGAGTTCACTTTATGGATGAGGATTTGTAGAGGATATGCCTGTATCTACTGTAATAAGGTTGAGGTTTATCTGAATACTATGAAAGTTTTTATTACTGATTTTCAGCACTTCATTGATGTTATATTGGATGGCTCATATAAAAATCAATTTTCATTAGGTCAGAGGTTTTAGGAAATTGCAAGTGTTTAAGGTGTGTAGCATTGACACTTGAATGTGTCTATGTACTGTATTATGGGTCTGCTTAATTAAAATGATATTGAAAAAGTATAGCAAAAAGAATGTCAGTTATCACTTTATATAATAAGGGGTTTGGATTTATTCACATAAAAATGAAAATTTAAAAGCAGAAAGAAGGGGTGAACCATTTTCACTTTTCTAATTTTTTTAATGGCTTTCGTATTTTTAAATTCTCATTACAGTGCATAGAAATCAGTAATTAATAGAAGAAGTCTGGATCAAGTTTTACTATGAACTTACATTAACATTTCTAATGAAAACTAAAAATACTGTTTGAATCAAGGAAGGAACTGAGGATACAATATACACTCTGCATATATTACTTAACATTTATCTTCCCTCCAAATGAGAATCTGACCTAGGTACAATATAATAACCTGAAAAAATCCAAATTAGCAATTGTAATAGCTAAGCTTCAGACTAAAATAGAAGCTTTGCCCAATTTCTGAAAAATTTGCCTTAAGCTCCCCTTATCATCTTTTACAGATAACCTTATTCAGGGCAAAGTGTAATTACAGTAAAGTCAGCTGGAACTGGGGGGTGCACCCCCTCTTTGTCACTTCTCAGTTTTTACCTGTTTGTTTTGGTTTTGTTTCTGGTGCTGATAAAAACCAACATTAAGATGAATTCAAAATGTGACACTGTTAGCACCAGCATCTTGAAGGAATTAATGTAAGCCTGAGCCCATCCTTTAGAGTTGTAATCTAGCTGCCTCTAAGTCTCTGTATCTGTAAAAGTAATAACTCATACGAGTTACAACTCAGTTCCTGTGCCCCTTCGTGGGATTCAGGATTTGAAGAGTATAAGAGAGTAAGATAGCTTATCATAAAATGTCTGACAGCGCATACATCAGAAGGGTTTACTGGATAAAGATGCAATCTCTGTCCATCTGCTCAAGGCAGTTTATAACTTTCTTATTTCTTTTGCAGATCACCTACAAAGCAGTCAGCTCCTTTGACCCAGAAATAGATTTATCCAATCAAAGTGGACGAGTCTCAAAGCTAGGAAATGAAACGCACTATCTCTTTTTTGGACTGTATCCTGGCACTACCTACTCTTTTACCATCAGAGCCAGCACAGCTAAAGGCTTCGGACCTCCAATAACAAATCAGTTCACGACTAAAATATCAGGTACTTGATCAAAGAATATTATTTCCTTATGATAATGAGTTGGGTTATTCTTTTGTTGTTTACTTCTTTAGAATTTAACAAGCAGCAAATTGAAAGAAGGAAGATCATGTTCATCCCCGAAGATGTCAAAGTGACATATATTACCATATCTGAAGAACTTCCAAGTGCTTAAATATTAGCTAGTATTTTGAAATTCCTGTTCACAACTGTAACATATCACTCAAGAAACCCCTGTGAATTACATGTTTACAGCCAGTGCCAGCTGCAGTTGCAACATTTAGCATGGGGTTTTTTTGGACCTGAAGATGAGGGTTTCATTCAGAGCTTAGTCAGCCTTGACATGATTCTAAATTAGAACAGTAACAGTGCTGGAAAATCTCTTTAATGAGCCATGAACAATCGAGAGTAGAGCAGAGATGCTGTACGTCTAGAGCTCACTTAGAAACTGTAGTTAGCTGCCAGGCTGCCTGTGTTCCTAACAGGCATGGGGACTGAAGTGGATATGAAACTGTATTAGACAAGAACATCAGAACTAGTGGTTTTCAGGTAACAGCAGCATGACTGTCACTTCTGCAGATCCTTTCTGCAGACCAATATTTCAAGCCCTCCCTTGAGGCAGAGGAACACTTCATTGAGGGGATGGAATATTATTGCATCCTACAAAATACTTATGTAATTCATGACAAAATGTTTTGCAAAGTTACGGTTGAAATCCGTTTATTCTTCACTTCTCTACAGTCTGCTTCAGAGTTAAACCGGCAGTTTAATAATAAACTGACCCCTTGATAATATTTATTGAAAATTGCCTTACCTATTTGTGGTCAGCTGGGCTTTCCAGAAAGCATTTGGGTACAAAAATCTTCTTTTCCTTTTATTCTCATTCTGTATACTTTTCCCCCATCCCTCGTTTTCTGTCCTCACTGGAATGAAAAAAAACTGACAAGTGTTTATCAGAAATAGAATGATTTCTCCTATCTTATTATTGGAAAGGACAGTTAATACAAGGTGAAAGTTATTGCCAACGCAGCTGTTTGTAGCGAAACAAAAATGTTTTTAATTTTCAAGTTAGCCAATTAACTCTGTATGGAACATGAAACATAATTAACACTGATCAGTAAAGATGGAGTTTGTTTTCCATCCCCTTTACTATAATGAGCAGAAATTTTCTCTGTCAAAAATCAATTTCTGACACAGCCAAACTTAATATGAGTTAGGATGGTGAGACCACCCCTTATTAGAATGAGGAACGGAGACTACTGAGTATGGATGAGAATCTGGACATTTGAGAATAGTATTGGATCTTAAATTGTTTTCTAAAATGGTATGTCATCAACAAAACTCCTTAGTGGGAGCAGGCATTGCAGGAGTGCTTGAGAGTGAGGCAAACCTCCAAAACTCCATGTGGTGAGGTTCTCCAAACTGTCTTGTCTGCACCCCACTCTCTCATTTCTTCCTCTTAGGTACTGTACTAACAAGAAATGTTTATGCCAATCTCTGATGAATTTAAAATAGAAACAAAATGTGTGTACTTTTTAATATAATTAAAATCCCAACTGGCATTTTAGCTGTTGAATATGAAACCCTCTTTGCAGTGCTGTTGGCTGTGATCTCATTGTCTCACTGGAAAGCTTTGAGGCTCTTTCATGGGGCCAATGGTCTCCATTTTGGACAGACGTGAAACAGAACTTCTGAAAATTTCTGGATGAAATGTTTCACTATTTTTAGAACAGATAGGTGCAATTTGACCAGTTTTTGCATTTTACTCTAATTCTGGACTGCATTTTCTTATGAATAAAAACCTCTAACTTTCCTGTCAAGGGTTTTGAATAGTACTCTTACGTACCGAAGACAGTTGCTGTGTTTTGTTTTTCAATTACATGAATATTTCCTATTTTCTCTGTTTATTAATAAGTTCCTTCTTTATATGTAGGCAGTGTGGAGGAGGAAGAGTCCTAATGTAGATAAGGAAAAAATGGAGAAGATAAAAAGTAGCCAAGACTAAAGGACTAAAGGTTATGACTGGGAGAGCCACAACTCGTATCTGGAACAGGAAGACAGTTTTCATCTTTGTAGGGACAGGAAAATTAGTAAAGAGAGCAAGTAGGGACTTAGGAATCGTAAATTTGGAAAATCAAAAGACTTGCTAAGATGTGGTGAGGAGAACAAGGACAAGAAATGACAGAGTACTCAGAAAAATGTTCAGAGTTCATACAGCTTTTTGGAGATACAGCTCCTGTCCATTCTTGTTTTCAGGATGGTCAGGTTGAGAATGGGGCATTATATGAACAAGTTCTAGATATTCAAAACTGCAAAGTCTGCCTGAACCTTTAAAGTAGTGTGTGATAATCTGACTTAAGTGCTACACAAATTACTTAAAATTATTAGTCTGAATGTTTGTGCCTTATATCAAGGATTGTAAAGAGAATAAAGCCCTCTTAGCATACAAGGAGGTTTTTGAAGATTATATTTTATTTGTGAAACATTTCAAAACTGGTGAATAGGAATGCAAAGCAATGAAGATTTTAATGTTTTCTCAGCAGACTGAGGAATTGTGGAGTACAGTGCAATCTTAACACAATCCTTGGATATGTAGGGTGCTATGGATAAAGAGAGAGAAATTAATTTACCTTTCAAGTAGATGCAGATACTACTGGAAAAATGAAAATGATTGGAAAATACAGTTGAAAATGATTTGCTAGAGGTTGATACCATCTGTATGTGGAGCATAATACACTCTATTGGTATGGTACACACAAAGTATCCGGTAAGATGAAACTAAATGAATTGAGAACTAAATCTTTGGAAGAACCGTCTAAGAAAAAGGTCTTCTTCCCCACCAAATGTGTTTTCCCTTTCAAGTAGGAATTAATTTAGGGAAGTTAATTGCCCTGCATTGTTCTTGCAGCCAGAAGAGACCATTGAAATGACCATTTTTTGCTTCTCTAGCCTTTAAATCTGTTAATTGTGCATCACCATTAACAAGTGAACAATAGGGATACGGCAGCTGGTCAAATAACCAACTAACTGAGTAGCTTTCCCTCCAGTGTAATGATACAAATGTGAGTAGAGGATAGCAGGGAAGAAAGCAGCAGCAGTAAAAGGCAATAACTGAGGCATCGTTTTAATCACAACTGTAAATCTTTAATGAAGACACAGTTTGCAAAAGTTCTGAGGGGGCCTTCAGACTAAGATCAACTCTTCTCTTGATGGACAAGAGACCCAGGACAGTTATAGCACTAGTTAAAATTCCAGGAAAAGCAAATTATGAGAGTGCATCCTGATACAGCTGTCATACTGAGAAAGCTGGGCTCAGTTTCAAAAGCAATAGTCACTTCAGCATACACATTTGCAGATGCTATTCTTAAGATAACTTTTCATTTCCAAGTCATGGATTCTCAATAGTTTCTGCAAACTTACTCCCACTAGTATCTATTTCCTGTCTTGAAATTGGCAGTGAGCTGGTGTTTCTTTATTTGGGATTTGTTGGGTTTGGGTTTTTTTTCTGAAGTTATTTAACAGTTGTCTCACACTTACATTGTAACAGAAGGCATCTTAGACTTGTAGTATGGTCTTTGTATTTGAAGAAGCCTTTAAAATTGCATATTCAAATAAAGATACAGCTCTTGAAAGGAGAAATACAGGAATAATGATTTTATTTGCCTCTTTTCTTATTCTAGCACCCTCTATGCCACCATATGAACTTGAAACACCTTTGAATCAAACTGACAGCACTGTGACAGTCTTGCTGAAACCTGCACAGAGCAGAGGCGCTCCTGTCAGGTACTGGGGGTGAAATTCTTTATGAAATTAAAAACCAAATTGATTGATTTCTTGAACATATTTTCTGGGGATTTTCTACACAGCAATCAGTGTCTAAATTCATGTCTGTATTAGCTCTAATTAAATTAAATAACTGAAGAAAATGGAAGTGCTTTGATGTTGAGTGTTCATGTATTGTTTAAAGGATTTGATCCAGATGCAAGTGGCTTGTTCTTTGAAGATAAGGAACAAAGCCATAGTTCTGTTGTGTGGGTGGCTTCTTTAAGGTAATTGCTTACTTCAGTGTTATAAGTTCAAGGGCATATCACATTTTTTATGCTGAGCTACTGTCTTTAATATTCAGTTTTCTTGTTTACTTCACAGATTTAAGGTAGTCAACACTTAGTAAGTTAGCCAATTTAAACAGTATGTACAGTAACATTCATAAAGTACTTGCATTATTTGACCACAGTAGCAGAAATAATAATTTTAAAAAGCAGTCTTTAAAACCAGTATCTTGGAATCTTCAGTGTTACATAGTATCCATTAATGAATTTCCAGTTTTCAGAGGTGTATCGCCCTGCCAGATACATGGTACTGTGTAAGTTCTTCATGATTAGAATAAAGGATGCCTGATTTTCAGTGAGTAAGACAGAGAAATTGTTAGATTATTTTAAATGAGAACCAATAATGAGCTCAATACCCTGAATAAACAAAAACAAAGATGAGAGAGATTTTTCACAGCTACAGGATGTTTTTCCTTTTGTCTAATTGTGTATCCTCCTTAATTCTTTCATTACTGTAGGAAGAGTTTCCATCTATACTCAGTGGCTATCATATATTTTCATCCTCATGGTGCAATTTTTGATAATTTCTGTTCATCTGGAAAATACAGATCTGGTATGCTCGTATATACATGAATGAAAATAAATGTTCTTTGGGTTTCTTCAGAATATTCATACAATTCATATAATTAGGAGTTTTTACTATTAGTTATATGTACATAGGTCTGTGATTTAGAAATGCTGTTCAGTCGTTCACTCAGACACCTTTTTTAAAAAGAAGATGTAGCATATCACAGAAGTCTGAACCACCTGAGAAAAAAAGTAGCAAATATTAGAGCACATTTAATGAAACTGATTTAGCAGGATAGCTTAGGAACAGAATAATTTGATATTTGTCTGACTTTATCTCACAAAGCTGTAGTGTAGTCCTTCTGAATTCAAGCATCTGGTTGAAAACAAGTTGGAGTCATTGTTTAAACATGAATGTATTAGGCTATTATAAAAAAAATGGTTTCCATCTTTTTATCTACATTGTGAACTAAAGATGATTGGCTCCTATAGCAGTAGTGACATATCAGAAACTTCACTGACAATAGAAGGGAGCTCGTTAGGAGATGAAAGTGTGCCAAATAGGTGGATGAGTGGTTAGGGAAATAGGAGGAGAGATTTGAAGTGATATGAAGCTATAGAACTGGCAGATGAACACACAGCAGCAAATTTACTGAGGTCCTTTGCAACAGGTCTTAAAATGAAGACTGACTGCAAACTTAGAGTGTAAATGCTGAGTGAAGCAGAGTGAAAATGAAAGTAAGAATTTCTTAATACTTCTAACACTTTATAGTACATTCCACTCCCAAACACCCTGCTTGCAAAACACATTCTGCATATGGATTTTATCATCTTAATCTGTATTCATTGGATGTTAAAAGTTTAGTCATACTTCATTTATCCACACCACTAGGCAAGATGCCTTGTCTATTGATTCTGCTACAGCTACCGGCTTGGTTAATGCAGATATTTGAAACTGCACTAAACTTGCAGTGTAAATGACTGTTGTTGTTTTATTGATCAACCCATCAACCGTGACACATAAAATTCTTCAATTCTTGAGATGGAAAAGGAGAGCACAATTCTACCATTCACATCAACAAAGCTGATACCTGAGGTCATTCTGAAATCCAACTTCTTTTCCTGTGATTAAATTTTTTTTCTTGTCTTAAATAAGAAAAATCCTGATATTTTATGCAATTTAGAATCCGCACACAACCAGCACAACATCAAAGGAAAGAAGGTGTAATGCTTATTGCTTAAATGTTGCTTCAAAAATCCAGACTTTATATAAATGTTCAGAAAGCTCTGTTTACAATGATAAAGCACACAATAATCACGAAGGCCAAATGGCATTCCAGGTTGGTTTAGAATTCATAAGACTGGACATGATTGAAATGTATTTTGTCAGATTTTTAATACAACAAATACTGCTTGCTTTGTCTCCAGTTTCAGATCCGGCATGTTTGTGGCTGTTGCTGTCTTTGTTTCAAGGAGATTATTTTGGAATTATATATGTTTAAAGCTGTAATGCATTCAGTAATGATGAATGTGTGCACTTCTTTAACAGCTGGCTAAGCTATTTTGGCTTCTAGAATGATTGTAATTTGCAAGGCTTAAATGAAACAAAAATGTTTAATTTAAGATTATCCCCTTGTGGAAATTGTGTAATATATGTCTTATTGCAGATATTCTCTTTTTTTCAGATATTTGAATTTAAGAGTCAGTAAAGTTTTGAAGAATTTGCATAAAAAGCATACAAATGCAACTATTTTTTCTATGAGGGCTCTTCAACATCTGTTGAGGGGGGACTCACTCTTCCAAGGCAGTACTATTTGTACATTTTACTTCTCCAGGGCAAGTCAGCCTAAAGTTTAGAAGACTCTGGGGCCAAATTTTCTGCAAATGTATAAATTGGTCAGTGCTATATAATCGACCAAGTAGTGCTCATTTATTGCAAAGATCTTGCTCGCACAGGAATGAGAAACATAATGCTCAGTTACTGCATGCATTTAGTGCTATTTATACATTCATCTATGTTAGAAAGAACTTTAGATTATTTGTCACATTGCATTATAAAAGGTTCTTGCGACCTCCTCTGAAAAAAGTTGTCTTGCAAGGTTTTAGCTTCAGCAGGAAAATGAAGTTTTCTTTGTTGCACCTATTTCTAGTCAGTCTTGCCATGATAAAGGTCAAGTGTTTCCACTTCTTTTATCTGTTTACATAAGCAGCAAAGTGTTGTCCCCATACCACCCTCTTCCTGCTATTCTGTGCCACATCCTCAAAAAGCTTTAATAGTAAACACCTCAAAGATTTTGGCTCAGATAACTGGAACTACCTGGTGATAGCAAGTCTCTGTGAGGAGCAGATTCAGGAAAGGAGCAAAATGGCTAGGAAAGAAGGCAAGAGCATCCAGGCTCTACTCTGCCTCATGATCTGTTTTTCATACTACATTATTACAGAGTTTGGCTTAGCTGGATTTGCCCCATTAAACTCTTCGGGCCAGTTAATGGCCCGTTCAGCCAACCTTTCTGCTCTTACAGGCACCACAGACATTTGGTACTTTCCTAATCCAGTCTGAAATGAAGGAACAGGATGACCAAATGTGTCAGCTAGCAAATCCCTGTGGATGCAATACTTGGCGTTTGGGATGTCAAAGTTCTTCCTGCTCTGAGTGCTCTGAGTACGTGGGATCAGTCCAGCAGCATCTGGGGCTGCAAAGCCCAGACAGGATGAGAGGGAGAGAATTGCAGCAATTGCCAAGTAGTATAATTTAAATGTTTCTTAAAGAAAACATGCAGAAGGCGGAAAATAAACTTTGAATTATGTGAGTTGAAAGCTTAGTGTTCTAGAGTGAAGGCAATCTGTGTACTCTCCATGCATGCCCTTTATCACCTGTGTGCCCAACTCCTTCCACTTGCTTAAATAAGAACTCTACTGGGAAAATAAAACAAACATCTCTTTACTTGAAGTGCCTTATTTTGAAACATACTTTTAATCTCTCTACCTTGAAGAACTAGCATTTATTATACTTCAAAAGGCCATAATAAGATAATAAGTATTTTGCAGTACAACTGGAAACTACTGTAGAAATTTCAAACTACATGTTATCTAAAGCGATAAGCACTCCTTTCTACTATCTCATCATGACATTGGCTAAATTTCACAGAAATGTACATTTCTTATTGGCTTATCCAGACCTATAAAGGCATCATGTAAATACTTGGTTCATTGTCGCAGCTGGAATGAAGGTTATCAGGTTATCTGCACATGGTCCCTGGCATAGGAACAGCATGATTCACAGTAAATTGAAATGGTGTAAAGAAACCTGTGTCAGTCCAAGTTCAGGGAGTACTTAATTCTGTATGTGACTTACCCATTTCAACAGCACTCAGAGTGTAATAATTTTTAAATTCATGCCAGAGGACACCTAAATCCTACCCACTGACAGTAGAAGGATGGAGTGAGTTAATCTGAGGGGGTCACCTTAAAATGCAAAGACTCATATGTAATGAGTCCCCACAGAACCATGTCGTGCTACACGTGAAGCAGAGGTCACAGTTGCCTTCCCATGCCTGCCACACACATTACAGGGCAGGAGGATATATCTTAGGGCCTCATCTCTTTCCTTCAGCATGACTGGTGCGGTGAGGATCAGCCTTCTGCATGTCTGGCCATCGTCTCTGCTGTCGCTGTGTGCACTCCCTTCCTTATAGGCTAGCAGCAGGCATTGGCACTCTTGTGCCACCTAAGCTAGGTCATGCAGCATTGTCCATCCTCTTCCACATGAAGCAATGGGGTCATCTGAAGCCTGAGAGAGCTTTTTCAGGATTCTCCAATCTCACAGGCTTCCAGAAAAGCCACTGCCTACCTTTATTCTTGAAATGTACGGTCTTTACAAAAAATCACTCACTTGGTCAGGAGATCAGCAGATTGAATTGCTTCACTGGCAATCAAGAAATTAAAAAAAAAACAGCTAGCAAGCCAGGCAGGCTGTTTGGAAACACATGCAGATATATTTGGTACTCAGAAAGCAGCAGGCTTTCAAACACTCTGAATACAAAAGTTTCAAGATGCTTTTCATTGTTGTGAAAAGTCCATGAGAGGCATTGCTCTTGTGTGGTAGCCACAGGCCTGGGCCTCAGAGTTGCAATCCACTTCTCAAAGTTCCTGATATCTCTGTCTAAGTTTCTATGTTGCATAGAAAGAGTGCAGCATTAGTTACTGTGCATGAATTATGAAGGAATACATCATGAGTATAATTATAAATTCAGGATATGTGAGCTAATGAGTTTTGAAATTGGGAGAATGTTGATTCTCCTGGCACAATAAAAGATGTTAGTGTTCTGTGTGGGCAAAAACATGGCAACAGCACATGCCAGTGAAGACATTGCAACATCTGCATTTTTAGCTATGTCCTCTCACAATTCCTGCCTTGCACATTATGTAATGCTAGCATGTTTTTGTAATTTCCTTCTATTCCCAGTGGCATTGCATGGTAATGCAGTAATGAGAAAAAAGAAAATCCTGTGTAGACACAGCTGAGGAGAGAAGTATCAGAACTGTACATTAATCTACAGAACTTGGAAAGCTTCCCAATAAAATGAAAAGTGAACTCTGGCCTTTCAAGAGCTCACAGATGAAACAGTCTGTATATTAGGTGTATTTATGATAAAGGAATGGGCATGTTGAAATAACGTAACTATATACATGTTTAAGTAGCATTACTAACTAATATTCTGGAATGCCATGTTCAGAATACAGCCTTTCAAATTACTGTGAGACTACAGCATCTAAGGAGCGTGAAGGGAACTCTTTAATTTGCTTGCTACGAGCATCCTTTCTATTGCTAAGGGTAAACATAAAGGCCTGAATTGTGTGCTGTAGGGTCAGCTCTTTCCAAATCATAGTTTTACAACCTGTAAGTCAACCAGTAAAGTTGTTTGAGGATGTCTGTGGTAGAGAAGGGATTGGGTTTTATTAATGCCCATAATTGTCGCTTCTTTATAGCAACAAGTATAATTATTTACAGCAGAAGGGTCAATTTCTGTTTCATTGAGGGAACACTGCAGTAATTGCTTATGCTATAAAAATGCTGTATTTCTTTTTTGTTATGCAGTAGAACTTGTCCTTGAATTTTTTACTGTGTCTTGAAGTAGAATTTATGGTACCTGTTACCTGGACATGCGTGGTGCAGCTTCACATGTCCTGTTAGCTTGTTCAGAAATTTCCATGATCCTTTTACTGTGGCTTTTCACATAGCCCCTGGGTAAAATGAGTACTGATTCTGGATTTCTTCGAGTAATAGTTTGTCATACTAAGCACGTAATGACACCTGTCATTTAGCAATTAATAGAAATTAATCCATAAGTAAGTAAAGCAAGCTAGAGCAATTCAAGAATAAAAGAGAAAAAAAGATTATTCCATATCTCTGAAGAGATTAATTTCAGTTTCATAACTCACTAATACTTTCTCACAGATTTTGGTTGTAATTAACAACAAAAATCTGCTGGACTGTTAGGAGGCTCTGCTTTTTTTTTTTTTTACCTTCCTTCTACATGCTGGCCTTAAGTAGGTTGCAGTGGAGACCATATCTTTGCAAAATTCCTTATGAAAGTCTTCTCTATATTGCTTACCTGTCATTTTGATGGCGTGATAGTCCAGTTCATCTATACCAGTTCTTTGTTAAAATCCTTTGAAGCACTGGGTTTTTCCAGTCTCCCTCATGAAGGCTGAAGTCCAGCAACAATTCAACCAGTGAATCATTAACTCTTGGAACTCACACCTGTTTTGCTGGCTCTGGTTTGCCAACTTAAGTCAGAATTGATAAAACATATTTTTCGTAAATGTTCTTACTAAAATGAACAGCTCCATCTCTGAATATTCAAGGAACAGAATAGGGTCATTGTTTCATGATCCCTTTGAGAGGGATGGCTACTCGGTGCTCAAGTTAACGTACTTGAGCTCAGACTTCAGGTGTGCCTATTTACCAGTGAAATTTTTATGTCCAGTACCATTCCCTTGTGCTGAGGCAAACTGGCAAAAATCACTCCATATTCACACTGCACAGCTCCCAGGCACTAGGGTCCCTTAACAGATTGCCATTTGGGAACAGGTCCTGATTCATATCTGGGAATTTTGGGGAGAGTGGTAGCTGGCTGGTGCCACAGCCCTGCTGAGGACCTTTCCAGCAATTTAACAGGGAGGACAGTGTTGTATAAATAGCTTAGATGGATTTTGAGCAGCTCGGTAGCAAGTCTGAGCCACCAACCTGTTCTCAAATAAACATATTCTCTAACTAGAAGTACAAAGTTCCTGAAGCTCCTCTCAGGCAAACAGGAATCCTGAAGTCCATGTTCTTTTCTCATGGGACTTTTGGTGTGTTACAGTTTAGATGGTATTTAAATAAAAACAGAAATAGTGGACAGAATAAAGAGAGCCTCCATTTGATTAGACAGGTTTCATCATGTACAGTCTCCTAGCTCTCTGATTTTTCTTGTATCTGTGTTTTCATGCTAGGCCAGCCTCGGCAGGAGACCACAGTAATGCTGTACAGATGGTTGGGTTGTGGGAGCAGTATGGTGAAAGTCTCTCAGGTTCAAAACAGGATTTAACCCCACCCTCTGGTTTCTGCAAACCTGCTAGAGTTGTTAGGTTATTGTAGAAAAAGCTGCTATAAATGTCACATCTCTCCTGAGAGTGCTCAGACACTTATATCTTAAGCAGATATCGATCTATGCAGTAAAAATCCCAAATAAAATGTGTTTTAGGTCTTTAAATGTCAGCATCTACTTCTGTCTGAGCTTAGGAAGTTCCTCGATTGGGGCATTGATCATCCCATAGAGACAGTATGAGAGGTACAATCCTACCTTCATGTCAGAGTAGCCCTTTGGAGTTGTAGAGACATGCTTCTCCCACTGAGTGTAGGGGCCTTAAATGTCCTTCCAGGTGCTTGCCTTGAGAGAAGGAGGTGTTTAATGTAGGGGCCACAGTGAAGGAATTATGAACATCACTGGAAATTACTGCATTGCATGATTTTTGAAGGAGTACTCAGTTTAAACATACCCAAGTTCAAATGCAGAACAACCAGAGCATTCCTTGAAAATGTAAGAAAGAGTTGCTGTTGCTCTGTGCTTACTGAAGTGTGCCAATGATTGGTTTTCATTTTACTGTGTGCTGTGGAAGGATTGAAGGGGGAGTATGTGGGCCAGCTACGTTCCCCTGGGTGGTTGTTGAACAGGATTATGTGGGGATGTGCTTTGTGGAGACATTTTAAAGTAATTTTCTGACTGTGAATCACATGTATGTTAGTTTGTAGCCACAGTGCTGAGTGACCCATTCTAAATTCCTGTAAAACTGTGGTTAGGGATTGTCAGGCACGTGTAACCCATTGCTCTCTCTGGGAGCTTTCACCATTGACCTGAATGTGTATTATGTATGTGTACTTCTCATATCCTTGTCCTTGTGAAATTACTGTAGCTTATCATCTTACCTCAGTTCTTTTGTTTTTGCCAAGGTTTGAATCCCATCAGTATTTTTCCTCTCAAATTCTCGATGCCAAAGTGAGGTGCCCCAAGTGAAAAGTATGGTGTCACCTTTGGTCTTTGTTCACCCACTGGACTAAATGAGCACTCAGTCAGGCTTGCAGGTTGTACTGGAAGCCCTGTCTGCTTGGCCCCTGTTAGTGCTGAAGCCTTGGCAGTGTTGCACATCAATATTTCTGTTCTCTAGCTATGCCATATACTTTCTATTTTTTGTGATTCTCAAGATTCAGTTCCTTTTCTTTCATAAGTATTTAAATTAAATATGTGTTTTAAGGGGTTCATAAGAGCTCTGAAACAGAGACTGTGATATATGTACATGTTCACTGTTCTGTATAGTGACGTACTGAATTATTAACTGAGAGGTGACCCAATGCCTGTTTTGTTTGTAGATCTAATACATAAATATAACACATTTTAATCCATTTGACTGTAATCCTGCCTGCAGCGTCGGATTGGAACGTTGCACAGAGAATGCGGAATAGCCTTCAGGATGAGATGTAAAGTTTGCCTTTTATGAGCTAATAAGAAGGATGCAATGTTGTAAGATAGAGGCTCATTTTTGGAAATAACAGAGGAGAAGAAAGTGTATGTGGCTGGCTTACAGTATGAATGTAAGCCATCCACACACACTGTGAATCATCAAAACACAGCATGGCTGTGAAATAGGCAAATAGACTGTACTCAGCAGGTGGGGTTTCTAGTAAAGGTGACATGCTCTGAGCACCATTGTACAAGACACTGGCAGGACCTTGTGTGAGCTCCTATGCCTTGTTCTGATCTACCAAGGTATACCAATGTACTGGCACTACAACAGTGGAGAGTTTTGGCATAAATGATCATGGAAAACCTGTGTTACATATGGAGAAACCAAGAGAACTCGACTTGGTTTTTTAGCTAGCCAGTTAAGGCCAAGAGAAGAGGTAGTTATTTTCTAAAAATGCATCACAGAAATAAGCTTCAGGGGGGAAGGAGAGCAATTTTAGTTCAGAGAGCATATATATAAACAGCTCAAATATAAATTCTCTGGGCGGTGGTGAATTGCAACAGGCAAATACACCTGTCAGGGAGGTGGTGCTAGTTAAAATCACACAGCACTATGGCACCAAAAGTATGTTTTTCAGTGTTCTGTACATGAAAACCCCCCCAAAAACCACAAACTTTTGTCAACATTCTCACGTGGATCATAGTTGTCTGAGTGACAAGGAACAAAAAGCCAATGGGATTTTTCTAATAATTTAGGTTGCAACACAGTGGTAATCAGTACCACTTTAATTGGCTTTTCTACACATTCTTTGACAATGGTGCATTTCCATACTGCCATTGACCTTAGCAGCTTCTCAGTACTGTGCATTTTGAGCAAGTTTGTATGAGCCCTTTATTCACTAGCAAACACTAAATTGCTCCATTAAAAAACTTCCGTTGTTAATACTTAAATGTACAGCCAGAGGACTGTGGTTTCCAGAACAAAGTAATTTGGGGCAATTCCTAACTCTCAGTCTAAATTTTTGATTGAACCATTATAAACCATGGAACCATTTGTACTAAAGCATTTTGATCACGCATTGCAAGCAATCAAATAAATGCTTTTATTTGATACTCAGTAATGTTAAGGGAAACAAAAGGATAAAGAGGAGTGCTGCATGGAAAGAGGAAGAAAAGCTACAGATGCACTCCAGGTGAAACACTGTCATTCCCCACGCTTAATGCTGAAGGAGTATTCATTTTGCTGAATATTAACATGTAAACTTTCTGTTACATTGTTCATTTAAGTAGGGAAGGAAATCTCTGGCATTTATAACAAGCATCATGACTCTAAAGCATTGCTAAGTAAAAGCTAATCTGCTCAACTGGATTACATTAAATGACACAAAGAAACATTAGAGTCACTTACTGGGCTCTACAACTGAAAGCAGCAGCTCTTTAGTCAGGAGAAGTGTAAAAGCCTCAGCCTAAAACAGCCTCAGAGAGCGGTAGGATAGATGTGTAAGGCATTATAAAAATGTTGAATTTAGGGAGAAAGTACCATGGGGAAATCAGATGAGGACAGATGAATTAACTGCATTCTCACATCTAGAGTTGAAGCTGTTTTCAAGATTAGCCTCGTAGGGGAGTAGAAGCACAAGGCCAAAATCTCGTCTGTATTTAACAGTTGTGCTAATCCTGAACTGTGCAGAATCTTTTATCTACAGCCAGATTTCCTGTGGGAAGAGCTGTACAATGTCAGGCTGCCAAGGTTTCTGTGCCACCTAATCCTACCAGAGTCATTCCCAGTGCAGAGAGGAGAAAGAGTTATACCTTCACTGACTGAAGAGAAGGTCAGCCTTGTATTTATCCACAGAAGTCCTGAAAACTGGGGACGATGCCACAAAAACCGACTTGTTTTCTGTGTCTGCCTGCATCATTTTGCACTGCTGATTAAAGTGCCCTGCAGAGCTTTTTTGTAGGGAAGAAAGAATGAAAATGAACACAGTAATCTCCGTTTCCAAATTGCTGGACCGGAACCCACTGCTTTTAAGTTGTGGAAAGAGACGATAGCATTGAGAGGCGAGAATTCTGTCGTGGTTATTTTTGCTGCGGTCTTGCTCTCCTACAGCAGAGCCTGCAGGAGAAAATGTGCCTGTGCCTTGGGTGCTTTAGTGATAACGCTGGCTTCTGCAGTTGCAACTGAAGCACAGGCATGTGCTGCTTCCCACCAATTTTTCCATGAAAACAAAGCATCTGGCAGGAGAAAATGGACAAATGAGACCACATCTTAAACGACTCCAATGGATCTGTTTGAGCTAGTCTCTCCATGCTCTGCCTTGCATCCCCTCACTGAATAGATTAAAAACTTCATATCCGCTGTGAGTGCTTTAATGAGCAGTAAACAGTTTTCAAGCTTTGAATCAAAAAACCTGTTGAAATTGGCTTGTGTATTCAGTCAGCTGCCTCAGCAAATATTTTTCTTCGTGTGCTGTACACAAACCAGCAGATTGCAAAGCATCCTTGAATAAAGGGAGAAAATAAGCATTCTCCCTCCACTTATAAACTGCTCATTTTAATACATCTATTTTCTTAATTCCCCAGCTCAATTCAGTAGTGAATTTCCAGTGCACAGCTTTGTAGAGGATGTAGGATATATTTAGTGTTAACAGTGTTATTAATCCATTAGCTGATCTTCTGCTCTAAATCCTACTTCTTAATTTCTGTGTAATATCCAGGCTCCTTGATCAATTTGCATGTGCATATTAATTCAAATTCATAAATAAAAGCTGTGCAACAGGCCATAGTCATGCCCATGAATATTGGTGTATTTGCAGACTGTCCACACCTCATGGACACTCTCCAGGGCATAGTTACAGCATTGCAGTAGTCTATTGTTTACTAGAACACATTGAACTAGAATATCACTTGTAATCTTTATAATCAGTTTCTCTTAATAGAATTATTATTTTTTTTTAATTTATAAACGCCTGAAGATATTTCAGCATACATGCAGATCTTACTGTTGTGATTTGAAATCCATATGCTGTATGTTTTCCTTACCTTCTGCAAACTGCATTTTCTGCAAATTTGTGGAGAACAGAATGAAAACCACTGCACTAGGAGGCAGCATACATATAGTGTACATAAACTGGGAGTTGAACACAAGAGGCTGAGCAACATTGTATCTTTATCATTTATGTATGGATTTAGATCTGAGGGAATGTTCCCATTCCTTAAGGACATCACATCATTTCTCAAGGTTTTTTTTTTCATTGCTCTTCTAATTTAACTTTGTGTAGCTATTGATCTTCTTCATGGCTATTGAGGAAAAATCTCTCATTTGAAAGTGGCCCTGGATTTCTTTGAAAGTAGATATTAATCAGGCAGGTTCTTGCATGATTTCTACTGCATTTTTGTGTTACTTCATTTCTTTTAATTCCAGTAGAGTATTTTATTGTATCATATCCCGCTACCCTGAAGACTGTAGAATGAAAACAACATATAGTATTTCTTTAAAAACAGATGCTTGAATCCCAGAATTATTTAGTGGAAATGACATAACATATTCATCCCATTTAGATTTAAAGAGCTACAATTCCACTCTGTTAGGTGAGAATTGGCCTTCCTGCTTTCTTGAGAATCCAAGTAAACTGGTCATTCAGACCTTGCTAGATCTGTTTTCTACATGGTTTGTGAAGACAGGGTAACAGCATGGCGTCATATTCTATAATAAGAAAAACACCTAGTCTGTTTCTTCTTTGCTCCCTGCCTCACATAGCAGGATGGAAACAAGTAGAATCTGATGGTTTGAGTGCTATCAACAACTTTGCTGGAGCTGAAGGTGTGTTGTAATGAATCTTTGCATTCCAGTCATAAGCAATTTTCAAGCAGCAGTGAGCTGTCTTTGAGCATCAGAAAGTTAGGCATGCACTTGGCAGAAGTGATACTTCTGATTCTGATAAGATGGGCTGTGTGATCCTGCAGGTTGTTGCATATTGGTTTGCATGTGTTCAGACTCCTGGAATTTTCTTTTGTATCTTCCTCATTGATCTGTACTTCAGTACCATTGTGCATCAGCATTTCTCTGTGACAGATTGAAAAGAAAGGAACAGTCAGCCCTGATGTGGCTTTCCATTTTGAATATTTCCTTCAGATCCCCTCTAACTTTGTTCTTTTTTAGACTAAATAATTTTAGACAGTTTTGCTTTCTTTAATTTCTTTTAAACTGTGACAAGACTTTACTCCTTTTTCCATGCTTTCCTGTTGTTCTGTAAATTGGCCTTGGCAACCTGAAAACTGGTGAGTTAAATGGTGTAATATTGGCTTATAAAAGCACTTTGCTTGCTGTACCAAGATACTTTTATCTTGTACTTATGAACTTACCGTTTTTCTGTGTTCTTTTTAAAAAGAAATTAAGCAAAGAACATAAAGCTGATTAAGAAGCTTTGAAATGGTCTTTGGATTGTTTCAAGTATCATAAATGTAAATTCATTGAAAGTCTGTTTTCTGGCTTGGTACCAAAACATATTGCCATAGTTACAGCAAAATTTGTTGAAATAGAAAACAATCTTAATAGAGAACACAGTTCATCAGACACTGAGAATCTTATTTTATGATCTAATGGCACATTTTAGCCTGCAGTAATAGATAAGATTTCTTAGTTTTTACGGTTTGCTACTAAGCATAGAATTTCAAGGTCATATTATTTGATTTGGACTAACTTTGGATCACAGTTGTGCTTGTTTACAGTCTGGTCACATTCTGTTAATTCTTTGATAGTGCATCTGACTTCACACTCGGGTAAATCAATCAGGTGAACAAAAGTGTATGTATTAAGAAGTCTTAGAATAACTTATATTCCACTGCTGATATTTTTTGGGGGGGAAAAAAAAGAGGCTTTCTAGGATGGTATAACCACATCTGCTTACAGTTTGGTTCTGAGAAACTGGCAATCTGACTGAAAGGAAGAATTCTAGAATAAATTGCTAATTCTTGCCACCACATAAGGTGATCATTTTGCGTACTATATATGATATCTAACCTTTCATTAAAATTGCTGTGTCCTTGTGCTTGTTACAAATTTCTACTTACTAAATTGCAGTGACATCAAAGAGAAAATACTCAGATAAAGAAATCTTTAAATTAGTAAAGTGAAAAAAATCAGCAGCAGAAGTCTTTCATCTTGACCTAATTTACTTGAAATTCTTTGCCTGATGTGAAGATTAATAACAGGTGGCCTTTTAGGGAGCACTCAGCTTGAGTGTAATGTTCTAGTTGTTCTTTTATTATCCCAAACATCTATAACTAAAGGATTTTTTCACCATGCCCTTTGTTCACAATATGGGACTGTAATTGAGTTCATATTTCTCGCCCAACCTTTCAGCTGTAATTAATATTTTATTATATCAGATTTTATCACTAAATAGCCTAGCAGCAGGGTATTGAGCCACACACACACTCCCACACGCATACACACACACAAAAGCCGTAGTGACTTATTGATGCCAAGCAAGTTCCATGTAATGAGTTATGGTTGAGAGAATACAAAATAAATTCATGGTACCCAACTAATATTCCAAAGCAATTTAGAGCTGTTCTTATCTTGATCAAGCCAGGACAAAGAGAAATTAAAGTTACAAGACTGAAATACTCAGTGTTGTTATATCAGACATGTGGCATCTAACAAAAATGGTCTGTGCAAGACCAGCTATGAACTGTTTGCATTATTATATTTTATGAGCAAGACCAGTTGAGGTCATACGCTCTTTGTACAAAGAGTTACACACTGTCCTCTGAGCTCTGCTAAGCACAAACACCTACACAGCATGACAAATGTAAAAATCTGAACATCCAAGTAGATTTGCTATTTGTCCTTTAAACTGGAATAAACCAAAATGATTTCTTTGCACTACACTGCATGCCAAGGGGATGGTGGGTGTTACTCTAAGCTATTCTGATGGAAATAAGGTGTTTTTAATACAATTTTTGAAAGATGGAGAAAGTCTTATCATATAAGTTTCTGTAAACAAGATTGGAGAAAAATGTTTCATAAACCTAGATAACTGATGATCGGTGGTTTTCATTATAAAAGCTTCCCACATAACTTGTGACTAACTGGCATCCCTGTTCTCAGCAGCATTTTACACAGATATCTCCCTCTCTCTCTGCCTCTCCCTCTCTGTCTCTCCCTTTTTTTTTTTCTTCTGTATCCCTCATTCTACCCACCTCCCTCTCACCCTCTTCCTTTTTCTTTCACTTCTTTGAATAGGTGATTAGTGGAAGTACTCAAATTAAGAACAGGTCACTAGCAGGATAATATAGAACAAGCTCTGCACTTGAAATGGTTTGTTCATTGTTAACAGCAGAAATAGCCGCTTGAAATCTATATCTGCAACTTTCTTTTTAAATTATTTTTAGTTGTTTGTACACAGCGAAGTTCTTAGAGAGTGAGGAGGCCCTTCTTCCCCAAGGGAGAGCTCTGTTGCAAAGATGAAGAGGAGCTAAGCCTCCTCACATGCTCAGAAGAACTGCAGTGTGTTTCTGGCTACAGAAAAGTGTAGCTTGCTGTGGTGGAAAGGATGGCCTAGGAGATCAAGCCCTGAGGATCGATGCAGATGGGGGCACAGTTTTTTTTCTGGTGGGAGTAGGACAATCTGTTTAGCTTTCTGCAAGTCAGTATATCATCCTTTCTCCATTCCTATATCTCAAGTTAAAATAAATGGAAATATTCTAAAGAAAAAGAGGAAAATATACCTCTACATGATTGTAAACAACTTGGCAGTCGTGAGGAGTGGCATAATAAGCAGCTGCATGTATAGCTCACCCTCTGAAAATTATTTATTCATTTTTTATTCAGCTTTTCCACATTGGCCACCAGAAGATCTCAGAATAGTGGCTTTGTGGACTATTTTGTGGAATTAGTAACCTCACAGTCTCTTTGTGGCTTGCATTCATTTTAAAGGCAAATTGTGAGAAGACCATAAAGTAGGCGGCATCCCTGTTTTGTACTGCTTGGTAATGAAGTCAGTCTCAAAGCCCTGGAGGATCTGAAGCTTTAGGTTAGTTCAGTTTAGACCAGTATCATTTAAGTTAGTGACATTGCTGCTTGGGTTTAAATTAAGAGCATAAAGCCTTGTGGAGTGAGATCAATAGTATCTGGTTCCTAGAGGGACTGAGTCATTTCTCAGTAGGAATAAAACTTTTCACTGGTAAAATGAAGAAAGGGAGTACTCCTTGTCTTCTGTGTGCTATATTACACATCCAAGATCAGAATTAAACTTTCTGACTCATAAATAAGTTAAAGTTTACATCGGACTTTTTTTCCTGGTTTCCTAAGGAAACAAGCCTAAAGTATCATCCTGTTATCTGCCTGTATGTTCCTTCCTTCCCTCATTAATATAGGATCTCTTGGAAATTTTCAAGCAATAGTTTGAAACTTGCATAAATTGTAAGTTTCTCACATACTTTGGAATCTCTGTGGAAGACCCAGATGAGCATCTGAAGGGTTGGGCTGTGTTAGAGTATGAGTTCATTTCTTGTAATCCATCAGCAGAGAGCCACAATTCACATGCCAGCGAGCCAGTATGTAGCCCAGAAGCAGCCACAGCATGTGTCACCTCTTTGCCAGCCAGTGTGTGGGAGATACTAAAAGGAGCTGAGCATATTGAGGATGGGAGCTGGCTATCACAGATGACATGTGGAATAGAGATGGGGTTCTGAATTTCTTGCAGTAAAACTTGTAGTGTCTTAGTTTGTTTATAAGGCTTTCTAGCATCTTCTGTTACAAATGGCCTTTAAAAAAAATTAGTATCTGGTCAATGTAAAAGGAATGTTCTTGTCCCTTAAACATGAAAGAACTGTCAGCAGAGATGTTTTATTGTTGCCAAAAAGTTAATGGTGACGTACCTATCAAAAAGATTACAAGCTTATGTTTACCAGAGTTATGTATGGAAGAAGCCAAGTAGCAGTTGGTAGAGCAATTTTAAAAAATGCTCAGTAAATCATAATGAGTGTAAAGAGACCTTGTAAGCAGTCATTCTTGGATAGCAATTCCCTCCCCCCAATCTTATGGAAGTATACAGTGTGATTTCTCAACTCTATTATAAAATAAAGTAATTTTATAAGTTATGCACAGTTTGTTTGTAAAACGTATTTGATTTCATTATATAGCTATGAAATCAAACACCTTTTATAAACATATTGCGTGTAATTTATAAAAAAGTAGCTGGGTGTAAGTTGTTAAAAATGCTTGGTTTAAAGTGTATCTGTATTAGATAGACTTCATTTCTATTTTGTCTTTCCTACTACTACTTTTATTTTCACTTATTTACCAAACAGGATGATACATGTCAAGCTGTTTTCAGTACATTATCTGTTATTTTCTTCTCTACATTCCTACCTTGTGTAAACTTTCATATTCTTGAATATTTCAATCTTTTCCTAGTTTTGTCTCTTTCTTTTTCTTTCTCTTTTCATATGCACAACTTCTTGTCTGCAATATTTCTTTTTTTCTGTGAAAAAAAAGCCAAACTAAACCAAACAAAAAAACCATAACCCTCCCCGAAACAAACAAAAACCCCTCAAAACACCCAAGGGGAAAAAAACCACTGCCACCAAAATACATTGCCAGGTCTCTGGTGCCCCTTCTAGTTTGTCACTTGCAGCCTGTATTTAGCAGATTGGTCTCATTGTATGGGGTGTATTGGGGCATATTGGGGGAGCTCTGTAGTCAAAGATGTCATTTTCTTGTCCAGCATTTAATAGCTGAAAGAAATTATGAATACAGAGCCAAATGCTCTCTTCTATCATATTACTTACACCCGTCAAAATGTACTTTGAACTCCTTGTGAAACAGTACGATTGTAAGTAGGCTTAATTTTATTTACGTTTTGTACTCACTTTGTATTGTGCAGGTCTATAGACTATGTACAAAATTTATATATTTTCATGATGTTTTTGAGTTTGAAGAAAAAACAGCCAAATACATAAATCTGTATTAAGTATGGAGAGTACAAGCCACAGTGAAATTTTAAGTGTTTCAGAAAAAGTATGTTTCTGATCATAGGGATTTTTTGTGGCCTGCAATATTTTAGAACATTTAATTTTTTCAGCAGAAGAAACAATAATTAAAAATTTCCCCTACAAAATAACAAAGAGATGTATCTGATTACCTTGTAGAAGAAAAAGAAAGACAGAATTATGTGGTTATTTCTAAGTATGCAGAATTGCTAATATATTGTGTCTCATCAGATGGATCAGATCAGTATAGAGCAGTACTCAGCCCCTGGGAGAGTAGGGGTGGGGAAACTCTGGTGATTAAGGAATATCAGGTGTAGCAATGTACATAACAGTTGTGAAAACATAGTTGCATCTTGTCATCTTTGTCATCCTGTTTGTGGTAATTATGACAGTCACTCTCGTAGGCCTGTGCAGTAGTAACATTCCCAAGTCCTAGCTGGGCACCAGTATTTAAATAATTGCAAATAATTAACCATGGGTTGGCATAACCAGGGAGAAAAAAGTATTATTTCATCAATATTTATTAAGGATTAGGGGCGTTGGGAGGTTTGAGTGAGCAGTTTTGATTCCCTTGCCAGTTCACAAATCTCAGTTAACAGCAGAGCAGTCTCTTGTGTCACAATTATTGTTGGTGTTATGTCTAACCACCACTTATATACGTGTTGGGCAAATGGTTCTTACAAATTTTAATATGCTGTTTCAATAGCAAACTAATACTTCTTTTGAATAAGTGTAGGTGAGCGTATATATTGAATTCATTGATTTTTTTGCAAAGGATGGATGGGACGAAGTTAAAATTGCAGTCCATCAGCAGGCTGTATGTTGTAAAACCAAGTACAGATTATCTACTGCTGCAATCTTTATTGTCCTGCTAAATAACAAAGTATTACAAACTGAAATCCTTGTCATATTTTTCACACTCTCTCTCTCTCTCCTTCTCTACTAACAAAACAAAACTACATTTTGGATTGTTATTTATGATAACCGAATCTAAAGGCCGAAACATTTCAGAAAGGTTTCGTGAATGGTGTTATGGTTACCTGCTGCAGATCTGCTGGACACTCTCTGCCCCTGACAAGTGTGCTTAGATTCTCTAAAACAATGAATCTCTGTACTAGGAAATAAGACCAAAAGGATAAACACCCAGTGTTGCCAGGACTAAGTGGCGCCCATCTGGCCAGCATGCATTGTCTCCTTTTCCTTGTGGAGTTTCTTCGTGCAATTTTCTGAGCCAAAGCTATGATGTGTCCCTTAAATCCTGGGGAGTCCAGATTTTCAAAACAGAAATGCATTATTTCTTCTGAGTCTGGAAAAAAGAATTTGAATGTATTATGAACTTATGGTGGCCATTAAATTACCATTTTCAGAGCCTATCTGTCTCTTCTGCAATTAAGATATAATGTAGCAAATGTTTTCCTTCTCAAGGGAACTGAACCTGTTGTCATATCCTCCCCTGGTGACTGTCCTTGGAGGAAAGAACAAGCAAAATATCTTTAACTTCCAGTGACATAATGCTTTCCATTTGAAAACTTGTCAGGATTTTCTGTATAAAACCACAGGAATGCTAAGGAGAGGTTTGCTTGGATGTATTTTTCCCAGAAAATCTCCTTTGTAAATGCTGACTTTTAAGTCTTTGAGACCATCCATACAAAAGAGTTGGGCAGTCACAAAGCAGCTTAGGAGTTTTACATTAAAAACCGGATACTGTTCCCCAGTGGACTTGGGTCTGTGAAGATAAAGCTTATTACAACACCTGAGAGTTTACATCTGGCACTATCTCTGGGGACTGAACCTGAGCTGTCTTATCTCCTCCTTTACAGCCGTTTAGGTATTTCTGCTGTGATTGATCTGAGAAATAGGGCTCCTTGCATGACAATGGAGGTGTTGTATATTAGTCTCTCTTGTGTTCATGCCAGGTCTGATGCCAAAAGATTTCTTGAATTTTATTTTTCCCCATGGGCTGAAAATTCCATGCGCCAGTAATAGTATTTCCTGAGAGTGAAGACAGGCCCTGCCTTGGAGAATCTAACCAGACTTATCTCTTGACCTGCAAAGCTAGTAAATAAAGCCAGGTGTGAAAGTAGAATCATTCCATTCAAGTTTGAACAAGCTGCTAGCACAAAGTATTTTATTTACTTAGCACCTTTCCTACATTTGCGAGGCAGCAACTGTTCCGCAGTTAGAAACCTGCCAAAGATGGTGAAGCTTTTACTTACATGGAACCTCCTAGCTTCAAGTAAAGATGCAAACAAAAAGTTGGAAGGATTTAAGACTCCCTTCACTCCGAAAAGCTATAAGGATTTAAGATTCCCTCCACTCACCCAAAGAAACAGGCCTCTAATATTGGTATGTCAATTGCTTAAATGAGAACCATTGCAAGAATTTTGGTGATTATGTGTTGTGCAAATGTTATTTGCAGCATTGCCTAAATCACTTTTTTTCCCCTCATATAAATCACATATTAATGTATGATTTTAAAAATGCTTGTTGGCATTGTTGTTGCCATTGGTACAGCAACATCAGTTCAGAGGTTTTGTTCAGTCTGCTTCACTAAGTCTTTTTCTTCACTCTAAGTTCTGTGTTTTCGTATCTGAGCATTATGTTCCAACAAGGGATTTTTTTAAGCTTCTTCACCTTTTTTTAGAAGTTATAGTGGGAATACAGTGGGCAATGTATTTTGCATAAAACCCAGAAAATCCCTGATCTCCCAAATAAAATGTCCCTGAAAAAGAGGTAGCTACCTTAAGGAGTTTTCTCCATCATTAGTAGTTATACTCATTTGTCCTACTGCTAATCAAAAACTCCCTGGTCTTAGCTCTAGTCCACAGTTGAACCACTGTGGTTCACTGTGCTTACCCTTTGATAAAATATGCAGAGTGGTCACAGGGGCAGTGGTCAGCAGGACAGAACTGATATTCAGCTGGTTCTCTGGTTTTGAATCTGTTCTGGAAATGACTGCACACAGAGTATATTTTATTCACTGTATATTAGGTGTTGCTAGAACTCCTGACCCACTGGCAAAGCCTGTGCAGCTGTGATGGTGAGACACCTGATAAATCAGGGGTTGTTTATCCCCTTTGTTTAATCCACCTATAATAAATACACAGGTTCTTGCACAGTAGGAGGAGAGCTAGTGGCAATTTCTTGTAGCCTTTTTCTATTTGCCTGCTAACCATAAATTATTAATTCCTGTCCTTTAAAGAGTAATTTCCCTCTTCCATTTCAAGGTACATTACATATGTATAATTACCTATAATTTCTAGAACTGTAAAATTTGAAGTTACAGGATGAATTACAAGAATCTAGTGCAATATGAGGGCATTGAGAAATAGTATGTATCTCCAGTGTTAATCCATATAAATATGATATGACCATGTCAGAGACAACTGATGAAGAGATGCAGTTATGTTGCATATTATATAGAAAAAACTGTCCAAGGGCTGTGCTCTTTTCAAGAAGCAATGTCAGGCAATAAACTTGCATAACACATGATGAGTAAAGATGTATGAAGTTTTAAATGCAAAACAGGAACAAAACAGCTGATATATTTTAAAAGTCTTAATGGCAGTACAATAGAAGAATTTTCAGGGTCTACAGAAGTTTGCTGAAGCTGTGGGGACTCTTATAGTTTGAGCAGTAAGGTTCTTCATGGACTTAGAACTGAGATAATGGGGTGGCATTTGGGTTTCTTAATTTTGCCCTCTATTGAAACTGGTAGTTTAGTAAAGAGTGCAGTAAAGTGATTCTAGCCTGCAGATAAATAGGGATGTGGGAATGAGTAACTGAAATAGTGGTCAATATGTAGATTAAGGGTTATTCTGTTGTTTGACTTTGTAAGCATTAAAACAAAGGAAGCATGCAAGTCAAAATACAGAAATAGATCTATAAAAAGTACCAGTTTGGTTTATTTCTAATAAAGCGTGAACTCATAACAGTGAGCAGAAAACTTCAAATTAGGCTCAAGAGTGTCACCATAACAGTCTGCAAAGGTAGCCCAGCAGTTTACACAGCTGATCAGGACACTCTTAGCAGAACTTAAGAGCTTTGCAGGCTTTGTACATTTCCTAGGGAAAAAAATTAAGGATTATAAGAATTTGAGGATGTTTTAAACAGTTGAAGCAGGCCAGATGGAGTAAGAAACTTTCTTGTTCTCATTTTACAACTGGTTTTCAATAGTTGATTGACTTGCCTAGAATCACATACAGCAGTTGTATTAAGACTAGTAAAGAAATTCAGGTAGTCTTTGTCTATATTCAGTTCTTTAGTCCATCTCCTTTCTGTGAACTTAATTCTAAAAATTTCCTTAATGCTTCGGTTGTGTAAAGCATTGAGACTGTGTTAGAGAGACAAAATAGAGCTGACAGTTCGAAAATGAAGTAATAAGTTTGTTTTACCTTTGTTTGTAATTTGGAATTACTTTGGAATTGGGTGTAATTATATATTAATCAGTTTCAGTAAATGCCTAGATTGTACATGTTAAGGACTCTGGTATGAAGAATTCTGAAGTCCATGTTTGCATCCAATAGGTCCTTCTTGGAAAGTTATTTTGTAATTTTGAATGAGACTTTGATTAATTAAAATTTGATTTACAACATTCCAATAATGTGAAATAATTCCTGATTCAGGAGGTTAGCAAAACATCATTTCATGTAGTTAAGACTGGATAAATACTTAAGTCTTCTTTGAAATTGTCATTTGTCTAAGTATTCTGAGCATCTTTTATTCTGAGCATCATTTAAAACATACTAATATGTTTTCTTTCTGCTTTTGTGTCTCTTTTTCAACTCTGAAAAAAATTAGTATATTTATGAGACAATAACAGACCATTCCAGTTTAAGCAATCCAAACTCAATAAATGTCTGAGAGACCTGCTATGTCTAATTTCTAACAAAAATAAGTATTGTGTTCAGTTCTGTATCTCTGCATAATCATTTAATTTTGGATCTGGTTTGGAACTGTTAGAATAAAAAGCAGTGTAAAAATAATACAATTTTTTTTTCTTTTTCCATACACCTTTTCTAATCCCCAAATCCCCAATCATATTTGATGCTGATTCTGAAGCATTTGAATCTTAGGTTAAAAATAACTCCCATGTGTTCCTTTCTCAATGCAGCAGCAAAGTTCAGTCTATATAAAAATAAGTTTCCTATTTAATTCCCAAGGCATTGAAATTCTATAGTAGAACCATGTAATGTGAATTATACTTAAATTACGTTTCTTTCGTTCAGAAAATCAGTCTAAATGCTGACGATAACCGATAGGCTTTTGGTGCCTTTCGCTGCAGTGTAGAACGTATTTTCTGGATTACAGATGGCAAGACTTTATTCTCTGAAATGTAGAGGTGTGGCAAAGGAATAATTCAGCTTCAAACAAGCTGGAAATCTTACTAATATAGAGGAGGAATAGTAGAGTCATGGCAGTGCTAGCTCAATTCACTGAGCTTGAACTCCTTTTAGAGGCAGTCCAGTTGTTACATATTAAAGAAAGCAATATTAATCGTAAGAACTGGAGAAAGCTTTTGGATTATAATTGTAATTGGGGTAATTTTGTAAAATTCATTAGCAGGCTGATCTCATTTGTACAAATGTAAAAAGTATGACTGGTAAAATTCTCTAAGGTTTCCATTGACCCAGGTGCTCATAATGTGTTAATTTACATCAGAGAAACAGTGGTGTGTGGAAATTGGCCAGCAGATAGGATTTAGTTGTTTTTCATTAGCACTTGGACTTTGATGAAGGGGAACAGAAAAGAGTCGTTTGACCTTTCAGTGCTTAAATTATTAAAAAGCAAATAGATTTGAGGTCTAGATGCTTGCAAATCTAATTTGTCTTGTGGAGTAAGGATTAAAAGACATTTTGAGTTTGAAATTGCTCCAGTCAACTTACTTCTTTCTTTAAAGTATCTGAAAATGAGTAGATGGCAGGCATCTAAAAGGTATACAGAAGTAGTGCATGTAGTATAACTAAATAGGGATTTACCACGGGAAAAGGAGCATTTTAATGACAGATTTGTTTCTAAAATGTCTGCTGTCTTTAGCTTTAATCACTGAGTGAAAAATAGGGAGAATTCCTCATTTCAGCCAGTACTGAATTATCATATTATCTCATCTGGTCTGAAGTCCCTCTTATATTAAGGCCTGCTGCAACAAAGAAGTAACTTTATTTACTGTCCATCATGCTTTAGTGAAATGGAGAGATTCTCACATTTGCTGCAGTATTAGGCTAGTGTACCCAGCCTCACTACCTTGCAAGAATAAATGTGTATATCACCTTCTGCATTTTTTTCCTATACTCCCTTTAAGTTTGCAAATGGTATTTATTGTAGATTCATTGCAAATTAATACTTAGAGGAGGCAACATGCTGTCTTCAAAGTAGCTTGGAATTCCGGTTCTAAGCAACTCTATTTTGTTCTAGAAAATTAATTGTGAAAATCATGTCAAAAATTGATTTGTTAGAAAAAAAACAAGATTTTAATGTAAATATTCCATGGGTAGTTTTTTTATAAATCAGTTCCCACAGGATCAAAGAAAGATTGCTGTGGATTGACCTTCATTTACTACTCAGCATGGAATTAATCAACTAATGAAAATATTTCTGTTTGTTATGAAGACTTTGTTGCACAGAGCTGCAAAATGTACAGAGGCCTTCAAATGAACCCTCAAGACGTTTCTGTGTCCCTGGCTGTAGTAAATTTATGCATGGTTAGATTTCTGCATGAAATTCAGCATTAAATTAAAACATTTAAATTTGGGTGTCCACTTCTAGATGTCTACATGTGAGCTGAGTATTTAGTTATTGTAATCAGTGGAGTCTGAGAAGCAATTACGTTGACCCAAAAGTAGACACCTTCTTTCTGCTCAGTAGTCTGAGAATTGTAGATGTGTAAACATCTTCATGAAGGCAGATAGGTTTAATTGTGGTAATGTTAAGCTAAAGCTCCATCGTCTTCTTCAGGCAGAAGAAGAGGTATTGATTGCACTCTCAGTGTTAAATTTCTGGGCATTTTTTGTGAGCATAGAAGTCCAGCGTCTTCTACTGGAGATGCTAGATCTTAAAAACACAGTCATCAGGGTCTGTGGCTCATGATCAGTAAGTCTGGTAAAAAAACCCACTAAGATGGTCAAGAAAATTGGCATTTTCTGCCCCTTGATGATAATTGACTGTGAAGACTTGGAAAACCTTAAATGGTGGTGTCATAAAACCATAGAATGGTTTGGGTTGGAAGAGACCCTTAAAGATCATATAGTCCAACACCCTGATGTGGTCAAGGTAAACCTTTCCCTAGACCAGGGTGCTTAAAGCACCATCCCTCCTGTCATTGGACAGTTCATCCCTTTATTTCTAAACCAGATTTGCCTTCAGAAGGGAAGTAGCCATAGCTGTGCAGGGATAGGGCAATAAATAGCCAATAAATAATAATGAGCCAATAAAAAAACCCTGTTGGGTCCAGACCGAGGGGGTCCTGCTGAAGCTCAGCCCATGTGTCCCTGTACTTTGGGCAGAATTTTCTGTAAACACAGTTCTCTACAGATGACAAGTAACATGTCAGAAGACTCTGTGGGTATTTCATCTTTAAGAAACTTCCTGTGCAGAGATTGCTGGTTTTTATGAACTGTCAACTTGAAAGATCATAAGTTGTCAGTGGATGTAGATGATATGTGAAAATGTGGACACATTGCCACTTTGACATCAATTGTCTAGACTGACTTGTTTACTAAGATTCAAGATTCCAGGAGACAAATACTGATTAAGAACCACTGGTCCCCAGTGAAGCAATAAACTTGTAAGCCAGTCCTCTTTAGAGACATGGACTTCCCACATCACAAATTTAAAAGCACTGACTCAGTCTTTTACAGCAACTGCAAGGGTATAATGATTACGCTGTTTGCATATACAGCAGAAATTGCAATTTCTTTGTTCCTGTTTGAATGTCCATAGCACCTTTACAGTGGAGCAGGATGGACTGTTCTCTGTAGGTCTCAGTACAGCAGAGACTGTAAGTGCAGACTGACTTGCTTTGTAGAATGCAGAAACTGAAAAATATGGTTATCTGTAAGATGTGTAGAAGTGCTGTGCTAAGTGATAATAACTTCCATCAAAAAGAGTTTTATACTTTCTCATCAACAGTCAATATGCCACTGAAATTTTATTTTGTGCTTTTGTAAATACTTACCATGTCAACAGTTAAGCAAATACTGGTCCCTGTCTCTCTGTAATTTGTGTCTTCATTTATATCTTAGTACTAATTTAATTTCATTTAGGTAAGATAAACAGGTTAAAGAAGGGACTCTGTAGCTTTATGCTTGCTTTGGTGATCAAAATAATACTTAATTCCACATTTTAGCACTGATAAAGCACAGTTCTGTACAAGAGTTTGAACAAGAAAATGTGCTGTGCATTCACTTGTGTGAAAAGCCGTGGTGTGTATGGTCAATTTTGTTTTTCCAAAACAAAATGAGTTTGAAAGAATGAATCTATTCCACAAATTTATACACCTGAATATTAAAATTACATTTTCTTCCTGCGTTCTTTGCTTTTAGCAGTTCTTTTTTTCCAGTAAATACTGGTGCGCTATTATGGTTTTAGGATGGTTTGACTGGCCAGTCAAATAACCACTGTTTCTTTTTTTCTTTCCTTTCTACATCCTTAGTGTCTATCAAATCGTTGTTGAGGAAGAGCGCCCACGGAGGACCAAGAAGACAACTGAAATCCTGAAGTGCTACCCGGTGCCCATTCATTTCCAGAACGCCTCACTCTTGAATTCCCAGTACTACTTTGCTGCAGAGATTCCAGCCAATGGTTTACTAGCTGCTCAGCCTTTTACTATTGGTGATAACAAAACCTACAGTGGTTTCTGGAATACTCCTCTTCTTCCTCATAAGAGCTACAGCATCTATTTTCAAGCTGCTAGCAGAGCCAATGGGGTAGGTCTTGCAGCAGGCGTGATTTTATACAGTGTTTGTGTGTAAATAAATGATTGGCATCAACTAGCAGGATGCCCAATTTAGTTGCTAATGAGAAAATGAAGTAACCGTGAAATTTAACACACTGAGTTTAAAAAATAGCAGTTTTCCCAACACAATATTGCCTAATGATTAAAGGTTACAGGAAAGAGGAGGGGAAAACCACACATTTTGTCAGTAGTGAGCAGGCAAAGTAGTATGTTGCGATTCTGTCTTATTTGCTAAAAGCTGTCCAGTGACTGTGTTTGACTGGCTTTTTTTCTTCCTTTTTGTTTTTTTTCTTGCTTTGAACAAGAAAATGTTGTGATTTCTTTCATTACGTTTAAGCCAAACATGATTGTGGATTTTAGCACATCTGTCTTGGTGTGTCTAGTCCTGTTATCTTAGTTTGTAACATCTTGATCTCCCTTTCTCTCATTTGGTTGCCCTGTTTGAATCACTTCTTTTTTTTTTTTTTTTTTTTTTTTTTTTTTTTTTTTTTTTTTGTCCCTTACTGCAAACAAAGTAAAAAAAGAAGTAGATGGAACTGAAATGAAAAGTGTGTAAAAAGATCCTCACAGATCATGTTTCATCAAACTAATTCTTCCTGGAATTGTTTTCCATTTCCTGGACAGACCTACCCAGAGCCCTTCAATTCTTGATAAGCTTTGGCTGTCTGTGCTGACAGCCTGGAAATGTTTTCTGCCAGAAACCATAATGGTCCCTCATTCACAGTGCACCGACAGTGCAGAAATGTGAAACACCATTGATTATTTTTTCTTTCTAAAATTGTCTAACATGATGCCTCAAACTATACTTTCTCTAAGAAAAAGTCTCCCAAGGTCATTATGTTGCCAGAGTTAAAAAGCTGAACACTTGCCTGTGCTCCTGTGAATGTCTTTCACATTTTCTACTTTTAGAGGAATCTTAAGTGAAATGTTTATGTACCATACATACCCAAGCAGTATTTGTCTGTATTATGAATGCACTTTGGAGTTTGCTAATAAGCAGTTAAATATGGAATGAGACACATTCTGCTTGGACAGTTTATCAGTACTTTTAAGAATAGAATCATGGATGACTTTCTCTGTTTAGAAACACAAGATGTGACCTTTTTCCTCTTTATTTGACACAGGAAACTAAAATCGACTGCGTCAGGGTAGCCACAAAAGGTATGTTTATATTATGTCATGTTTTCTGTACTTCAGCTTGTTGATCTTCCCCTCACATGGTTTTTGGAAACTTCCAGAAGTGTTTATATTACTAAAACAAATCACTAAACATATTACAGAATTTTCATAGAATCATTTGCATCCTTAGCTCAGATTTAAGATATTTGTTTGTTTGTTTGTTTTTAATCATAAATGTATTAATTACTTTTGGTTGTCTGCTTGAACACAGGGCTTTTAAAATATATTCTGTGGGTTTTTATATGATCTCAAAAAAATATTTTCTATTTACATACATATATATGTATATATATATAGTAGAGTTGTAAAATTGCCAATTGCAGAGTACATACTAGCTGCTTATACATCCGTAGTGAAAAATTGCCCCTTACTTGTAAGCAATTACCTTAACTTAATTGCTGTATAAAAGAGAAGTGGAGAAATCATGTTCTTCATTTTAATGAGACAGATAAGCTATATTTACTCGACTGTCAGCACATGATAATACCATTTATGAGAAAAATGTGTATAATTGAGACAGTACTGGCTATAGGTTTTGTCTCCAAACAGGGAAAGATAAACACACTGCTGATCTGTTTACCTTTTGGGACTAGATCTGTCTGTGATTATCTTCGTAGTCTCACCTTTTTAGTACCTTTAGCTGGTGGCAACTTAAAAGCCTGAAAAAGAAGTGCTGGAATAGTACAACTAACTTGGAGATTGCAGTAGAGGAATGGGAAAGAATGTGCTGCTGTGAGTAGGAACAGGAAATACCACCTGACAGTTTGGGCACCTGGCAAGAGCATGAAACAAAAACTGCTTCATCCCTATACCACTGCACCTTGCAGGAGATCATGCTTGTCTCACTGACTATCCCTAATGGAACTGATTCCACCATGATTTCCTTTACATGAAGACTTCACAATTCCATCACCACCTCTAAATCTAAATGGGGTGGATGAGAAAGTAATGTTAGCATAAAGTTGCCCCTGTCGAAAGTTTGGGTGCTGCGTAATGTGACAAATTCATTTTTCTGCCTCTTTGAACTGTTTTCTGGCTTCTTTTCTTTTCCAAACCAAAGGAAGTAGTTTTAATTTTAATTTACTAACTGCTTACTAAACCGTAGAATCCTTTCAAATATCTGAACTCAACCCAAATATAATACAGATGAGAGATTAATTCCAGATGCGAGTGAAATCCTGTATTGTTTTCAAGTAGCTTCAGAGATATCAGGAGTGAACAGTGTTATATCAGAAATCAGATGATGAGAGGAATGGATTTTAAATTTTTTGAAGATTTGTATTCCTAATCACTAATGGATGTTCAACTATTTAAATTATTTGACTGATTGAAAATTTTTACTCTCTCATTTGAGAAGCAAGGGTAACTTTGTGGACTGGAATAGCTCCCATAGCAACAAGCTACTTTGAGCTAACCCATTTGGCAATAGAGATGTGAGAAATGCAGCTTTTATTTTAAACAAATCTTCCTACATTCCTCTTTTGAAAGCATGTTTCAGATTTTTTCATAATAAAACAATATTAGAGGTTGTTGTGAGGACTTTTTTTTTTTTTTTTGAAACCAGAGGTATCCTTGATGGTATTTATAGTCCCTGGTGCAAAAAATGTTTTGGGGGGCTACAGTAAAGCACTGATTTCCATGATTTTAAACTGAATGCTCATATTATATTTTTAATCTGTATTGATTTTAAAAAATTAAATGGAGACCATGACGTATTTTAATATGCTATTAAAAGGAGCTGTCTGCACAGATGTTTTCCCTTTGGATCCAACAGACATACTTAAGGGAAAAGCAGAATTCTGTGCCCTCTCTGGACCTTCCACATTTGGGTTTGAAAAAACCAGAAAAAATGCTCCATGTCTACAGGTCAGAAATCACTATACCTCCATTGAGACAAGACATAAAATTGTCCTCTCCCATTCTCCTCTCCTTCTGTTCAGCCCCTGCAAACAGCTAATACAGCTCAGTACAATCATGTTGTTTGTACTCCCCAGTAAGCAACAGCTGCTCTGACCACTCTGTCAGATTTCTCAGACTGCACCGTTTTCCCCTGAGCTTTGAGACTACAGTGTTGCTACTAGACAGTAAGCTGCTTAAGCTCTGTGTGCTTGTTATGTCCATCTCTTTATGTGCTGCCCTGCTCGTGACAAATAAGATTGGGAATGTCCTCCGTTAGTATTACATCTATTTTTAACATACTAGTAACATTCCTGAAATATTCGTAATCTGGGCTTCTCTTATCTTCAGAAGTTCAAGTTTGGTGGTTTTTAAAGCTAGAGGAGGTGCTTTAGGCCATTCCTGTATAAAACTGGTGCAATCTTCTTTTGAAGTAAGGTCTGATCCTGAAAATACCTAGAGCCTTGTGTAGGCCATTGGAATCAGTAGACACACTGTAGATTTTACTTTGTATGTGAGAAACCATATGCTTTCTCAGAATCACTAAATATTCTGAATTGAAAGGGATCATCAAATCCAGCTCTTAAGTGAATGGCCCATATGGGAATTGAACCCACAACCTTGGTGTTTTTAGCACCATGGTCTGAGCAGCTAGGCCCTAATCAAGTCAATTATGTACCTAATTTTTCACACAGAGATAATCTCTATTGATTGTCTCTCTATTGAATCTCTATTGATTGACAAATTGACTACTTCACAACTATTCCATCCTTAAGTAGACATGTAAGTCTTTTACTGGATAAAGGCCTGTGTCATTCCTAGGATCAAGAACCCATCCTAGGATCAAGGTCACTCAAGAAAACTTTCAGGCTGCTCCACTGAGTCAGCTGATATTGGCCGAGCCACTTCATTGTGGTTAGCCTATTTGAAGTCTGCTTTGAGGACAAACATGGGGTTTCAGAACATGTCATGAGCAGAGCTATGTCACTTGCTAGTTATACACCCTTTAATTATCTCATCTCCAGATAATAAAGCTGTTGGTGCCCTTAAGACCTTAAGATCATTGAGGGTTGGTTTTATCACTGTCATGCAGTGTTCATTCCATGGCCTATCATACGCGTTTTAAATTTTTGTTAAAAATACGTAACTGTAATGGAAACATAATGTTCATATCTCAGATCCAGCAGAACTGTTCTGTAGCTTTAGTACACCTTTCCCTCCCGTTGATGTCAGCAGGAATAGTGCATGTGCTTTACTGTCAAGCATGTGCTCAGCTGGCAGAGGCTAAACCTTGTTTCTGTATCAGAGACCAATTGCACCAGATAGCTTATTATCATATTGACAGGTTTCCTGTTAGACAAGTACAGCTTATCTCCAGAAAAGTGCAGCCTTCTTCTGCTGGGTCAAATGCATGTCTGGGGTCAGTAGCTAGATAATACTTTCTCATTACATCAAGTATATTTTAAACAACCTCAATTTGTACCCTTCTAAAAATGTTCTTGTTTTATTACCATTACATTTTTACAAACGAAACCTCTGTTAAATGTGTTCTTTTAGAGATCATATAAAAATCCTGATTGCAGTGATTACAAGTGTAAATTAGGATGAGAATGTTTGATTTTGTAGAGCTGAAATTTCTCCTTCTGCTTCTTATGAAGTCAAAGGAAGCCTTTGCCACTGACTCTGTTAGTAGAAGGATCATACAGCACATTATTATGATGTAGGGTCTCCTGATCTCAGTTTTCTGTAGAGAAAGGCTTCTGGGACCTCTGTGACTATTTGGTGTATATACAAATGGGGAGACTGCAGGGTTTCCATTCCCATTATTTTTGACAAGATAATTAAACAAACAAACAAACAAAAATCAGGAATAGCTTTTTGTACCAGTGGTAATAAAGGTTGTCATATATTGCTTGAAATATGGCTTTCATATTCCTACCCTTCTTCAAGCTAAATAACTGTAAAATCTCAACAGACTAAGTTGAAAACGTTCCAAAACTCCTCCAAGTTTATTACTATCAACTTTGTGGTGGTTTGTGATTTATATTAAGACTGTATTTCCTGATATGACTTAGAACACTGTCTGGATAGAAACATCTTGATTATCTCCTAGGAATGCAGTTCTCAAGAGGGAGGCATCATTGTTCTAATTTTGCAATATTGGAAGGCTTTCATTAATTATGAGAGAGAAAAGGATATTATAATATTTTAAATCCAATAGCAACAGTACTCTAGAAGCTACTATCAACACTGCATTTCAGTGTTGCAGAGGGATATTTCAAAATATTATGCAGCAGCAGTTTTGAGTTTAATTGTCTGCAGATGGTAGATGATCTATTTTCCTCTCTCGCTGCCACATTTCTAATAGCACCCAGGCTGTTCTATGTAAATGAGTGATCTTTCATATAATTTTGTCCTTAATTTTCCAATATTTTTTCTTTGCATCATTCTCCAGCTGCATCATGTTGGATCTGACCTTTTAATTTTTTTTATATTCCTTAATATATATGTATCACAGCGTGCTTAACCATTTAGAGGCAATCATAGAACTGCTGGAAAACAAAGAAATAACAGATTTTATTAATGTGAGCCATGGTAATACTTGTCTGTAGCAGACAGTGGTTGTTATAACTCTGTCAGAAAAGTCTGGATTTTTCAGGGCACAAACATTCAGGGTTTTCAGCTTTTTCTTGTGAACTTGAAACTCAGACCTTGGACAGTTACACACATACCTAATTAAAAGTATGCCACCTCTCAGCAGTCATTCTCTATATGCTGAGCATTAAGTATATGAGTAGTATGTGCATTTCAGAGCAGTGACCCAAGTGGGTACAAGAAAAATTAATCTTAACTAGATCAAAAATGCTTCACATAAAAATTATCTTTAAAAATTTTCAGGAAAAATGTGGTATTATGAAATAGGAAAATAAAAATGAAGCTAGCTCAAATTACTTGGAGAAGTTCATATTAGAGTTATCTGAATAATCAGCTTGTTTTCACTCAGAAAGCTTAGTGCTGTGACTAGGAGAGCCAAAGAGTCTCCAGTTTCCTCAGATGCAGTAAATAATGTGCTTTGAGTCCTTTTCCTGAATGAAAGTCACACACGACAGCTTATTAATTTGCAGAATAACCACACTAACAACTGAAGATTAAAAGGAACTTGTGGGTGTTTTTTGGATTTTGTGAAGCTCAGACAATAAACAACTGACCAAGATTCTTCTTGCTGGCGTGGCTTCAGTCTGGCTTTTTTTTCCCTCATGCATGCTGACCTGGAACTCTTCCTTTGCCTTAGCTGCGATAATCGTGACTCAGCTTACAACACCATACATTCGCATCGCCCCTGCTGCAGGCGACGACCAGCTAACAGGTCAGATGTTCAAGTACAGACAAGTCATCATGCCCATTCTGTCTCTTCTTCTTTGGCTCCTGTTCCCTGACAGTGTCTTCCTTCTCTGCTCATAAACAGTTCCCTGTGTTAGAAGTTTCTTTCTGTTCATAATCCTCAGCTCCATTAAATCCGGTGGTGTGCTTGGCACCAAAACGTACACATACGTCCCTGTGCGTACGACTCCGCTGCATGTGCTCATTGTGTCTGTGATCTGTGTTCCTTCAAGCCTGATGTTGTAAAGAGATCTCATCTTGCTCCATCCAGAAATTAAATGAAAGTTGCAATATAGATATGTATCTGTGTACCTGTTTATTTTTTTCTCTATTATTAGATCAAGACACTAGAATTTCTAAGTAATTTAGGCTCAAGAGTTGCATGTGCAAGCTAGGACCAAGATCTAGTATTAGTGGATTCAGGTTTCTTTCTGTGTAATGGTAGGAAGATCATGTTTTCTGGCAAAATTCCAGCATGAAAGAAAAAAAAAAGAAATAAAATGGATTCCTTTTTATTATGTCATGCATGAGTTCTAGAATTAAAATTAAATAACCTAGCATGTGACATATGAGAATGAGTAAGACTTAAGGATTTAAAATCTAAATGTCAAAGTAAACTCAGTACTCAAGTGGATCCATTATTAGGCTGTATGTGACTTGAAGGATGGCTCAGAATATGCCAGAAAACCTTTGTGAACATGAGGAAATGATCAATTTTGTCAGAAAAGAAACCCATGTCTAAAGCCTTCCAGGGATTTACAAACATTTTTATTTTCAAACAGAACCAAAGAACATTAAAAACTCTAGAACCTAAAGTGATGAAATATCTAATGGGGGAAGTAAACCTAGTCCATCAGCTTTTAGTGTCTGATAAATGCCTTTTTGAAGAATACTGGCATAGTTCCTTGGGAAAGCACATTGTTACCATGTTGCTACCAGGGTGTCTAAGAGAGGAGTTCAGATGTCTGGTATCTGGATACTGCTACAGTCAATAAGAGGCAGTTAAATGATTTAGCTTAAGATAAGAGGATTAGTGACATATCTGCTATAGCTTTTAATTCTGGGTTATGTGTTATAATAACAAAGCTGAGTGATCCACAATGGCCAAGTTACCTTGTCAATCAAGACAAAAGTGCTGCATGTATACTTTTATTTTGTAATAATATATGAACTAACCAGAATAACATACTTATATGATGCCATTAAGTGCTTGTTCTTGTTACTGCTGCTTGGCAGAAGCTGTGTCTGAATGCATTTTTATACCTCAGTTTTTTACTTGACAATTCAAATAAAGCATTGAAGAGACAGGATCTCTTCCATATCCTTGAACTGAAGTTCAGAGGTTTGATTTCTTCGTCACAGAATTCAAATAAGATTCTATATTTTTCCATGTGGTGATTGAAATGTTTCTCTTCTCATGTTTTGATTTTTTTAATTGTTTCAATGCAAAACTGGGTAGCTGTAGGTAACACTGGAGACATGCATGTTCCACGAGAATGAGATGGCTACAGTACTTAACAGTGAGAGAAAAGACAGATGGCTAGCATAGGATAGCTGGCAAAGTATTTATTTCATTGCTTTGTCACTGGTGGCATTGGCAGTCTGTGGTCTGTCAGATCTGTGAATTTTATTTCCTTTTTCTTGAAAAGAAAATAAAAATATTCTACTGGAATCTAATTTTGTAGTGAAAAAGAAAGTATCAGATTATACTTGCCAACAGCATTTGTAGCTATCTGTGAAATGTATTAGGAAGCCTTTGAGATACTGTCATCATCTTCCCAACCCCATCTCATGTTTGAAAGACTCTGTGCCCAAAAGGAAAGAAACATCTTCCTCCTCATTTGCCACAACTGCAGTAGTGAGCAAAGAAACCTCACCCAGCCCACATGACATGTCCCATGACAGCAACAGGAATTCCTGCTTTTCTAGGGAGACATCCTGTCTAGGGATCCTTAGGGCAGGCTTTTCAACTTCAGGGCAGTAATGCGATCTGCAGTATCCACAAGAAGCACAAAGATTTTCTTAAAGGAGTTTTAAAGAAACTGGACCGCACATAAGGAAGCTGGGAGTGATGCACATGGTCCCCACATTTTTCTCCTATAAATTTCAAGACCATGGAAATTATTTACATGTAAAAGGATTTGTTTATATGAAAGTATAGGGCTGTTTCTAACTGTAGTTACCACAAGCCTTACAGCTGTAACTGTTAAATGTCACTTAGCAGTTTCTGTTCGGTGCTTTTTCCTCACTTCTTTGCTCAGAACCAAAGTAATTACATTTGAGATCAAGAAATTACTTTCATCTTTTAGCATTTGAGGGGATACATAAGCGGCAGTGGGAAGGTCAAGGATGGCATTTTCGGTTTCTTTACATTGGAAGTTGATGCTTCTTGCATAATGAAAATTTAAAATCTTGGCTGCATTCCTGAATATCGTTACCAAATTTGAAATGTCTTCCTCTTCACAAATATCATGATAATACAGCTCAGCTTTCAAGCCAATTCTACTTGCACTCATTTCCTCCAGTCTCTTCATCAACTCATCTTGCCTCTTACTGGTGCAGTTTATAAACAATGCATTATTAATTTCTCTTTGTCCTTCTTTCTCCTTCTTTTTTCCTGTAAAAATAACAGGTCTTCCATTTATAGGATTCCCAGCTAGTTGCCCTAAATATCTTGGCAGTCACTCCAGGTTGCTTTTGCAGCCTGTAGCAAAGCAAACTTTTCCTTGCAGTTGCACAGTGTAGTTGTCCTGGAGTTATAGCATAAGATAACCTAGTGTAAAAGCACCTGAGTGATTTTGACTCTTAGAAGCCAAAACAGGGATATTAGTGTTGTTAGTCAACATTATTATCAGTGATCCAATAACTAAGTAGCTAAGGAATTCAAATTTGGGGGAAAGTGTTTAGCATTCAGTGTTAACCTTACAAAAAGTCACTAACTTGAAATGCACTCAATTGACCACGTTCTTCAACGGACAGGGAGGATATCTAACTGTCTTACACCTGTCTGTGAGGAAAAAAGATTATGTATACATGAAGCATTGTAGTACTCATGATATTGTCTCCATGTTTCTTTAACAATTACGGTTTAACATACTGTTGAAATCATGTAGAATGTTATCAAGAAACTTACCACGTACAAATGTGACTGTATGATCTTAACTTCAAAGCTGAATAACAAATCCATCTTTCCGAGAAAGACTGAAATAATTTGCAGTTTGTTTCAATATTTCGTAAGAGACACTTCATCTAATAGGTTTAAATTGGTCATATTTGGTATTCACTTGGCCCTCATATATTTTGTTCTCTCTGCATTCTGATAAAATAGCATGCTTGGAATCATGATTAGGGTGTTCATTCTGTCAGGCATTTTCTTAATTGTTGAAATATGTCTGGGCTACTTGTATTTAAATTAAAGTATTTCCATTTGTGATTTAGTGGAGCAGCCACTACTTCGCTGAATATTATTAAGACTGATTTCCATAGAACGCCCTTATTACAACCCATTGTTAATTACACATCCAGCTGCAAGAGAGAGCTCTGCATTGTACATCCTTCATACATGAAATTCTTGGTACAAACCAAATGCAGCAAGATCTTTCAGAAGTTTTGTAAAGTAACTGATACTTAACAATGGGGAAGAATTTTTTTTTTTTAAGATAGGGGTGAAAGTTTAAATTACTTTTGTCCTGGACACCTTAAGATCTAGATGATCACCATATTTTATAAACAAGTTAAAAGCAGACATAAAATAATCCCAGTTGGTTTCTTCTCCCTTACGAAGTTAGGACCATAGTAAAATACACCCATTTGTGCAGATGTGCAGTACATAACAAGATTTATAGTATTCAGTACATAGCAAGATTTATTTCTGTGTTCTGGGTCACATTCTGTTCTCAGCCATTCCACTGTAGGAGTGAAAAAAATAAACTGAAATCCTTGATTGATTAAATAGCAACTTCATAGAATTCTTTTATGTCAAGGGATTTACTCCAGTTTTGTACTGCATTACTGAAAACACAGTTTGTTTATTAACACAAAAACCAACAACATACATTTGAGAAGGAGTGTTTTGCTATTTACCTCTATTGGTTTGCTTTGCAGTGCCTCTGAGGTATAGCAACATGTGCTGGACAGACATTCACATTCATTTTTTCTCCATCCTGAACCTGAATCAATGTAACATTGATTTAGATGTATTCTGACATGCTAAAACTTGAAGTGGGCGATGTAGAACCCACTCTCAATTTCCTAGTTGAGACAATTTCCTAGTTGAGTCTGTAATAGCAAACCTATGTGCAGACATGTCTGTCTGCAGGTTCAATGCACTATTTAAGAAGTTTATTCTTGTCTTGATACTTCTGGACAGCATTTACATTTGTTGGAGTTGTGGATAGTTATCCAGGGGAGAATAAGCAACTGTGTGCTGTAATGTCAAAGTCATACTGCAGTGCTGTTGCAAGGTCAAGTGACAAGGAATGAGAATGGATCTGACTCTCCAAAGGGAAATTCTAAACCTGTTTTTATGTGATGGCCCCAACGATTGTTGTACCAATTGTTCAAGGATTCTGGTCCTCTTGCTCAGCTGGGCAGAATGCAAAACAAGGAAATGTTCCTACTTTCTGCAGCACTGGCTGGATGCATTTCAATGGGCTGGAGTGTCACTTGTGATTTATTGCCCATTTTTGTTCTTTTATGTGTTATATTTGTCATTTTTGCAGTGACAGTTCCATCTATAAAACAGTATAGTTACAAGAAAATGTTAAGAGGATACAGGAGTGCCATGGGAGCTGCTGTTGCCTTTTCTCCCTTTTATTTCCCCTAGTACATTACAGAGTCAAATGTCAGGTTTTCTGTAAGACAGTGCAGCCAAAGCATCTGTGCTTTTCAGCCTAAGTACATTTTCCACAGAGCAAATGAAGAAGAGCTAAAGTTAAACAATAAGACAAAGAAAGCCTAAAAATAATGCTAATAACATTTCACAAATGGTTAAATAACCCATAATACAAATACAAGCCTTTGCCATCTGTACACAATAAAGAGCCCAACCTGATTAGAAGTCAGTTACCAGTGTGATTATATTAGTTATATTAAGTACTCCACTTAATGTTTTAAATAATAGTTCCTTTAACATTCTCTGGAAGTGGGACCCTTCCAACTCAGCTGCATAAGTAGGAGAATAGGGAGGATAAACTGCAGAGGGTCACAACAGCAGTTTTGCTCTGGCCATTGATGCTTCTGGTTGGCCAAGGGGTTGTGGGTTCTTCAGCTGTCCTGGCGCTGCATCGCCAGAGCCAGTGTGTTACAGACCTGGGACAGGAACAGCTGGGGAAGATCCCGTGAACTAGAAGAAAGTATCAACCTTTCCCTTAGGAGAAAGTACCAACCTTTTCCTCCCCTTTAGGAAGGACAGGTAGCCTAATTAGGTATGTTTTCCACTGTAGAAACAGTTTATCTTTTATTCAGAGTTAAAAAGGTGGTTGCTACAGAAGTAATAGTCTTTGCAGGAGCTGTGTTACATCCCCCAAGTACAAAACCAGTCTGGAAGTTTGAGCATTCCAGTTACATACGTGAGGGAAGAATGTGATTCCAAGTGTCTAATATCTCTTTCATAAAGAGAGTCATCCAAATTTAATGTAAGCCACCACAGATGGGTCTGTTTGGTTCATCCTAGCTTGAAAAATAGTCTATTCTCTTAGTAATGTGTAATCTTCATGTCAGGATATCTGTGAAGCTGTTGGAGGTTGGGCTGGGAGGAGAGAGAGCTTTTCTTTATCACATTACAGAGAATGGAAGCATAAAACCCAGTCATGAAAGTAATGATATGAATGAAATGACCAGAATAAATCCTTAATAAAATGAAGGAATCTCTGTCATCTGTTTAGTAGTGGTAACTGGTCAGTATCACACCTACTTCAGAATGTTTCGACATCAGCAATGTACAGAGAAGCAAAAAAGCTAAAACAATGCAAAAATACCAGTAGGTAATTTTTAGAGCATAGCTGTCATACAGTGTGTTATTTCATTTCTGTATAAAAAAAAAAAAGCCTCTGATTTTTACATTTGAAAGAGAACATGTTTTGTATGTACCACATTGAAAAATTAAGGAGGGACAAGGGAAAACAAAGAAACTCAGAGATATAAGTAGCAACTAAAAAACCCTGTGGATTTCAGTGTTTCCCATCTGTAGTTTTTGACTGTATTCATAAAATGCTAAGCAATTTGAATTTTAAGTTGAAATAAAGTGTGGGATGAGTTGTGGGTAAAATAATCTGTATTTTTTGAAATCTGCAAATCTGATGTTTGTACCACTGGTGAGTTCGGCAAACGTTTAAGGCAGTATTATGTGGATTGTCTCTGTTTTAATGTATGGGTGAGCATTCAAATGTGGTGCAGTTGAACAGAGTAGTGCAGCAAAGAGGAGAGTAATACTGTCAACTTTAAGCAAAAGTTACAGAACGTACCATTTTGGGCAAAATAATGTTTCAGCAATTCACTCACTTTAGTTTCCTTGAAATAACTCAAGTGTTAGTAAGTATCTAAGCTACATTTGTCTGCTTGGGTAACAACTCAACACTGTGCAAGCCATAACTGTAGTTATTGACGAGTTTTTAACACCTTCTTCAGACAATATATTGAAAATTTCTTTTCTACAGTAATGGGAGTTTGATTTCAAGAACCAAAGATTTTAGAGCTCCGAGAAGGGCACTCAGGTGTATCTGTGCAATTTCAAGTCTTCATTTTTCAAAAATTTTGAATTTTGGCTTCCTTCCCTTCATCTGATTTTCTGTCAGTGCTGAGCACTAAGAAGTTTTTGTATACATAGAAAATTCCCATGCAAATGAAAGTTGTCACAGTTTTCCATAAAAGCGAACAGAAGCTGGTGTCTTGCATAGTTTTAAGTTGTCAAGAGGGGAAATAAGTACTGTCAGGTTCTGTTGAAACTTTTGAGTTCACATTGGAAGCACAAAGTGAAACAGAGGGAAAATAGTAAATTCTAATTGGTCAGAGGCAAACAAAGTATTCTATAAACATTTTTGAAGCAAAATAGTTGCACTTTTCAGTATGCTATCATTGAATTAGACTGCTTCCGGTTATGAGTAAATGTGTCAATAATTAAAAGTGAAAAGAACTGATGATAAAAATGACTGTTTAAGGCATTCTTAATCAAAATAGGACAAGTAGAGATTTTACTTTAACCCCTAAAACCTCCAGGAAATAAATGAAAAACAAAATGTAAATCAGTGATAACTATTCAGACCTAGTCTGTTCTTGTCCCTGTACTAGAATATTGGTGCATTCAACATTATTTCAGTCTGAATAGGTTTTTTTATTTGCAATACTGTAAACATTTCTGAAATATGAACAAAAGAACTACTACACTGTATTGGCACAAAGACAGATTTAGAATTCTATGGAGTTACATTTCCTTTGTTGTGCTGATTCTCCTTTCTAGTTCTTCTAACTGACCTTCCTGCCCCTAAACAGTGTTGACTCGTAAATGCTTTAAAAGAAAAAAAAAAGTTTTGATTATTTTTTCCCACTTTTATAAATTTATCACAAACATACTTTTCTATTTCTTCATGCATCGTTGCATGTATAATTCCATTTATTTGTTAGTGGTATGAACTGTGTTATGCTTTCTTCCAAGAAAATATGTGCATAGTGAATAATGAGAAGTAAATTCTAAGTGTGATTGTTTTTGAAGGATTTCTGGAGAATCCTTCATAAGGATTGCAGTGTGAAGGGAGGTTGGTAGTGGAAGTCACCAGGAACAGGAATACTTATACTGCATTACCCTCTGTCCCCCTCCTCCTAATGGCAAAGTAACCAGGGCTTCACTGACTTTCCATTTGGAGCTGTTCATTAGTGTTCTCCTGCTTAGCTCCTTGGCTGACAGCGAGATCAGAGGGTACCTCACTCTGCTACTTCCTACCCATAGCTTCAGATTGCTTTGTTCCCATGCTGGATGTGATCCCTTGCATTCAGGGATGGAAAATAAAACAGCTGTGTTTGCCCAGGCCAAAAACATCTAGTTCCGTAGCTGAGTTTCACCCTGAGCTCCAGAAATATTACTGTGATCTGATTTCACATCTTCCCTGCTTGGTAGAAGCCAGTTGAGTGCTAGAAAACTGTATTTTATCTCCCCTGAAGAGGGCAGAGTCCTCTTCAGTCTTCAAATCTGCACCTTTCCTGTTTCTAGAAAACAACTGAAATAAATTCTCAGTGGTGTCTGGTATTTCTTGTCATGTCTCAGTATATATTCAGGAGTAGATCTAGTGTTGAAAGCATGGGAGTCAAGAAGAGATCTCCTTCAGCAGTAGGTGAAGGTCAAATACCCTTGGTGGGGCTGATGATAAATTGTCCACTTATTCTATAGGGATAGAAGCCTGAAAGAGTGGTGCTGACTTTCTTAGAAAATGTATTAGGTATGGACAGGATCAATCCAGACTGTCTGCTTTCATTTCCTTACATATGAGAGAGTTACTCTTCTACCCTGAGTATTGTTGGTTTGAGGTTGTGTAGAAAACCATAAAATCAAGCGGTTTAGGCCTAAAGGCTACCCTTGTTGTGCATGATGTACCCTCTATGACTTCTTGTGCACAGAAGTGAGGGCTATAAGATGCAATTGCACTTGCAGTGGCTGCAAGTGGGACCTCTTTCACAGAACATCAGCTGGGAACAAGCCCTGCATTCAAAGTACTGGAACACCTACAGTTTCAGCCCTTGTTGGTACTTCTTTTCTCAGACCCCCTTATTCTGTATTGGAATTACATGCATACAGCTAAATTTGGTGCAAGTATATTCTCATTACTCCTCAGTCAACTTTGATTAGAAATGTGTGTCTCATCATATTGGCCATTGTTGTGTTTGTGTAATCAGAGAGTAGTTGGTAAAGAAGCCCAGTTTCGTCTTTCCACAGAAGTCAAGAGGATTTCAACTTTTATTTCAGTGGCAGGGTCTCTTTTCAGATATGCTGCCATGGCTTTTCCATTTGCTGGCATAGAGGTCTGTGTGCACACCATTGTGGCTGCTTCTTTGGCCACACATACTGAGTACTTATAAATGTGTAACCATTCTTTTTTCTTCATAAAATATACTAAAGTGTGTGGGAGTACCCTTCAGGGCAATTTGAAAGCTTAAAGTTCCAAAGACTTTATATTTATTTTTTTTCCTTAGTAAATTATTTCTTTCCAAGAAGGAGATACACTGTGTCTGTATATTTGAGACTTGTTAATAATTTCTGGTTATGATACAGCTGTGGAGTGTGCTTTAAACATCTCTTAATGATCTCAGTGCTATTAAAGTGTGAGGGCCTACGTCTTTCTCCAGAATGAATGAGGGCTTCCAACTCCTTGGGTGCCCACTAGAGAGGAAAATTTTTATGAATTTGAATTTTTTCAATTTCTTTGCTTAAAAGAAAAAGGCAAAGAAGAGCTAGCAGATAGGATGATGGCTTTGTTTCAATGGAAAAATGAGCTATTTATCAACACTTTCTTGTTTCAAGTCTCCAGAAAAAATCCAGCCTAAATAGTCTGGACTAAAATCCTGGTAAAATACATTGTGATGAGACCAAAAGTGAAACTGGGAACTTTATTTGTTTTAGGAATGTTTTGTAAAGAATGTTGTTATTCCTGACAAGCAGAAATGCAGATGTTTAACCAAAGAAATCTTTCTGCTCACATGCACCAACATGAATCATCCACCAGTGAGAGACACAGTTCATGTGATAGTCAGTTAAATGAGTTGTATTCATCAGTGAAATAGTTCTTTGCATGTCTTTCATGCAGCTCTTTGTCACTTATATTTACATTTTCCTAAAGAATATCACAAACAAAATTAATAATTCATTACTATTGTTACACAGCAGAGCCTTATTTTGATACTCCCTTCTTACCACAGACCTTCTAGCAAGTCTGCTTTTTCCTGTATTTAAAAAAACCACCAAATAAAAAATATACCAAATCAACATGGTTGTCCTAGGGAAATACAGAAAACTTTTTCTGGGAAAAGAGGATCTGTACACAGCAATATGTATTTTGGTGATGATCATAAATTGAAAAGAAAGTACTCCCCTGCTAAAATGTCAGTGCTGCTTGCTCTCTTTCCCAGATTTCAAAAAAACAGAGTGGTGAGCACACCATAAGAGGGAAAATCAGACCACATTGATTTCAACACTTAAGCGACTCCTGCTTAGCAAAACAGAAGGAGAACATAGTCTCTGCCATGTAGAAAATGTGGTTTATACATGAGCATTTCCAAGAGAAACCAGGAAGGAAAGGAAAGGAAAAATATTGTAAAAAGAGAAGTAAACTCTTGCGACATTTCCAGAACTAATATATTCAAGACGTGGGCTAGAGACTGAAAAAATGCTGGTCAAAACCACCTTCTGGCACAAAGTGTACCCTGCCCAACACCACCTCATAACTTCTACCATATGGACAAAAACCTGCAGTTCTGAAGGAGAGCAAGGAGCGCTGATTGGAAAGCTAACAGTGAGGATGGCAAGGGAGAACTCTCTCTCCTAGCTGGAGTTCTACCAGGAGTAATAAAACAAAGACTTTGTTAGCAGAATACATGTTGGCTAGCAGATGTGGACTGAATGCCAGTCACTTACAGTATAAACAGAAGAGCCAGGGTGGTAATTCATTTCATCTACAGATCTGTATGTGTTTTGGGTCTTCTCCAAGACAGGCTCAAATCCTGGCATCTGGAATGAACTTGAAACTCAAATAAAAGCGTGTCAGATTGGCTTGTCTCTCACAGCATCGGTAATGCTGCTGCTACAAATTTATAAATAAGGATACCATTTTTTGCAGCCATGGGTGAGATGGAGAAATGCTGTTTCTGGAGAAAACAGGACATTTTGCACTGCTGCCCTGTTGCAGTTTGTGATACAGGATTGGGTTTTCTCTTGGTCATTTGACGTTTCTAAGGACCGACCTCTGTGAAGCACCTGTTTTCATACCAGGACAGACATATCAGCATTCTTTCTTACTTTGTCATACTGCCTTTTATCTCAGCCCTTTTCTTTTGGCAACTCTGCTTTTCCAACCTTTATGTTAATGAACCTTTATGTTGCTTCCTTCCTGGAAACACCCCAACCAACATCATCCGTTAAAACATTTGTAGCTCCCTCAAATCACTCCTGAAGATCTGTTTCTACTGTGGTACTAACTGGAAATGCTGAGTGATAGCAGCTAGTTAAAAGAGCAGGAAGGATAGAACTGTTTGGGTATTGGAAATGCATCTTCCTAAGGTTTTTTCCTCCCCCTTCCCCCTGTGATTGCTACACCTGCCTATTACAGCCTAGCCCAGCTAGGTGGTGTGCTTTTAGTGGCAAAGATTACTTAGCGGTGTGCCTGCCCTGTTCTTAGCACAGTGGGGCTCCCAGTCTGATTTACAGCTTCTAGCTCCTACTATCATACAAATAATAGAGAGAAATAATGATAGTAGCCTCTGTAATTCATGTTGTCCTTGGAGAGCGTGGGCAGAGTCTTTAAAGCCAAGTTCTCTGATCTTTTCAGTCTTCTCACTTTGTGACAGGGACAATAGGATCCTAGTGATGGGTGTTCCAAGGAAGCATCATACCTCTCTGCCTCTCTTCTGCCTTGTACCATTTTGCATGATTTCTGCCACCTAATCACGGTGCAGCTGTCACACAGGGGTATAATGTTTCATTTTCCTGACTCACTCTGTGAAATAACTCAAAAGTAGGTGCTGAGATATGATAGCCGAATCTCACTGCCTGAATAAAAAAATCACAGGGTAGTTACTAACTCAAAAGTTAGTTTCAAATTTGACTGGAAAATGGGAAGAGCTGAACTAACTGTATTACTACTTTAAAGCCTTGTAAGGTTAGCCATTACATCAGTCACTGAAGCACCTGTGGATGAAATGTAGTTGGAAAGGCTTGCAAGTGTCTTACCAAGCAAGTACCTTTCGAGAGTGTAAAGCTGCAGAAAGGAAGCACAAAAGGCAGGAACTACGGTCAGCTTTGAGTGGGAGAAATAAAATGAAACTAGTCTAGTTAATTAATGGGATTATTTTTTGACTCAAACAGAAGAAGAAACATCTGGATTTTTTTAAAGAATACTTCAGACAAAACAACCTTCAGCTAGTTTTTACTAGTAGCATTTAAATCTTACCCCTCTCTTTGTAAGTATTACCAGCAGCACCTAGGCTTTTGAGCAAGGGTTATTTTATTGGTTATTCTATTCTGTAAAATGGTCAGTTATTTCCAAGTACATTTTTTGAGGGGAAAGAAATATTGAAAAGCAAGTACAAAGTCAGTTCATTTACAAAGAGAGGAGAAGAGAGTTTATCCATTTTGGTAGAGGTCCATTTCTTTTACTGGAAAACATTTTCATTTTTCTTGAGAAACAAGATAGTTCTTGCCTCTAAGTTAAAGGAGTGATTGTTTTGCTCACATAATTCATTCACCTTAGCTTTCATTTTAGTGAAAAGTAGTTCTGCTGCAACCTTTTCTATCCATAAGCTACCTGCAAGAGATTATTATTTACAAAGTTTTGAGGTTGATTATTACATGATACTTGTTCCTTCTGAGTGAGAAAGGAAAGGGAAAATTTCCACCAAAGGATGTGGCAGAACTAGAAATTCTTCAAAGAGAGAGTTTTTTTACTCTGTCTTGTAACCCATTGTGTGGAAATAGAAATGTAGCTGCACAAAGTCATTTAAGAATTAAAACTCTGGCAGACACTAATACAGCAACTAGAATATAATTCAGTTCTCATTCTGAAGAGGAAGTAAGATGCCATGAACTGGTAGAGTAATGACTAAACTTCAGAGGAGATTCCAATATTAAGAAAAAGTTAATGGAATAGGTCTGAGAGTAAAAACCAAGTGAAATACTATCTTTGGATGTTCCATGGGTACTACTTAAAAATATTATCACTGGGACTTACAAAGTATGGAACAAAACTGGTTCCATGAGGAGAAGTCATGAGTCAGGCTGGCTGAATGCCATTCTTTCTAACTGAAGGAAAACAAACGTATTTCACATTTTAAATGCTTCTGTTGGGAGAGCCACAAAGAATGGAAAATCAGTCAGTAAAAGGGAAATTATAGTTGCTAAGATTAACTATAAAAGTAAATATCTAAGGGTATGGAAGCAAGCAATGTTACTGTCTTCCACTGTACTCAGCACAGGAAGCCTGGGGAAATACTTTGCTGGGTTTTGCAGCACCTTAGGGTTTATCTTTAAGTGTATCTCTGTTTTTCACTTCTGGCAGGAAGCACTCTAGTTTGTTTCCATCAAGTAAAGACTTTACAAAGTCAGCACCTTAATCTTTTTTAAACTGGCAGGAAACATCTCCTTGTTCTTTTCATTTTCTAAGCAGCTCCCTTGAGCTATCCTGCACTCACTGCTCTTTAGTGACCTATTGTCTTTCTAGAGGTGCACCACAGTGTATATGTCAGTTTAGCCTTGATTCTTACAGCTTCACTAGCCCAGACAATCTCAGAAAATGGAAGAGAGGTTTTTTATACAAGACTTGAAGTCAGTCATTTGTATGTGAGGGTAGAATCAAAATCTTAAAAGTAAAACAAACAAAAAATCCAAGTAAATCATTAGGTCCAGTGTTGTGAGGAAAATGCACTGGGCATAGCTCAGTTGTTGGCATCAACTAAATGACCTGTTTTCATGAAATACAGATACTTTGCTGGAGGCACAGAATTAGTCTTGTAGCTGTATATTCCTAAAGGCTCCAGGGCGATCAAAGAAATTAAAAATTGCTGGGTCAGTCAAAGAGATTGAAACAACACTAATAAAATAAAGAAATAAACCACCAAGACTAGATCATCATGATAAAAGAGTGTATTGGTAACACTGTTTCTGTAATGAAATATTACATTTCACTACCATCTGTCAGTACAGCAGAGTAAAAGAGAAATCAAAGCACCTCTTTTTTGGAGGGGGCTTGCAATAGTACTTTTCCACATCTCTCTTGAAAACATACAAACAAAACCAAATGCACAAATGGCCATTGCAGTTTATCAGGAGGCAAAATGAATTTCAGAACTACTGCCCTGAGTTGCCTCCCTCCCCTTAGGCACAGCTCACCCTTCTCTCCATGGTGCCAGTGTAATTGCCTGTGTGGATATGGGTTAAAAGTCAGTTAAGAGGTAATTACAAAGTGAGAGGCAAATACTACTTGATCAACAACTACCTATCAGACAGAAACACAGGAGAAGTGACACTGCTTCTCACAGCTAATGCACTTTAGTATTTAATATTAAATGCTGTATGGTGAGTTTATTAAATGCATGGAAGTGTCAGTGTTGGGGCAGCAGCTCTTGATTACAATGCTAGATGGTACAAGTTAGCAGAATTCACATAGGACTGTGAAGAATTTCAGTGGGACAAAAGCAAACTACATGAAGAGGTAGTACCAGCTCAAATTTCATTCTTGATACATGCTAAAATGTAAATTTGAATGGCTTTTAACTTGTAAAGGGTTCAAAGCTGAACACTGCACTGTAAAAAACTTTGTGTCCATCTGATGTTGAAATAAAACCAAACAGAATGCTAAGGGGTATGAAGACTGGATTAGAACATAGCAATTTTCTAAAATCCAGTTGTAGAAAAACTGAGGTTATGTTAAATGCATAAGCAGCATTAAATAAAGTGCAGAAAGGTGATCCCAAATTTCTAATACTAAAAGACTCAAGAAAGATGAAAATTCTTTTAATTTACCCAAATGGATTTTGGAAAGCACTAAGAACAATAGTGGAGCAACATTTTGTCAGCAAATAAATAAGCTGCTGAATGGAAATAAAGGAGAATTGAGGTAATGCCAATATTATTTTATAATAATTAATGATAGGGGGGGTTGGAAGGCTTGTTAAACATCATGCTTCCAGTTTAAGAGAAGCTCTGTTGTGAGTAAGGCTGAGTCCATCACTGTGAGAAGCTGTATTCTATTTTTAACTCGGCCTTACAATTCTTTTCATAGACAGTTTGAGATGATTCCTCAATCGGATAATCAATAAGTGATGCAATATGGGAGTCCGAGTGTCCTGATGTTAGGCTCTGTTCCACTTCCTGTGTAGGCTTTCTTTGGAGGTTTTGCATCAGTGGTGGATTTGCCAGCTTGTTCAATACTACCAGCAGGATAATACTGTGTGTGATGGAAGGCATTTCATGAAAGTCGTGCTCCGTCATATGCAGAGAACATGTGTGCTTTGAATACGATTCTGATTCTCTGTTTAGTGGAAGTGTAGCTGGTTCCACTGAACTGAGGACCATGAGCTGCTAAAGAGAGACGTGGGACTGAGATAGAACACGTTGGATAGTACTGTGAAAGGTTGCTTTTACTTAATTTCGCTGTTTAGGACTCATGTTCCCAAAACTAACCCTGGAAGCCTTAACAAAAGGAATGAAACCGTAAGGCAGAAACTGTTTGTAGCAGGTCATTACTGATGAGTATTCCAGATGGCTGGGGTAGCTTGAAGGAGATAATGAAGAATAGGCTTTGGAAGGAATCAGTCTTAGAAGCTGCATCTGAAAAGATAGTATTTGCTATTGACTTAACATTTTTTCTTTCTTGGGCTTTAGATTTAAAGGAGAGCTTTGGGGTCCTTCATATGTCTTACCATTTGCATCATAGTTGATTCACTGCTTCCTGTTGGCCAAGTTCAGCTCGACAGCTGCTTTTTGCATGAACTTGCTCTAGATGTCTTCTAAATATCTAGTGCAATTTTGAGTGCTGTGAAGAGTACAGCAATATAGAATTTTAAAAAATTATTCGTATATGAAACAGGAAAATAAAAATGGAACGGTTTATTCATACAAAATATGAAGCATCCTTTATTCATACAAAGTGAGGATATGACCAATTTGGAAAAGTGTGTGTGTGTACTTCTATCAAACTAGAAATCTCTTGTCCCAAATTCTTGTGGGACTGGGCACAGGGGCAGCAAGCGCATCATCTTCTCTGATTTAGGACTTACATAAAGTACCTTGGCCAGAATTTTCCAAAGAACCTGGCTCCTGCAGTTAGCTCTAGATGTGTTTTGATTAATGGTTATCACTGTTTCTGGCAGGTTTTTCTGGAATTCCTCTTGGCAAGGAGTTTTGAAGATGTAGGCCAAAAGTATAACTGTGGGCACTCAGAAGCACTCTGTATCTTAAAGTATCCTGGTTAAAATTGAGAAGTAACATTGGAAATGTTTCCATTATGTTTTTCAGAAAATAGCTCTTCATGTAAATTGGCCATTAATTTGCTTCCTTTCCAGAAAGAGAAAGTGAAGAAACAGTAAAATATGGTTGGTGCTGTCAACATTCTCCCTGAAACCCAGATAGTGATACAAGAATGTGGTCTTAAAAGATTACACTTCACTTAAGCTTTACTCTTCCTTGTCCCTTCCCAAAAAAGCTAAAGCAGGAAAGCGATCCATAAATCCCTGTGTCCACTTTATGGCATGGTGCCTCAAATGATGAATGCTGACACATTTTGATTAAAAAAAAAATGGAAGTCCATAAAAAAATTAAATCAGCTTAGTGAATTGAATGTTGCTTCCTTAATGTTTTTCATCCTGAATTCATTTAGTAGGGGAAATGGATATTTCATCAGACATGGATTTGACGTTCCATCACATTATACAGTAAACACTACAAACGATGTTATTTTTTTTTAAATGGAGAAGCTGGAGGAGCTAAGACAGTAGCTGCTGTAAGGCACTGGTTATCTCATTTAAACAGATATTAAATGTAGGTGCCAGTGGTGTGATCATCAGCTGCTTCCCACTTTGTGAATAAATTGCTTAGAAGGAGTCTTTTTTTCCTACCAGATGTGACCTAGATTTAGATTTCCAAAGGCAAAAAAAAAAATGTCTATTGTGTAAAAAAACAATTGTGGGTAAAATGCATGGTAAATGAGCTTATCTCACTTTTCCAGGTGTTTAAGCTAATATGTTACGGAATTACAGCTTCATTTATGAAAAATAATTGAGGAAAATGTTCCAGCAAATCAAATTTGGATAAAGGCTTAGTATAGTTATTGTGTTGTTAGCAAGTTTCTAAATGGAAGAAAGAAAAGGGAGCCAGCACAGATAATAAAAATACAGAAATTTGTGAATCTGTGAAGAGGCTCCTGTAAAGGGTCAGGGCTGGCAGTGTTATCCCACCTGTATTGTGGTCCTGCAAAGTGTCTTGGAACAATATAAAGAATTATATTCCTAACAATACATATGAAAGCAGGATTTTTTCTTAAAAGACCAGGCATTGATATCTGTTGGCCCTGGATAAGATTAATGACATTAGTAGGTTAAGTGTATAAACATCAAAAGAATAACACCTTTATTCTTTTTCTCATTCCTCTTTTTCTTTTATCGATTCCACAGGGGCTGCCACTCGAAAACCGGACCCGGAGCCTGAGAAGCAGACAGACCATACTGTTAAAATTGCTGGAGTCATTGCAGGCATCCTGCTGTTCGTCATTATATTTTTGGGGGTCGTGCTGGTAATGAAGAAAAGGTGAGCAATTAATGGATGTTTTCTATGTCCATATTCATATTGCATCTCCTACAGCAGTACTCAGTTTGATATTGGTAAAAGTATCCAGCCACCTCTGTACCCACAGAGAGTTATTGTTTGTGTCTTTGTTTTATATATAACAACTTGAGGTTAATGATTCTAGCACTTCTTACATCAGTACTGCATTATGGGCTCTAATAATAGGAGAGTATCTTGTCCTTTGTGAGTCTCCACCCTATTTGACAGATCAGCTGGAAGCTAGATGTATTTTCATTCATGTGTGTAAAAGAAGTCCTTAGTCAAACAGGAGCTAGAGCTCAGGTAATTTGTGCTAAGAATGAGGTCTGTGTTGTTCTGCATAAACTTCATTCCCTGAAAACAAAGGAAAACGTTACAATGGTGCTGAATGTTTCCAAATGCTGGTTCAACACACTCATGCATTGAGATTGTTTTGCTTTGAATATCATTTGAAAACTGCTACAATATTAGAAGTGTAAGGGTTTTAAAACTGTTTGCATTTCTCAACACTGTAGAGGTAAAATAATAACGGGAAATATAGCTAGGGAGGTATAATAAGGAGAAAATAAGGAGAAAACCCCACCCATACGATCTTAGAAGCTTAGTCTAGATTGGGAGAAATTAATCAGCAAATAGAATTAAGGTTTTAAGTTCTATAATGAGCAATATTGGATTTGCAGCTGTTAGAGGTGGGGTTGAGAATGTGGGAGTACTGTGTAAAGGGGCTGAGTGACAAATTCTCCTTCCACTTTGACCACAGTCTCCTTACTGTGTCCCATAACCCCTCACCTCCTTGCTATTCCCCTTGAATTATCCCCTTTTTTCCTTTGAGAGCAATCCTGGCCTGATTTGGCTCATCCTAACCCTGTGTGGTTTAATTGTATGTTAACTAGTTTGGCAGGCCTGAGATAGTCCAAACCCCTGAGCTGCCTGAATTTCTTCCAGAATTTGAACAGTGGAGGTGCACAGCAAAGGAGGCAGCTGTCTTGACAGTGCCTCAGGGCAGGCAACAGAAGTAGCTGCTTTTCAGTCTCCTTGAAGACAGAAGCAGGGCCATGAGTTAGAAGGGCTCTATGGAGAGAGAGGTGAGCTGTGGCCAGGGCTGGGGGCTAGGTCATGACAAGAGGTATGTAAAGCACTCAAAAGCTGTCATACAGAGGAGACTGAGACTTAAGCCCCAGGGTGAGTCTGACTGGGGCAATGGAATTGACCCAGTAACCAAGTCTGCTCAATAAAGTACAGTGTAGCAGGGTTGAAATCCGTTCTGACTTTGCAGTACTTTTTTCTTCCCACTTCCAATTTCTTGCATCATTCATATCTTCAATCTTAACAGTTGAACTCCCAAACTCCTCCCTGGGGCCAGACACAGCACTTGGCATGCAGGGAGGAAGGCTCCTTGGATTTTCTGGCCAATCCTTCTTCACACAATTTCTGACTAGCATTTATCATTCTCTCTGTTAAGTTCTGAGCCTCCCCTTAAGTGTTTCTGCCAAAGGTAGAATGTATTCACCCAAGGGAGACGAGTTATTCTTAATCTTGAAGGGAGCGCATTGCAAAATGATCCAGATAGTTTCAAAAGTGAATAAGGTGTCCGGGTCTATGGCTAAATGGATGCTATGCCAGCTCCTGCTTAATTCTCTAAAGAAAAACTCTTTGATAATCTCATTATTAGAGGCAGGAGGGCTCAGATCCTAAGTGTTTGCATTAATGCAGAAGGATACTTGATTCCTTCCGTCTACCACAGCGGAGTAATTATTATTCATAGTAATTCTGTTGTTAGGGAAAAAGTGCATTATGTGGGCTTCCTTGGTTTTTGAAATAAATCTGCTTGTGACAGAGATGGAACTGTTGAAAATACAAGTCCAGGAACTCTGTTGCCGAATATGCACGATTTCATTGTGCAGTACAGAAAGAATGATACCAATAACTTAAACATGTCCCAGTATGATGCTGCAGCCTTGAACAAAACAAACTGAAATGAGTTGAAGCGAATATTAAAAAGTAAGAATGGTTCATTTGTGTAACAGGATGTGACTAGGCTTTAATGAGAGTTTCGGGAGGTGGGTATATTGTGTCCCAAGCCTCTAAAGCATCTGCTGTAGCATAGAAGATCTTGAATACAATTACACTCATGACTTAAGCAGAAGATGAACCGATTATTCAATAGATTGTTATTGGTGCATTAATTCACTAGGCTGCTGAGGGCCCCTATGGTTTCACCTTGGTTCAGTTACTGTGTATACATTATGCATTTGAAGAAAACGTATAAATCATGCCGCAAGCTTAGTGTGACCATAGTGGTTTTGCAGTTCTGCGATATTTTAGGTGCTACTTTGGGAAACAATCTTATCAAGCTAGTGTGCCGTTTGACTTCTGCACTTTATCATTTTATTTCATTTACTTTATCAGGAGCTTTACCGGTGTAAAGATCTGAGTGAAAAATAAAATAGCATCTTGTAATTCAGTGGCACCTTACCCCTGAGACCCACTTTGTTCTCTGCACTGTTATGTGCAGACTCTCTGGGCTGCAATGGTGGGTTTCACTGCACTGAGTCTACGTGCTTTGAAGCTTGTCTTGTTTGGAGGAAAATCCCATTCACATTCCACTATCCCAGGGCATATCCCAAAGCAGATACTGTGTGTTATTCATTCTTACACAGAAAAGTCTTTTGTGTACTTGATCTCCAGATCACACCAGTAGATGAAACCGACTCTGTCTCTGGGACTTCACAGGACTTCATTAACTTAATATCAAACCATTTATTTCATTGTCAAGAGAATTGGAAAGCAGTTTCACTTATGTGATAACCATGACTTTGTCCAGCACATTCCTTAAATAACTACCTTATTTCACTCAACAACCATTCTTTGCTTGGTTGCTACCAGGCACCACAGATTTTCACAGATCAGTCTCTTGAACTTTTGATTCAGCAGCCAAGTAGAGGACACCAGCATTCAAGGAGGTTTTCAGTGCTTTGGATATGCCCATTATCAAAGCAGTATGTAAAGAGGTTCTGCAAATATTAATAGTCATTAGGCAACATTATTAATTTCACTATATAATGGTCTTCTGAAGTAGTTATATCATAAACCAAAGAGATTAGGTGGCCTAGTAATTCAGTGCATGGTTTGGAGTCACTAGTGAGAGTAGAAACATTATGGATGCTGAAGCATTTTCTGTATGGATGCTCAGCTTTTGACTGAAGTAAACCAAATTTGTAAACTTGGCTAGTTTTGTAGTCTAGGAACCTGCCAGCTATTCCTAACACCAGTATGGTCATATCAATGAGGTGATTCTTCTCTGTGAAGTTAGAATAGTGCCAATAGGCTTTCCTCTCCTCAGATATGCTCTCTATCTCTGACATAAGAATTAACACAAAGTTAGATGAAAACAATACGTGTGTTTCCACAAAATTGATCCACAATAAAGTGGATTTTGAATGTGATCCTGAATGTTACATCTTGGGTGAGGCCCAGTCTTTGATGTACTTGCATAGGATTTTATAAAAACATTAAAAAAAAAGAATGCACCAAGTAATTTCATCTTTTGGTCAAGTTAAAGTGGCGCAGTGAGAGTACTGTTGTGGAGAAAATGAGAGTGCTGTTGCTACAACCTTTGGAAAAGCAATAGTAATTAAATCAAGACTTGCATAAATTAAAAGTTGCAGTAATTAGATTACTACTTTATTTTCTCCTTTTGTTTTTCTTTTTCTTTATATTCTATTCAATTTAAATTTAAAAATTTTGCATAAGTCGGTAAGTTAATGGTCCAACATTTGCTTAAAAGCCCTTTGTATGTCTTTGAGGCAGCTGTTTCCATTGGGGCTGCCATTTTGTTGCTGCAGTGGGAATGCAGTAAGGAAGCAGTTATTAAAATTTTATTCCGTTGGCTTCTGATTCAGTTGTAGAATGGAGTTTTCCTGATCATAAAAAGGCTATTTTGTTTTGCCTGTTTTTAGTTTCTGTTTTCAGCTGTCTCTGTGTGTGAACCTTCCATGAGTTTCCAGTGTATATAATTGCAGCATCTGTATAAGTCAGAGACCTTAGTTTTTGGCAGTGGATAGGGAAGGGTTTTGCACTCAGTGGAGCTGGGCTGGGAATGCATTGTTCCCATTCCCTAACAGCAAATCAGGCTGTTCAGTTACAGCCTTTGCCAACAATTTCAAATACTTAGGATAGAAATTGAAGATAATAAGACTGAAGGAAAATTCCAGCCTCCTCTCCCTGAACCTTGTTTTCCCTGTAGGCCAACTACAAAAGAGAGATGATGAAAGTAAACACTGAGGTAATGACATAGTTCCAAAAGTTTCCATTCTGATGGGTCAGTCCTTCTGCAGCCAGCCTGCTGTGCTGGTTTTGGTAAATTTTATAGTGGGGTGTTATTCTACATGTGGTATTCATGAAATTAGTTTATGTCTTCAGTCCTGAAGGAGTTAAAAGTGCTTAATATTGTCACTATATGCAGAAACAGTTTATTGGCATAAAATAGCCTCACTACCAGGAAGTGACTGAAGAGCCATGCTCATAAGAAAATTTGGCCTAAGTTGGCCACAATCTTTGTATCAGTCTTTTTAACAGAAAAAGACTTTTCATATGTAGATGGAAACTTCAGTTTGTGTTAATAATGTAGGAGGAAATATGGAGTCCATATTTCTAACAAAAGCTAAATCCATTCGTTATGAATGGTGCTTTAACATGTGGCCTGAAATGCTTGTATAAAACTTGCAAGTATAAAACTTTTTGTTTCTGCGGGATTTGAACGTATTCCTTTTACCTGTTTCTTTCAGTGTATGGTATTCTTGAGAGTCAAAACCTTGGTGCTCTTTTTCAAGGACTTTTGTATGGAAAATACCACAACTGTAACAATATAAAAATAGCTGGAGCTTGAGACTTCAATTTTTCTCATGTTACACAAATTCTTAATGGGACATTTACACACAATAAAGTTCCTGGATTTTCAGCAATTTTTTTCATAAGGAATAATTTATCTCTATAACATATTTGGCAGAATTCTGCATATAAGTACCAGCAGTGCTTCACTGATTAATTGTATTTATTGTTGTTTTTCGAATTATTATACATCTTTTAGAAGTATGAGAACATTTGTACTAATTACATTAAATCTCTCTCGTGGCAACATATGGCAAGAGACAGGGTTGGCAGTGTCATGAGATTCTAAATCAAAGTGAGAGGATGAGTAATTCTGAAAGGAAAGGTAGGGGGAAATGTAATTATGACTGAACTAGAAAACAACTACTTGCTTACAGTGCAGGTAAGTGCTTTGGTAGGACCTAATCCCATCCTCCCTATGGAATGCAAAGAGGCTTACAACTTTTTTGCAGCTTGCCCCTTACTCTGTTCTTAGATAGCTTTTAAAACTCAACTTTAGCAGGTATACATTTTCCAGATGTGCCATGTGATTAAATATGCAGTGTGTAGCCTCTTGTGTTTGAACAATACTGTTTGCATCAGAAAAATGGGAATAAAAACTGGGAAATATTTCTAACGGCATCTTCACACAAAGAAGATGAGAGAGAAAATTTGATGAAAGCCTAGTTTTCAAAGGGATGCCTGAAGCATGTAGCCAGAGGCAAGTTAACATTAGTTATAGTCCTTTGCAAGGCCTGTTTACATGTTTCCTCTGTAGTCAAAGGGCTGTATGCATGTGCTGTAAAAATTACAAATGCCTACATGGTTCCTTTCAGTCTTTTATCTTACCAACATATGAATGCTAGTTGACATCATGCTCAGAGATGTTTCAAGATCTCCAGCCTTCTTTTAATTGCAGTCAATATATGGAATTCATTTGGGTTGAAACTTGCCCTTTCTGAAGGGTAGCAGTCCTGCTTGTAGTGGGCTCATAACTGAGGGAGGGAGGGAGAGAGGGAGGGAAAGATGTAAAGCAGAAAAGCATAGCTGGAGGGCTTCTATACTTTGTGCTCACACAGAGCATGTCGAGGTGGAGTATCTGGCTGTGCAAGAGGTTATGCAAGGCTGAGCCCATATTAGTCAGAGTAGTGGTGCTAGGTCTCCCAGGTTGTTCTTTGTGGCATTCACATCAGCAGGAGTAACATGGGTACAAGATCAGTTCTTATTTTTATCTCTGCCACATGGGGAAATACCACCAATGTGATTTTAGCCCATAAGGGTAGACTTTTTATGTGCATGACAGTAAGTATCTCTTCCTTCTGAATTTAACGGGTTATTTTAAAATAAAACTGAAAATTTGAAAACTGAAATATTAAAAGAGCTGTGGCCATTGATTCCCCCCCTCTGGAACAAGTCCTTTCAAAGACTGCTTTAAGTAAAAAAGGCATAGGCTAAGATTCTACAGTGCTGTGACAGGAAGAGGAGCTACTGAAAGCGTATTTTGAAATTTTGTATTGCTGAGCTTCTAACACCATGATAGAATTTCTATATCCTTATTCCTGATGCAGCTGAGGTACAATCAGAAGTGGTTTAGCACTTTAATTGGGAATATTTTTGTGTGTAGTGTATGCAGATATGAACAGACATTAAATACTTAACCTTACTTAGTAGATGTACCTTAAGCTGGTTTGGTTTAACAGTTGGAGATGCATTATATGTTGTATTGCTCAAAGTGTTATGGAGGTTGGATATGTCACCTGTCTGTTCCAGAAACATTGCATGATATGCCCAGATATACATTCTTGCTATCTTTCATTTGTGTCACCAGTTCAGGTCTCAGTTTCATCTTGATTTTTCATACATTAATATTTGACTTTTCTTTCCTTCCATTTCATCTTTTCCACCACTGCCTAATCCTTCCACCATCATGGCAGAAGAAGCTATCACTCCTACACTTATTACCTGTAAGTAACTTCTTTGTCATCAGAGACACACTTTCTGCCATGTTGTTCCATGCCTAAGTAGTGAATGCTAATACTGAAAGTTCCTTTATAAAAACATACCTTGTAAAAGTTTCACCAAGATAAAAACAACATGGTCAATAATGTAATGAAATATGTAGCTTTATAAGAGTTTCTTATGTTTCATACTGTGCATTACAGTCCTTCGAATAACGTTTTGTAAAGAATTTTCTTAATTGAGAGGTAGTAGGTGTAAATATCACTACCACGTCAATGAGAAATTTTCATGCCTAAATAACTATTTTTAGAATTTATTTTGTAGTTTATTTCTCATTTGTACTGTTGAAATTACAGCATTGGTTAGACTTGTACCAGCATTTCCATTTGTTGCTGTGTACATATTACTGCTTTTTTTATGAATACTGATCATGCATAAACATCATAAGTTACCATTTCTGGAGTGACTTTCAAAGGAGAGAGCACTAAAAAATGAGGGCAGAATGAAGCATAACTTTCAGTAAGTAACAGTTTTTTTGTTTTGATACACTCCTTAGTAATACCATTATTTGCTTCTTTATTTACCCAAAGCCTCGCTTCGTTCCCTGTTGTCAGCAGGTGATGAATGAGAAGGGTTATTCTGTGAATTTAAAAAATCCCTTTCTGAGGCTATTCACTTCTACTTGCTTTCCAGGTACAAGGAGTACATAATAGATTAGCAAACTACTAGGGATCTTGCTTAGTTGCAAAATGAGTTGCATTTAATCTTGTATAATCCTGTTGGCCTGCAGCAAAAATCAGCTATCCAAAAGTTACCTGTTTTCTTTAAACCTCAGATTTCAAAGTCATGGGAATCTGTGAGATATTTTTACATAGTTACAGAAGTGGGGGTGTTACATAAGACAAATTTTAGTACCAGTTTTTAAGTACATATGGTGGTAGCATGCTCTTGAAAAGGAACACATTTCAGTAATGTTTTTATTTAAATGCAATTTGAAGTTTATCATGTTCTTTCTAGTTGCTCTTCAAACTTTTTAAATATATTTTTTCAGTTTATATTTTGAAAAAGCATCAAACATTCATTTATAGAATTTATGGAAAAATTATTAAATGTTTTCTATCTTGGTAACTTGGTCTTCAAGAAACCAAGCAGAACCATTCTTCAAATGAATTAAAACAACTAAAATTTAAACCTCATAACTGAAATTCTCTAAGACTTCACAATGTATGGAAGCTGCTCTTGTGGTTGGTAATTCGTTTTCATATTACCTTATTTGACACTTTATATATAGTGCAATTTTTTTAAACTGTTGTTTAAAGCATTATATTAATGTGGAGGTCGGAAGAAATAAGCTCTTCCACAGATACAGTATTCCAAAATTCGTTTCTGTTCCTGAGATGAAAATACGTATTTTCCATGAAATACACTTTAAAAAAATAAAATCAGTTTAGGGCCATTTAAATGTAGTTCTTCAAAATGTCAAAAAAATATAATACAGTAAGCAATGTAGCATGGTCTTGCCTTAATAAGTAAATATATTTAAATTTATATTTTAATATGATTCATGTCTCAAGGCTAAGTCAAAAACAAAATTGAAACAAATGGAACATTAAATGAAACACTGTTTCATTATTTAGAGGAATCGGATTATATTTTTTTTCTCTTTTTCCACAGACAAAGGAAAATGCCTGAATTGAAATGGCTTCTTTAGGTTTTACAAACAGGTTTTGTCCCTAGTTTTTGCAATCACAGGGACTGTTAATAGTGGATGGAATAGGGCATCTCAGGATTATTTGAAGTATTCTCCTAGAGACATCAGAAAAGATCATTTTGTTAGTGTTATACAAATTCAGTAACTTTGTAGCTTGGGTTGATTAACTCTTGGAAAGAAATTGTGGGATTTTGACCTCATAGTGTTTTGTTGCCCATTTGGCAGAGAAGGGAAGTAAGAGCCCTGAAAAGTGCAGTCAAGATTGGCTGTCAGTAGGAGGAAATATTTTGGACCAAATTCTCCACCTGTTTACGCATCACACAATTTCACTGAAATTGGTGGAAATCTTAGATGAATGAGGGATTCATTACAGTTTTATTTTTAGCTGAGGAAGTTGGTATGGATTATAAAATGTTATATATTTTGAGAAACATAATTTCAAGTACTCTGCCATTGCTAATTTACCACTTCTATACTGAGTATCATATTCAAATTTACTGATTAGTCATTGTAAATGCAAGCTGTAACATCCAAGTGAGCATCTATGCACTGAAATAGTTACTATTGTCTTGTGTGCTGCTTTCCTTGTGTGCTGTGGGCTCCTTTTCCCTAGCAGACTGCAATCTCTGCCACTTCTAGATCCATCCTAAATTAAAATTTTAAAAGAAAAAAAATTGGCAGATGCCTAGAGCTGCTGATGAATCATCAGAGGTGGACCTACAGCTGTGCATATTTGGCAGAGAATTGTTCCTATTTTATCTTGTGTTTACTAGTTAGCCAGTCAATAGATATTACAGAAAAAAGAGTTGAGTACTGCTATTGAGAATTCTTTTTAATGGGGCTAAGTACCTCTGCCAGTCTTTCCTCCCACTCTTGCATTCCTGACATCTGGTGCATTTTTTTACCTTTCGCCTCAGTCAGGCAGCAGATTTATTTTTTTTTTTTTTGTCTGGACATAGTTAGTCCTCTGTAAGTTCTTTTGTTCTTAAGATTAGAGCAAATTTCGCAGTGCTCATTAACTCTGCAGCAGGTCTTTTGACTTGGCAGTTGATTCCAGGTGGGAAAAAAGAAGAATGGATATGATGTCATTAGTTACACTGGCTATGAGTGATGTTCTCAGCATGGCAGGTGGCACTGGCACAACTGCTTGCTCCTGACACGTTTTCTGATGGGCAAAACCCCTGTGCCATGGGCTGAAGAAGGAAAAGTGCATTATTATTTTGTTGTGTAATTATGTTTAAATGGGCTAGGCAAGCCTGTTGCTGAGGTGACAGCAAGCACCACTGTGCTGACCACTGGCCTTTTGTATTTGAGATTTTAATTTTTATAAAGATTCTGCCCTTGGAGCTCATTAATCATTTGTCAGGAGCTAACATTTCATGAAAATTAAAGCATCAGAAAAACAAATTGAGTGCTTGGACCATCAGAATTTACTCCAGACATTTTTGCCTGATCGTTTGGCCAATACAATTTACCCCAGCTTCTTGGGCAGATAGTTACAGACTGTAGCTTTTATAAGTTCCTTTCTATAGAAGATTTCATTATATTGCTATGAGTAGGACGTATACCAAATTAAAATGCAAAGTTGTGAAGGCAGCTTTTGATGCTGTTCCTCAGTTTGAGCTTGATATCAAAATGATATGTTATGATTATTATTGAAATTAAGTACTTATGCAACAACAGTGCTGCACAGCAGTTAGGTGCATAATGTTATTATATTTTTGTGCCTTTTCACAAATCATTTCAGCTTGTGAAAGGTGAAGTAGGGAAATAGGAGACAATTATTACCCAATATTCTTATACAATGCTAATCATGTTAGGATCTTAATAGTGTGGAATCTGCTATTGTGTGTCCCAGCACTAATCATCTAGGTAGGTGCCCTAGAACAGAAGTGCATCAAATGTGCATCGTCTGTATGAAAATCTCAATCCCAAAGCCTGGTACTATGTTAAAATATTAATATAATAGACTGTATAGGACTAGAGGCTCTATTGCCTGGTACTTAATGTATGACACCGGGGACAAAATTCCTCCTGCAAGAAAACTAATTCCACTAACATCAAGCTTTTTCTTATAAATGTGCATGAAAACATATCCTACTTCTCATGAGAATTTGATAGTTTGGGGCCCAGTTGAAGTATGCTTTTCTTGTGTATCTAACTTGAGCTCAGGAGCCTGGGAGTCTATTGTCGATTTAGTTCTCTTGCTTCACTAGCAGATACTCTGTGTTGGCTTCTGTATCTCTGTATAGAGACTTAATTTCTAGCTCTTTTGCCCAGTCCCACTGCCATTGACCTAGCACTTAGGACAGAAAGCACAAGGTTAGTAGATTTGCAAAATGACCCTAATAATTAAAGTAATAAGGTTTCCAAAATACCAATGGTGTCAAAACTCTTAACAGATTTCTGGATAATTCCAGAGAATATGTAGTCTTCACATTTAAAACTTCTGTAGTAATTCAAAAATAGTGAAAGAGGTCAGAAAACTCCTGTTTCTCAACTGCAGCTGCCCCTGGGACCAGAACAAGATCATGTTTGCATCTTGTGGGTGGAGGAGACTACTGAACAGAAAAACACAAATGTGTTAGGACTGTTTGATCTGTTACACTACACCATAGAATCCTGAAACCAAAGATGGATTTCTGTAATTGTCTTGTAAGCTAGACTTGATTGATATGGGGATGTCCCAATAGTTTTGTTGCGTGTTGCAAAGTCTAGTATGCCAACTTACTGAAATCTTCAGGTAATATTTGGTGTCCACAATAAGGCAAGAAGGGTTTTCTACTAAATCACCATTACTAAAAAACACATTTTTGTGCTATGTGCAGTATGCTTTGTATACAGATGTGCAATATCGAGCTTTTATGCACAGATAGCAAGCAGGGTCAGAATTGGGATTTTATTTTTAATCAAATTGCATGATATATTTTTTTTAAATCGATCTAAGGTCATTATTTCTTATACTGATCCCTTGTATCTTCTCATTCTTTTGGACCTGATAGTACTGCTTTATAGCCAAGGCTAATGTTCCCATTTCACTGTAGAAAAAATTGTAAATTGTCCTTTAACACACAGACCAGCAGTAAGTAATTATATTTTAAAATTTTATTAGCTCTTTCTGAAGCCTGTGAGGGAGCGGCTGGTGTTTTAGGGGCATGTCTGTGTTGCCTCTTTCTTTTACCCTCTGTCATTGGTACTGTTGCTGTTACTGTTTGTTTTCTTATCTCGTCGCTGTTTCCAGTAAATTGTTCTTACCTCAACCTTTGCCTTTTGTGCTGCTCTCCTGCCCACCACCAGGGGAGAGGAAGGGGGAGCTGGATGAGTGTCTCTTTGATTTGGAGTGGTTTCAGTGGGAACACTAAATTGGAGAATGCCATTCCTAAACCACGACACAAATTACTGTCTGTGCTCCATTAGTGTCAAGCAATAAATTTGCAGATGAGCTGGGGTTTGGAGATTTTCCTGTCCTTAGAGGGGACACTACTTGTTTGGTGAAGGTACCAGCTATTTACTGAGGGAAACAAGGTAACTGTAGAAAAAATAAATGCTTATGCAGCCTAGAGACACCTTTGTTCTTTCAAAGCTATTAAAAGTTTTATGTTGTTTTCTAAACTAATATATGGGATTTGAATGGAGTACTGCGGTTGCTTTTAGAAATTGTGGGATCCATATACTCTTGTAGGATAAGCCTGGAAAAAAGCTGGTCTGTATTATATATAACACTGAGACACAATACCTGGGAGAGAAGGAGATGATAGTGACAGCTAGGTGTATTTAAGAAGTTACCATTGTATTTGAGTATTTGTGTTGCCAACCCATGTGACTCTTGTCGAGACACTGTTACCAGGGTGGCCTGTCTTCTCTATAAAACCATGTATTGAACAAATTTGCAATTAGCCTGTTGACATTGAGTTTTAGCTTTCTTAAAAATTTGATTCCTGAGTCAATCATGCTTGCTGTCAACAGCAGTCATTCTAGGCACTGAGATTTTGCCATTATCAATCATCATTGTTGAATTATACTTTCAAAGATGGTATAAGGTGAATCATTTTCATTCACTTTGTTTCAAACTTTTCCCTCAGGGAAAAATGGTACTATTTATGTGGTTTTTACTCTGAAATAGTATTTCTGTATACACAGATAGCTCAAAAATGACTTCAAATGTTTTCATTTTAAATACACAAATAGGAAGATGAGTTTCATGTTTTAGTATTAGTGTTAATTTTACAAGGGAGTAATGGTGTTGGAAACTCAGTTTCTCTAAAAGCCAAACCTGCCATTACACTTTATGTGATTGTAAATGTGTTAACAGAAAGTAGAGAATTTATGCTGCATATTAAGACCAAAACTTCATAATTTATGTTTGCCTGTATTTTTTCTAAAAGATTGAAGTGTTAGTTTTAAAAATGGCATTATAAAATATTGAACTGATTGACAGAATATGTCTGCAAAAGATGGGACTACAGGGAATAAGGTGAAGGATGCATTGTATTTCTCCAGGTCTCAAGGAGGACAAGCAAAAGAAAAATACTAAAGAAATATGGGTAGAAGAAATCATACAGTGAATCTAACCCTAAGACTTTGTAGCTCCAGTAAGCCACAGGCTTAGTCACTTCTGTGATACAGATAGAACAACTCTAGCAAGATGTTCATGTCTGTTGAGTGATGCCAGCACAGAGCACTGAGGGATTTTAGTCATTAGTATTGTGATAGCTTCTACTGAGTGATATTTCTCTTGTTGAGCTTGTTATCTGAAATCTGTTCTCTATCGCTGAATCCCCTGGGAGATGCTTCACCTGAAATATGTTTCTTGAGCCTACCTGCAGGGGTTGTGGCCAGGTTAATGATGATCCACCTCAAGGTAGCATCTATCACTACTGAGCGTTAATTTCACAAGGAAGTGTTCTAATCTTGGCTTCTTTTCCTACTTCTCCTTTGCATTTCCTTTCTTACCTAAAGTACACCTTGAGTTCCCTTGAACAGTAGACTGGCAGATCCCCAAAGGGAAGAACAGTGGCCATTTGCTTTCTGCAACGTTTAGATGACCAAAATCATCATTCATTTCCAGATTTTCTTTCTGTCATTTTTCTTGGTCATTGATTGCCTGCACTAATTACCTATTTCTAGCATAAGAGGATAAGGAACCATACCTCAGGTGCTTTCTTCTTCTACTTCTGATGACTCTTACCTTCTGTTTCCACTTGAGAGTCTGTGCAAGGATTCTGTCTGACGAGGGTCCTTCCTAATTTCAGGGCAATATTGCACTTGCAAAGTGTAGCTGGGAAGATTGCGTCAACTTTGAAGCTGAACATCACAAAAGCTAATCAAGAATCAGGGGAAATGGACTGTGCTATGTGTTAGCATATCTAGCAAAGCCTGCCTGGCATTTCTTCAGCCCCAGACACTCTGTTGCAAAAGAGTATATCTTTTATGAGACTTATAATATGTTAGAATCATGACTCCATTTCATTTACAAATGTGCAAGAAAGGATTTGTTTTTACTTCTATTATTATTATTAGACGAACATTTTGTGTATGCTACAGAGAGAAATCTCTAGGATTGTCAAGAAAGTCTTGCGTAATTCTGTCAGTTCCTGTGCAACCTGACACAGTGATCCAAATAAAAAGAAGTAGTAGTTCGAGCAGAGCAAAGTGAAATATCTGCTCCTGTGAGTATTGAGCTGGTGAACATAAAGACACACATTTATTTTTCCTTTTAGTGGCTGAAGGTCAGGGCTGTTTCTGCATTTGAACTCAGATCCTTCAGTGAGATATTGAACCAAATGTCTGAGAGTGTCTTGATTATACTCAGTTCACCTGCAGAGGGAGGTAGCTTCTCTCCTTCATTCCCATTCCCTGATTCTTCTGATCATGAAAACAAAAGTTAGAGCTACCAGAGGCATGTGTCTTGTCTGAAGAAAAGACAAAGGAAAACATTTGCCAACCCGTGCATTTCACAGCTGAACAGGAATGAGAGAATCAGCTGTTTCAGAGCAGTTATGCCACTCCACACCTCCTATTTCAAAGTGATAGTGTTCTTTCCTCCTGTGTTGACATCACTAGCCCAAAATAAAATCTTCCGGTATGGATTTCATCAACATGTTCATAATCAGTATAATAATGCAATTTACAATATTTGCTGCAGCTACCTAGTTTTTGCTTACATTTTAGGTAGAAAGGCTTGTATTTTGCCATTTATGGTGTTATTTGGAAATTGTCAATGGAAAGGTCACTTGCAATCAGCTAAGTTCCTGGCTTACAGTGTATTTTCAAAAGCAGATGAAATACTGAATACTTTGTTTTTACTGACTCTTTCAGGTCAGATTGTCATGTTTATGATACATGGTAGATTACAGCTCTGTTCCTTAGCTATAACATCCAGGTGTTACTGGCAGAAGGACTTTCCTTTCTGTTTACCCGCATAGGGAGGAGCCACTTTAATATGACTAAGATGATATAAGATAATTTAAACTAACAAAGGAAGAGAAACCTATAAGAGCATTAGTAAACTAAAGGGATTACCTACTCTGTGCTGTAAAAAAATAAATTAAATAGAGAAAGATTGGTTGCTTGTTGAATCCTAATACCTGCTCCCAGCAAGAACAGATATTTTTATTATTAATAGGTAAATGCAGTTTCAGCATTTGATGTAATCCAAAGCACCATAAACCTATTCTGTGGCAATAGTACTGAGCATTCATGGAAGTGTCTTGTCCAGACCTCTGTCCAAAAAGTATTATACCTAACTTACTCTTTAGATCTTGCCAGTGTTGTCTTCCTTCCAACTTCTTTTTCAACATTCCTGTGAGTAGCTCTTAAGCCTGCCTTCTTTTTCTCCTGGCCATTTACTTTTTCATGTTTCTCTTCTTACTCTGCTCCTCCTTTTGCTTACTCCTCCTATTCTTTATCACCTTCTCCTTTACCCATGTCCCAGATACCATAATGTCTGTCATGGCCTGAAAAATGTTTCTTTAGGATTGCCTTATTTTCATTCTCTGTGCTCTGCATTTTCTCTGGGGATTTTTGCACTGGGGATTGTTTCTTTAGTTTCCTGGGAAAACCGTACGCTGTTTTTATTTGGGTTTTTTTTTTTCTTACCTAAAAACTGATTTAGACTTTTAAAATATTCACCTCCAGGTTTTAGCATAGCATGTAATATTTTATATTCAAAAATGAAAAAAATTATCTTAAGCAATTGAAAATTATTTGACCATGAAAGCCGCAATATAACACTAATTTTAAGAAATGTATATAAATACTACTTATTTCCTTATGTCAAAACAAGGTAATGTTTACTGTATTAAGCACAGCTTTTCATTTTATGCTCTCTTGTTCTTCATTGAATCTTAACCTTCACTCGTTTCTTTAATTTAGGAGAAAAAGCCATTAAACATAGATACTTCCTGAAAGTGTGTGCTGCATGAAAGCTTTAATTAAATCTACAAGTAAAGCTTTAAAAGAACAAGAATCAAATTAATTGCAACAAGGACCATGCATTTATTTCTGTGACAGGCCCTTGCACATTAGAGAAAAGGCAATCTGTGTACCCTTATCTGAATTAGCAAACTCAATATCACTTTTCATTAGCATGGTAGGTCATGGCCATGCGTCTTCAGCGTGACACTGTTTACATGTTAATGACCTCACAAATAGAGTCTGTTCCAAATGGTTTGCGGTAGCAGAAAGTTGTAAATCCATGAAGTGGAATAAACTGTCCTCTGCTTTCTGCATCATTGCTTCTTGCGAGTTCCCCTCTAGACTGAGCTTCATAATTAGGCAACAGTATAATTAAGGCAAATTCTGCAAATGCAAATGGGGCAAAAGGATTTATGGCTGATTATGGGTCTTACAGCATACCTGAAATAAATTAATTTGTAAGCATCACTATTAGTTGACTTTTCAGCGACATGGAGTCTAGAAGTAGAAAGTATTGCCCACAGAAAACACTCAGAGCTTGAATTGCTTGAGTTAGTATGAGTCCATGATGATATACTCAGATTTACATGCTGACAAACATGAAAAATACACTGAAAGGTTCAGTAAAACATACTGCTTTAGTTGTCTGGGGTATGATTGCTTTGTATGAGATGAAATTGTTAAGATTATAAATATATATTTTTCCCCACTGTATAATGTAATGAAACCAGCATGCTCCCTAAAATCATATCCTTAAAGAAAATATCATACATTATATCTGGTAATTTGACTAGGCAGTGGAAAGCTTCACTGCATTAAAATCCTGGAATGATAAAGCCAACATCAAATGAGTAAAACAAACTCAGCATAACCACTTAAATTTGATTGCCTAAAATAGCTAAAACAAGGCCCATTCTGATAGCCTGCTGTGTGAATTCCTTTAAGAGCTGAGTACCCTCAGTTGCCATTGACATCAGCACCATGCAGAATCTGGTCCTGTATTTGGATGTATTTGGATGTCTCAGCCCTGCCAGAACACAAAGCCTGTTTTTTACTGGTCACGTGCAGCCCACACCTACCTGGTGTTGCAAAGCTCTGTGGTTCTGCTGCAGCAGCCTTGGGAGGTGCTTTGCAGACAGAGAGTGATGGCTTCTGCTTTAGTCGCTCACCTAATATGCAAAACAAGTTTAATTATATGCTGTCCAACTCTCCCTGCTACATATTTTCCACTCTCTGGTTTTGAGTGAAATACATATTTTCTACGTGCAGAGGTTACTGGTAGGTGTGCAGTGCCCCTGGAAGCATTTATGGCTAATCTTGCCCTCGGCATGCATAATGCAGCTAAGTACTAATTAAAGGTTAAAGAATAGGGATCCATCTTCTCTGTGCCTGATGATTAGGGGGTTGTGTTCTGCATGGAATCAGGTGCAACATTCAACTGGACAGAATTGCTAGGGTGTTGCAAAACCTGACTATAAGAGACTAAAATTCGAGAGACTCCAGATTTTCTCACAGCGTGACAAAGGACCAATAAATCACTGTCTTGTGTTTTGTAATAAATTAGCTGGTTTACTGTGTTTCATATAAATATATGGTGCTGCAAGGCATACATGGGTAGAATGTAGATACAATTTCATAAGGGACATTTCTTTTGTCCTACATACTGACTTCTGAAAATTATCCATGGCTCAGTTGTACAATTTTTCTAGTAAATACAAAGAGAGATACACTTTTGGTAAGGCAATAAAGTCTCCACAAACATCACTGCCATTTCTCAGATTTAGATAATAACTAATTAAAGCAAGTTTTGATGATTCTTAAATATTGCCATGACTGCTGGCATTCATGTAAGAGAAGTGAACTGAAGAGTGATGGAGCTGTGGTGGCAGATAAAAAACTTGGCTGTTCGCTGCAAGTCTGTCTTTGCCCCTACAATTTCCCCCCAATTTCCAGAGGTTTTGTAACTTTAATACTTCTGCAGAACCTGTAAGAGCAGTGTTCAGTGTGTAGCTTTGCAATTGTTTGAAGTTATCCTTTCAGAAATCCTGTTGTTCACTTCTTTCCAGTAGGCTTCTTCCTGACATAAGAATCTAATAGCAATTAATTTAAAAAACATCTTCCAAATAGGGCATGGAAACAACATGGGAATCAAGAAGTCTGGTTTCTGCTGCCAGTGCTGATGAAAGTTCTTTGGATGCCATATTCTCCACATTAATTACATTTTGATTAACTGCTGTTAACTGCTGCAAAGCAGTGGTATCAGAGCTATCACACGTCAGAGAGGCAGAGTACTTCATGCTTGCTTTGCCATCACTTGGATTTTGGAAAATTTGGCCTTTGTGTTTCTAAACAGAGCCAGCACTGCCAGAATATATATGTTGCTGGAATATTAGTACCTGAAAATCGGTGATAGAGACATAACCAGCTCAGTCAGGGTTACCAACACACACTTACAGAAACACATGTTCTCTTAGGAGTAGCCCCTGCAAAAGCAGCAGGGGAGGTGTAAAGTGTTTTCTCTGACCCTAGTTGCTTTGACACTTAAGTGGCTGCAGAGCTGCATTTCCCACAGTAGGAATAATCAGTATCCAAGCTTTACTGTGTGAACTCTTCAGCACTTGGATTACTCTTTTGACAAAAGAAATGATCATTATGTAAAGCCCACATACTGCAAGAGTAGGTTCCTTTTGATAAAGTTATGGAAACAGTAAAACAGCATAATGCGCTAATTTAGCATCTCATAATTTTCAGGAATGTATGAATAAATTAGCTAAGCATACTGTGCCACTTACAGTTCAGTAATTTGCTGTCTGGTTAGAAGAAGTCATATAGCCATAGGGTGAAAATAAGATGGAAAAGGTCATATGATTAAATTAGCTCCATTCAGACAGGCAATACTTACATTTTTTTTGCTATGATTATAGAAGATCAACATTAACTCAAGCAAATATGATTAAGTTAGTGACCCTCAGAAATGGAAATTAACCTCAATGATAAATGAAAGATTACTGTCCACTATGAGCACTCCAAGATACACTACTCTTGGTTAATCACATCTTTCAGCTATGAACTCTGCATTTAACTGCCAATCTGATTATTTACAAAGGAATGCACATCCTTAATACAGGATGCAAATATTAAAACTTGTTTTCCTTTTATTTTTGACTCACACTGTTTTTGAGTAACACAAGAAATGCCTACTCTGGTCCTAGTGTTCATTCCATTTAATATTCTATCAGAATTGTCACTATTTTCTTCTTCTGTTGTGAACAGGTTTGTCTGAGAAGTGCAGTTTTTCATGTAATTTAGTCTCTTATGTTCCCTATCACTACATTATTGCCTAGTGTGTTAAAAATATTGACAACAGGTTAAAATTTTAATGTTTGGTTTATTTTAATTCTGTAGACTTTCTTGGGAGAATGGGTTTTTCTTCTGCTGTGTCCTGCCAGTCTAGTGAAAATCTAGGCTTAATTTGTAGTGTATGGGTTTCATAATATATCTCTTGTATTTTTCTACTCATGGAGAATCTAGACTTTTATACTCAAATCAGTTTCCTTTTCCAAAGTTTTTTAGTATGGGTGAGAAGTTGCAGTAGTCCAGGAAGTTGTAATACACTGTGAAGACTCACTTGATGTTATTTTGGTACTTGTGAATTTACTGTGAAGGAAATACTTTTCTGTCTTGCATCATCTGAGAGCTAAGAAAAGTGTATCTATTGGAGTAGATAACCAGGAACAAAACTCAGCAGGAAAGGTTCCTGTCCTGGTTCATCATTGCTGATGAGTCACCAAAAGTTCAGAGCTAAGTTGACCCGTGTTCATCTTCCCCATACCTCACTCACTCCAGAGCACCTGTGATCAAGTATTTTACCATTGGACTTGACGATCTTAGAGGTCTTTCCCAGTCTTCACAATTTTATGTTTCTCTGTAAATATTCATGCAGCTCATGTATGTGACAAAGGGAATCTCCATGCATATTTTAGCCATTTGTTGTAATTTTATTAAGTTCTGTGCACTTCGTTTCTCTTTGGTGTTGAGAAATGTCAGACTTCACAGTGCACTCTGGTAGAAGGAAAGACAGTGAAGGGCTGTCTTTTTTTGTTGCTTGTTTTGCTCTTGTATGCTTATCAGAAACTAAATCAAAACAGCTATTTTAAAAACCAGGCTAAACATACTAGTTTGCATATTTAGGACAGCCGCATAGTTAACAAGGAAACAATAAGTAGTTAAATGGTTACTTGGAGTTTTTGTATTTTGAAGTGATATCATCCCCTCAATTTTGAGTAATCCTTGAGAAACTGAATTGAGATACTAACTAAACCTGTCACACACTACTTATTCAGTATCAACTAACAAAATATTAATGTCACAGTTTCTCCTGCTCTCTGCAGGCATTTGTTTTATTGAACTATGTCCTACAATGATACTGTCATCTTTACAGAAAAAAGTCTTTGCTTTCCTTATCTGTCCAAGGTCAGTAAGAAGGAGAATGCTAGTTTGTGTCATGTGCATACAAGTTAGGAATGAAATGTTAAAGAGAGGTTGAATAGACCAGCAAATGTCCTAGAAGCTCAGATGCAGTTAGTTTGCCCTTGCTTTAGCTAGTGGGAGTGATTCGACAGCTGTACTTTGTAGTTGCTTCCTTCTGGAGCATGTGATCATGCTTTGATAGCAGCCCTTAATCTATTATTAATGTAGTTGTATGTAGATCAAAACTGAAGAACCTTGGTCATGTCAGAAAGTAATGCAAGTCTATTTTTATATCATTTGAGGATGTATCTGAAGTGAAGGAAGTGAAGTACTGGCAGACTTCAGAGTTCTGGCATCATGTATTTCATAGCTCTGTCCCTCTATGCAAGCTGTAATCTGAAGCTCTGTACATGTGCTCTGCACAATAAAGTTCCTCAGGTTTTGGTCCCAAAAGCTGGTAAATAAGTGCCTCCTTGGAGTCTTTTCCGTTTGTTGATTTTGAGCTGTGGCTTTTTATCAAGCTTTGAAGGAGACTTTGAGACTTTTTTTGGACAAAGTCTTACTAACATCTAGTTGCCACCATTTTGATGATAATCCACATATACTAGCTTTCAAAATTAAGGGGGCTGATGTAGTTCTGTGTTTTTCTCTAATAACATCATTATTACAGACTATTGTAGAAGTAATGCAGTATGCGTGATGTTCACTCTCTCATCCTGAAGTGGGCTTTTTATGGGTTTAAGATGATGTAACAGGCTATAAAACTCCACTGCAGAAGAGCTCATGGCCTGCTATGACCTCATCTTCAAACAAACTTTTGCCCTCCTTTTGCATTAGTCAGTATCTCTGCATGGATGATCTTTAAAAAGTGAGCAATTCAGCTGTTCACATGGCTGTCTTTTAACTCAACAAAACTTTCTGAGAAGAAAATTTGGAAGCTGGTGCTAGGGTGCCTCAGGGTGTTTCATTCTGCTTGTAACAAGTCTCAAGACGTGAGGCAATTACAGCTCCACATCTTTACTACAGGAGACAACTGAAGCAGCACACAGACACCAGACAGTAAGACAGACATGAGACAAATGACTGTGAACTGGTAACAGCTGATGGGCCGTATCATCCCCCTCACGTTCTGACGCTTTCCTGCAAGACCAGTGCATCCCTGGCCACTAAGTCCTTCTTGCAGGAACTGCACTGCAAGACAGACGGACACCATATGCACTGGTTTTTTGAGTATGCTGGTTAATTTGGATCCCAAACCCTCTGGACTTTGGGATGATCATTTCAGATTCACGTGAGAGCCAGGATGAAGTCAGGGTATGCACCAGGCTACTGGGACTAATGAGCAATCCTGGTTTCCTCAGTTTCGCTGGGATGCAGCTGTATGCTTCGTCAAGGAACAAATGTGTCCCCAAAAAGAATAGCTAAGGAAATGGGCCAGGAAGCAAACCAGTGAAAGAAAATATCTGTGAGACAGAGGTAGCACTTTCAGTAGAAGGAAAAGCATTGAAAATCCTCATCTGACAGTGCCTCAGCTGCTGACAAATTTCTCTTACAGCCTAACAACTATACGTATCCGTTCAACCAGAAAAATAATTAGCTGGTGCCACATGGACTGTAATTTTTGGAGATACAGCAGCAAATGAAGGAGGAGTAACTGTGATCCTTCTCTTCTTTGGAGTCAATACCCACACACTTTGTCACAGACAGTCAGACAGTCTGGCAACCTTGTGCCAGACAGTCACCCTTCTAGTATTGCTGAAGTGGAGATGGGTACAGCAGGAACTTGAGACCTGTCACCTGTTGTGGCTTGCTGTGATAATGTAACTTACTCTTTTTCCGTATATGGCATAAAAAGCTTTGAAGAAGGAGGCAGCAGAGGTCCACAGAAGCTTCAGGATGGTCCAGATTTGAAGTTGCAGCTCTTGGTGGTGAAGTCTGTAACATAATGCAACAAGACATTCTGTTATTAAATTCTGTCTTTGCAAATCTAAGGGAACAGGACTATGTTATGTTTCCTTCACCATCTATCAGCTCCACTACAAGACAGTGTCATATCTTTTATTACTAGTACTGGAAAATTCCTACAGTAGCTAATTTACGAGTGAAATATAGACATTTAAACATGTCAGCTGCATTTTTTTCCTCTTATATGCTGCTTGGAGTTTATATACAGATGGCATTTTTATGCTTATATCTAATAGCTATTAAATTTTCCTATGCCTTATTTCTTTTGAATGTCTCTTTACCAAGCCAGTCAGCTTTTCATCTCTGAAGCTAAAAATAAATGTTTATACAGAAATCAGAAGAGATTGAAATTATGGGTTGATTCACAAACAGAAAAAAGAAATTACACAGCTTTCATTAATTATTCCATGGATACTTTTGTTTGTGGGAGTGGTGCATTGAGCATCTGTTTTTTTCAATCCTGAAGAAAGTGAAGTAGCTGAAAACACGAGATTAGAGAGAAACAAGCCAAAGTTGCACATTGCATTTAGTCATAGGAAATATCACTTCTTGTATTACACTGAAAGACGGATTGCATATCCACAGCTGGAATTTTTGCTACCCTTTATTGTAGCAGCAGCAGCTGCCATTTTTCTATTCCATAGCATTAAACCAACCCATAATTTTGCTGCAGATTCTACCAGAAATGTGCATGTGAATACTGATACTCTGTACTGAACCAGGCCTCAAAACCTTTTTTTATTCTTGGCAACATGTAGAGTGTTAAAGGAAATGGCATTTTCACGTCAACATGGAAAAGTAATGGTAAAAAACCATAATCTTGTGGCATTTTCAGGTGTTAAATGAGTTTACAAGGAGCAAGAAGGATGAGTAGTTTCCAAGAAAATGACTCTGCAGCCATAAGGAGAGGAAAGAGCACTGTACTTTGGGCCTTTCAGTGGTCTTGGAGTTGAAGATAATGTTCATTTTCAGAAAATGCGTTTTTCTTACCTTTGCTTGGTTACACGTGGTAACAAGGTTAAAAGTGTGATAGATGAATGAGCTTCCAGAAGTACAGTTGATGCAGCATTATAGAAGGATGCACTTCAGGAAGAAATTCCATGGAAGATTTTAAAAAGAACGATGTTTCACAAAGAACATTGGAAGCTTAACTAGGAGCAGAATTCTTTACCTTAGTCTGTTTTTCATGTTAAAAAAAAAAAAAAAACAACAAACTTGAGCTGAATGTGTCCCTCAGCCATCAGGTGTTCTTTATTCATGTATGTGTGGCAGTTTATTTTTGTGGTACTTTATTTATTTTTCATATATGTAGCGCAGTTTATTTATTCAATGCACAACCTTCATCCAAATATAAGAGCATTGACTCCAAGGACAGAGAATTCTTGACTATCAGTGCTGTACCTCGCTTACTTCTGAAGGTTCTTCCCTTTTGCTCCATTCAGATAGATGCAGCACTATTTCAGGCACCTAATGATTACTCTCACATACGCAATTATGCCAAACAGACCTAAGGTAAATCAGAACTGCAGACGAACCTCGCATTCAGGCAACTCTGGTAGGTTAATTTTTGCAAAGAAACCGACCATCTTTCTGAAGAGACCTGGTAAATTGCAGAAAAACTAAATCCAGCCAGCAAAACTTCTTAAGAAAAGCAGCCTACCATGTCAGTTCTGTAGTACCCGTTTGTTTTGACACAACTGTTTTTCTCTCCAGAACAGTCAACGAGTTGATGTTCACCTGATATTTACTCATTATACAGTTGGCAGTTAATAGGCTATTTCTAAAGCCAGGTGGCTGTATCTCATCTTTCAGCTAGACCTATTCCTCAATCTTTGTCCTTTTTGTTTGTTAAACCCCTCATTTTGGAGACATTCACAACACTTGGTGATACGGCAAAGCTGCAGTATGTGTTCACAGAGATTATTTTTTCTATTGCTTGGAAAACAGTTAATTATTTGAAGATCAGTTGTGTAAATGGTATTTTCACATCAAATATGTTCATAATTTTTGTGCCAGCCAAGTAGAAACTGAATTTTTAATAATGGTGTTGAATGTCAGCAGATGTACAGAAAAAGAAAAAAAAAAAAAAAAAAGGAGAGAAATCCAAAACAAATTAATTCATGATGTTTCATAAACTTATGTAATTCCACGGTTAACACCTGTCCTATTAGCAAGTAAGAAATCAAAAAGTAGAATGCTTTCTGTCTGTTCTGTTATGAACTACAAGGACACAATATAATGGAAACAATATACACCAACTGCTTTGTGAACAGGAACAGTCAAGGAATACCTTGACTTCTCTAAAGTAGCAATGGTTATTTATAAGGCCTTGTTTCTTTGCTGTGATTGCAGCAGAGGAATTGTTTCTTGTCTACTCATTCTGAAAATGGGATAGGCATTTGTTTGTAGTAAACAGAAAGATGATGTGGATTTTTTTTCTCTGAGTTTTTTTTCTCCCCCGTGTCTGAGGTACCAGCTATGTACAAATTCCTAACAAAATTTCAGCCCTCTAGAGAGGAGCAGTGAAAGTCATGATAAGCCTTTCTATAATTCTTCATTTACTTGTAGCTGTTTCTTTGATAAGTTTTGGCTATTCTGGACATTAGAAGTATCAATAGGTAAGCGGATGCAGGCTTACAGAACAATTTAAGCTGGAAGAAACCTTGTGAGGACAGCTGGTCTGGTGACACTTATCCCCACATCACGTCATCATATGGAAATCATTGGGTCCATTCTAGCAAAATGTCCTGTTATATTCAGAAATGCATTTGATAGAGCAATCACAGGTGTTTGGAATCTGGCACAGTAAATCATTCTGACAAAAGGTAGGAGCAGCTGTGGTATGTATTATGTAAGCAGAACATCCTAAGATATTTAAAAATAACGTAGGAAATAACCTCAGCAGCTTTTTGTCCTTCAGAATGACCTTTCAAAAATTTTTTTGAAGCTTATCCCTCACAAACAGTACCTTTAACCTTTACTTCCTCTCTTTTTTTAATTGGATGATGAGGCTGCCATCAGTTTACAGCTGAGTTACATGGAGCTTTTTCACTAAATGAAATGTGAAAGATCTTATCAGTTGTGTTGCAGTTATTCAGCAAGTTGTCTGTACGTGTTCAAAGAAACTCTTGTGAAAGTGTGCTGGGAAGAACATCTTTTCATCAGCACAGTTCTGGACTGGATGTATCCTGAGGTCTCCTCCAGAATGAACCATGCTGGCAATATGTAAGCTGATTTGAAGGAGCATGTACTGTGAGGCTCCAGACACAGATCTTTCTGTGTTCCCTTTCCATGAAACCTGGTTTTACAGAGAATGCAAGGAATTATATTGGTGCAATTCAGCATAGTTTAAAGATATGCACTAGAAGCCAGGACCTTAAAATTGTTTCCAAGTCTCCTGTTTTACCTGTAGTTGTTATCAGTTTTAGATGGAGGAGCATCATAGACTCTGTGGGCATCTAGCTAAAGTGGAGTAAGGACAAGACAGAATTTCCATGCTCTAAATAGTGTCAGACTCTCTGACATTGGCAGATTTGTCTCATGGCTGGTTGGAGTGCCTGGAGGTTTCTGTAAACACTGAGCATGATTGTTCCCCATGCAGTAAGTCCATTGTCTCACAGCTGGGATGTGCATTCAGAGCAAGTGGTGTGTTTGTCATGTTCATTGTCAGATGAATATTGTTGGGCAGATCATGGGGCCTTTCCCTGTGACCATGTAACTGGTCGGATGGGTCTGTGTTCAAAGACGGGCTGAACGTCAGCTTTTCAGTGACCCACTCCCAAAGCAGGTAGGTTGTGCACAGAGGCTCTTTGATTCAAAAAATAGTGAAAAAAATGAGTGATAATCACTTCAGAGCAAGAAAGTTACTGCATCTTTTCATTGAGGCGTATTGAGAATATTATATCAAGATTATATCGAGCGGGCTCTAAGATCCCAGACTCACAAATTCTGTTCCTTCTCAGCCTCTGATTTGATAGTTACCCATCTGTTCAATATTTCATTAATCCACAGAAAAGATGGAAAGTAATGTTAGGCAGTACCAATCTTACAGGCAATGTTAGAAATCACATTGGACTCAACCATGGAATTCAGGATGTTGTTATTGTTTGTTAAATTTAGAACATAATGACCATTTAAACAGCACATGCGTATATTGGTAAGGTTTCCTTCAGTGATCAATAACACACCATCATGTGTACATGGTAAACGTTAAATTCCAAATTAATTCCTTGTAGATAAATTCTCTTCTTCGATCATTGTAATCATAGGCTTAATTTGAAACTGGAGATAGAATTTTGAACCAGCCATTTGTGGCAACTGGAAGTAATATCATCACATTATTTCTTGTGGAGCCTGAAGGTGCTACTGGCCATTGCTCTGAAACCTTTATTTTTATTTGAAGAAGAACATTACACTCAGACGTCCTCCCGGGCATACTTTACTCAGCATTGGATGTTGATATGCTCATAAATGTGTAATCTACATTGTGATCTAGTAATATGTTAATGGAGAGTTCACAAGATTAATTGGGCCACAATCTGTCTTGTGGTTCTGCTAATACGGTTTTGAGTAGCATCAGCGTTTTCATGCTTTTCATTTGCAAATGACCCTTGCATGGCAATGCATTATGTAAGTGGACATCTCACAAGATGTTTTCAGGGTTCATCATCCAGACTGTGCTGCAGATTTCCTGCATCTTGCCCTGCCTCTGCAGTTTGCCCCCAGTTGCTATAGACCTATTAAAGACCAACATTCACTGACCTTTAAAAACTGCCCTATTTAAAATAAAATACATAACTCAAGCAACTTTTAAAATAAATCCTCTATTAAGGGATATTTTTGACCATCTCTTAATTATACATATGAGAAGCTGTTTTCCATTTTATATCTGAATCTCCAGACTTCATAATCCAGCACTTGATATTTTCTTCAATAATAAATTGCAGGATCTGGAAAAAATAGCTGCTTGCTCCTGCAGTTGTTGTGAAGAGGTGGGAGAAAAAATAATAAATTGAAAAACTAAGATACCTTGTGTACATATTAACTATATAAAATATAAACTGTGTAATTTTATTGGGGGGAAAGGCTTAATAGGGAAAATGCATTTTATTTGTTAATTTTTTTAAATGAGAAAATCCAATTCAACATGATAAATTTATCCCAAAATACTTCAAGACAGACTTGATGTTAAAAACTAAAGTACTTTAGACATAGGAGAGCCTCATTAGAATGCTGCTATTAAAGACAAAATAAAACTGCAAATGCCAGATTCACTAGTACACTCCAACTGCTTTGTGATGCTTTGGAGATTCCAACTAGCCATTAACTGGACTTAACTACCCAGTTAAGTCAATTTTATGTTAGTTTTCCACTGTGAAAGCAGAAAAATACATCCAAAATGTATTGATCCAACTGTTCTAAATGAGGTATCTTAGAAGCAAACCCTTTATGACCAGCCTTAGCTGAGATTATCTTTGTCCGCTGCAGAGGAAATGGAAATACAATTCTGTTCTGTTTCTAATATCCTCTCATTCTGTTCCTGAGGAGTAAGAAGGGAACTTTCTCCTTGATTCCTGTGAAAAAATAGCCAGCTTAGTCATGGAAGACCTAAATCACATCTTTGTATGCATCCCAAATCCACTTTAGCCCTTCAATACAAGCACAAAACTCTGGAAGTAGGACCAAACACCAAAGCTTCGGCTTAGGAAGCACATCCCTGTGCTTCACTCTGTCCACTTACAGCTGGATTCAGTGTTGGGTTTCCTTTTTACATTATTACTGAATCACCAAACTCCCTTCACACCCTATCTCAGGCAGCAGAGGGTAGGTAACTCTCAGTAATAAGTCAGTGATGATTGTAAATATGCAATTCTCAGCCTAATATGCACTTAATGAGGGGGGAAGGTTTTTGGTTTTTTATTAATAATAGATCATATTCTAGTATGATATAGTATGATCCATTCTAAGAATAGAGATTTTTTCCCTGACCTTTCAGGCAAGGCATTTGTGAGATGCAGGGGTTTGTAACATGTGTCTTGATGAACCACATTGAATTACATCCTTATACAGCAAACTGAACTGAATTTGAACCTTAGGTGTGATCAGCATTGCCTAACTCATTCCTTGTTTATGTCTGCTACTGTCTGTGGCACTCACATCTGTCTAAAGATCAGACAAGTTTCTGCTGAAACCTGTAAGGGGGGGTTGTACTCACTGACTTCTTTCTGCAAGTCTTCTGTTTGGAATAAATCAGACAAGGCAAGTACGGGGTGAAAAAGGTAGCACCTGCCCTTGGTTTGTAAAGCTACTCCACCTAACCAGGATGGGCAGCTCCATTTAACTCAAACACTTTTCATTTAGGTTCTTTCAATTTAATTTGGTTGCAAACATTGTCAATGAGTGAAAGCTAAGTCACAAGCTAAAGTTTTAGCATGTTATCTATGTTCTACCTTTTTTCTACTTCTATTGACTGCCTCTTTGTTAGTTATGTACTATCTAGTTTTGGCCCATCTTGGGTGGCTTTTTCTTGATTTATCAAGAAAATAACTTGTAATAGTGTAAAACTTTGTTAAAATGCACCAAATTCAGATGGTTATGTGGTAATGTGGTAATGCAAAAAGAGATGCTGCAGAAGGTAGTCTCCCATCCAACAGGTTACAGCTGTGTTAATTATCTCAGAGTAGAAACACCTTGCCCTCACAGCCTTGAGCATGATAAGTAGTGAGTTAACTGAGTTGAAGTCAGTTGGAGTCTGCTTGTCGTGCTGTGAAGACCTAGGGACAGGAGGTCGTGGCAAGGGCCAGAGAAGGTAAGACACTGTAAGATATTGTACTTAGCATAGACAGGGTTAGGCGGCCGTGCTAGGGGCAGGATGGAGCCGGACTCGAGACTCAAGAAGAGAGACGATGCCAGAGCTGTATGGAGTTGCTCTTAGAAGCTACAGAGCGAAGATATAGGAGACTGTTTGAATAACAACATGCTGATGATTTTGGTCATGAAGCCTTCTGATAATTTTGGTGAAGCACCTCGAGTGCAGTGTCAATGTCGACTGGCACACATGCCAGCGACTGCGACATGGTTACTTCATAGCCAAATACTGGTTCCCACTGAAATTCCAACAGATAGATACACAATTCATCCTGCCACATTTTTTTTTGTGTACAGAAAAGGGGCACCTTCCATCTTGATATGGAATATCTTACTTTGCCAAGTTGCATAAATCAGTAAAAAAACCATGTGCACAATGTCATGCATAAAAATTTCGCTCCTGCTATTCTGATTATCACAGCACATAAATTTCTAAGAGTGTAGGATCTTCAGACTAGAAAGCTCATCAAATCTAATAACTTTCTCTGTAATAATGTCATAAAATCACTTTCATAAATTTATATGTACTGAAGAACTTCCTCTGCTCTGAGGTTTGGTCCATACATTGACCACTGGTCCATATTTGACTACTTCCAGCATATACACTTCATAGGAAATTTCTTTTTCGTGGCAGCATTGACCTCTAATTTATGTGGTTCTCTTTATATCCAAATTATTAGTTGACAAAGACATGAAGTTCTTCTTAGCTATAGGTGGTCTTCTTGTGTCTATACTGTGTCATATCTGTCCTGTGTCCCAGGTGGGACTCATTTCCTCACATGAGCTTTCTGAAATTTCTCCTCTGTTAAATAAGGTCTCTACTCTAGATAACCCAGAACCCCTTCTTGGTATCTAATTCAGTTTGAGGGAGTTTGGGGGGTTTTTTTCTACCTGAAAAAGTTGAGATAAGCTATTGCCAATGCCTTGTACCCCAACAATTCTGACATTAATACTTCTCTGTCTCTGGAAATGTCTGTCCTGTTACAGCCAGGAATTGAATTTCCTTCTTTAAGGCTGCATCATATTGATGGATTATAATAATCTGATTGATGATAAATAATATACCAAGCTCTTCTATTCTTTGTTAAATGTGCTCTCAGCTATTACCAGAAATTCTTGATACTAGAAATAAGTGTGTAACTTTGTATTAAATTATAGGACTTAGAATAGGAAGGAATAATTACTTTCAAATTGTATCCTAAGGCTGTGTTAAAATTTCTGCCTTTGATAAAACCTTTCCTGCATGTCCTGGGACAAGTCAGACTTTCTGTGTCTCTCTGGAACAGAGCAGTGGAATATTTTACACTAAAGCACCAGCACTGATTAAAATCAGTAAAAACTCAGGCACAGGGATGATTAAAACTACAAAATCAGCACAATTAGTGTTCTTCAAAAATAATTTCTTTTAGCTGTGAATTAAGGTTATTACCATAAGATTCCATTATTACATTACTCAGCAAGCAAATCATCAAAGATTTGAGTATAATCATTTGAGCCATACAACATGATATCTGTTCTGCACGCATGATTTATCTTCCTTACGCTGTTTTTTCCTGGTCTCCATTCTGAAAAGAGTTCCTTGAACAAAGCCTGTGTTTATATCTTATGATCATGGCTAACATGGGGATAAATGTCTGTAGGAGGAATGACTGCCATGAATAAAGGTATGGAAATTACCATATAAATAAAATAAAGAAAATAAACTTAAAAATGGAAATTACCCCTGCATGGTGGAAGCAAAACTCAAAGCCCCAAGCTGGAAGAAGCAAATGATGTACCTTCTCAAATTCTGAAAGAAATGTCAGATGAAATGACAGGTCCACTAGCAAAAGCTTGTAATCTAGTTATTGAGTCAGAATGGTTGTGTGTGACTGGAAAATACTGAATGTAGCCCCTGTCTTCAAGAAAACACACCCCATGGGCAACTGTTGTCTTAGATAATCCTACTTTTATTCAAGACTTTAGAATGTTTTTTTAATAAAATAATTTGGAAAAGAAATTAAAGATATAATCGTATGAAAGCAGGTTTTCCGAGGTAGATCATGCTAAATTAATAGGATATTTTTGTGTCATGGTATAAATGATCTTCTACACAGCAGGAATGTAATTGGTTAATCTGGTATTTAGTAAGACAACAGGTGCAGTACTTTTTGGATGTGTATTACTTAAACTGGGCAGGATGGCAATTATTACAGAAATGGAAGCACACAAAGTGATCAAAGGAGCGATGGCAATGTTTAGTTATATTAGTGGCAAACCCCTTCTTTGACATAGAAACTTCTTAAGTATCACTCTAAAGACTGATCTGCCATTATTCATCGTGTCACAGAAAAACCCAGAAGTGTACTAATGAAGTTTACTGGTGGGCAGCAAGCATTGTAAGTGTCCTGGAGGACAGGGAAATGAGGATGAACTAGGGACAAAAGTACTGGGGAGAAGAAGGTGGAGTTTGATAGTAGAAAGAGGCAGTCTCATGGAGAATACTTTTAGCATGGACAGTATGCGTAGTAATTGCTGTCTAGGAGACCAAGAGGTGGCATGGCATGCTGGCTGGCAGTGTTGTTCTTTGATACATAGGTTCTTAGAGGTTATAATCACTGTTCCTACAGTCCTGGGTCTTTACTCAGACGTGAATGTTTCACAGTGATGGAGGAGAAGGCATAACTGGTTCATTGAAGCAAGTTGCACTGATTCCATCTTGGTTAATTTAGCTGACATGCGGTCTTCCTCCAGATAGTCTCTTCTGTTTCTCCTGGCTGTACATACAGTCTTGTGCTAATCTAAAGCTAAGTTAAAGATAGCTGTTTTGACAGCAGAAAATAATCGTGGATCTCTGTGTGCTTTGCAGTATTTAGATTGCTCCTTTGAACTGCTTGGAATCATTACAATACAATGCAAGCAAGAATAGAATAAATCACTGAGTGGTACAGTATATGTGTACTGAAAACATGTTGTGTGATCAAAATACCTTTGCATTAGAACAGCAGAGTTTTTGCTAGCTATTTTAATGTGATAAAGAAGCAACTAATTAAATACTGCAAATTATATAGAGCACACCTTCAGTAGCTGAAAAGCAGTTCTCCAATGTTTACCTCCTTGCAGACTGTTCAAAATTATGCTTTCAAGACCAATGTTCATTATAAACATAGGAGTGATTTATTGTTTCTTGGCTTATGTCTATGAATTCGTTCTTAGTAAACATGCTGTCATGAAAATGGCAGAAAAAAGACACGGAGGAATTCTAGTGGCTGGTATTGAAGTTGAAAGTGTTCTCCTTAGATTATTTTGCAATCATCTCCTTAGAGTAGAGGCACTCTTCCAAGATAGAAGAAAAGAGGGAGGAAAAAAACTAGAAAAATCTTCAAACAGTCTCTTTACTTACTTAAACTGCCATTGCCACTTTTGTAGGAACAGAACACAGACAAATGCTATCATTGTATTGTGGATGCTAACAGAGACAATAGTGAACTCATTTCTGTTGCTTTAGTGTCAGTTCATATTTATTGCAGATACACAGATTACAGTCTTAATTATCGCTTTTTTTTCCTGCCCCTCAGGGGTGTGTATCTGTATAATTATTGTCATTAGTACCCACTTCTTCCTGTTCTTCCCCCAGGTTTATCAATAGCTCTCTACCTAAATGTGACATTTTTTGATTGGTAGTCACTCACTACACTTTGGGATATATTTTATCCCTTCTTTGTGTGTGCTGAATAGCATGGTAGGGTGAATTGAATCTTGACATTTTGAAGTGAAATAGGCTTGTTTTCTTTTCAAATCCCTGAAGTTGTTTAGTGAAATGCTGCAGTCTAGGCTTTCTTTTATTGAAATATAAATAGAAAGAAGATTAGTTTTGAAATCACAATGGCTGCTTACAGAGTACACAACGGTGGGAAAAAGGGACGAGCATACCTTGATTCAGTAGCAGTTTTCTGGGGTGGGGGTTGTGTAGAGGAGGGGAGAAAGGAGGGAGGGAAAGATTCAGAGATGAAAGGAGATGGCTCTCAGCCTGGTATCTGCATCAGTGAAGTGTGCTGAATGGATGGTGTGGTAAGAAAGGTCAGTCTTTGCAGTTCATTTAAAACTTACCTGAATTGTATTTGCATCTGATTCAGAAGAGTGATTGGATTGGAAGTTCCATATCTATACATCATCTTCAGCCTATTATTCCATGTATGCTGATTTATTCTTTTCAACTTTCTTTCATCCTAAGTTACTTTTATTCCTTTGAATTCCCTTAGTTCTTTGTGATTTGTGATGCTCAGGTCTAGTAATGGAGATAGCTACAGTATTCAAAAAGATTATATGAAAACTTCAAAGATATCTAATTTTTGAGGTTGCTTGTACCTGTACTGCTTGTAACTTTACTGCTGCTTTTATGGAGTAGCTTCTCTGCTGTTATTGACCCAGATACTGCCAAGTTAAATACTTCAGAGTTTATTGAATTTGCTTGTCAATTAGATAAGTATTCTAGCCAAAAAAGCAAAATCATAGAATCATGAAATGGCTTGCATTAAAAGGGACCTTGAAAATCATCTTATTCTAACCCTCCTGCCATGAGCAGGGATGCCTTCCACTTGACCAGGTTGCTCAGAGCCCCATTCAGCCTGACCTTCAACACTGCCAGGGATAGGGCATCCACAGCTTCTCCCGGTAACGTATTTCAGTGCTTCTCCACCCTTAGGTGACAAATTTCTTCCTAACATCTAATCTATATCTATCTTATTTCATTTTGAAGTCATTACCCCATTTCCTATCACTACATGCCTCAGCTCTCTGTACCCCCTAGGTACTGGAAGGCTGTATTGAGGTCTCCCTGGAGCCTTCTCCAGGCTGAACAGCCCCAGCTCTCTCAGCCTGTCTTCATAGGACAGGTGCTCCAGCCCTCTCATCATCTTTGTGGCCCTCCTCTGGATTCACTTTACAGGTCCTTCTTCTGCTGGGGACCCCATAATGGTGCTCTTTTGCTGGGTTATGGGACTTCAAGTCTCATGACTTACCCAGTGGAATGTAGTGATTATTTTCAAATGCTGAGTGTTACTGCCTTCGCAGAACTGAGATACAGCATCCATTAAAGACTGAAATCTGGCAGGAGCCTTGTACACCAAACCATCACAGTTATATTCATTTAAGGAAATACATTTTGGTGCTGTCTGAAACAGGCAAAATTAATTTTTTCAGCACAGTAGTTCTATACTCTTCAGTTAGCTTTATCTACCTAATGATTCATCCATCACAGACACACAAACATTACCACAGTGTATACACAGCCTAAACACAGCATGCATGAGTAGAACTTTACTGGCAAGAGCTTTTTGCAAATTTTCCAGCTTTCAACTAGCTGCCAAGCATCTTAGAAAACTACAGAATCCTAGCAATTTTAGAAACACATAGAGATAAAAGAGAAATGTGTTCACACTAAAAAAGGCCTCTGATGAGAAACTTTATCTATGTCACTCTCTACCACAAATCTGTGGCCAATCCAATCAGCGCAGCTTCAACTCAACACCCTTCTTGGGATAAAGCAGTGAACTGATAGACAGTACAATTCCACCTTCACAGCAAATCAAGAAGATTTTTTTGTTTATATTTGTACTGACACAAATCACCTCTGAAAATATTAAAATAATACCATGACTGTGATTGTGCCATTCTTTGAGGATACAAACCCTTAAATCATAGAGTTTCCAAAATTTCTGAACAATAAATAAGTGCTTTGAACTTGCCTATTGCAGTGATAGATGCCTAAATTAGCCTTTCTGGAATGTAAAACACTTCCTTCAGAGCTTTCTGTGCACTTCTCACCAAGACTTTGGGTTTGTAAATCACATGTTCTAAAAGGAATATGAGAGAGTGTGTGGAAAATTTTGTTCAATTCCTAAATGCACTTAAAAGAATTGATAAGTGGGATGAATGAATAATTTAGTATTGTAAGGGAAGTTCATGAACTATAGCTATATTAACACCAAATTTTCTCTGAGATGTGAGATGACTCCTGAGATGTGTCAAGCATTTACACACATAGGTCCCACTCACATAGTTAGTTACCAATGCAAGATTTTCACTCATAACTCCCAACTGTCAGTGGCAGAGCAGATTCAAAAAAATTTAATGGACTTTTGTTAAGGGAAAAAACAATTTACAGTTCAGCAATGTCCTAGAGCACTTTTAAGTTTATGGGATGAATTAGTTCAGTGGGAAAGGTTTTAAAAAAAAGCTGTAAGCATCATCAATTCAAACATATAATGGTAAAGTCAGTTAACTGTCTATTTGCATATGATGTGAGTTTATAGTTGGTAAAGGTTGTTTAAGAGTTTATATAACAGAAAGATAGAAAGCCGTGTTATAATTTATTGCTCTGTACCATTAGTCTGGTAATGCAGAAAGATACATGTACACTGATCTTTATTATACATACATATGAAAATAATTTGACAGATCAGAAAAAAAGACATTTTTAGCTGTGATCTAGACTGCCAAAAATACCTCTGTTTATTCAGTTAGCTTTCATATTTAATTGCCTACCTAGTCATCTGTGGACATAATGTTGGCACAGTCTGTATAATATGATAGAGTCTCATTTTAGGTGTATAATGAACTTCAGTTTCCTAAGTGGAGTTTATATTAGGTGACATTTTCCATGTTGAGAAAATTGCATTTCTTTGAGAAGAAGCTTTAAGGCAAAAGATTAGAAGTCTAAGTTAGTTCTGTCAGTTTTAGCAAAACATTTGCAATGGCTCACAGTCAGAAAGTAAGCTGAATGTTTTGAATGTAGATTCCCCCAGACTAGGCTGAAAAGACATTATCAGTAAGAATTCTATAATTTCTTGAACTCCCATGAATTCTTTTGATTATACCACAAAAGACTGGCACAGGTAGAGTCAAGAGCTTCTTGAATGACTCAGGAAATAAGACATGCTTTTGTTGTGCTGTTTAAATTGGGCAAAAAACAAATCCCAGAAATTTGTGTTAATTAGAGTCCACTAGACTGTTCTTCATAAATTTCATTGCAGCATTTAGAGTGCAAATGTTGAAACAAATTTTAGGCATCATTCAGAGATAGGAGCATTTCAAGCAGAACCTTCAAACTGGGTGTTTTAGTCACAGTTGTCTTTGTCTCTTCTGAAGGCCATTCTCACAGAAGTTAAAGGTCTCTTGATTAGAGCGTATCACTTAGAAGAGCATGAAAATGCCAGGGATTTAATTACTGCTGTTCTGTTGCCACAGCAATTGTTGTATACTTACTTTTCTTTTAAAAGTAGGGCAAGGAGAAAAAAACAAGTAAGTGCATGCAATGTGGGCTTTTCTCCTCTACTTCTTACGAAGCTACAGAAATGTCCTAACTAAGACAACCTGTGTTGGTTTCTCCAGCTTGTAGCATGATCAGAGCAAGAAACTTTACAGAGAGGGAAGACCATACAAAGCCCAGGTAAAATAATTGCAGTGATATTTGTGATGCACGGAGCAAACCTTGCCACACAATCCCAAAGATTCTGGAGAGAACATTGGTGGTATATTTGAAGGCTGCTAGGCTGACCCTAGGGGACAATTCAAAAGGCAAACAAAAGCTGCTCTGAATAGTTCAGAGAAAACCTTGTTATCTCTACCTCCACCACAGGTACAAATGAGATTTTACAAGACCGTGATACTTAGGGACTTCACTTTTGACACAAGTAAGAAAGCTGAGAGCATTCCCTATATGTTTATTAGCTTTTCAAATGAAAGTCAGGTTTTCCCATTTTCCCCTGTCTATGGAAAATTTGATGCCCTGAGGATGGAATGGATTTTACGTCATTCTAGAGCCTCCCAAGGGAAGAAGCCCCTCCATCTTCTTGCTATGGTAATGCTGAGTCAATGGAACACACTAATTACATGTGAGGGTACCAACGTGTGCTTGTGCCTCTTTGATTTTCCTTGAAGGCCATCTTGTCTTTCCATTTACCTGCAAGAGGAAAAGTTAACAGTGTCGAGTCAAGTCTTGCTAGTCAGAATTTGGAAAGAAATAAATTCTCTTGTCATGCAAGTTTCTGTCTTAATTTGCTCTTGTAAAATCCATCCATTGTCGTTAGACCAGTTCAGAAACACAAAAGGCTTTCAAGTGGCTTCTCAAGAGTCTGTGTTGCAATCAATCTCATAAAAAAAGTGGAAGAATTCAATTTAGAATAAAATAGTGAAAAAATTCGGTCTAGAAGGGGCAATTGAGCATCTGAGTTGTAAACCTCTAAACTGCTCGTAATTTGATCAGTCTTCATCCAAAAGAGAATAATAAAGTGGGAGAGAGATTTTGGAGTCAGGCACAGAATAAGGTACATGAGCAGGGACTGAAACACTGAGCATTGACCATTAAAGAAAAAAATTAAAAATAGGTATAGTAAAAGTAAACAAATCAATTAATTGTAAATTGTACCAGTAATTTCTATTCTCCATAAGTCAGCTAATACAAGCATAAAGGGAACAGTTTTTAAATTAAGTTGCATTTTAAAAAGAAGGGAAGGCTTTAATATAATGCATAATTATACTATGAAACTGATTGCCACCAGGTGCTGCTTGAGCTAAGATTATAGTATGCTTCAAAGGTGAACTGGACATCTTTGTGGACTTGTAGAACATGCAGAGGTAAAACTGTTAAAATTCAGGTAAATACTGTTGAAGCATTTTGGAAGGCAAGTAAAACTTGATGTTTCAAAATCTAGAAGAATCTCTTGCTGATAGGGGATTGGAATCAGTCTTTTCCACATTTTCATTTCATGGTATCTCTTATACTTTCCCTAAAACATCCAGAAGTTTATGGAAGCAGGATATAAGACCAGTTGGGCTCAGGTCTAATCCAACATGGCAATTCTTACATTATGATTAATGAGGTTCCCTTTATCAACAGCTGTGATTCTCACCTTTGTGGCTCTGCTGCTTATCTCCTGATTTATACATCTTCATAACCTGAATCTCATTTAGAATTAAACAAAAAATCTAAAAAAATTCTGTGCAATTACTATAGCCTTTTCAAATACTTTCTCATTCAAATAATTTATTCATAAAATCTCAGATAGTACATCAGCAGCACTCTTCTGAAATATAATGCTATTATTGAGATTGGTTTTTTACATGCAGGCATTCTTTATGGCATGGAGTAGAGAAATAATATGCTGACACTGACCTCTCTGCATCTAAAACTTGCTTTGGAGACCCAGTGTTAGAAATGTGCATCTCTTATTTAGTATTGGGACATGGTCAGATATATTTAGAGATTTCTTTCCTGGTTTGTAATGTTAGTGTGATTCAGGACATTGTTAGCTTGATGTGTTATAAAATGAGCCAGTTTATCTTTAGTTTAGCCTGTGATCAGTGGGGAGAGCGCTTTTCCTTTGGGAGCTGAATGCAAAATAACTGAAGCAGATTGAAGTTGGCAGTGACTAATGAAGTCTTGTGAAGGAGTCAGGAGTCAGTGGGTTACTACATAGGATGGATTGAGAAGACAGTAACAGCAGCCTCTTTGTTGAGTTTATGCTCTTTTTTTTTTTTTTTTTTTTGCATAATCAGTGCTTCTGTGAAGAAAATCTCCTCAAAAAAAAATTTAAAATTCTTGATGTATGTCTCTGAAACACAGACATCCGCACGCACATTTGTTACAGTGGAGATAATTCTAGGCTTCCATGTTTAATGAGCCAGCATGGTTGCCTAAAGGTGTTGTACATGTTAATAATTTTAATCAGTCACACAGAATTTATGGAGCTAGAATTTCAATTGAAATTAGCGCGAGTTGAAACCTTAGTCATTTATTTCTCTGAGAGCTCCCCCTACTTTGCCAGTCTGATAATGTGCCCTGTTGTCACAGAATGTGGCACAATAAATCAGCTGTTCCACAGGCACCACTGAGCAGCCTGGTGTGGGACTTGCACACAGAGCATAACTACGGGGAGCAGGGAGCACTGCACTTGGGTTTGCATTTGCTGTACGTGTACAATCCGTGGGCACAGAGCAAAAGCTGAAGGAGCATAAGGAGGGGGAGTATGCCAGCCTGGCCTCGAAGGTACTGGGGAAGGGGCAGAGACAATGCCAACCCCCTGGCAGCTGACCCAGCTCAGGAATCACACAAACTGCTGCTGTGTCCAAGCAGGGTGAAGGAGGCCAGGCAGTAGGGAGGGAAGGGCACCCTCCTTATGCAATCTTTGGAGAATTTGGCTGGGCTTTGTGCTACAGCTAGCACTGATGCAAAGTTATAGCCCATAGTTCTTGGAAATTTTTCAGGAATGCTGCAGCAATTAAGAAAACTGCTGTGGTGTTACACTATTTTTGTTCCTGAAATACTTGTTGAAGCCTTTTGTAAAACAACAGCTTTAAGACTTTTCTTTTTTTAGGCCTTTACTTTTTTAGGCTCACAATACTTTGGGGATTTTGAATGAAGCATTGTGAGGCAAACTGATTCAAGCTCTCTGCAGTCTAACTGTCCCAGTCTGTGTGCACAGAGTGCAACAAGATTTGTGTTTTCCACCTCATTAAACTGACAGCAGAAATTAGTTTGTGGTATTAAAGACTAAAAAGTTAAATTACAGCTACACATGTCCTTTATGCAATGGTGTGTGTGAAAGATGTTTGATTTTAATGTTTGCTATAATGGAGAATTTAAATTGCAATGTTTGTCAAATCTCTAATCTTTGTTTCAGAGAGGAATATTAATTATGCTTTTAACTACGAGAGGTAAATAAAATGAGCATCCACTGCCTGCCTAAGGGTAAATTGCAGATTACTGACAACGTGACGTGGCGTACTAAATGTCAGTTTTGTCAAACAAATTTAGAGGAACAGTTAAACTATTAGCTTCCTGTTGTTACAGGGGGGTTTTTTTTGCAATGAATGACTGTTCCTAGCAGCAGGGGCACTGTACCATATGGAACACTAACAGAGCTAAATCGAATAAGCGAGATGAATGAGGAGACAGCACTACAGACGCACTCAATTAGTTTATAACTGTCTATTAACTTCTGTTGGTGGTTTTGAATAAACAATAGATTAACCATTACACCCCATCTCTTTCTTTATGAAACCAGTAGAAAGACAGTGCGATGAGGGCACGCAGCAAAGATGAAACTGAGCAGTTTCCTTTTAATTTTTACCTCTTGCTTCTTAATAACTCGTGGTTTTGGCAGTACTTGCAAGTAACAATGCATTAGATCCAAGAAGCAAATCAAAATATTTCAGATGTGGTTATGCATGCAAAATAGTTCTGCAAATTACCAGGAGTTACTCCACCTGATTTTTTTTAGGACCTGGTTTATTAGCAGGGAGGCACTAGTACAGCATGTGAACCTCAGCCAGTCATTGCAATTTATTTGGCAGTTAAAGGAAAAGTGTTTTGATCTGGGCAGAAATAAAATATTATGAATGTGTCTGCCAATCTGTCTGTGCCCCAAACTACTTTTAGACCTGAACTACTTGGAGCAGGTAAGAGGTGATGCATTAATGTGCCCCTGACTGCTAGAGTCATTGGAGTCAGATTATTTCCTTCTAGTTTAAATCCTAAATAAATAAACATAATATAATATTTTACTATCCCTGGCTTCCATTTTAAGATATTGGAGAGAGATGGGAACCTCTAGAGGGTACTGAGCTTATCTCATATCTACTGTGATATTTTTGCCTGTTATTTAATTTAAAATTGTTAGCAAAAAATACCTAAAGACCATTCAAGCTATTTCATGTCACACTTTCACATTAGGTGTTCAAGCACCTAATTTTTGAGGATCTTACCACTGCTGAACCTGAAATCCAAAATACCAGGCAGAAAAAGTGGGCAGGGTAAGTTAAGAGAGGGGCAGTAGATGGAGGGGATAAAATAATAAATACAGAAAGACATGATTAGCTACAACTCTGTCAGTGAGAGGGATCAATAACTGCCATAAGCCTTGTCATCACGTGATTGCTTAAAGCTCAGTACTTTTAGACATAATCCTGAATCAAGCTTAAGTGGCAAACTTCTCTTTAAATTCTTAGCCAAGCTGAAAATCCCTAAGTTTGTTTTGAATCATTGTCCCATAAAGCACTGTGGAGCACTCTGCCCATGTGTTGGATCATCTTAAACAAGGAATTTACAGATACTTGGAGACACTACATTTCATCCAATTTTTAGCCTTCTTGCTCTTTAGCAGTTAGTCACTATACCAATAGGAGAGGTAGGTGGGAGATGTTGGGGAGCAGGTGCTGTGTACCCAGAAAAGATCTGGGAACACAGTACTTGGGGACAAGGGTCATTAATTCATAGAAAGCTTGAATCCATTAAATGTACTGCACATAAATAGAGTTGTTAGAAAATGCAAAGCTTCCATTTCCTAGACCAACCCTCCATTTAGGTGATAACATTCATCCTGCTGAAATCCTTTCAACTGTCGGCTGAATGCAACAGTCTTCTCCATCTTCTGTGGAAAGACTAACACTGCTGTCAGCCTACTGCTAACTTCCTTCCAATATCCATATTACTGATGAGTCCCCTTACCATACATATTTCACACAGGGTGATGTAAGTTTTAATTAGCAAAACTCCATGAAATATTTAAAACTCCTCAGGTGAAAGGAGTGGTATTTAGTAAAGTGGAAAAATAGCATGAGAGTCTTACATTGTGTAGGAACACGAACTTCATAGATCCTAGTGGAAAAAAAAAAAATTGGCAGAGACAAACTCATGCTGGGACTGCAGAGGGGCAGTAAGTTGTCCTTGTCACATTCAAGCCACAATATTAACACATTCCTATTTGTAGGTTTTTTGACATGCAAAGCATAGATTTCCAAGTTATACAAACATTTGTCTGCTTCTGACAGAGTATTTTTTTTCCGTTTTACCTGCACATGGCAATAATTCATAAACTTTGCCTAATTTCTGAAATTAGCTGTCATAGTAGAGGAAATACTGCTTTATTGCCATTTTAAATTCTACCCAGACTTATGTCCACGTGTGCGATCTAGATGTCTGTGTATCTTCTTCAGCCTGCATTTCCGGGATTTTGGGAAAGCTCTTGTTTATCTAGCTTCTTGCTACCATAACTTCTCATCTAAATTCAACTAGAGTATCCTCACCTGTGATTCACCTATGCCAAAATACTACTGCAATGCCCACTCTTACTGTTATTTATAGTGTTGGAGTGTTTTAAAGGAAGGCACTGTTTAAATAGTGAACATGTGTCCCTAATGAATTGCACAGATGTCCACTCATCTGTTTTCAAGTTGCTTATTGCCTTGCTGTTGAAGAAACTATCACAGAGTACTATGATAGATATTTTTTATCCAGTGTTTGTAAGCTTAAAGATTACTAATGACTGTTAAAAATTACCCCCTGATGGAGGGTAATGTCATCCCATGCAGTGACTTGCATGAAACCACATTACCCTCGGTCGGGGGGTAATTTTTAATTACTATAATGCTCTTGCAAGTACCCATGGTGCAGCACTGAGGTCATCTTTCCACTGAGAGGATTCCATTACTTAGTTCACTAAGTGACTGAGTCTAATGGATGTACAAGAGATCCTGCTTTTACATTTGGTCTCACACAAGTTATCAAGTGGAAGCCTGGTAACCTTTTGAAAGAGCACTCCCTTCTCCAAGGGCAGGAGTGGAATGTGCTGTTCTGAATTCCTTGTTCATGCAACTGGCTACTGAAGTCAGCTTTTAGGAGCCTCATATTTTCACTTGAAAGACACTCCGTTTTAACAAGTTGTCTAGGTAGGTTAGGAAATGTCAATCTATTCAAAACATTTGTTGGACATCTGATCCTAAGGTACTTATAATTTGAATCACACAGTGTGTTAAAGAGGAATTGCTGTGATCTAGTTTATGAATGTGGTAAACTTGCCGTTGTGTATTCATATTTCTTTAGGTCTGGAAAACAGCCACAGCACTATAGATATTTTCAGGTACTTTTGTATTGTTACATAGCCATATATTCTATTATGGCTTATTTACCCTGTTTCATGAGAAAATAAACCAACACTTGTGCCAAAACATGAAAAGAACCCGTTCCACAGTAAATGCTATACTATTTTAGAAGCATTCCTGCTCACTGCTTTTTGTTTTTAATGCAAAGAAAGACTTGGAAAGTTCTCCAGGAGGATAAAATATCCACATATTCCCCAATTGTTATTGACTGGTAGTATTGCCTTGCAATTTAACCTCCTGCTAACCTCTCCCTCCCTCTAATTTCTGCTTATGGGGCTTCTACCCAGACCTCTATCTTGACCTAACCTACATTATTACAGGCACTAAGTTACTCCCTCTCAAGTACCCTCTCCCAAACCATGAAGAGTTTTAACAGAGAATTCTGTACTATATTACTCAGTAAAATCTCAGAAAGGATATTATTAACCATTAAATTCTTCAGGGGTGCAGAATCATTTTAATGGAATTCTTTTAAGTTTTGCTAAGGAAAACTATGACTGCTATGCTTTGTTTGTTAACAAATTATGATGCAGGAGTTCTTGTGTTTTGTGTTTTTTTTAATAAAGAGGAAGCAGTCTGTTTTGCAGCTGTCACAGTTTGTATCCTTTCTCTGTAAATTATGAGTTGGAGAGTTAATATTAGCACTAACACATTATAGCTTAGAAACTTCACCACTGTCTGTTATTGTAAAGGAATAGAAGCCTGTTAGTTATGTTTCTGGCCTCATGGCCACCTCCCTTCAGACAGTTCTCTGTATCTATAAATCTCAGTGTACTTACTGTGTTACATCACTACTGCAAACTAATACTTCAGTATATTTGAAGTACTGGACTGTGTATTGTAAAAACAGCAGCTATCATTACTCTTAAAATTGCAAATTCTAACTCACTCATGATATAGTAGTATTTTAATTTGTAGTTGTTGCCTTTTGAAGAACAGCACAGTGCCCAGCAGCTCACTTTTTTACATACAGTATTTTCATGATGGAGGATTTCATCAGGGGAAGGGCTATGACTATTTGCTGCTTTGACTCTGCTCAAAGGAACTTTATCATGCAAGCTCTGTTTAGAAGTTTCAGGTTTTTCCAAGGATAAAAGATGTCATTCTGTCTTTGAAAGTATATTTTTCACAGAATTTAGAATTAGAGATTAGAGTACAAGTACAAGGCATTCATTTTTCTTTGTGTTTCTGTGACAGAGGTGTATACTTAAAGGTAGTGCAGTTCCATGCAAAATTTGATTCTTCAGTCTTTGGATTATCATTTTGCTTGTGGGTGGCAAAGCCCTGAGTGAAAATCCTGTATTATATGAAATCATTAATTAAAATTCTTTTCAAATGTTAAAGTTATTGTGGCTGTAAAAACCGATTGTATTTTTCAGATGAAATTGTATTAGAAAGATTTAGAGAAGCTTTCCTTGACACCTTTCTTACATCTTTTAATTAAGAAAGCCTTTGGTGTTAATCGGTTCAAGTTTGCCAGAATTAAAGATGAAGGTATCTAAATATTTGAAATGTTCTTACCTAAAGCCACCATGGTATGCCAGCTGTATCAGCTGCACTTTCCAACATGCTATAAAGAGCCCCTAAAGTGGATTAATCAGCCTTCCTTGCCATACAGGCCTCACATTAAAATCTTCCTTATGAGCCATTGAATATAGCACAAAAAGCCCCAACACACATACCTGCTAAGAGAGAAGTAGAGGCTGGACAGCTTCATTAGCATTTTATACAGGGGACAGATGACAGTTCCTCCCAGAAGTCGCATTCTGCTGTGTGGGATGAAATTGGATTGAGCGTGCAGCTGCATCTTAGGCTGACCAAACAGCATCAGCCACACAAGGTCTCAGCTGGAGCGCTTCCTCCTCTGGTCACGTCCTTGGATTAGCAGCAGTCCCATCTGCCACCACGCTCCCACTGCCAATTAAATGACACACCCATGGCTTGGGGGAGCACTTGAATGGTTTACAAGCTACATGCTGCTAAAGATCCACTCTTTAGTGCCTTCCTTCCCACAGTGAGCACAGAGCACTGGTGCATTAGTGCATTTCCAGTAATGTTCCAGGTCTGTCCTCATGCATCCCAGTAGGTACACTACCTGCCCTAAGAGGACAGCCCAATTTCAGCAGCCCCTTAGGAGAAATGATTTTCTTTCATACACGACTGAATATTGCCTAGTCTGAGCTTTTAGTCAGCGACTTTCATTGAGACAGATGACTTCTTGTGGAAACAAAGGAAGATAGACTCCTAAAAGACTGATTAAAACTCTATGCATAGGATATTTTGAACTGGTGAGGTATATTGAGTATTACAGAAGTCTTGATGGAGGGAATTGCTTGAAAAAGTGAAAGGCACATGATAGAGTGTAGGCAGTGCAGAAAAAATTCCATGCAAGTTAGTGAATGCTCAGTTACCAGCACTAGCAAATACGTTCTACAGGCTGCTGCTTGTATTAGGATACAAAGAGGCAAAAATTATCTATTCAAGTGAGGGCTGTGGATCAAAAGTCGGTGTGAACAAGAAACTCTTGTCTTTCACAGAGGGCAGGATATTCGGGAACTGAAGAAGTACTTCCCACTGCAGGACTTACAGAGGAGCTATGACAGGATCCTTATCTGTTTACCAGAACATCTAGACTTAACACAACATAATCTTTAATTAGCAGAAAACCTTTTGCTCTCTTGTATTCCACTACTGGGGATCAGCAAAACAGGGAATGAGTTGTATTAGGTTAAGCCTGTCAAAACCTTTCCTTTTGGTTCTGCAGTACACCACTCCATGTATTTAATTATATGTTTACGTATTGACATGCATTTATATAATAGATACAATATATACAATACATTTACATGTACCTAAATAGAAAATAGGCTAAAGATAACTCTTTTAAGGGATGTTTCAGAGAACTTCAAATTATTTATTTTGAGGGCGTTTTATGTCCTTATACTGATAAAGCCAAATCATAGAATGGTTTGAGTTGGAAGGGACCTTAAATATCTCTATTTCAAAACCCCCTGCCATGGTCAGGAATACCTTCCACTAGATCAGATTGCTCAAAGCCTCATCCAGCCTGGCCTCACAGGAGGCCAGTCAAGCTTGCTTCTTTTGTTGTATACCCAGCAGACAATTTGCCCTCAAATGCCTTACTGGCCAGTGAGAGAGGGATCTGTATATTTCTATTCTGTATTAACTTGAGCCTACGCAAGCATAGAACTAACTTAGATGCTGTAGAAATCTGGGGATCTGCTTCCTCCACTGGGACTTGCAAGACAAGTTTTCTAACACTGTAGTGCAAGTAATAAGATATTTGACATAAAAGACACTGTTCCATACCCAGATCAGCCTCAGGTAGTGATGCACTGTGAGGCTAGGGATTTTCTCTTTGTGTAAGGAAATGCTTATGTGGAAGGTAGACTTCTAAAGAAAGACTTTTGCCTGGCCGTGCTTAAGGACTTTGAGAATATCATAGCAAACTTCAAAAACAGAGGCTAATGTATCTTAACAGACACATCTGCCATACATCTCTGTAATTCCTCATATTCCTCATGCTTAGTGCACCTCAGAAAATACAGTGAAGATTTGGTGTGGGCAAAACCATCCCAAAGTAAATTTGCATTAGTTTAACACTGCCTCTTGTTTTGGTTTGTGAAAGCAGAGGGTTTCTGGACACCTACAGTGCACACTATGCCTGGGAGTTTGAGGCTCTACTTAAACCTGACAGCTATGGGATAAGAAGGTGTTTTCTTTCATCATTAGCCAGCCTTTTCTAAAATGGTAATTAGTTTCAGGAAGAGAATTTCCAAATCTGTCATGAATGTGTTGCTGTGAAAAGCTTTCATGTTCCTGTTGTCTGGCACTACACATCACACACCTACCTCCTCCTGAGTAGGTCCTGGTGTTGTCTGTTTGGCTTTTTATTCAGATCATAGGATAGTATGATGGGGGAAAAGAGGAAAAAGTAAAGCTGCTGAGGCAAAGGGGAATTGCAATGTCAAATGCAAAATATATTTTACAATATGTTATAAATAGGGTGTTCTTCTACCTTGTGCAGTATCTTTAATACCCATCTACACACTACTATGGAGAAAATACTGTCTCTGAGCCCAGTATGATATACACATCTTTCATTCATCTGCATAGGTTCCTTTAAAATTTTAGCTTTAGAAACAAGATCAGGTATGTCTATTAATTTGCATACAAAATAGCCTAGGTACTCCTGTTTAAATGTAGATCTGGGGAGAAAAGGAGGCTTAGGGGAGACCTTGTCATCTCCCTGCAGTGGGTTGAGGTGGGGTTTGGCCTCTTCTCCCAGGCAACCCGCAACAGGACAAGGGGACAGCCTCAAGCTGTGGCAGGGGAGGTTCAGGTTGGACATCAGGAAGAATTTCTTCACTGTAAGGGTGGTGGAGCATTGGAATGGGCTGCTCAGGAATCATCCTTTGAAGTGTTCAAGAAAGGACAGAATGTGGCAGTGCTATGTTGTAATTGACAGGGTGGTGGTCAGTCAAAGTTTGGACTCGATGATCTTGGAGGTCTTTTCCAACCTTAATGGTTCTGTGAGTCTAAGTAAGATGGTATATATGGTAACAAAAGAGAAAGTGTGGGTTCTGTGTAAATTTTCATTTCATGTTCTTCAAACAGAGGTAGCTCAGAGAATGAAATTTCTTTTTGTGGGGGAGAAAAAGGAAAGGCAAAGGGGAAGGTGAGGTGTGTAATTTCTGTGTGACCATACATTTCAGAAAAGGATTTCTTCAAAGACTTCAAATATGTAATTTCAGTAAACTTGAAATACTGTCATAGAAGCCTGTAAAGTAGTGTAATGTCATTTTACATTTATGTACAATTAATGTAGCAGAAATTAATACAAATAAATCATGGAAAATGGAACATTTCATTTTCATTAAAATAAGAACGCATTATTAATACCATTTTAGAAAATCAAAACATAATTTGTCTTTTTTCATGGAAAATTTCTACATTCTCATTATGCAGTTCAATGTGAATATAACTAATTCATGAAAAATGACTTAAGCTCTCTAATGAAAAAGTTTTATTGATAAAAATATTTATACAAGCTTCAGTCCTTATGTTATAAAGGTGGTTGAATACAAGCAGCAGAAAATAATACTTAAAGAATGAAATAGTTAACTAGAAGGAATTTATATCTATCATCATATTTAATTATTTGAGTGTTTGTAATTTTGCTAGTATCATTCTGTCTTGGTTCTGACTGCATCTTACATGAAGGACTATTCAAAGAGAAGGTACAGTTGAGTATTGTGTTCAAATCTGTAATGCTCTAAATTCCCATGTCTTCCTTTTTATGAAAAAGCCCTATTACCATAACACTTAATGGGAATTCTAGAATAATTTGGGTCAGAAGGGAGCATTAGAGATCATCTTTTCTAACCTCATGCTCAAAAAGAGTAAGTCGAGTTGCTCAGGACACTGTCCAGCGCAGTTTTGAGTATTTCCAAAGACTGAGATCCCACCTGTCTGAGCACCTGCTCCATTGTTTGATTATCCCAATGGTGACAAAAACTTTACCAAGCTGTAGTAGGAATTTCCTGAATTGCAGCTCGTGTTTAGTGTGTCTTGTCCTTTCACCTCGTTCCCGGAGACTTGTTCTATCTCCTCCATATGCTCCCAGTAGGTTGTTAAAATAATACTAAAATCCCCTGTGAGCTTTCTCTTCTCAGGGCTGAACAAGCATAGCTCTCTCAGTCTCTCCTTGTCCAGGATTTGTCTACTGAGAGAAATCCAGGCTGAATTCCCTGCTCAGTCACATAACATTTAAAAGTCCATTTCCTTTTCTATCAGAAAGGCCTTCAAGTGTTGCAGCTGGGCTACTGGGTTCTTCTCTCTGCTTTTAAAGGATTTGCTGTACTTTGGCCTCCTCCATATTCCAAGTGGCACCCCAATCCTCATCCCACAAATAGCTCTACATGGCTGCTCTAATCACTTAGGTAAATAAGTCTTTAGTGAAATGAAAAGATTTATAAGCATTTGCCTTGTAATTAATTTGTGGGGAAAAAATGAGTTTTAATATTCTGTGTGTTTTTCTTATACACCCCTATAATTCAGGAGGAACTATAGGTCAATTACGCGTTGTGTTCACTCTTTTCTTTGTTAATGTCAGGATCATAAGATGCAAAACACAAATTGAAATTCATATTGCAAAATAGTTAAATCTTGTGAAAAAATGAGAGTTTGTGGCTTTTCATTTTTCCTTCCTTAGTTCAGCTGAGAAGAATGGGACATTTTATTGTCCAATTCATTACTTACAGTATTCAAGATCGTGGTCAAGATTAGATAATAATAAATTACGGGAAATATTGCTGCTCACATCTCATTACTGTTTTATTCTGTTGGGGAGGCAGAAGGTTGTTGGATTTTTTTTTTTTTAATTGTGTGGGTACATTTTTCTGAAGACCAAGGCCAGTAACTAACTTGAGCCAAAAATAGTGCAGCCAGCAGCTTTGCAAACATAGAGTTCTGCCAGAGCTTCTCAAATTCCTTTTTACTGCCATAGCCTAGAGCCTTCCCTGAGGAACCTGTCAATCACACTAAAATGCATTGAGATCCTCTTGGGTGGACATGCAAGAACTAAACTGTAACCATAAATTTAACTTTCTCAGAGCTAAGACAAGAGTCAGCCCATTTCAAATAAATGTTGTTACATCAATCTCTGATGCACCAATCCACAGCTCCATTTTTTGCAGTCGGTCAGTCACCAGTGTTCCTCCTCTGCATCAGCAAATTCTGTCAGTGCAATGCCTCCTTTGACCTGAGGTGTTCTTGGGTTTGATGCTATAACCCTCACTTTGAGAAACTCAGATAACCCGATGTGGAGTTCATATAAAGCAGAAACTGAGAAACAAGTAAGCAGAGTTTTTAATGATGTCACTGTAAGCAAATCTCAAAGCATGTGCTGTATGCTTGAATTCAAGAAAGAACACTTAGCAGCAAAAGTAGATGAGGTGTGTGTCTGACTGCAGCTGTACCTTACTTTTCCATCATCTTTTACTTCTCACTTCCTATTCACTTCCATATTCTCTTTCCCTTTTCTCAGCCACTGTTTCTCAAGTCATGCTATACTTTTCCTGTGAGCTACAAGTGGTACTGGCATCTTTCCAAATAACTTCTCTTTTTCGCTCTGATCTCTTGTGATGCTAATGAACCAATCTACTAGTAACAAAAAAGTGCAAAAAGACCACTGAAGTTCTTACATGCAGTGAGTAAAAAGCCAAGTTAAAAAACAACCACAGAAATCAAAACTGGTGTTGTTTATCCTAATAAAAATCAAAACTATTTTTGTTAGCCTCCACCTACATGTGAAAAATTTGCACTGTTTTTGCACTCAGTTCCTTTAACTCTGTAAGTTAAAGGAATCCTTCCCCCTGCCACTTTACTTGTATTCTTTTCTACTTCTCTCTTTATAGTCAGTCCTGGTAGTATTGGAATGTCTTCTTGGTCTGAAAGTTCATCAGATGTCTCTGTGGCAAAAAAATGAAAGCTACAGTGAATGAAAGGGGTGAAAATTAAGTTCTGTGGTATCAAGAACACTGTTTCCAAAAGTTGAGCATAATCACAGCATTTTTTAAAGTTTTTTCTTTTTTTCTTTATCAGAGAATGCAAAAGCATGATAAAAATGTAATTAATAATGTTAGTATTTGCTTTGAAGCAGAAAGCTCATAATTAGAACAAAGAGAAGGCACCTAAAAGAAATTATAATAAACCACCCCTTTGTACATCAGGTATAAAGGCTTATGAATCCTTGTCTATATTAAAATATTCATAATCTCTAAATCAGTCTTCCATACTGTTCTGATGTCAATGCAGAATATATGTTGAACTTCTTAGGACAAAGAATAATTTCATAATCAAATATGGGATTGCATACTAAGATATCATAAGCGAGGAGCAATACAATTCAGTGTTATCCTGCCACTTTTTGCTTTTTTATAGTTCTCCTAACAATTACTTTCCCTGTGGTTGTTCTCTAGAAATGCTAGTCGTTGAAGTGTCTCCCTGTTCTTTTCAGCCTTCTGATGTTTGCTTTTTTGTAATGGAGTTTCTCATGGATTTTCACATAAACAATCTATTGTTATTGTAACTGTTCTTTTATGTTTACATTCTTCTCATAAGGAGGAGACTGTTGATGGACTGCTGCTTTGGCCTGTGTGGTTGGAGAGGTGGCAACCTTCATCCTCCAATCCCTGGTCATTGTCCAAATTCTATAAATTGAGGTCAGAGAAAATAAACTCTCTCTCTTTTGCCCTGATGTCTGACTTTGTGTGTGTTCCTCATTTCATGTCCTCTGACGACACTTGAAGTGGGGACAGCTTGTAAAGTATTTTATTAAGTGCTTTCTGGTTCTTGCTGCAAAATGTAATGCCTTAAAAAATATTTCTCCTAACCTTATTTCCTGTCTGATAGAATATTGACAGAACACAGTTTAATGTCACTGTGAAATTGCAGTCTTGAGCATATTACATTTCAATATAAGACATATAAATGTTAAATTGAATGACAGAAGTTCAGGTGAGCAGAACTCTACTATCACTAATGCCATACTGTTTATATTTCATTTCCTTGTTTGATTTCAATTGCTTCATATTTGTGGCTCAGTCCTTTTGGAGAGATAGAAAGTTTCATTTGTGCAGAGTGTTGCTGTTTTGATAAGAAATGTAAAGTAGACTAAAGTACTAATTGCTTGTAGTTATAGTTATTTACTAACACCTAAAGGAATTTACCATTTTGATTGAATTGGATTTGAAATTCAGGTTCTGAAAACTTGTATTCTGTAAGGACTTCTTAACAATAGAAAGCAGCATAAAGAGTACAAATGAGGCGTTGGATAATCAAGGTATTCCTAAATAAAGAAGAAAAAAAATTTCTAAAAATAGGAAGTAGCTTTTTGAATTTTCTAATGCAAGTTAGAGTAATACCCAATGTTACCAAATGTGTACCAGCTCACACACATTTAATTCTCACAATGATATGTGATGTGTGCATTTGTCTCTACCTTAGAGAACCCATTGCTGAAGACAGGAAAGTAATCACAGTTATTGAGAAAAATTGTTCTGTTGTTCAAGAAAAAATAATTTCAACGTAAGTTGGAAAAATGTATAAAAACCTCAATAAACAAAGAGCAAGTCTGTTATCTTTGCACTTTTTTACCCATTTCCTGTGGAGAGCTTTTGTCACATTGCATCTTCATGCTGAATGTTGCTGAATCCATTATGATTATTAAATTACTTCAGGTTGAAGCAAATTCCCCAAAATTAGCTATGAGTTTTCTTTTTAGCATATCCCAGGCAGCCAAAATAGATGGGCAAAGTAATTAATTTAATTTATATTCTACTACTACTAATAATAATAATAATTAGAATAATGTTGATTAATACAGCTGGTATTGTAAGTAGACTAAAAATAAAAAAAAAAAGGATAGTAATTCTGAGTGTTAGAAAAGCAAGTAATGTATTCAGATCCTGTTTCCTGCATTATCTGTTGAAGGGATTGTTAATAGAATAAAAAATACTGGAATCAAAAAAAAATTTGGAATCAAATTTTGGAATAAAAGTCTCTGTCATGTCTCTGATAGTGGCCACTGAGAGACCTTTAGATGAATACAGAAACAGAGTGAAGGAAAGGTAATGCATTCACTGTCCTCCACTCAGCCCTTAATCAGGTTTTCTTTTACCAACACTAACTTTCGATATCTCATGAGTCCTAGTGGTGATGTGTTACAAAGTGTTCATGGAATATCCTGAATTGGAAGGGACCCACAAGGATCGCCAGTCTCAACTTCTGGCCCTGTATGGCACATCCCAAGAGTCACACCATGTGCCTGAGAGTCCAAACACTTCTTGAATTCTGTCCGGCTGGTGCTGTGACCACTTCCATGGGGACCCTGTTCCAGTGCCCAACCACCCTCTGGGTGAAGAACCTTTTCCTGATATCCAGTCTAAACCTCCCCAGATAAAACCTCAGGTCATTGCCTCGGGTCCTGTCGCTGGTCAGCACAGGGCAGAGATCAATGCCTGCCCCTCCTCCTCCCCTCACCAGGAAGTTGTGACTGCAATGAGGTCTCCCCTCAGTCACCTCTTCTCCAGACTGAGCAGACCAAGTGACCTCAGCCACTCCTCATGCAGCTTCCCCTCAAGGCCCTTCACCATCTTTGTTGTCCTCCTTTGGACACTCTCTAATAGCTTAATGTCTTTTTTTTATATTGTGGTTCCCAAAAATGCACACAGGACTCGAGGCAAGGCAGAGAAGAGCATTTTCTGGGTTTTGTGAAAATATTTACTTCTATATTTAAAAAAATCTATATACTCCCTGCTTCTGCTTCCTTCATGGTTGAGAGATAGTAATTCTTTATTAATTTCTTAGTTTTCTTCATGGTTTTTTATCTACTTTTATCACATTCTCAGTTCAACTGCCTCCTTTTTAAACTAGGGACTCCTTATCTATGGAAGGATTACTGCTCTTCTGGTAGGATCTGCTCCTTTGATCTTCCTATCACCTCTCTGTATATGTTCTCTACTTTGTGAAAATCTTTTTGGGATAGGCATGTGTCAGAACTGCATGCAGTGTTCAAAATGTGGAAGCTCCACAGATCTATACAATTGCTTAATCGCTTTTTCCATTTTGTTCTCTATCCCTTACATAGTTATTTCTGACTTCTTTTTGCCTTTTTGACTATACATAGTGATAAACTTCTTGTCTTCAAAGAATCAGTGACTATCAGATTTCTTTCTTCTGTATTTGATGAAGTCATTTAGATGCAATATTGTGGGTGTATAATTAGGATTATTTTTCCTGTATGCATGACTTTATATCTTTCAACACTGAATTTTGCCTTAAGTGAATATTTAATCACTCTACCTCACAAGATAAATTTGTAACTTTTTAACCCTATTTCTAATTTTTACTACAACTTAAAAATTGTGTTTTGTTGGAAAAGATTCTGGACATTTTCTAGATCAGTGTGTATATGGTAAATAGTGCAAATACTCATGTGCACTTACATAGGGTAGCCACTAGTAATGTATCTCTGTTGTGAAAAAATGACCATTTAACCTTACCCTTGGAATCACATCTTTCTAACCACTTGCTAGAGCATTTTACTAGAAGATCATTCTTACTGTAGTTTAGATTCTTATAGAGGTTTGGTGAGCAAACTGTTAAAAGGCTTTTGCAACTACAAATGCACTGCACTACTGGCTTACATGAAAGCCCTCAGTCCTTCCTTCATCTGAACCATTTCTGTGATTTGTCCACAATCAGAGAAGTAAAATTTGAAACAATAAGTGTGTAAGAAGCAGCTATTTTATCTTGAGTTACAGTAAGAACAATAGATCAGTGCCCTAATTAAAAGAAAAAATTCAGCCCAATTCCTTTAGCAGCACAATGACAAATTTCATCTCACTTTGTTTATGAATGACTTGGTGATGGTAGTGTGTTGCTGGAGCTGTGGAAAGTGGCAGCATCTTGTTTCTCCGTTCTTTGCTTGGTGAGAAAGGAGGCATACTGATACAGAAAGGAGAGTACCACTCAGAGTGGAATGGGGAAGCAGGAAGTTTTTATTAGATTCAAATTAATATGCTTTTCTCATTATTCCTAAGTTAAAATGAAAAGCACGTTTTTGGCAGGGCCTGAGTTCATTACCACCCCAGTCACCATTTTTTATAAAATTTTATTTTTCCTGTTCTTACATTCCTGTAACTGCAGTGTCCTATTGTGCCTCATTCTTTGTGTCCAGTGCTTTTTAAACACAAAGAGAAAAGGCAAGCTAGGTCCAAAAGAGTTTGTTATTTAAGTCAAGACAGGACAGAGAAAAGGGATGCAGGAAAATAGATGGAAAATGAACCAGACAGAGGTTGACAACGTAGTAGCAACTTCACAGTTATTGGAGTTAGTTTCGTGGAGGGTTTGAGGGAAAAGTCACTGAGAATGAGGATTTTGAGAAGGATACTGAGTTAGGGCTTGCACAAGTTTTACAGAGTGAGCCGTTCAACAAAGAGGGACTGTATAGGAGAAGATGAATCATTGGAGTGTTTCGTCATGGTAGATGAAATGGGGACAGATTGTGATGAACTGTTTAGCTTATTACTTTCCTAGACTGTTTTTTATTAATATTTGTAACAGAACAGAGTAAATGATACACAAAATCCCACACAGTTTTGCAGGGGAAGTCTGTATTTTGTCTGCTCTGCATTTTACTATCATTGCCCCAGTTCACTTCTTGCTATTTCTTGTGCCTTAAAATTCCAACAGTTCCCAGCTAGTTTTGAGATTTTTCTGAATATCAGGCTCCTCTTTCCTGGGACTGATATAGTACATTCTCTTTCCTCATATAGTCATGGTAACACTATTTGTGTGATAAGCTGATCTTTTTGCTTTCCCTACAAAAATAATTTCATCCTAGGTAATCATCCTGGGAGCTTCCATCTGTTTTATGTTTTCCCTTTGGCTGTAGATCTTTTTTCCTTTAAGAAGGATGAAACATAAGATAGCAGCTATGAAGTGTCTTTTCCATGAGTGAAGATGATCAAATATTTAAACCTTTTTTTCCCCCAAAATTTACTTCAAATATAATAGTATGAGTGGTGGTGGAGATGTGAGGTACCACGGGTTTACGAGTTTCTTAAATCTTGTATAGCTAGACCCTCTTGGGGATTAAGAGATCCAAGGAACGGATGAGATACAGAGACTGCAACACTGCAACACTTCCAGCAAAATCTGAAAACTGCAGATGCTAGAAATGTTATATTCAGCTAAAGTTTACTTGACTGGGTCCAGTGGGTGTTTTTGTTCACAGTACAGAAGTCTTGCTGGTATTGCTCTCTTCCTGTGAGTTGTTTCAGATTTGAACTTTCCCCACAAGACCTATTTCCAGAATTAGATTCAGATTGAGAAGTACTGTACAGTTGTTACTGTCTTAAAAAATAAATCTGCTTTAGCTTGATCATGGGACTCAAGGATTGGAAGGGGAGCCATGCATGACTGCCACCTAAATGTACTGCCATCTAAGGATGAAAGAGGAAAAAAAACATCCATTTCATGTTACCACTTTGATAAGCCAGTCCTTACAAAGAACTTCCATTAAGTTTTTAATGTATTAGGTGGTAAGTCTCAGATTCTACTTTGAATAATAAATTATTTATTCATTACAATTAGATATGAAGGAGGGGGGATATTGAAGGATACAAAGATCTACGAGTTTTGTTTTACTTATGGTACTTGAATGAAATTTAACTGTCTTTGTTATGAAAGAGTTCAGACCATGCTCCCTTGTGCATTTATGCATTGGGGAGTAATAAAGAGCCTGTTTTATTATCAAGTCTACAGAGTAAGCAAAGGCTCAAGCAAACACGGGTGACTCCTGAGCTGGGATGGGCAAAGGCATAACACTGCTCATTGCTGCAAGTGCTGCAGCAGGTGTTTAAGGCAGTGCACTTCATTCACTTTCAGTCATGGGGGCTTGGCCTCAGGAATGGAGTGACAATCTGTCAGCTTATTGAGGCCCAAATGTGATCCTTAATACTCTTCTGTTCAGTGACCCAATACCATGCCTGCACTTACTATCCCTACTTGTATTGTTAGCAAGCCTTTCATTTCAAAGATACTTTGGGCTTTATTCATGGATTAAGATACTGCTGAGCTTGGCACTACATTGGTACAGAACGCAACCACATTTGGGCTCCTGCCCAAATGGCTTCTTATGGAGGTGAAAGATGGGGGATAACAGGTGGAAAGATGGGGAATACGAGGAGACCAAGGCAGTAGTGATCAGCATGGGAAGCAGTAATATTAGTACTTTGCTATTGTGTCTGTAGGCAGTGATTTGAAGTGGAAGAGTGAGGTATCAGTCAGGAGAGTTACAGAAAGCCCCTTCTGTGTAGCATTAGACGAGACAAATGTTTGAAAATCTAGGGGAGGCTGGTGTAAAATTTTGTCTTTGGTGGGAATCATCTTTTCATACTGAGTAAGAGTTAACAAACAGGCTTTGAAAGTTAGCACAAGTTGGTTATCCTTGGTACATTTGGCCTCTAGAAGTAGAAGGAACCTAGGTGAGATAATAAGCTCCTGTAGCTTCTATTTGAAGATACGTAAAAGATCCTTCTGGCAGATGAATATGAGCTGGCTCATTATGTTTTACACAGAGGAAAAGTCATTGAATTAACAGACAGGACCAGTAAAGCCTGTGGAGCAATTATTTTTTTTTTTTTTTAACCCATACCTTGAAGATGTTCTATAGAAAGAGTCTGGAAAATGTAAATTAAGGCTGTAGTCAAGAACTTGGAGCAAGGCTTGGTCTCAGACAGAGTCACGGGCCAGGGAAACAAGCCAGATAGTCGTGGGATCCACTATCATCAGCATCACAGATGCCAGACAGAGGTTGAAGGAGAAATCAAGTTTTGGACATGTTTTGTGGTGTAGCTAAGCATAACTCAGGAGGAGACAGTGAGAGTTTTCTGACTGAAACAGACAGACCTGGAAAAAAAAAGGTGTATGCATCCAAGGCAATTCTATAGTTTAATGAATTACAGTTGTAGTATCAGATTTAAGATCTTGTCTCTGACAGACCACTCCTGCTGAGAAGCAGCTGACTCATGTGACTAATTCTCCTGAAATCAGGAGTGACAGAAAATAGTCTTCAAGAATGTGAGTCAGTTTGGAATGTCTATTGTGAAATGTGCAGTGTGTATTCAGAGCTCCAACATACACTATACAGTTTTATACAAACCAGATTGCTGTCTTACGCAGGGTCTCAGTGAAACCACTCCAGACTCTTCTACTTGTGTGAACATTGGTACTGATTTGTTAGTTCCAGTGAAATCTGTCTTTTCATTTTTATTTATATGTTTAATCAGATGTAGCTTCTGATAGCTCACATCACCTTCATATCCAAGTAGTCCCCTTTAATTCAGTGGTGGTCCCCAAGGATTAAGGTGCTCTTGACCACGTTTCAGTGCACTGGCAACTATCCCTTGATTATCAGACTGAAAGAGATAAGATTAAAATAAATTTAAGGTTCCAGAAATGCAGAAACAAATGTAAATGTTACTTAATAATATTACAGTACTAATGTAAACAACATGAAGACTATGTCTGCTTACTGAGAGTTGTTTTTCTCCTTTTTTTCCCCTTATCATTCATTTCTTAAGAAAATTGGCTAAAAAGCGGAAAGAGACATTGAGTAGTACTCGGCAGGAAATGACAGTGATGGTGAATTCAATGGATAAAAGCTACACTGAGCAAGGCACCAACTGTGATGAAGCTTTCTCTTTCATGGACACGCACAATCTAAATGGGAGATGTAAGTTTTTTTCTTTTCTTCTCTTTTCTTTTTTTTTTTGAAGGTGAAAGAAAGGTGTAAATGGTTTTTAAAATATTCCTCATTACTCAGTCATGGAAAATCCATGGGACCAAGAGTTTCCCACTGTGTAGCACATTACAGTGTCTATTCAAATGAGCAAGACAGTCAGACATCAAGAATAGACTTCTTTAAAAATAATAAGGATAATTGAGCTTTTTTCTGTCCATCCTTTTCTTCTGCAGAAGAGCAGTGACATTACTGAAACAGTAGTTTTACCTTTCTCCAATCATGATTATGTTGAAAATTTTATATCCCTCATGCTGTCCTAAGTCCTTCAAATGCTTCCCTTGCTCACAGTTTTTTTGGTAGTACAAATTTATTTTTGAATACATCAACTTAATAATGATAATCTGATTGTCTTATTATATGCAATTCTAGATGATGCTCTTTCTGTTGCTTGTGCAAAGGAAGAACTCAGTGGACTTATCTGTTCTGCAATTTCATAAGAGATTCTCTAATATCCTGGGTCTTCTTTGATCTACCCTGAAAATAAATAGGATTTGGGTTATAAAATATCCTATACTAGAATTTTAGTCAAGGTCTCACTCCTGTCAGAGGGTTGGCACTAAGAAAAGACCATGAAAAAACAATAGTTTTTCATAATTGTTTAAAGGAATGAGTAGGTTCAAAAGTATTTTTGGTTTTTTGGTTCTTAAGGCACCTCGGGGGTTTTTGTATGCCAGTGGTTGTCGTTACGTCTTCAGAATTTGTCAAAGATTAAAATTTTTTTCAAGTACTAAAAGTATGCAAGGCCCAACTCCCACTCTTTAATAATATGCTTAAGAATTTATCTTTGATGAGCTCAATTGTACAAACACTCTGTGAGGTTTATACAGTGAGACTTTCTCAGCAGCATTAGGCTCAGAATTTGCAATGTTAATTTGCATTTGAGTTACTTTTGAAATTGATTTGAAATAGATCTTTCAAATCAGACCTGCCTTTCTAGTGAGAATATACCTTTGCAGTTAATGAGATAGCTTATTTCTGTGAAGAGATCAAGAGGTTTTACTTCATCTTCCATCATCGTGATACAGTTTTCCACTGCTGCTACTGAATGGTCATAACTACAAATGAAGCTGCAATGAGTTCCTGGGACTAAATCCTCTTCATGTAAACCACCTCAAGCCTCTTTCAAATTATTGCCATAATGAGTTTTTCATACCACTTGAGGGCTAATTAGACTTCATGTCACCACAAACAGTGTCACCAGAAGGTGCACACTGACAGCCTTCAGGAATAATCTTTGTGTAAGACCTTGTAGTCAAGAGATTTAGAACATTCCTACTTTCTAAGAGCGTTCATTACCCTGCCAGCATTCTCTACCTAGCAAGTTTTATTACCTGCAGCAGCCTTGACATCAACTAATCTCTGTATCCATACCCAAAAGAAGTTTCACTCTGTTGTGGCCATCAAGGAAATGTAATCTCCTCATTCTGGAGACATAATTAAAGGAACATGCTCTCAGATACATTAATTTATGTGATAAATGATAACTATCGTCATTATTTAAGCCAGTTTTGAGATATCCCCATATTAACAAGGGCTAGTAACTGTTTGCCCTAGAAGATCAACTGGAAAAAAAGATGGATGAAAGCCAGCAGGAGTGATTTCACTCCTCATCTGGCATACCCTGTCTTCCTCAACTCTGTTTTTTTTCACACATTCCTGTTAGTCTGTTTACAGATATCCAGAACAGGCTTACATTCACTGATCAGACTGAATTTGAGTTTGTGTAGACAAGCAACTAAGGCAGAATTTGCAACGAGCTTTGCTTAAAAGCCTCTAATGACTCTTTGGCTGAACATCCTGTAAAATGTTGTGATTAACTCCTACCTGTTAAATGTATCTGTGTTTACAATGGTGATTTGCATGATATTTGTATACTAGGGGCAAACTGAACTTAATTTGTTCCCATCCGGCTTTCCCATTGGTTTTACAAATGGTTCAATGATTAAATACCAGTGTGAGCATTGGTCTGTATATCACTCCCTGAAAACCACCTTCAAACAAAGAGAATGTTCAGGGACTATTAGAATCTCTATGCACACTAACCACCTGTCTAAACAAATCAAATTTTAAAAAGAGAGGAAAAAATAAGCTACAGTAGAGTATTTGCATAAGGTATTTACAGTATTATAAGGAAAACTTATTAATGATCAAAGCTTCTGTCAAAAACACCTTTTGTCATTGTGATGTGTTGTTTCAAGCATCAATATTCACTCTAATCTTGTGATTTAAGAAGTATATTTCCCATCAGCAATCAAAATGCTTTCTCCAATGATGCTTCTTTTTAGAGAATTGATCAAATTCAGTGAGCTATTTCATTCACTAGACTTGCCTAGTTTTCCCTAGGTCCTGATTCCAGTGCAAGAAACACAGCAGGATGAACTCTAAGTCAAGTCAATCCCATCTGCTGTGTCACTCAGCTTCAGTAGCTGCATATCATATCTCTGTCTCTAACCACCTTTGTTTCTCTTTGCAGCTGTATCTTCACCATCTTCATTTACAATGAAAACTAACACACTGAGCACAACAGTGCCTAATTCTTACTACCCAGGTAACCAGTTTTTTCTTGGTTTCCACCCTCCTTTCCATAATGAAAGCACACATATTTATGTTATTATACTTCTTGCCATCAGCATTTAATGTATATATAAGAAACATACTGGATGCTAACATAGCTTTCTGAAAGAAAACTCAGGAACATGTATCAATCATTTACTGTTCTCTCTCTTTTTACCTTTCCTGCATTGACCTGCTTATGATGTATGACAGATCCATTTGTGCCAACTGCAATTTTAGGTGAGAACATTTCCCTTTACCAAAGTTTATTGCTGAAGTAATTTTGGAGGTTGCAGTTCTCTGGAAGCAGACAATAGAATGCAAAATGCTGGGCCTTTATGCTAAAGGGGTGGGTGGTAGACTTGGCTAAACTGAGATGCTAAGGACAATTAGCAGGTTTGATTACTACTGTCATAGTGCAAGTCGGGAGAAAAGACAGAAATAATTTTAATATGTAGATTTGCAAGGAAATGTTTATGCATGTATTTGGAGTGACACAAAATAATTTGATTATAGCAGCAGTTGAAATAGTTTTGCTCATGTTTTTTCTGTTTTATCACAGAAGTGAAGATGTCACTTCTTAAAAATAACTTTTTTCATAGTTAAACTACTCAGGATACAGAAAATCAGACAAAAGACAGTTCTGGCCATCTACCAGCTATCATGTCTTCTGACAGTTCTGCAGAGTTTCTGATGTGCTTGTCAAAAAATGAAGTTTCAGAAAGGAGATGGTATTTTGAACAGCAAAACAATAGCATGACACTTGAGTAAACAGTTTATTATGCATCAGGTGTCACAGGAATGAAATAAAACAGAAAAACTGTAGGTTAAAAACATACAGTTAAAACATAAAGCATTTCCACTTGAAATTTAGGAAAAATTTCTGTTGCCCAATGTCAAAAATACATTGGGTTTCTGCACAGTGATAAATAGTAAGCATGAGGCACTATTGCATTTTCAATGCATAACTCTAACCCCTTTGTGGCTTCTCTTCATTTACACCTCCTTCCCGTGCTAACTTTAAACTAAACAGGGGCAGTTTTTAATAGTAATTCAAAACACAACAGTGCACTGCAGCAGCAAGTCAATCTTCTTAAGTGTTAAGCCTATTTATTTACTCATTTTTCAATTTATAGTTTCACAACTAATATTTTCCTTTCTCCTCTTTTTTCTTCCAACCATTGTAAAAAATTTAAGAGCCCTTAACTGGTTCCTGCCCTTAAACTGCAAGTTAAACAGGCTTAGATAGACACAGAGTGAAGCATATAAGAAGTACAGGTTTAGGAAGGTGATCTTGCAAATCTGTTATTGTGAAAGAATATTTAGTGCAGTGCACTTCAGTGTGATAACTTTGAGAAGGAACTTTGCTGGTTTTCTACATTATGTAAATCTGGAAGAAGGTAATGGTAGTGACTGTAACAATGTAATAATCTGCATGCAAATGAAATTTGCAGTGCCTTTTAACTGTCTGAGATGTTAGATTTTTTGTGTGCTTTAGCATTCATTCAACGCTTCATGCAGTAGATGTTCTTTCTGACCTTGTGGGTGGGCAAGGAGGAAAGTAGTATGATCAGGAGAAAAACTTTAAGATTTCCTGTCTGTATTATTTAGTTAATGCTTTCTTTGGTTATTTTTGTGATTCTTTTCTATTTAATAACAATGGTAAAAGTATTTGTTAGCTTTCTCCCTCAAGAAATAATCTCTAGGCAAGTAATTCAGCTATCAGGCAAACACACACTGGGAAAAATAAATTCTCTGATTTTACTAAGTCTGTAAAATCTTTTAATTAGTTAGGTGTGTATTTTATGGCCTAATTCAGCAAACCTGTGCTTACTCATCTCAGAAAATATTTTGGTTATTTCACTGCATAAAATAAATATTTTTGTAACTTTCCATGTTAAAAATTTAGTACCGTTTTATGAACGGTGCTCCATTCAGATTAGATCTCTCTCCCAAATGTGTTTATGACTGTCTGTGCAGAAATAGTGTTGTATCTGAGGTAAATCAAATTAGTTATTCTTGAGCTGGTAGAGGAATACAGCTATTAACAAAACATGCAGGGATTTAATTACAACCAAAACCTGCTACTGCTCTCTTCCACTTTCCGAAGAAGTTGTGTTAAACTGCAGGATCAAGCATGTAGTAAAAACTAAATGATCTTCTCAGTGTGACCTCCTGAGGAGGGTACAAGTCTGGTGAATGGTTGAGTTCAGCTTTCAAAATCTGACAGAAGAGCCACAGCACACCTACTGTTTCCAAAGTATACTATTTAATAAATGTTGTATAGCTCTGTGGGAATGGGAAGTGTACAGTAGCACAACTGCAGCTGTAGGAGTATTTAAGCCAGGCAAACTTCCCATTGCACATGGACACTGCATCTAGAGGAGCCCACCCTTTAAAAAACTGACAGCCTGAAAAGCTCATGCTGAAGTGCTCAGAGGCAAAGTAAAAACCTGTAATATACATGGCTCCTAATGTACATGTTTAATGTATAAACCAAGGATTAAAAGCACTTTATTTAAAAAAGCTTAAATGATAACTCCTTCTGTATTAATGCAGCTATAAGAGATTAAAGAAATAGAGAGAGGAAAATTAGTCTATAACTAGGGAGCTTGCAAGAAAGAGATTCCTAAGTATTAAACTGATGCTTGCATAGTACAAGACTTGGATAATTTTGCCTTCATCTTAGTTACTAACAGTCTGTGTTGCAAAGAACTTTGCAGTCTGCAAAAGAAAAAAAAATCCTTAATTTTTCTATCCTGTTTGTAAAATTGAAATAAGCAATCAAAAAAAATCATTATCAACTTTCTACACTTTTTTTTGTCTTTTGTGTCTTAGCCACCTTGTAGTTTTCAGGTGCCATTTCAGCAGCAACATACTGTACCTACACTTGTATACCACGCTTCATGCCATGCATCCCGAGGTGCTTTGCAGTACAATTTTATACCACATCAGACAAAAGTTGTAAAATTTTATGGCTAAAAGATGAATCCCTTTCCTCTGCATTAGACCAGATTAGGAGACTGACAGGAAAAGGAGTAAAATAGCCATTCTCATATCCATACATTTTTCTCTGCTCTTTTTGGTTTAGGTATCAATGCACAGTCCATATTGACTATATGCTTAGTGAGGACCAGATTTCATTTGTCTTAGGGGGAATTTAGAGAGCCTTAAACCATCTTTGAAATATGTTTAATTGAGATATCTGGCTTTAACATCAATTTCAGTAGTACAACTAAGACCAGAATCTCACCTTTAACAAGTTGTGTTAGTATTTTTGGTATGTACATGAGCATCTGGGATCTTTTCATACAGAGTATTTGTGGAACTTTCTGCTATAATGTATCTTATGAATGTGGAAATATTATTTTAATGCTTCCCTTTCATATGGCTTATTTTACAAAGTAGTATTTTTTTATAAATACCTTATTTTATAAACATTATACAGATTTATTTTTTTAATGTTCATTCAGAGAGGAATAGTTTGAATAAGTCAAAGCACCATATTAACAATTTTTGTTAAAATTAAAAACCTCTAAGATATATAAAATTATTATTTGAGTAAACAGATAAAACATTTATGATGATTCTTGGACCTTAGAATTTGGGGTGGGTTTTTTCTCTTGTCAAATCTAAATAAATTTTTAAAATTCCAACTATACAGGAAGCAAGTCATATTGTTTCCTTAGGTAGAGTGCACTTTCACATCTATTTACTTCCAAGTATAGGTTTTGATCTCAGTTCCGTCTGTGTGAATTGACTCACAGTACGATATCTTGGTTTTAGTAAATCTAATTTCTACTGTGAAACTGAGATCAGAATCTGACTCATTTAGGGAATCATTCTGTAAAGACTAAATTAAAAACTTAAAATTACCTGTAATTATTAATGTAGTACTGTTGCTTATGCCCTGTTTCCTTTTTCTCCTCCTCTTTTTTTCTCCTGATATGTATCTTCTTAAAAGTGCCAATCAATGGTAAGTTGCCCATTTGCCCCATGGAAGAGATGTGGAGGGTTGGGAGAAGTATGTGTCTCATAAGAACTTTAACCAGCCCACGGGGGTCTCCTGTTTGTTGGCTTGCATGTCAGTTGACATATAACATTCCATGCCTAATGTGGTGGCTCATGATACACCGTGGTCCTAAAGCATGTTCAGCAGTCAGTCAAGACATTTTTCCTTACCAAATGATCCTTTGCATTTGTCCTCTTGTAGTTTGTCTCCAAATGTCATTTTAAGATCTACATTTCCATTGCAGTCCTAGCTTGATGAAACCATAAGCCATTTTGTGCATCTTTTTATTTTGCTCACCCCAAACATTTGCTCTAAATTTGCAGCGTAAAATACAGCACTTTAATAGTCTATGAAAAATACAAGTCCAGTTTTCATTCCATGGGACTTGTTGAAGTTTCAGAATGAAACTTCTATGCAGTTTAAAACGAAGTGCCTGTTTTAAAATTTGTTTGCAATCAGCTAGCAATATTTAAAACAATATTAGAGTTTGGACTGCTCTGCAATGCTTCCATTGTAGAACTATGGACTTTGCCTCATTCCAATCGGTCTTGCAATTTCCGTGTGTAAACTGCTCATGGATTTACTGTTCTTCTGGTGTAGCCTTCACAGACAGAACCAGTGCTGATGGTGTCAGATTTCTGTCATTCCTCTAGAAATCTTTGTAGTTTCTATTTCTTTTAAGAAGTGAAAATGAGCCAGTACATGATGAGATGCTCTTTTTCTAGATGAAACCCACACGATGGTCAGTGACACAAGCAGCCTGGTCCAATCCCATACCTACAAGAAGAGAGATCCAGTGGATGTGCCCTACCAGACCGGACAGCTCCATCCAGCCATCCGTGTAGCTGACTTGCTGCAGCACATCACCCAGATGAAGTGTGCAGAAGGCTACGGATTTAAAGAGGAGTATGAAGTAAGTGTCAGGTCTAAGGATCTGATTATTGTGTCTTCTGCACCGTTGGTTGTATCTGTCTGATGCTGAGTTTTTACAAGTGTGCATACTGCTTGCGTTTTACAAGAGATGGTGTTTTTCTGAATTTCACGCTTTGTCATGCCAGCTTTGTGTTATAAAAATTGCTTAAATATATAATTGTTTAAACTGGTATTTGTAGTATTATATTTCCAAAACCCATGCTTCAGGCCATTTCCAAAGTCACTGATGACATTTTTTCCCCTGGAACGTAGAAAATAATTCATTCCCAGGAGGACCTAATCACTTGTCAACTTCCATTTGTGTGGCTGACTTAAACAAGTTTGTTCCTGTGAGGTTTTTTATGCCACTGTTATTTAAAAGTGATAGAATTGAAAATTCTTGTGTTTGGAAAAGATTTGCTCATCAGCCAAAACCTTTTATACCAGCATTAAGCCTAGAGGAAAACTACAATTAATTTATTAAAAAAAAATAAAATCAAGACCGTAAAATGGAATTTATAGTGCAACCAATGACATGGCTTTTAAACTACAGTGGATCAAATGATTCTGCTGAGAAACAATTTCCAGGAAAATCACTTAATTTTCAGCCTACCAAGCTGATGAATGGCATCCCATTACAGACAGTAGGTGTAGTCATGACTAATGCCAGTAGATGCAATACATCAGGGTGCAGTTTGTTAATAGTGGCAGGGAAGGATGACTTAAAATAGTAAAGCTGGAACTAAAAAACTCCTTTATATAGGGAAATTGTTATAATCAGAATAAACTATAACTAGCCATATATTTGAGGGTTTTTTCCATTGAACTACTGCAGTAATGCTGTTTTTTCTCCATATGCAATGAATGACTGCCCAGTATATTCTAGCACTGCAAAGGTTGCAAATCTCTTTGTTTACATTTCTGTCAGACTGATACTATCCTCTTTACAAATTTGAACTAGACAACAAAAGAATTTCTTCCTTATGTATTATCAGAAGGATAAATGTCCAAATGAAAAGGAAGAAATAGTTTGACAGGGGATTTGTTTTGAATGAAGTCTCATAGATGGTTTTTGCACTAACAAGACAGCAGGATTATATAGTCTCACCAGGGAAAGAGTTTGATTCAGGAGAAATTCACACAGATTCACTCTGAAAATAAATCTGTGGAACAGAACAGAATGTAAAGTAGTACATTGCCCATTAGGAGCACTTCGGAGGAGTGCAAGGATACACAGAGCACTTGCTGTCATGCACAGGTTTAAGTGCTTTAATATAAAACTTAATAATTAGGGCCAGCATTCTCAATAATTTGAGCTATAGTTCATCGTCTAAGCACATATGTGTAATTTTAAGTCCTATTGATGTCATGCACAAGTTTTCGGTGTAGCATAACTGACACAGAGAAAAATGTTGAGAAATGGTCTTTGAGCAGTGGCAGGCTGGTACTCACTTGCTCACTGCTCAGCTCTGCAATAGGATTTACTTGCTTGGGATGAGTGGGTAAATAGTTCCCAATACCCAGGGGCTTGAAGGAACACACTGTTTTGCAGGATTTTACCTTTTTGTTCTCCTGGGAGAAGAGTCCTATTCCTGCAAGCGGGATCAGACCCTTGCTCTTGGCTGGAGAGACCGATGTTGTGCCTGTCTGTAGAACCAGAGCACATGCAGACATATCCTTAGACCACACCAGTACCAACTTCCCTGCCTGCTTTCCCATCTGTTTCTCAGGTGTGGAAAGAACATGAGTGCATTTCTGTAAGCTGTGGAGTTAAATGCAGACCTTCATTTGGGGCCTAGTGGAGTGCGAGTGGTCGGGATTGTGCAGAAATCCTTGAACTCGGGGAAATTTCCACGTAGCTAGTCTGCAGTGGATCTTTAAAATCCTTTCTATCACCTGCCAGACCCTTAAGAAAGGAGAGATTTTAACACTGGTTCCAGTGGTGTTAGATGTTAGACTGACAGGATGACATTGGCCTGATTTCCCATGCACCCCTACACTGATTGTGGATTATTTAATCTGTTCCCCAGTACCACAGCATGGGAGAGCTTTTACTGGTCATGAAGGAGCCTCCTTGCTCATCTTCTTCCTGCATTAAAACAAAGTAACCAGAAAAGGGAAAAGTGCTTTCCTTAATTCATCACTTCTTCCTCCTTACACCTGTCACCTTTTGGTTTTAGACTTCACTTTCACAGGGATTTCACTGTATCCCTTCTCAAAAACATCCATCTGTCAAAGGGCCATAAATCCAAGTAACGAGTTCATCGGCTTCCAAACAGATCAATTAGGCTACTGTAGACCAGAATGGCTTGGCATAGCTAGGGCAGAAATAGATAAATTCATTAACATCTTACAATTTCAGATAAGTTTTATTTTTAACCCTGGTTTTGGATCAACTTTAATTGGTGACTACTCAGTGTAAAGTGGTTCTTTGCCAAATTGAGGTTAGTTGACAGAAGACAGTTCCAAATCGATTTCAGAGTGTCCACACAGGAGCTTGGACTGCTTTAACAAAATTGATTTAAAAACACACCTTTAATTAAACCAGTGCAACTTTGTGTAGATAAAGCCTTGAAAAATCAATTTCACATTATGTTCCATGACAGGGAGTTCTGAGCTTCCATTATCTCAAAACCAGAGGTTCCTTTGAAAAGCCAAAATTTGCACAGGGTGTCCTGCTCAGATCAGCCTCACTTACTGTCACTAACAGGACTGTGTCAATAACAGAATTTAAAAAAAGCTTCCTCCATGTAGCATTATCTTTAAGCCTTTCCTCCCTGTCATCTGTCTCATCTTCCCTCTCCTCACCTTCTGTCGAACGCATCCTTTCTCAAGGTTTTCTGGCAGTTAACTGTTTCAGTCCAGAAAACATTTTACATCATTAAACTAATACTACTTCAAATACAATAATGTTATATGCTGGCAAGATAAACTGCACTGAATATGTTCCTTCTGTGCTGCACAGTCTTCATTCTGATGTGTTGCACTAATGTAACTGTACTAATGTCTAAATTATCATAGTTAAATAGATGAATACAGGCTCAGGGTGCCTGTCAAGGTCAGGAACATGAAATATATTGTCTAATGTGTGTTAAACAGTTCATTTCAGCTTAGCACTTCTGAACACCTGTTACAGATTGGTAAAAGTATTTAAAAATAGGTTAACTGGCCATGGTCGTTGTTCAACTATACCTTGGGTGATTATGGTCAAAGGTGATCATAAAAAAAATGGGTAATTTAAAGAGAATTTGGAGATGAGTGTGAAAAATAATTGAGAATGTGAAAGAAGTTCTGTTTTAATAGCAGTATATTCATTTAAATGGACCTTCAGCAGATATGCTAATGTAGATAGGCTAAGGTAGACGTGGTAATCATCAGTAAAACCCAACTAGCTGAAAAAATTTCATTGGCCAGTGGAATATGTGGGATAAATACAAAATGGTTTTAGGAAACAAAATAGGGGGGAAACTCTATAAAACCAGTAGAAATATAGATCCTTGTTTGAGGAGGCAGAAAGCATTGCAGACAAGCAGGAATTTTTTTCGTGGAGGATGTTTGCCCCATAGGTGCCTGCTGTGGGATCTTTTTCCTCCAAACCACTCTTAGAATAATGTGTGACTTTGAAAGAAGTCTGATATAATTTCCATTTTCTGCTGTCATGCAAAGCCGTAACAGACTAGAATTCGGTCACTCATACCCAGTCTCCAGTCACATCTTTTCTTTCTCTTCGGTTCCAGCTGGAAGACAAATTTGCTGCCACGTGACACTTTTAAGACTTGTGTTTCTGGGGCCCTGTTCTAAAATCTTGAAAATAGTAGGAAAATTGAGTATTTTTTTAATGTTATGTTATTATAGCTACTGTTAGGACCCAGCTGGCCCTATTTTTAACTCCATGTTTCTTGTGACTCCAACTAATCTTTCTCACCTCCAACTTGTACATTTTTATCACACCTTTTTCCCTGATTTTATTTCCTATTCTGCAACACCAGCTGAGACAGTCAGTATCACAATCAGTGCAGGTTATTTTCTATCCCACAAGACACAAGTTACACAGAAAACAGAAAGAGCCTGGAACATTGGGTGAGGATGGGGGCATTAATCCACAGTGTAAATACAGGAAGGACAGCATCTGTGTCTTCAAGAACCAGGAGCAGGTAACTGTTTCTCTCTTTCTATTTTTTACAATAGAGAGGAAAACTCATTAGGGATTATAAATGTAACAGAGATAGAGATAGAAGTGAAATAGTGGGAACTTGTCCAGTGAAAATGGCATGAAAAATTGTTAGAAATATTCATCCACAGAGATCACTGCTATTATTTTTTTTTCAAGTTTCATCTGTTTAGATGGAGCTCAGAACAATGGCAGAATGCCCAGTTCCATTGTTAATCTTTAATACTGGAAAGTTGTGGTGGTTTGGTTAAGCCATGCATTATGTGTAAGTGTTCTCTCATCCACAACAAGGGATAACCCCAACAAGTGGGGATATAGAAGTCCTTTATACAAGGCAGGTGCTCCTCCTTTATCAAAGAACTTTGTTCAGACATAACCACTTTCTTCATACTGCTGTGGGATCTGCAAAAGATTATACTCTTCCAACAATACCAGGTAACTTGTTCCTGGTTGGGATTATCCCTGACACTTGCGCACAGGAGGCCTTGGCACTGTGGAGATCCTATGTAGGGAAGTTGAAAGAAGCAGTAAGAACGAGCAACTGCCTTATCCACAAAGCATGTTTTGGTTTGTAAATCCTAAGGTACCCCAGATCAATACCAAATTGCTGAAGTAAAGTAATCCCAAACCTGAAATGACATTCACTGGTGAACAGCCTGTGTTAGTAGTGACAGCTTCCCAGTGCATGGCAGTATCCATTTAAGTCTTGTGGAAGAATGGGTGACTTCCAATTGTTGATCAGCAAGAATCAGTTGTCAACAATTTTAACCGTACGGCAGTTTGGGATTTTTTTTCCATTCAGAGGGAGGACACTTAGTTTGCTGAATGTCTGTTGTCAGCAAGCTTTGTGCAATTCTAAACCTATGCTTTATCACCCTGAATTTCTCTTCTTAGCAGATTTCACATGGATGAGGAGTGCTGTCACAGTGCTTAATATCATTCACGTGACACTGCCTTATGTCACAGTGTGGTTAACTGCCCAGTGATCAAGGTGTCCCACAACTTTCTAAATTGCACTGTTTCCCTCTCCCACTCTTCCTAAATGCATTCTCCTCCAATTTAAATAAAAATGCATGTATGTGCAGAAACAGCTCTCTGATTTGTTTTGTTTAAGTAGGTTTAATTAGAATTTATTCTTATCACAGAAAATAGATTTAGGCAGGTCATGGCTTCATTAGAAAGGCTTTGTGCTTTTATCTGTTTGAATAAAATTGCAGAGGTGTATAGACTAGAACACTTTCAGTATCCTTAGGATTACTCTCAGTGGGATGTAGGCAGCTGTTTGCTCATGCTGTGATTCAGCTTTTTTTGGTACTGATCATCTGTGGTTTACCTGGGTATGGACCTCTTCTTCTCAGCAGCCTAAACAGTCTGAACTGTGTGTGATCTTAGGCAGCAAGGCCACCTGACCACAACAAGGATACCTAACTCAGCCAAATTTTTTTCTTCATGAATCTTGTATGTAAAGTTTAGACCGTGCTTTAAGGAAAACCTGGTTGCTTTAAAGTGCATCATTGATGACCATTGTATCTCTCTAAGCAGTTAAAACAGAGACTGGTGGTATTGATCCACTCAGAAAAATGTTGGTCCACTCAAAAGCCGTGAGATATAGATTCTTAAGCTGATCAATTGGATGGATAAACGAGTGCAGGTTGTTCTTATTTGGGAACTCTGGCAGCTGTTTCAATCATTCGCTGCTTCTACTGAGTCTGGTAGTCCTGGTTCATGCTGAGGCAAACATATGAATGAGTACAAAATATGTCAGCAAGAAAAAATGTGCTGTAATATGTCATTTTTCTTGATCCTGAAGATGCCCTGGGAGTCTTTTCCATGATCAGATATTTAGCAGACATTTGTTTCATATCTCAGCATAGCTTGACTGAAAATCTAAAGCTAATTTAAAGCATGATAAGTACCTCTGATGTTATTCCTAATCATCAATGAGTGAGTCTGTGTAAGGATTTAAAATGGGAAATTTTAACTGTTGCATGCAGTTTTGTGGATGTGCCTCTGGCACTGCATTATCCCATGGTAATAAAGTTTCAATTTGCTTTAGGAGGTTGTGGGGGTTTTTCCTGTCTTGAGTCCAGCCATTACAGCAGTCTTTCAAAACTGGTTTTAATCTTCCTCCCCTTTTTCCTGACCTACAACTCCATCATTAGGATCTTTTATTCTCTGATGACATTGCAAAATCTTTCTCAGTTTGTTCTGGAAAGATTTGTGGGTACGTGCAATGTAAAACTGGAGCAACAAAAGAAATCGTTTACAAGTTTCAGTGATTATTGTCAACGTAGTACTGAGCAGATCTTTGAAAATCTGTATCCACATGTGGTAAGTCCAAGTAATTAACACAGGGGTTATATAATAATAATGGAAAGAATTAACCTTTTCATCCTACTGCTTCCTTCCTACATGTTTGTATGTACACAGAAGTATATTCTTATTAATAACAAACACACATCATTCCACTATTTTAGCATGTGAAATCTGTTGAACATTATTCTCCTGCCTGTCTTGTCTTCATCCCCTTTGGCAGCCACAGGTTGAGAGGAGTCAAACTGTACTAAGCAGACTTCTCAGTGTATTTTACTCTGGTTGTCCATTAGTGAAGTCATTTTTGCAGACTGATCTTGCTACTATGCTTTTGCTAGTATCAAATTTATGCTCTCTCTGTACCTAATGAAATCAGGGTTTAATTTCAGATTTAGCCAATCTGTGTATTGTTATGGGCTGTTGAGCACGACAGTAGGAAACTAAATGAGGCCACTGAACGTCATTTCAGTCATAATGTGAGTTTCCAGAGGGAAATCTGCAAGAATGTCTTTAATGTTCACAGCAGTAAGGTGATAAGTTAAACATTCTAAATGCTAGTGACAAGTATGATTTGAAAGAAAGAAAAGTTTTTGAAACGTTGCAGGCTATTTGCTACATATTTGCACCAGCCTGACTTATTAATTATTCAAATAAGACATTGAATATTTGATCAGAATCTGTAATCCCTTCTTCAGTTAACATATTATTTACTTTTGAAAAGTGCTGATGTACCATACTTTTCCCATTGCACCTGCAAAAATGAATTGGTCCAATTTATGTGCACAGAATAATATATTGGGCTTTAATATTCAAGATATTATTCATTACTTCCTACTCATATAAGCCTTCTTACCTTCTTCATATTTTATTAGTGCCCTTTAAAAAGATATAAAAAAATCAGTCATGTAGTTATTCCATTTTAAATTATGCAGATGATGTTAAATGCAATTATAATCTATTAATTATATATACACTCTGTGTTTTCTATAGATTGCATTTATTCACTACAAATAATTAGGCGTTTTAGTCCATTGCTGATCTCATGACCAGAGCATTATTACTGGCTGTTTGTAAAGTGAGAGGAACTCATTTCAAATCAAATTAGCATAATTCAGCTATTGGGATTTTCATTTAGCATCAGTTTATCCACAGCATATGTAAAATATGCAATATTTTCTATAATGCATTTGTTTTAAATAAGTTAAAGTAACCATTACAAATTTTTCAGGAAATGAAAGTTTGTCTTCTTAGGTAGCCTGTGGCTCAGATTATCTTTTAAGAAGTTTTCTATCTGGAATACATGACTCCTTCTTCCATTTTTCCTGTAGTGCTTTAGTGATTGTCCTGTCAATGGAGCAGATGCTCATCATTTTCTAGCAGGAATGATTTTTTATCTGCCAGGTCATAATTGGGCAGGCATGGGGGGCTGGCAAGCTTCTCTCCTGCTGGTTTCTTGCCATTGCTTCTGTCTCTGTGTGATAGCTGCTCCCCTGGTTACCCATCACACCAGGTCTCCGTGATGCCCCTGCCTGCACTGTTGTGGGGCTGCGCTGTTTTCTGAGCTGCTTGGATCTGCATCTGTCTTACTAATTAACAGTGAGGTGGCCCTGGGTCCACAGCAAGTCATTTCAGGGGTGTAGGGGACATGGGCTGCTAAACAGCTGTGAGAAGATGCAGGCAACCTTGGTCAGGCAGAGATTAGCAGGGTAAGGATGGGCAGAAAATCAGCCTCCAGGGCAAAGCTGATGGGAAGTGCAGAGTACCCATGGAAACAAGGCAGCCCAGGAAGTGAGCAGAAGGAAAAGCAGGCTGGCTTTGGGGACTTGTGAAATACTGTCACTGAGAGTCAGTATTTCAGAAATGACATGATGGCAGCGTCAACCATGTGAAATTATTGGAGTTACTGGGTTTGCAGCTCAGTTCAAGACTGATGAAAATGCATAATATTGACAGTTCTTCACAAGACAGAAACAGCAGGTTGGAGTCACTTGACGTAAATCCACACACAAAAGCTGAAAGGTTTAGGGTCTACAACATGATTTGGAAGCCAAGACAGAGAAGACCTTAAACACATGTTCAGTTCAGTTGGTTTTAAAGGGATTTAAGGGACTGTTTTGAAGTTGCTTTGAATATACCTTCTTTCCTGTTTTACATTTTACTGTTTACATAAATGGAAGCCACACAAGGGACATCATAGACATGCTCATATAATGGTGAAGAAGCTTGAATATCTGTCCACAACAATGGTACAGTTTCTTCCCCTTAAGATCTTAAAAAGATTCATGACTGACAGTGCTCTGCTTTGGTCTGTGTTAAAAATAAATGGCATGTTTCTGTTAAAATCAGCTGAGCTCAGTTATTACTCACCTAGCTTTAAGGTGTTTGCCTATGCTGTAATAGCTATTCTTAATATATTACAGAAAAGAAGTTCTTGTATCTACAACAGAGAGTTCTGGGTCTCCAAGAGACAGGCAATCTCTGCTCTTACACCACACAGCAAAGGGAATGAAAAGAAGTGAGGACCTTCCTTGATCCACAGTCCGGGGCTGTTCAGAGGCAGACATAGCTATGGCTGCCTTCAGCTAACAAAGGGAGCCTGCAGTAAAGGGGGCATAAGCTCTGTACATGAAACTGTAGATTTTTGTCTCCACATAAAGGGTTCCTTCCTGAATAGAATGCCTCCTACTGCTTGCTTTGGGATGGTGGAAGCTTCCACACAGTGCAGTATTGGTTCCTGAAGTAAGCATAGTTTCTGATTAGTCTGGGAGATGACAACAGAAATACTTTGCCTCTGCTGCTTAAATACTTGATTGTATCACAGAGCTTTTGATATGAGATAATATTACCATTCACATTCTTTACACTAAATATCTACGTGAGCCATTACTGTGTTTTTCCTTGCTAAAAATGATGGCCAAACAACAGACTTCCAGTATGTCATAACAAATGTTTGAAAGATAGGTCAGATGTTGCATCCTCTACTCAAGAAACAGCAGTAAAAGCAGCCACCTCCAACCTCACATGAATAGTTAGAAAAGAGCAGAGGGGACTTAAATAGATGGGGAAAAGCTTGTAGTGCAAAGCTCTTTTTAGATTTTTCATGTCCTTCCGAAGTCCTCTGAATCTAAGCATGACTGGCAAGTTGAGACACATGCTTTTTAATCTTGAGGAAGTCTGCATGCAACAGTTCTTTGGTCTTTCGTGATCCCAGTATTGCTCTTCCATGTGCTGTCAACCATTAGGTCATTGCCAGAACACTTCAGTGTGTTGTTTGTTTGAAAAGTATTTCAGAACATTGTCCACTGCATTAGGCTGTGATATCTGCTGAGCTTTTGTTCACTTAGCCTTGATTTTTTTATCTGCAGCTGTTTCTGTTTTTCACTGGTGTCTCTTGTCAAGCTGGACAAAGGAAACCAAAGTAAAACTCTGCATTTTGGGTTTGTAGTTTTGCTCATTCACCCACTCATACTTCAACTCCAGCTTTTATGCTCTGTGTAACACTGCTGTACACAGCTTCCCTAAAGTTGGCATAATAAACTGTGTAAAGATTATATGAGTAAGGAAATCCTTAAAAATGACACAGAGCCACTTTATCAACTCCAGTACCAAGTCTCTACTTTCTTTCCAGGACAGTGAAATATCACTCATTCCTGGCTGCTGTAATACCCCCTTAGGATATTCAGAGCTATGCCAGAGATCAGTGTTACTTCTGCAATGCTAACAGCAATTATTCATTATTTCTTATAATACAGGGAATCAGGAGCACCCAACAAAGCTATTAAGCAGCAGGTTTAGAATGAACAAAAGGAAATATTTTTCACACAGCACATAATTACATTGTGGAGCTCATTGCCTCAAGATGCTGTGAAGCCAAAATTATAAATGGGTTAAAAAATGGGCTAGACAAATTCATTATTAAACACAATGGCTGTGTGTAGTTTCTGGCTGAGAAAGAGATTCCTCAGGAAAGCCATTGATTGCTAGAAGCAGAAAGGGTATGCTGGGGAAAGATTCACTCTCTATTTGCTCTATTCTTCATAATTTTTTGTAAACATCTGCTGCTAGTTCTGTTATAGAAAAACGAATCGGTTGTATGGACCTCTGGTTTGACCCAGTATGGCTGTTAACTCATGTAAAAAGGAAAAAAAATAAATCAGTGCTCCTGTATGTATCCAGCAAACAATGTGATGTGAAATGGTAATTCTTTCTCTTTTTTACCCGTACTGGTAGTCAGTTTTATAGAACTAAGATCAGTTTATAAAGAACACAAGCTGCTCCTTAAGTCAGATAGCATCCTCAGTGTTTTCTACTTCTTTCTAGCTGTTCTCCTGGTCCACTGCCTTACTGGTGGACTGCAGGACTGCTGTGGACTGGGGGTGCAGCTTGATGATGCTGTAAAGGGAAAGAGGAAAAAAAAAAAAATAAATTCAGTTGTAAATTATAAAATTTCATATAAAATGCATGTAGTTGCTATGTTAAAGCCTAATCCTTGATCCTTTATTCTGAGCAGTGCTTTATTCTGCAAAGGATCTTCTTTCCATTAATTAGATCCCTTCAAGAGAGTTGTTTTATTTACAGTACATTGAGGTAGTGGAATTAAACTCCTACTGTGGGCAGTAAACCACTTCATCTCATGTTTTGGACAGCAAAAGGGGCATCGTTATCTGAATTTTGAAGCTAAACAGGTTGAGCTTCCAAACCACACCAAAGCATTTGCTTTGGGTTTGTACTGGGAAACACATTTAAAATCTAAGCAAATTTGGTGTCTTGATGCTTTCCTAGTAGTTTTCTACACATTTCAGTTTTGCCACTGACTTTTTAATTGTCTCTTCTTTTACAACATCAGCTGCTTGAATTTTAAGTTTTGATGGTTACATTGTGAATCAAATCTATAGAAGCGACAGTAGCTAGAACATACAAAAGTGTTTGAATACAAGGAAAATCACGTAAATTGCTCATGCTTTTTATATGTTTAATTGTAGATCTGGTTTGAGATTGACGTGTTTTTCCTCCATTTGTCAGTTTTTTGCACAGCATTTGTGTTTATTTTCCTGGTATTTACTAAGAACATGTATCTCTGGCGCACAAAGAAAGTAGAAATGCTATGCTATGTGCAGGATTTAGGGCTTCTTTAAAGTTTAACTGTTTCATGGATTGCTTTTCATTTCTTGTTATTGAGACCGTGCGTTTCTTGTTTTTTTTGGTGGCATTTTTTAAAAACACTTTATTCCTGCCATTAATTGATACTTGAACATTGCTGAGGTAGAAGGACAGTCTAGTTGGGAAGCATATGTCTTTCATTTTGACATAGCTAGGGTATGTTTTCTTTTAGCTGAAGTGTGCTACAGTGGAATTGCCTTAAATATCTTGTAGGGGATCACATTGAACCTTTTTAAAATAGTCCTTTTCCAAGGGCCAAGAAACTAATGAAGTTACACAAAGGTCTGCTTTTGCTTTCTCAGTATTCGTACTCACTCCCTGCCAGAGTCCCTGGAAACCTGACTGACAAACCTGGAAGTGTAATAGTAACATGGTTTTTTTGGTGTCACGAAATATTTGGATAATGCTACCCATATGACTGTTTTAGTGTGGAGCAGCAGTGTTTTAGAGTGCTAAAGTTTAATAGTGCTATAATACTGAAAGAGAAAAAGACCTAAAAAGATTGGTTTCCTCTCTGTTTTCATGAAAAAAAAGGGAAAAAATACAGAAAGTACTGTTTTGTTTGTCACTAATACACACCACATTTTTAAAAGCTGAAATTCACATGCATATAGCAGTGAAGTACTCCATTCACCATACAGTTTCTGCCCACGCCTGGAAAAGTTTCAGCATCTTCTAATGAAAAACAGAAAAATTATCTTGATTTATGCTGAAATTCAAGTTTGATCTGGTATCATATCAAGTGTTTGTATTTTAAGTGATATGACAAGTTTAGTTGCCAGGTATTATGACTACAGTGAAGTTATAGAGAATGATAGCTTCCAAATTCAGGTACCTAATACAAGAAAAAAAAACAAAACTTTTTTGAGGTATTGTCTCAGATATGCTTTTAAATATATTCTTATGGATCTAAGATTCACGTTGACTTAGGGCAAGGTGGGGAGCCAGGGGGGGGACATGTAAGATCTTACCTCTCTCTTCAGCTACCTAAAATGAGGTTGTAGCCAGGTGGGGGTGGGTCTCTTCTCCCAGGTAGCAAACAACAGGACAAAAGTAAACAGTGCCAAGTTGGTGCCAGGGGAGGTTTAGATTGGATATTTATTATTCCACCTAATGTCAGGACTGGAACATTGCAGTTCCAGGTCACTCTTGTCCATCTAGCTCGCTCTTGATCATTTTATCTTGTTCCATTGGCAAAATTTGGCTCATAGAGTTTATTAATAAATCTAATAAAAATGGACTTTAGTGGGTTGTTATTTTAAACAACTAGTAATTGACTTAATGAGAAACAGATGCCTGGAATCTTTGTATTGTCTTCTAAGGGAAATATTTATATAGAGACTCAAATTTTTTAAAGTTTTGTTTTATAGAGGGATGCAGAGAATAAAGGCATCTGCTGCTATTCAACAGAGCTGTTACAATGTTGGCTTGCCTCAATTAATCTAGCTTGAGTGCAGTGTTCTAATGAAAGGAAATGTAGAATAAAAATTTAGAGCTGCAATGTATATAAATCTTGAAATGTCCACAGATAGCTGATAAATTGCTGTGTTTTGTTCAGTTTATGCAAAAAGATAAAATCAGTAAGCAGATTGCAGAAGCCAAAATTACACATCAAGTCATTAAACCTCAATCTTCATTACTGAAGAATTGTTTTGATACTCAGCAAGATCAGAATCTGAACAAAGGAGTAGCTAGGTGACATGTTCAGAAGGGTTCTGCACACCAGGAAAAAATCCACAGAATAATGTCATAGGTGTGGTCTAAGTGCAGAACTATCATTGCTCCTTTTCTGTTCTTAAGGCTCTGAATATAAACAATATTTTGCACTGATTGTCTCTTTGTGACTAACCCTTTATTTCTTCTTTTTTCATGTCTCATAATCAATTTGTGTTAACATAGACTTGGTAACTTTTCAGTTAGTTCTCTTTACTTCATAAACAAGTCACCTTCAAATCCTCAACATATTGTCCTTTAGAAAAAAGTGTTCTGTCAAACAGTGCTGCTTTTCTTCCTCTTTTTTCTTTTTTTTTTTCTTTTTTTTCTTTTTTTCTGGTGTCTTTTTGCTTTATTACATTTGAGTTGTTAATTTAATAAACTCTGCTGTTACTTGTACATAGAAATTTTAGAACAACACCAAAGTAGAGAAGAGACATTCTTGTTGCACATTTGCCCAGTAAGTAACTCATGACACTCAAATTCCCATCTCCATCATTATTGCTGGAGATAATTTTTTTTTCTGTTAGTTAGTTCAGTACCTATTTCACTTGCAGAGTATATTCTCTGAATGTAACTGTGTGAGTGATAAGAAGGAAGAGGTATTTGCACTGGGACATTTAGAGATCCCCATTGTATTGCACAAGGTCAGTACAAGTTCAGAAGACTTTTCAAGGCTCTTTAGAAGTCTCTCTTGGGCATCAGGAATATAATAGCTGATTACATGGAAAGAGAACTGGACAATCCAAATGTCCATCAATGAGCTCCTGTGGATACATGCTGTGGTGGAACTGTCACATATGCATTGTATTTTTCTACTGAGAAAATATCAGTACCACCTACCTGATGTTAGATGAATGATGCAGAACTGCTCTTCAAATAAGGGCATTTAGGGACAGCAACCCCTTTTGTCCCTCCCTCATTGTTAACTTCCATAGAGTACTTCATGTTACCCATTAGCTGAACCTGGGTCATTTGAATAGCCTCAATTCAGTGTATTATATACTTGAATGAACTGTCTGGTTTTAAGCCTGGTTGATGAATTTCTGCAGGGTTACCTCTCTCAGAATGAGAAAGTGCTGTATATACATTTCAGACATCAAAATAAGGCAATTCAGGTTGGTGAGCTGCTGCCCTTCATTAGTGTGCCTAAGCAGACACTGTTTGTTCTAATGAGTAGTCTTGGGGCTGTATTGGAGGTCTGCTATCTGTCAGTGTACAGTGAGCAAACTAAAAATAATTAGGTTAACAATTGACAGCAACACTTGTCATCATTGTCAATCCCATTACTACCTCTACTATTTTTATGCTGATTTTCTTTATGTGCTCCTAAATACTCTGTATTATTCTTTGAGTAGTTTCTCAGACAGATGGGAAGTCGTCTAGGACCAACATAATTTTTTCGAAGTTTTTATCCACATTTCCAGTAAGTGTGCTGTTGTCCAAAGGGAAGATGATTGACAGGAAGCAATTACAGAGTGGGAGCCTGCAGAGGGATGCCTGGGAAAAGGAAACATAACTTTAAAAGCCAGAGCCAGGATTTTTGAATAGTGAAGTAGCGGGAGCAGCTATTGCTGTGGAAGTTCTCAGTGGCTCTGCTGTGCCCCATTACTGCTCCCCTGAATCAGGAGAGTGCAGCAAATGATAAGCTCAGGGACTGGGTGCCAGCCAGGAGTACTGGTAAATAGACATGTAGCTTTTAGATAGGAGATATTTTTCTTTAGAACAAGGAAAGTGCTGGCCTAAAAGTCAAGCCCAGAGGAATGACTGATTGACTTTATATATGCTAGCAAACAGTGTATTTGCAAACAAGCAAAGCAGACATCAAGGCACCAAAACTTCCCGTGAAGATCAAAAAATGTAATGAGCCAGCACAATGAAGTGCTATCGTTTTTTTGAAAGGGCACTGCAAGCAGACCTTTATCTGTTTTAGCACACCCTACTGCTCTTACTTCCCTTGAAAAGTTCTATCTTATCCACAGGGAAAAACAACAATGTGCAAAGTATTTGTGTTCCATCTGTGCACGCCAGTGTACTCTGCCTTTTATCTTGTAGTTAAATGTGATGTCATTGTTGCCTTGTAGCAGAATTAAAATCTTATTATGTGAGCTTTGTTTCTCTCTTATCTTCTATTCAAACTATATTAACTTGAGCAGCTGAGATACACTCATGGAAACCCTTGAGGCCCACTTAGTGAGCCAAATCTGAGGGGTGCTTTATCACTTTTGAAAGGTTAGATCAGCTGTGTGTACATTACCACTTGGCTGAAGATAGGGGAGGGGTTTATTCACTTTTCAAATTCAACATTTGTTTGTTTTTTGTTTCATTTTTCCACATGCCGTTTTCTATTGCTTCAGGGAATTTTATTACATTGAAGGTTTTTCCAGATTGTGTGGTTCTAAATCACAAACAGCTTGTCTTTACAGGGAATTTGAAGATCTTATCAGGTTTTATGTGCCTGGGTTAGCTGATAATTTAAAGTCAGGCAGTTCTTGTGAATTCTGAGCTCAGAACATTGTCTCAATTACAATGGTGTATTCAGATAAAATCAGGCAAAAATATTAGCGGATTATCTAGAAATGTGTCAGAAGTCACCTTTCTTATCAGTGTATGTGTCCACCAGTTTAATGTTGATCACCTTTCATAAGAAATAATCTTCAGTAAGCAGAAGGGCCCATGTATTAAATAATCTCTTTTCAAATAATATAGTTGCTCAAAGAATAATGTCACAGGCTTACAGCATCAGTCAAGTCATGGAAAAGAGGTATTTTCCCATGGAAAGCGTTTCCCACTTCAGAAAAGTTTCTTGGAATCCTTAAGCCTTGTTTTGTTCATTACATAGCCTATCTAGGCAATAAGTGAAATAGCTCTCATCAATCACTAAGTAAAACACAAGTGAACAGAAAATTTTAATGGCTGTAACTCATAGGTTACCACTTCAGTCAAATGTAGACTTTTTCTTCTGGTGACTAATTTTTTTTTGCATTTTTCTTCTTCTCCTCCCCCTCTTTCTGTCTCACTCTGAATTTTTCATTTTGATTTCTTTTTTTTCTTCCTTTTGTTTTCTCTTTTTTGTTATATTTTAAACCAATTGCAAACTCTTCTCTTTACTATAGAAAGAACAAATCTGCAGTCCTTGCCTTCATTTTTCATAGTACATAGTATCTTTATGCTCTACTTTAATAACATTTCATTAGCTCTTTGAAACCATTCCCTGGGGAAAGCTTTTATTATTTGTAAAGTAAATCAAATATCAAAGTGCTCATCTTCAGGAGGAAAAGAGGGCTAGAGTCAGAAAAAATATTTACATCTTTTATTAGCTTTTTGAATTAAAATTTAAAGTGCACAAAAAGATTCCAAATAATTTTCTCAAAGCACTAAGGTACCTAAAACCAGTTTTTAGAAACCATCTGCCTGCTACCATTCTGAGTACATTAAGGAAAATCTAGGAGTGATGTACCTCTGAGTTCTAAGTAGCATTGTGGAAGGAATGTTGTTCTTGGCAGAAAGGGACTTGACAAAGAGTTTCCTAAATAAATTGGAAATGAAAAGCAAGAGGTGAAAAATCTGGTTATAATGTTACCTTGGAAACCTGCGTTGGCTCAAATTCAATGTCTCTGCCTTCATACAACATTTTGAGACATCTCTCTGTTTTGGCCTCATTCAAACCATGCCATTGTGACCAGAGTGAGTATTTTCTTTCTGTCCAAGTCCTCTGAAGTATTTACACGTTACCCTTCCAAAGATAGTATAAAGAAGTCCATTTAGAATTTACCTTACCTATACATTCAGTGGACGGTATGTGACCTGGAGTCCTGCTCCTTTTGTGTAAATCATAGAATCCCAGAATGGTTTAGGTTGGAAGGATCATAAAATATCATCTCATTCCTCCTCTCCTGCCATGGACATGGACATCTCTCCCTAGTTGCTCAGAGCCCCATCAGCCTGGCCTTGAACCCTTCAAGGGATGAGGCATCCATAACTTCTCTGTTCTAGTACCTCACCATCCTTGTACTGAGGAAATACCTGTGTCCTTGTGGTAGGATTTCTCATTAAGAAATAAATTACTCTGCACCATTTTTTTCTCATGTGTGTACAACACATATATGTAATTACATCCTTTAGAACAACATAGGGATGAAGCAAGGAGATGGCACAGTAAATTAATAATGATGCAGATAGTTCTGTTCACAAAAGGATGGATAGTGCCTGTGTGGTGATCAATGTCTTCCCTTCATTTCCTATCAAAGCACAGAACTAGTTGGTATTCAGAGTAGCCTGTGTTCATTCACTTTATGTTTACACACATTACAGTCATAAGTGTTGCTCAGGTTTGCACTCCTAATTACATACTGTGTGAAGGAAAAAAAAACAAACAGTGGGGAGGAATGGGGAGATAAGAAAACCCCACATGCTGTACATGAAAAGTATTCATTAAACCCTCCAAAAGCAGGAAATTCATTTTCATAAGAGGAAATAAGCAGTGCTTGAGACAACTTTATTTTCTTTTACACACAAGTTAAAAATAATATATCCTGCACATTAGTTACAGTACAAGTCTGCATATTTTACCCAGAGGGTCCTTTCTATAAAAAGGGATCATGAAATGCTATCAACATGCTATATTTTTTCTGCTGGAGATAAATCATGAAGATTAATGAGGTTAAGTTATTGCTGTCTAGTATTCCAGGGAATAAGTTTCTAAATTAGAATTTTAATTGTATGTTCTATTGCAGTCCTCTTACTAATTCTCCATATTTCTAAAATCTTTCCTTATACAGCAGTCTTAAAGAATTTTAAAGGAATTAAAGTAATGGAGTTTTTAAAACTTAAGTAGGTAAAATGGAAATGGTTCTGAAAGCCTATCAAAACTAGGGTATCTGTCAAATGTTTAGACTGCTCTGCAGAATCTATAAATATTTCTATTCCTGCTGTTGAATATTACAGGTGAGTTTCAGGTATTATCCTCAGTGTTAGATAGCAAAAAAAGAAGTTACACCAACAGATCTCATGAATAGGTTGGGTAAAAAATACATGGAAAGTAATTCTTCGTTAGTTATTACAGAAGTACTCCATGGCACTTTTTTGCAGCCTTGTCATGATTTCAGACCAAATGACAATTGGTTATTGGAGACTAAATTACTAAGCTACCAAAATATTTCAGTCACCAAAACGTGCAGTTTCACAAATGGCACAACTTGCATTCCATGGGCAAGAACACATTTCAGGAAAGAATTTGGGTGGGTCTCTGCTGCCTACAGCCATGCCTACAAGTCTCTCAGGTCACCTCATCCTCTGTGTCCTTTCCCCAAGCAACTCTAGACATTGTCAAATATAGGACTGAGTAAAAAAAAAAATTATTCTTCATTATCTTCTTCAAATACTCTTAGCACCTAAAAACCAGCCTTCAGCGTGGCTGGTACTCAAGACCTGTTATTCCTGAAGGTGTGCAACACCTTCACAATTTTCACAGTGGCTGACAAATCACTTTCGCTTAAGTTACTTCTCTGTTCTAGTGAGCTAAGGAGCTACTCTCATGTCCTATAGTGTTAACTAAATTTTATATTTCCCAATGCTATTGTCAACTAGAGCTAGCTCATGATAAGTGGTGCAAGTACCTGTGTCATTCATAGTACTATACTGAAGCAGTTTGTTCATTTTAGTGTGTTTTCCTTGTTCTGCTATAGGTTGACTAGACTGCCTAGTTGTCCAGGGAGTAGCAAAGCCTGTGACTTTAAAAATACAAGCATTATTAGGAAGTGCACTAACTGAAAGCATTGCCTCTGAAAAATGAGCACACCATTGCAATCACAGAATAAGACCAGATTTTGTCTTACCTGTGTGGTTTTAGTCCATGTTTTGAAGTCTGAGTGTTAAGGCATGCTGCAGCTAGTCAGTGGAGGAGGTAATAGTTCCCCTTCCATTTCAGCATTTAATGTAGACAGTGAGTATGATGTTTAGTGTCTCAAAAGACTAGAAGGACTTTTGCTTTCCTACTCTTCTTCTCATGTGTAATGCAGACTAACCTAAATTCACCTGAGAAAGAAAAGACTGTTTCCTACCTCTGGCTATGCAAACCCTTGAGTGGATGTTTCTGAGTTCTTTTACATCAGTTCAAGGAGGAACAACCACACAAAGGAGCATTGGGAACAATATCAGAGAGATGCTGTATGTCAGAGTATTAACTCTGTATCTGCTTCAAAACTGATCTGCATCTTATATCTTACACATAGAAAAGCTTGTGTAAACTATCAGCCTAATTTTACCAGAAAAATCTGAACACAACAAGGGAGTTTAAGCAATAACATCAATATATTCTATTTGCAATGGCCTTTATTGGGTTTTGGGTTTTTGGTTTTTTTTTCTTCTGTGTTCAGACTTAGGCTGCAGTAACACACCAGTAAGTGCTTTATAGCTGCTGAAGGCAGTTTACATTGATTAGATAGATTTTCACATTGGCTCTTGCAACAGACACTTTTCAAGGGCAGGCACAGTAAAATGTTTCTTTAAATTCCATTATTTGGAAACTGGACATAATTCTCAGTGATTGAAGCTGACAGAGAGGAAAATCTGATGGTGAATACATTCTCTAGTGGCAGGCTGTCATCCACAGATGCTCTCAGTGACCAAAGCAATGACTGAAGTATGAGGAGCTGCTTGCATACTGTGGGTTTCCATCAGTGAAATCATTTACCACTGCTCGCAAACACTTGGGGAGATCTATTACCTACAGATGATGCATTTTCAATGATGAAAGCTTCCCTCAAAGTGACTAGAAGATTAAAAATGTTGTTTAATAGCTTGGCCCTCCCTGCAGATGTCATTTAACGTAACTTTCAGTGACCCTTTTTAATTCCTTAATAATCTAAATACTGAGTTATCAACAAAAGGAATGTGATTATTTCAATTTTCTATTAAAAAAAAGTTATTAAGTCACAAGAACATCCTTACATGCCAGATATTTAGCAGATTCTGACTACTGAAAATCCAATGAACTGACAGATTTACTGCACTCACAAATCTTGCAGTGTTCGTTTAATGAGCCTGAAGATCCTTGTCCTCCAAACATTTATGGACTTGTTTAAATGTGTATTTACTAGGGTTTATAAATACAAAGAAGAGTGACCCTAGGATCTTAATTCAGACTTTAATGGATGCATTTTTTCCCATCTGTAATCTCCACATATAAAATGGACACAGCATTAGTGTTAAACTAGTGATGAATCTGCACTATCAAATTCAGGGCATTTTAGGCATCTAATTTAGCTGCAACTCAAAGGGCTATAGTAGAAATGCAAGATTCTTCTCTAGATAATTGAGTTTAGACAAGGACTTCCATTAGGATCAGTTAGTTGTCTGGTCTGGCTTAAAGTAGGCAGTGTGCATAACTCCCTGCATGTAATTTAAAAACAAATCCAGAGGTATTTATAACTGGATAGTTAAAATTACCAGTGTTGTTAAAATACATTGTAATCTGGTTATTTAGAAATAGCAATGGAAAATGAATGTTACCTGTGAAGAAACTCAGAGTCAGTAGAGAAAATCAGATATCATAAAGACCGATACATTTGAAAACAAATCCACAGGTCAAACTTAAGACTGTTACACAGTGTAATATCATTTCCTTGTATCTACAAATAATATTCTTGCTTATTAAGTAGGCAGAGGGCGATTTACGATGTCCTTAACTTCTCATTTCTTTGCTTGTAAGAGCTTGCATTTAGTAAATGACATTGCAAGAGACTACACTGTTGTCACCTAGCAACTACGAAGTATTTTTTGGAAAAGTTGCTGCTTGGTTTTGGATTAATAATAAAAATAATAATTCCACACTTTACATCTGTAGACCTTAAAGCACTTACAAAGATGTAATTTTTTAGTAACCTTATGTGGAAGCTTGAAATCTAGGATAGAAGGTGTGTTGGCAAAGATGAGAATCAACAGAGTTACAAATTTTATTCTGAAGATCTCACCCTGTTCTCCACATTCCAGCCTCTTCAAACTGTACTTTTATATAGGTCCTGTCCTTTATTTTTTTTGCCTTATGAATTTTAAATTAGGAAAGGGAGTAATCTATAAAAAAATCTGTATTTGCAATGATTATCTCCCCCTCTCATTTGAGATATTGCAGTTATTTTCTAGTCTGAGGGTCACAGTGAATTAGCCCTTGGCAAATATTTAATTTTTAATGGAAACCACTACAGTATTGAGTTAAAGCACGCAAAACTATCACATTCATCCTAAGATGATCCTCCTGCTGCATCACTGACCAGTTTTCATGTTGCATATAAAGCAGTCCTCTGTAATTTAGTTTTCTTCAGAAAGTGTTTTATCCTAATTATTGTAATATTTTGTCCTAACAGAATGGCAATTGACATGCATACTGAAATGTCTGCTGTAACAACAGCTGGCCTGAAGAGCATTTCATTTTTCAAGAAGATCACGGAGGCTGGGTGGACAGGGTTCTGTGTGATTTTGAGTTGAAGAAATACTTATTTTAAGTTATTTGAGAAATGTCCTATACTCATTTTCATTGTCCATTGCCCTTGCCAAGCATTTGGTGGACTGAAGCTGTTTTGGGGCCGTATTTCTTCCTAACAGTCCACAGTTTTAAGAAACTTCTAAGGATGAATTGGAATGAATAGCCACAAAGATAATGTGTGGGCTGCTGTGCAGCGGAATCCCTGGAGAGTGATATGTCAGGAAAGAGATTTTAAAAATTTCTGTAATGAAACGTGATTTTCTCTCAAGTAAGGAAAGATCTTGACAGATCATCTGTTAGGAAATATCTGTTCTGTTCTTGTGGGACAAATGAGATTTCTCCTTATAATACATTGTGGATTATCATTCTGTTGCAGTTTGTGTAATGGCAGCACACGGGGAATTTAGGAAATGACACTCCAGCTGTCTTTTACAATAACTGGGTTTTTTTATGCTTTTGCACTGTAATACCTCTTCCTTCAAATTATCTTTGTTATGCTCTTTCACTAATTTATTGATAAAAACTGAAAGAAAAATAAATAGCTGAAGTTCTTTTTTCTCTAATACATTTTTAATAAAGAAAGTGAAGTCAGTAAGCAGTAGCTGGAAATGTAAATCTATTTCCTGGTCTTTGCTGTTGTTTGAGGTTTTGATATATTTTTTTTCTAAAGAAAAGAATTATCTATGTTGCAGACAAATTGTTAGGAGATGGTTAATCTGTAAGGCTTATTAAACTTATCATTGTTTTCAGAAGTTCCGAACAATTGGGAGAAACAGAACTCGTACATTGCAGATGAGACCCAGACGAGTTTCTGAAGGCAGTACATGGCCCATTGTATTTCTTCCCTGAATTCAGCACCATCTAAATCTTTCCCAGTTGCCTCCAGAGATCTACTTTATTTGATTGGTTTAAAGCAATTTTGTAGAAGTTCATTAGTGGGAGAGAGAGAAGCAGGATATCCCTTGGAGAATATTTGGGTCTTCCATATTTCAAGGTGTAGGCTCAGAAGCTGTGTCAGCAGGACTCTTAAAAGCACATGTAATGCTTACTGAATTAAACTCAAAACCACTTGCTGGGTACTGTCTTATGGATCAATTCTGTGCATTAATCTCTAGGAGAAGGAGTGTAAGAAAACTAGAATTTTCAGTAGTCTACTTAGCTGTCTGAAATGTGAGATCACATCAAATTTTAGATCAGATATATTGTTAGTTGTGTCTTTGGAGCTTTGCTGCTGACCATTTCCATCTCTACTTTGCCTTTAACTACATTCAGTTGTTCATCACTCAGCATTGTCTGAGCGTGTGAACTTTGCAAGAAATTGAGACACAGATCTTTGCCCACAGAGAGTCATTCCTTATGCAGTTTGGATGGACTTACTAAGAAAGTAATTTCCATCCAGCCCAAGCTGAGAGGGCTCTAGACTGGGAGGGCCTGCTTGCTTTAGATGCCGTTGGCAAATCTATAATCAGATAACGATTGATGCCTTTTTGGCAAAGAGCCCCAAAGCTGTAAATCATCTTAGGATTCACAGGGTTACACTTCTCTATCCTGGTAGCAATCAGTGTTTCTCAGAGCTGGACCCAATGATGGTATGTTATGATTAAGGAGAAATTTATTTGTATTAGTGGGTTTTAATAATTTCAGTTTCCAAACCAGTAAAAATTTTCTAAAGAAGTGTGGAGAGATGAAGGAAAAACAAATTGAAGCCACTGACAAGGCTGCTGGTTTTCTTGAGTTAGTATTTAAAACATTTTAGAAGTAGTCCATGTATTCCCAGGAATTTCTAGATCTTGAGTTGGAAACCAACACTCTAGTAAACTTGTGAAAAGAATGCCCATTTTAGACACTGAATCCATTGACTTCAGCAAGAGATCAAGGGTTTGATTTGACTTTTATGCTCTTTGCTACTGGCAATCATTGGGATTTGAAAAAAAAACTTTTTTAAAATTTGAGGGCAAAAGACAGTAATGGTAGATGATTTCATCGGCATTATCTGTTTTAAACCACCCAGAATGTGTTAAGATCTTGCAAGAGATACAAACTTCCCAATGTTATCTCTATTTAGTGTGGTACAAAAGATTTAATCTACTGATTGTTCTAGTAAAAAGATGAAAGCCTGAGTTAAGACTGGCCATAATCATGATAGAATTCCAGTAGTTTGCTTGGCTACTAAGTATTTTTTAACACAAGGTTAATATTTCAATACAAAATTTTAAAATGTATCTGCATCATATGACTTATGGATACATTGCATAAATTAAGAGATTGTGCAAATGCTCTTTTACACCACAGAAAGCACAGGACATGTAGCACATAACAACTTGCTTGCTGCCCTTTTGACAGCTTCTGTGTTTCATTAATGTAAAAAGAAACTTTCAGCACCTTCAACTTTCTTATTTATGTGAGATTTATTAGGTAAAGGACAGCTGTTCGGGAAATACGAGATTATATCTTTCACAAAATCACATTGATTTTATTCTCTGAGAAGATAATCATCATGGTGGTAAATTGTGCTTAAGAGAAAAAAAAGACACAATTGTGCCAGTTGAATTCATGGTGTTTTAAATGCCTGGATATGTTTTGATCCATGAGGTCATCTGCCAGCAAGTAAATGAAACTTGAGGGTATTATGTCAAACATCTATCAGTATCGCTGGAGTTTCTACACTCAGATACTGGTAAATGAAACTTAGGGGTATTATGTCAAAAATAAAACATATCAGTAGAGTCTGTAATTTCTACACTCAAATACTGGAGCAGCTCCAACACTGATGATGAAGCTCCTTCAGCTTCACGTGTGTGTGTGAGAACTGTACAGGGAATCTGGATAGGACAAGTGGAGGACTCTCAGTGTTGCAAGAATGCAGATTTGGAAAGGTTTAACAGCACTTCACTTGCAAATAATTCTTCTTGCTATTACACAGATAATCTCGTCAAATTTTAAGTAACATCTGGAGCTATACATAAATACCATTTAAACAGGAGACTCGTATTTTTTCTCAAAAAATGAATCAGTTAAATGACACTTTAACAATAATACCCACAAGTACTGTTTGCCTTTCTCTTTCATTTAGCCATAAGGTAACTGTTGCTGCATGCTTTTCTTAATGTCACTTTCTTTCCTTTTTTTAGAGTTTCTTTGAAGGACAGTCTGCACCATGGGATTCAGCTAAGAAAGATGAGAACAGAATGAAAAATAGATATGGGAATATCATTGCATGTGAGTGTTGACAACATAATTGTGCACTTTGTTAACTTCCCTTCAGATCTGGATAAGAATGACCACCAGCCTTGTGCTCACATCAGGCTTGTATTCCTTTTCCCTAATTAAGAAGATAAAAATGAGGGAAAATGTTACTTTTCTTTTTTTCTTGAGAAAACTGGCAGATTTAATGCATTTTCTCAACTGCCCTTCTGTATACCTCCCATCCTGTGATCAGCATTTGGCTAATGGAGAACGACACCTTGAATTAGTACTCAGCTCTAACAGGCCCCAAACTGCTCCTGTCAGCACAAGACTGCCCACGATCACATCAATACCTTGGTATGAGGTTCTGTATATTTTAGGAGCAGACAGTGCTGGTGCTTAAGTGTTCCACAATAGATAGAGTCAACTCTCCTGGCTTATGCTAGACAGACTCTAAGGAAAAAAGGTAACCCTTATGTTTTACTTAAAAATTCCAGGCTTAATAAGTATTAAACATACAAATAATCAAATAACTTGAGGAGATGATAACATGCTTTAGTGAGTGACTCCTAAATCTTGTATTAGACATGTTGCACATGAACGTGGAGGCAGGAAACTTATCAAGTTCAGTAAAATTATTTACACACTGCTCTTGTTGCACTCAAAGGTAATTTCTCAGTCTGTATGTAGGAGATGATTCTTTCCCTGTTTTTTTAACTTTAAAATCTAAATTTAAGATGTGGAGTGTACATGTTTTTAACAGCCAGCCAGATGGCCATAAGCGGGTATAAGCAGTGAAATAAGCAGCAATCACCTTGGTTTGTAAGCATGAAAATGAAGAGTGGTCTTTAAGGAGGGATCATTTAATGATACTGCTGAGTTCAGAAATCATATAGAACCCCAGGTACTTGGGACAGCATAGAAGAATAAGTCATGCTGATTGTCTGAACATTTGGAGGACCTGTGGAAGGAGTATGTAGTGCATATTTGCACTAACTTCAGCATCTGTCCTAGGTAGGTGCTTGTCCAGGCACATACCTGCCTAGGTTTCCTCATCAGTGAACTGCATGGGTTTGACAGAGAGAAGGACAGGTCTTCTAGAGAAATGGTTCCCAAGTAGAGCCCATTTGAATGCTTCTGAATCAGCACCTCAGGAGGTCCTCTCTGCAGTGCATGTGTAACAAGTCTGGAGAGAACAGCTCCCAACTTAGTGACCTACAGTAGGTGATGTGAGTAGGGCCCAGCTGGGCTGAGACTGTTTGCAAAGAGAAAACAGCTCTGTAGCTTTCTGCAGAATGAGAACCCACAGGAAATGCACATGGAGGCAGAGGCAAATTAAGCATGAGATGATCTGCCACATGGTTTTGAGTGGACATGATAGTATTTCTCTGTGTATTTTGGATGTACGTGGTGCTATATACTGAAAAAGGAAATTAAATCTTCTAGAGAAATGTGATTATCATTATGGGCTGGTGCATATGCAAAAGCAGATAAGTTAGCTAGATACAGTTTTGCTTATTTCCCTCCAAGCAATATTTAAAATATCAAATGTGTAACAAACTTGTTATTTTGTGAGGATGTCAGAATACATTATATGAGTAACAGCTAATCATTTGAGTAAAAATATCAAAGACAAAAATAAGCAATACAAAGCAGTTTTATGCTTATCCTTGTTTTGTGAAATTTTTTTTCCAGTCCAATCCTGTTAGAATAGATCCTCTCTTGTAGTCAGGTTTAGTGTGTCATTCCCCTTTTTTAATGTCATGTTAGACATTGTCTTACACTTTGACACCCTTTGGTTGAAGGAAACTGGAAAACTGCTAGTGCTTTATGTCTGAGGTAACCAAGTGATGAATAGCCAAGGGAGAACACATAAAAGATATTAGATACACAAATCAATGACAATTACGAGTGATACTGAAGGCTTTCTAAGAGGCCAGATATAACTCAGGACATTTAGATCTCAATTTACTTGAAATGTCCTCAGTATTTAGCAGAGGGAGAGAGTTGGTTGGAGTTTTTATCAATAACACTTCCTGCTCATGTGGCTGTGAAAATGAAGACAACTCAAGTTAAAATTAAGATCTACTAGAATTAAAGGCAGTATCTTAAAACAAAAGCTGAAACTGCCCACAGTTAGTCGTTCAATTTGACATTTGTTGCTGTTAAATACATGTATGCAAATGGAGTAGTTAACTTTTTAATTATTTTATGTGTTTTTCTCCTGGATAAGTGATTGCATTTCTCAGGGTCTGAGGGTACAATTCAAATGGTCTGCTTTTGAAAATTTGTCCCAGATAATTGTATAAAGTATATGCTTTAGCTTAAAAGCATTTAAATAAATTGCCCTTTTATGCTATGTTCAAACACTTAAAAATACAGTGATTAAGATGCCGCTGACTATGGGTACATGATTATAATGAAATGTATATTTTTTCTGCAAAGCTTATTTTTTTCTATCCATTTACCCTCTTTGTTTTAATTTTTCCCAAGATACTACTGTTATATTATTGCTTGTAGTCATTATTGTTCTTGGAGGGAACTAAAACAATAGCACCAAGCATTCAGCAGTGCAGGAGCTTGTCAAAATTGTAATATGCTTTATGTTACCCAAGTGATGTGCATTTAATTGGCTACAAGCATGCCCTACCCACTGTATGACAGTGGCTACAAAAAGTTGAATCGTGATCACAGTCCTGTCACCCACAGAAAACATGTTCTTTCTTTACTGAACAAAAAAACCTTTGTGTTTTCTCATTACAATCTAAATCCAGCATGAACCTGCTAAATGAATCTTTCATCACCTAAGAAAAATTACGTATCTGCCATAACTGTGTGAGGTTAGGCATGGATTTTGGTAAAATGTATTCTTTTTTTCCTCAGGAGAGATCTTGAGGGAATGGGAGGGGTTCTGTATTTATTTTTACCTAACTCAATATTGACTGAATGAGAAGACAGTATTGATCACAGCTTTTAAAAGCAGCTAAAGATTTTAGGTGAGACATTTATAAAGGGTTTGATTTTCAGAGAATTGGGAATGCATGTCCCAAGAAAGAGTCTTTGGCTAGGCATGCTAATCAACCAGGTGCTCAAGGGGCTTGTTAGAGATCACAGTCTGCAGGCTGGCATATACATGTTGTAGGTAACATGAGGCAAGAAAGAATAAAATGCTTATATTCATTATCTTTTACCATATTCTACAAAGACAAATTTATTCTAAGGTAAATAGTTTTAAAAGCTTAAGCGATCAGTGGAAAGTTAAATTAGATCTCCTAATGGAAGGGTATCAAAATAACGAGATGGAAAAGAGAGTATTTAACAGCTACACAAATTGTCAAAAGCAGCTGAAGTATAAAGGAAAAAAATACCTTAAAAACTATAGATGGTTAACCTAGAGACTATTTAAGAATCAATACAAGTGTTGAAGAATATGGCTTGTGTACCTCTTAGTTTTAAATCTGCTTGAGGTAAGCACAGCCCAGACATAATAACATTTCTTTGTGTTGACATGAAGATTTTTTTTCTATTTAATGACTGTTGCCATGCAGTAAGGAGTTAACTTGAGTTCTCAAAGCAATAAAAGAAGGGAGTCACTCCAGTTCCGCTGCAAATAAATGGGTGTTGGACAGTCCATGACCTCCAGAATTCCCAGAAACTTAGCTGGGAATGCAGTACTAAAAAGGATACACATGAGAAGAAAAAAAGGGAAAGAGATGATATGAAGATATAGGTATAAAGTAGCTTCTTTATTTTGCTTAATCCAAAGCAAGAGTTAGTGCAAGAAAAGTAAGAAAATAATGGAAATGTAAAGAAAAGATACTGCATATTATTGAATTGTATAAATCGGTCAAATGACAGGAAGTTACATTTTTAGGAGTTTTTGAGAAGGAAATCTAAGCTTGTTTTGTGTAATATGGAAGTCATTTCTAGCAAGTGATCAAATAGGGGTTTCAGTTACCTAAATATAGACATGTGATGCCATTTCAGGTGACCTCGGACATCTGTGCAAGACCAATGAATGCAGCACAGTACATATGAGAGATGTGTTGTTCCACAGTGGCAATATATCCTGATGGCTATTTAAAGTGCCATGAGATGTGCCCTCTGTAATTCAAGGAATGCAAAAGTGTAGATCTTTACTAGCCTGAATTAGAATGCCTGTAAGGCAACGATGTGGGAAATCATGAAAATATGGATGAAGATATACCATGAGTCCAAGCAAGCTTGACTTCTGAATCTGCTGACTTTAGCAGAAGATGGATCAGGTCCCAAAACTGCAGCAGCCGTGGCTGGAGTTTAGAAAGTTCCTTATTATCTTTCTTAAGTAAGATGGATTTTTACGATTAAGGTCCTGTGAGCCGAACCTCTGTTCTGAAGAAACTGATAAATAGCTTAATTAAGCATAGAATAGCAAAGCACTTGGTAGAGTCAGACAAGCAGGGTTATGTAATGGAAAGTCACAGCTCTAAATTTTTATTCTTGGAAAAGTGAATAAAGAGGCTGAAAAGGCTGACCTGATTAACATAACCAATTCAAATATTCCAGTGTGTTTGAAAAATCTCATTCTTGAAGACTGTTTAGTGAAATAATTCCAAGAAAATAGCAATGGAAGACCTGTGTGGAACCTGGAGATGGAATTTTAATTAATTCTGATTTACTGTGTTTGGGGTTGTAGCGCACCCTTTCTCTCTCCCAAGGGAATCCCAGGGAAATAAATGAGGCTCTGAGATCTCTGTTTCCTAAGATTTGGAGCATAAGAGAAAGAGGTAAACTTGACCAGTTTCTTTCTTGACTTGTAATTCTAAAACAACGTTATTTTAAGAAGCACTTGCCCTGTTCATCCTCCACCATAATGTGGGCTGAAATTATGCTACTTATAATGAAGTTGGGGTTTTAAGCCACTTCATGTTCTTAAATTTATTTGTTATCTTTAAGGCATTTTAAAGCTTCAGAAATAGCTGTTCAGAACATGGGTGGCAAGTTTGGGGTGTTTTAATGATTATTAACATTTACAACAAAATAATGACTGTCATGAGGGTCTGTCATCAGCTGCAAGTAGTATTAGCTCAGCAGGCAGGCAGCAAAACAGTAATACACAGGTATCTAATTAGCAAGAGTACCTCATAAACAAAGCAGCAATGAAGTGGCTGCTTACCATCTCTCCATCCTTGAGATCCTACCCTCAAATTGTTTTGTCTACAACTTGTGCATCATTCTGAAAAAGCCATTGTTTTCGGTTGCTTTTGAACTAAGAGAGTCAAGAGGCACTTACAGAGTCTCCAAGGAGAAGGAGCCCTGCCAGCCACAGATATTCTTGTGCAGGGTGGGAACTAGCCTCTAGTAATGTTGCTATATCACAGAGAAGATGAGGCAGCTCTCATGAGATGAATTCATGCCATGGTGTTTCGGATCGGAATTTAGAAAATTAAGTTGGAAGTGTTTTCACAGTCGTGGATAGATACAGATGACCACAGGTGCAAAATTCAGTGACAAAGCCATTGTCTTACTGCTTGGGTTTTGTCATTGCTTTGGTTTGCTTTCTCTCTTACTGAAAAGATAAAGAGTTTCCTTCAGAACCTCTGAGGTGGCAGTATGTTGTGAATTACTTCGCTCTTTCTGAGTACCAGCAGAAGCATTTCCAAATGAATAAATCTTTGACAATTTAATGTTATTTTATTGACAAAAGCAGAGAGGGTCAAGGCAAAAATCATAATTGTAATGGATTTCAAATTATAAGATTTAAGAAATTCATATGGGGGTTTGGAAAGCCTGTGAATGACTGAAATGAGAATTAAATATAGATACAGTTTTCATGTCCAACAAAATAAGCACAAACTTGCAATTGCTAAGGTTTTCGTTTGACTATAAAGGAATATTTTGATTAAGCCTATGTTACTGAATATGTCTTTAATTACTTGTTTTTCCTCTCCATTGTTCCCCTTTCAGATGATCATTCTCGAGTGAGATTGCAGCCTATTGAAGGAGAAACAAGTTCCGATTACATCAATGGGAATTATATCGATGTGCGTATCTTGATGCAGTCAACAAGCTTAATGTTGTGTTCAGTCTAAGAGGGAACTCTTATTATTCTCACATTATTCACAATTTGTAATAGATACCACAGCTAATAACACCTGCTAACATTGTTTAGCACTGGAGAGTGCTATCTTTGGAAGCTAGGTGTGCACTAAAGGAAGAAAAAAGCCTCAAAGGTTTGTCAATCAGTAAACTAAATGAGTCATTTCCTCCAACTGCCACTAGACTGAAACCTTGCCAGGAACACTGTATGGCTACTTTGCCTGCTGGTGCTTATATGGGCTAGCAAAATGTTATTTTCACTTTCTGTCAACAGCTTGGCATCATTCCACATTTAAAAGAAAGCTGTTTGCATATTAATGTGACAAAACTCCGTAATGCCTAATGCAAAGATTTGCAGTCTCTTGTCATCTCTGCACTTTTAAGTCGCCTTCAAAGTATATTCTGCAGCTGTTAACCAGTATTTCTAATGCAAGCAAGACATTTCATTAAATATGTAGGCTGTTTAATTATTGAAAGTGGCTTCTTTGTTCATTCTGCATCATGTTAACTTAATGTTTTACATTAGAATAAATTCTTTAAGAGACAAGGTGGTTTTGGTTGAAAGAATGAGCTCAAAAGTAGAATTGAAAAATCATTAAAAAGCCAATATTATTTATCTAAAGCCAGAAGTCTATGGGCAGCAAAGTTAGTAATTTTACTGTTTACATGGAATGATAGGTGTTAGGCTAAGTAAAACAAGTGTTGCTTCATAGGAAACTGTGCCTGCTAAAGATTCCTTGTTCAGCAGTTACATCTTTGAAAAATGGTGTCAGATTTTGCAGTTCAAATTTAATTACTAGTATGAAACAGGAATGTAACAGCTTTTTTTCTCAGAATGTGGAGAAACTAGAGCTACAAGAAAAGTAGATACTTCAGTTGTAACAGTATGAAGTCTGAGGGAACTTTCTGAAGATATCTCTTGGTACTGATGTTTATAAGCACATTCAAGAATCATTAAACTAAGCTCAGATTTCTTCTTAGTCCCTTGCTGTTTAAAGAATAGCACAGTCACCAAGCAATGAAGGCACATATGGAAATATATTTAGTTAGACGCCACACTAATCTCTGTAGGGAATAATCTGTCATGAAAGGAAAAAGAGAGTTCACAGTGGGGACTTAGATTTGAATTCATTTCCACATTTTCTCCCAACATTCAGGATTGTTCTCATTTTAGGCTGGTAGTATGCTCTTGTGTCAGATTTGGATCTTAATCTAGAGATGTGAGAAATAAAGATTTGGATCATACAGTCTCATATAAAATGCTGCTAGATACCTGCATAGAAACATGGGGGGGGGATTTTTGCTTATGGAGTACAAAAGGATGGGAGACAATGTGGCCCTAGAAGAAACAATGCCTGAGAACCAAAGAAGTCTTTTCCTCGTCCTCAGCAGATGGCTTCATTGCAAATCTTGGAGGACTGGAGGCATCCTCCAAAGACAGCTCTGCCACAAAACACAGCACGTTTGTTTATAGTCTTGCTAGTCAGGTTTCCATAGGAAACACTGGTTTTCCTACTACAGAAGCAGCTTTAATTTTGCTCTTGCATGCAGTTATTACTGGAGTTGTCATGCTGTCAGTATAACACGTTAGTAAGGGAATGGTACCATCACAGACACAATGGTTATGATGTATTTCTTGCCATGCTTTTTTTCACTGGGAAATGGAAGTGTTTGATCCCAGGCACTAAGGATTAGGTAACATATAGCAGGAAAAAAAACCCACTCTGTAGCTCTCTGAACACTTCTCAGTTCACAGACTTCCAAATTTTGCATCAATTAAAGAATTGTAATGCATGTAATAGCATGTAATTCATGCTATTCTTTCTGTAATATTCTAAATGTCTTCAGTTTGGATTCTTTCCCACCTTGTATCACTGCATTTCCCCTGCACTTTCACAAAGAAATTGCAATGGCATGCATGCTACAGCCTTAAGGTCTTCCTGCTGATGACTGACAATGCATCATAACCATTATTCAAATGTTAACATTCCTACAATTGGATTGATCAGCATACTGGTGCATGATCTAAATGTTTGGTGACACTCCCATCACATCAGAAATTCAAATACTATAAAAATGCTATCATTACATTTTGGCAACCTGTTCCATGTTGCAGAGAATGCAAAGAGTATTGGTCTTTATTGCTTGGCCAGCTTCTGATTAAGTTTTTCTTGTCATCAGAGTTGTATTATGGTCTTCTTGAAAAAGTATATTCATACCAAATGATTTAATCAAAGAACTTAGCCTCCTTTTTACTGTTGAGAAATAAAACAAAAACAAATCACCATGGGCAGAGTGAACACCATGCCCTCCTGCCTTCCCCAGGTTGAATGCAAATCTGACATTTTTTAATTGTTAAAAAGGGGATAGGCTTTTTGGTCAACAGCAATAGGTGAAGGTATATCTCAGACTCTATGAGCACCTGATGCCATTAGCTGTAAGGGCTAGAGAGGATTTTATGTTGTTCATTTTCAGCAGAGCCAACAAGGGACTGAAAGAACATATTACTTCTGGCCCCTAATGTACATGACTGCAACTAAAATATTTTGCACGAAACACATTTGCTTTTGTTTCCCTTCTCACTTGCCCTTCCCCAGCTGAAAAGAATTTTTGTATCTAATACATTATTTGTACTGTTGTGACATTTACTGAATGCTATCCTAAATGAAGTTTCACTCATAGGAACATAGCCAAGGTGCAAATTGCTGATTTTTTTTCCTTTCAATCTATTCTAGGGTTATCATAGACCAAATCACTATATTGCTACACAAGGTAAGTTTATCACCCTTTCCTTCTGGTTATGTGAGGCTAAGAGGTTTTGGTACTTGGGTTACATTTTATTCTCTCTAACATGCATTCTTGCCACAGTCAATATCCAGGGTAGAGTCAGTTCAGTCACTTAGGTAGAAGTGAGGAAACTGAATTATTAAAAAATTTACAAGTATTTCAAGTAAGCAGTCCTTTACCTTTATGTTAAAACAGGATTTGAGTAAAAAAGCAAAATGCATCCTTTTTCAAAGAAGTTACTCAGCGTTATGTTACTCATGAAAAAGAAATGAGTCATGGTAGAAATGTTTTGTACCTGTTCAGAGAGACAACAGTGTCATGACAATGTATATTCTCTTAACCGTTCAATGATAAATAGGCTCCAGGTCCTTAAAATACAAAACTCTTCAGCTAGCAAGTTTTGGTAGAGAACCAAAAGACATTTAAACACTGGCAGGAGGACTTGTCACAGGGTTCTACAGAGACAGTTCTACAGGCCATCATTTAAGAGCTTGCTTGAGAAAAAGAGCCTGTTCTTTTATCACCATGCAAATTAATTTTCAATTTGTACTTTTCTTCAAAGACGTAATTTGTGCATTCTGATGCAGTCATTATTTATTTTTTTGGTCAAGTTCACAGCTGGAACAAATGGGAAGAATGAGTCTTCTGTGACTACTTAGTCACAATATTGAACAATATGCCAATCTCCTGCCTGTGCTTGGATAGTGTGTGAAAATTTGATTGCTCCTCCACTGCTTGGAGGGAATCTTTTCTCATAATAGGCAGTCTGTGACAGAGCTTCCTGCATTTACCCGTGGGTCTGAAAAAGCTGAGCTCCACCCACAGATGTTATTTTAACCTTTTAAGGGACCCAGCTGGAGGACTTTTTAATGGTTTTTTATCAAAGCAAATAAAATGTTGACCATGTCAAATAAGGCATCTTGCTGTGATTTAAGTTGTTTCTTAAATATCCCAGAGTCTGCTGCCTCCAGTCCCCACTTAAATCAGTGGGAGGTTCCATATCTCTACCTTGCTGTACCTCAGCTCTCCACAGTCTCAAATGTGGTGTTGCTTCATGTCAGATGGCAGTGGGGCAGGACACAGATGCTATTTCTAGAACTACTTCACTAGTGTCAAGATTACACTTTCAGACCAGAGTTTTATACTTTCAGAGTTTGTGATCTTAGGGCATGACCCATGTAAATGTGCTTCGTCTTCCACTTCTGCTGCCCACCCACCATGTTCCTTAGTCCACAGTCTATACAGACAAGCCAGTGTCATGGTTTCAAACATATAGGAAGACAGGAACCAAAATACAGCATTTGATTTATTCTTTTTGGACTTTTACACCCTCCTCTTCAAAGAAGAAATGGTTTGTTCCATTTAGCATTTACCTAATGATGTTGTTGTTTTTCACTTCTAATTGAAACCTAAAATAAAAAGATAAACAGTTGGCCTTTAACTTGTAGTCTGCAATAAGTTTTCATCAGGAGGTTCACCAAAAGATATCTTTCTCATAGGTACCTGTGGTAGGGTGACTTTATGCTGCTTGTATCCCCAATCGTCTGTTCTGTTTGTGCTGTATATTGTGTTCTGTACCTTTAAACCTTGTTCTGGGAGTGAAGGGGGAGAAAGAACAGCGCGCAGTTTGTTTTGAGGAAACTGCCTGACTCCCCCACATTGCTGCTCTCCGGTGTTCGTCCGAGGCACGGACAGCGGTGGGACAGAGATCTCCTGTGCTTTTAGCTAGCTAGCTAGGCAGAGAAGACTCCCTGGGTTTTTTTGGGTTTTTTTCCTTTTTTTCTTGGGACTGTTTAAATCTGCTCAGGACTGAAAAACCCAGAGGAGCAGCGAGGGCTGGCACCTGCGGCCCCGCCGGGCCTGGACCTTCGGAGAGACTGAGTGAGCTGAGCTACACCCACGGCAAGGACTGTCTCTGTTTGCCATCTCTCTTCGGAGCGGGCAGAGGTTTTATTGTTTCATATTATTAATTCTTTGCATTTGTGGGCATTTTGTTTGTTAAATAAATAGTTTTTTCCACTTTTCTCCGAGGAAGTTCTTTTCCCGGACCGGCTGGGGGGAGGGGCCGTTTGGGTTTACTCTTCCAGAGGAACCCCTTCGGAGGTTTTCCCCAAATTTGCCCTAAACCAGGACATATATTTATTTTGGCGCCCAACGTGGGGCCTGAGAGAGTGGAAAAAACTTACATTGATTGCATTTTTGGTTGTACTTTGTGTGGGAATAGAGTACTCAGTAGCCATGTTGCTTATTGAATTCCTAATGTCTCTTGGGATGGAATCCTTTCTGTGTTTCTGTTCCCTAGGCTTTTTTGAAGTTTTAATACCTCTCTGGTCCTTAGGTTTGTTTTCTTATTCAGAGATAGCTCCGATGTTGTCTCTAACACATAGCTTTTACACTAGAGGTGCACGAATTAGGATTGTTATTGTCCTGGGCTTAATGTTCATGATTTATAGGAAGTTTATACAGGTACTGGAGTTTGTGCCTGGTATGTTTGGTTTATGGCTTCTTCATCCTACCCTGCATCCTAGTTCCAGTAGCATGTTTTGGGGATTTATTAATAATTGCACCCAGTTTGTTAGAGGGGATGAAGCTTTTCAGTCTTTCCTTTATTCCTTCTCTTTTGAATCGGTTACATCACTTTTAGAGAATGTTCAATGTCCCCTGACTGTTAAAGAAACCATTTTTCTGGTAGGCTTCCTCTATATGTTCTACAGCTTGTCTAGAATGAGGTCTGAGTTCTCCAGAGGGGCTGATGAGATTGCTGACCTAGAAGTAGACCCAGGTGTGAAAAATCCTGAATGGTGTGGAAAATGGGAGAGAATGGGCCAAACCTTGAAGGAATTTTCTGATCCCCCAGCTTGGGAATTTTCACATGAACAAATTCAGAACCCAGATGAGGTGGGGAAATATCTGGAGGAGAACTGCCATGATGATTCTAAGGAGAAAAAGCTTATTGCAATAAGCTGGGCCCTGGCATATGCTTATCGTACGCTGCTAGATACTGTAGGGCAGCAGGTAGAGGCAGGGGGGCAGGGAGATAAATCAGCAGCTACCCCAGTCACTCGGGCTGCAGCCAATACCGTAGCTACTCAGACAGCAGCTAAACCAGAAAGTGAGCCTAAAACACTGGCAGTCGCCCCAGCAAAGAAGCGCACACACAAAACTGATCGACCAGTGGATGATGATCCAGGTGAAGGACCCTCAGTGCCTCCCAACACCCAACCAAGTGACACTCAATCAGATGCTGAACCAACTGATACACAATCAGAAACCGAACAGACGGACACAAAATCAGAAGCCAAACCAACTAACATAAAATCAGAAGCCCAACCAACTGGCAGCAGATCACAAGCCCAACCAACTGGCAGAAGACCAGAAGCTACTACTGAGTCCTTTTCCCTGAAGGACCTTCGAGGCCTAAGAAAGGACTACACTCGACGACCTGATGAATCTATAATTAGTTGGTTAGTCCGTCTTTGGGATGCTGCAGGCGAGGCCACAATTCTGGACGGCACCGAAGCAAGGCATCTGGGATCCCTGTCACAAGATCCAGTTATTGACCAAGGAATGATGAGAGAGGCTAATCCACGCAGTCTCTGGGAACGGGTCCTGGGAAGCGTGGAACAAAGATATCTGTGTGCAGACGATCTCTATATGCAGCAAACCCAGTGGAAGACCATAGAACAAGGGATTCAACGCTTAAGAGAAATGGCAGTGGCAGAGATCGTCTTCTCAGATGACCTAAACACTAGGAACCCAGACCTGGTACCGTGTACATCCGTGATGTGGCGAAAACTTGTACGACTTGGGCCACAAGAATACTCATCTGCTTTAGCAATAATGAAACGGGACGACACGGGAGAGACAGTGCTGGATATGGCGAAGAAGCTCCGAGCATATGCAGATGCTGTGCACGGTCCAACACATGCCAGAATTGCAGCTCTGGAAACACGTATGCAGACATTAGAAAACAAGATGGAGGAGAACCACAAACAACTCAGAGAGGACATTCTCCAAATCTCCGCAGTACAGGTCAGAGGTTCTGGTACCAAACGCAGACGTTCCCCAGATAGGGAAAGAAGTGGTATCTCACGAGCTAAGCTGTGGTCCATTCTGCGTGATTCTGGGGAAGACATGAAGAAATGGGATGGAAAATCTACTGACGATTTGGCACAGCGGCTGCGTGAATTGCTGGAAGGCAAGACTCAGAGAGGAGGTTCCACCAAGAGGGAAGTAGCTCCGGTTACCCAGGGAAAAACGGATAACCAGGCTTAGAGGGGCCCTGCCTCTAGCCAGGTAGAGGCTAGGGAAAACCGTGTTTTTTGGACTGTGTGGATTCGTTGGCCTGGCACATCTGAACCACAAGAATATGAGGCCTTGGTTGACACTGGTGCGCAGTGCACAATAATCCCATCAAGACATGTGGGGGAAGAATCTGTCTCTATTGCTGGTGTGACAGGGGGATCACAGGATTTTACTTTGGTGGAAGCTGATGTGAGCCTGACTAGAAACGAGTGGAAGAAACACCCTATTGTGACAGGCCCAGAGGCCCCATGCATTTTGGGCATAGACTTCCTCCGAAATGGGTATTTCAAAGACCCAAAGGGACTCAGGTGGGCATTCGGGATAGCAGCTGTAGAGACAGAAGGTGTTAAGCAGTTGAACACTTTGCCTGGGTTATCAGAGAACCCATCTGCAGTAGGACTTCTGAAGGGGGAAGATCAACAGGTACCAATTGCCACTTCGGTAGTGCACCGCCGGCAGTATAGAACGACTCGAGATGCCGTGATTCCCATCCACAAGTTGATCCGTGAGCTGGAGAGCCAAGGGGTGGTCAGCAAAACCCACTCACCCTTCAACAGCCCCATTTGGCCTGTGCGCAAGTCTGACGGAGATTGGAGATTGACTGTGGACTATCGTGCATTGAATGAAGTGACACCACCACTGAGCGCTGCCGTTCCGGACATGCTGGAGCTCCAGTACGAGCTGGAGTCCAAGGCAGCGAGGTGGTATGCCACTATTGACATTGCCAATGCGTTTTTCTCCATCCCTCTGGCTGCAGAATGCAGGGCACAGTTTGCCTTCACATGGAGAGGGGTGCAGTACACCTGGAACCGATTGCCCCAGGGGTGGAAGCACAGTCCCACCATCTGCCATGGACTCATTCAGACTGCACTAGAAAAGGGTGAGGCTCCAGAACATCTGCAGTACATTGATGACATCATTGTATGGGGAAACACTGCAGCTGAAGTGTTTGAGAAAGGAGAGAAGATCATCCAGATTCTCCTGAAAGCCGGGCTTGCTATAAAGAAGAGCAAAGTTAAGGGACCTGCTCGAGAAATCCAGTTCTTGGGAATAAAGTGGGAAGATGGGCGGCGCCAGATTCCCACCGATGTCATTAACAAGATCACAGCAATGTCTCCACCGACCAACAAGAAGGAGACACAAGCTTTCCTAGGCGCCATAAGCTTTTGGAGGATGCACATCCCTGAGTACAGCCAGATTGTGAGCCCTCTCTACCTGGTTACTCGGAAGAAGAACAATTTCCACTGGGGCCCAGAACAACAACACGCCTTTGCCCAGATCAAGCAGGAGATTGCTCATGCAGTAGCCCTCGGCCCAGTCAGGACAGAACCAGATGTGAAGAATGTGCTCTACTCTGCAGCTGGGAGCCATGGTCTGTCCTGGAGCCTTTGGCAGAAGGTGCCGGGTGAGACGCGTGGCCGACCACTGGGATTCTGGAGCCGAAGCTACCGAGGGTCTGAAGCCAATTACACTCCAACAGAAAAGGAAATTTTAGCAGCCTATGAAGGAATTCAAGCTGCCTCAGAAGTGATTGGTACTGAAGCGCAACTCCTCTTGGCACCCCGACTACCGGTGCTGGGGTGGATGTTCAAAGCAGAGGTTCCTGCTACCCACCATGCCACCAATGCCACATGGAGTAAGTGGATTGCTCTTATCACACAACGCGCCCGTATTGGAAAACTGAATCGTCCTGGGATTTTGGAGATAATTACAAACTGGCCTGAAGGTGAACACTTTAGTCTCATTGATGAAGAGGAACAAGAGCAAGTAACCCGGGCTGAAGAAGCTCCACCATATAACCAACTGCCAGCAGAAGAAGCACGCTACGCTCTTTTCACCGATGGTTCCTGCCGCATCGTAGGGATGAAACGAAAGTGGAAAGCAGCCGTATGGAGCCCCACAAGACAGGTTGCACAAGCCACTGAAGGAGAAGGTGGGTCAAGCCAGCTTGCCGAACTCAAAGCTGTTCAATTGGCCCTTGCCATCGCTGAAAGAGAGAAGTGGCCAAAGCTCTACCTCTACACTGATTCGTGGATGGTAGCTAATGCTCTGTGGGGCTGGCTGGAAAGGTGGAAAAAAGCCAACTGGCAGCGTAGGGGAAAACCAATCTGGGCTGCTGATGAGTGGAAAGACATTGCCACCAGAGTAGAGAAACTATCTGTAAAAGTTCGTCATGTAGACGCTCATGTTCCCAAGAGTCGGGCTAATGAAGAACACCGAAACAACGAGCGAGTAGATCAGGCTGCAAAAATAGAAGTGTCAAAGATAGACTTAGATTGGCAACACAAGGGAGAGTTGTTCCTAGCTCGGTGGGCCCATGATGCCTCAGGTCATCAGGGCAGAGATGCCACCTATAAGTGGGCACGGGACCGAGGGGTGGATTTAACCATGGACAGTATTTCTCAGGTTATCCATGACTGTGAGACGTGTGCTGCCATCAAGCAGGCCAAGCGGGTGAAGCCCCTCTGGTACGGTGGACGGTGGTCCAAATATAAGTATGGGGAGGCCTGGCAGATTGACTACATCACCCTGCCCCAAACCCGCCAAGGCAAGCGCTATGTGCTGACCATGGTGGAAGCCACCACTGGGTGGCTGGAGACCTATCCTGTGCCTCATGCCACCGCCCGGAATACCATCCTGGGCCTGGAAAAGCAAGTTCTTTGGAGGCATGGTACCCCTGAGAGGATTGAGTCAGACAATGGGACTCATTTTAAGAATAGCCTTATCAACACCTGGGCTAGGGAACATGGCATTGAGTGGGTCTACCATATCCCCTACCATGCACCAGCTGCAGGCAAAGTGGAGAGATGCAACGGACTGTTAAAAACCACCTTGAGAGCATTAGGTGGAGGATCTTTCAAAAATTGGGAGCAACACTTAGCAAAGGCCACCTGGTTAGTTAACACCCGAGGTTCCACCAACAGAGCAGGCCCTGCCCAGTCTGAGCTCCTATCTACAGTAGATGGAGATAAAGTTCCAGTGGTACATGTGAGAGGTTTGTTAGGGAAGACAGTTTGGATTAAATCTGCCTCAAGTACAGACAAACCCATCCGTGGGATTGTTTTTGCTCAGGGACCAGGATGCACATGGTGGATAATGCAGAAAGATGGAACAACACGATGTGTACCTCAGGGAGATCTGATTGTTGGGTGAAAACTATGAGTAAATATCATTTACTGAATGTTACTACCATTTTCTGTATATAGCTGTATACTGTATATATATGCATGTATAAGGTATGTGTGTGTAGAGTTAGAATTTTAGTTTTGGTAGTAAGTTGACGATATGGAGATACAGGGGTGGAATGTGGTAGGGTGACTTTATGCTGCTTGTATCCCCAATCGTCTGTTCTGTTTGTGCTGTATATTGTGTTCTGTACCTTTAAACCTTGTTCTGGGAGTGAAGGGGGAGAAAGAACAGCGCGCAGTTTGTTTTGAGGAAACTGCCTGACTCCCCCACATTGCTGCTCTCCGGTGTTCGTCCGAGGCACGGACAGCGGTGGGACAGAGATCTCCTGTGCTTTTAGCTAGCTAGCTAGGCAGAGAAGACTCCCTGGGTTTTTTTGGGTTTTTTTCCTTTTTTTCTTGGGACTGTTTAAATCTGCTCAGGACTGAAAAACCCAGAGGAGCAGCGAGGGCTGGCACCTGCGGCCCCGCCGGGCCTGGACCTTCGGAGAGACTGAGTGAGCTGAGCTACACCCACGGCAAGGACTGTCTCTGTTTGCCATCTCTCTTCGGAGCGGGCAGAGGTTTTATTGTTTCATATTATTAATTCTTTGCATTTGTGGGCATTTTGTTTGTTAAATAAATAGTTTTTTCCACTTTTCTCCGAGGAAGTTCTTTTCCCGGACCGGCTGGGGGGAGGGGCCGTTTGGGTTTACTCTTCCAGAGGAACCCCTTCGGAGGTTTTCCCCAAATTTGCCCTAAACCAGGACAGTACCCATCTAAAGCAAGTTTAAATACTGTTTTATCACAATATTTATTATAATTTATCATAATTTTATCACAATCATCATAGTATTTGAATAGCGAATACCAAGCTTGAAGTTTTGTACTTTCAGTTCTTAATACCAAGTATGTAATTATGTATGAATAATGTGCTGAAGGTCTGTTTACCAGATCCGCCAGCAAGTCCCAACAGTTTCTTTGCAATGTTTTTTCCTCATACGGTGTCAAGAAGTACCTAGTCAAGAAAGAGAAGTAGAAACTAATGTTCTTCCAAGATGTAAAGGATATATGACTGTTGCAGCTGTCAATTTTGGGTGTGGGTGACATCAGTGTTTTCTGTGTAGGTGCAGCTAAGTGCAGATGGGGATGCCTAACCCTTCCCTCCCATGGTGTAATGAGTAGGAAGCAGATTCTCTGGAGAACGCAGAATTAATCTAAAAATAAGCATACAATTTACAACAAGCTCAAAACTATCTGGCTGTGATATTTTTTGTGGTTTACATCTTTAACATACTTTTTAAGACCAGTTGGAAAGCAGGTTCATACCTCTAGTTTGTAGGAATGAAGACCACTGATCTCAAAAGTTTGTGTGTTCTGTCTGGTTCTGTCTGTGGCATGATGAAGAGTCATGAGAAAGTTTCTTTTCCTTCCTGTATCTCCACTTTCCCGTCGTCAGAATAGGGTTTAAAACACTCTTCTGCTTTTTATGGTTCTCTTCAACATCCTGATAGATGCAGTTGTTTAAACACTAATTACTGTTACTCTCCGGTATCCCAGCTTCCTGACAAAGTACATTTTCAGTAAGATGCAGTCTCTGTCTTTTCCAAAGGTGGTAAAGTTACTGGGAATCATCTCCAGAACTCCTTTAGGACTCTGTGTTAACCATGAAAGAAACAAATTTGTTTCACTTCGGACTGTGCCTCCCTATGTTCCAGGGAAGTGGTCACAGCACGAAGCTTGCCAGGGCTCAAGGAGCTTTTGGGCAGTGCTCTCAAGCACATGGTGGGATCCTTGGGCTGGTGTGTGCTGGGCCAGGAGTTGGACTTGATGATCCTTGTGGGTCCCAGGATACTCTATGATTCTATTCTATATCAGGCTTACTAACAAGCATGTCATGTGCCACAGCTTGCACTGTGGCCAGCGATGTTTGTGCTCTGTTTGAGAATGCACTTTCATCAGATTTGTACAAACACATCAGTGCAACACAACAGTTAAGCTGCATGTTTAATTCCCTTGATATCTACTTTTCATCAGTCTTTGAATAACTCTTCCCATCCTCCCTTTTCTCCTCCAGCGCAGCTTTCACAGGTGTACATGCCTATTGTTCTTTGAAGGAAAATATCATTATGTGAGTCAGTTTTAAATCTCTGAGGAGTTAGAGTGATTGATATTTAATTTTCCTATGTTCTTAAGCGGCATTCAACATATCAAGTGTTAATGAGCAAATATAATTGTTTGAAGTGAAGAAGTGGCAAATTTAATCAGTTTGTAATAGACTACCAATCTGCTTTTAACAGAACTGGGAGTTGCCTAATCACCTGTTTATTGAAGTGCTACTGTCTTCCATACTAACCAGAGCCTGACATGCAGACTGGTAGCTTTCCACCTCAGCATTCATAGCATCCTACTGCTACCTTGAATTAGGGGAGAAAACGTTTTTTAAAATAATTTCTTAATGGAGGCTTTCTCAACTAAAAATCAAAAATTATTTTACTTCAGCTTTTAAGAGTAATACATTCAGAGTGTGCAATTTCAATTACAAAATTAATACCAATTTTCCTTAATGTGATAAGTATAATGTGAGTGGTAGACTGAATTTACGGCTAATAAAGACTTTTGGTGATCTGCTGTAATTGGCATCAACAGATGGGATCTGCACCTGAGTCACCATGATTAAAAAGAATCCCTCCTCAAAAGCTAGCATATTGGGTCATGCAGAACCAGCAGGCTGGTGCAATTTAAAACTCGTTATTTTGCTTTATATATCCCTTGTTCCCATGGATATAATTCTTCTTTTTATAGAAGAATATTTTGTATGGGAGCTCTTGTATGATCTGTTTAATTTACTGGCAGTTAAGGGTTACTTTTTTGCAGGAGTTATGTAATCAATGAATTTTAACCTGGTCCTTCCATGAGAGCATTAGGTTGAATATCTGTGCAATGCTTATTCTCACACACAGTGCTGGGTGTTCTGACTATTGTATGACTTCTGATCTAGCATGTCTCACCTTGATTACTGAACAGGAAAAAAATAATTGGGTTTTTATTGATTTGTTCTGTGTCTCCTGAAGCTCAGGTAGTTTACTGAGCTATGGTGTAACTTCTTTTAGTGAGTCCCTATCAGGGGTTTTGGATGCTTCCTCCTTCACAGTACCACCAGCTGCAAATGATGAGTGACAAATGAATGTTAACACACTTCTACAGCATCACTCATGGCCATTTCCACCAGGGCTGGTTTTCAAGCAGGTCAGTCATGTGTGAAACAGCAGATAACTCACATGCAGGCTGCATGTCTTTATATATAAAGTATGTTCTTTTGTGCATCTCAGACTTTTGAATACTCCCCACAGTTCAGATTGTCTCTGCTTGCTGCAGCATGCAGAGCAGCCGGATCTGAGATGTTTTGTGGAAATACTTCAGAGCATATCTTAATGACTGTAAAAAGTTACTCTTGAAAATAAAACAGTTTTAGATACAATGGCATAGTGTAGCCTTTCAACCTCGTTTTTTTTTTCCTCTGTATCCAGTTGTAAAGCAGATGCCAAATTGCTTTCTGTATTGGTTATTATGGAGACAGACATCAAGTCAAGTTGCAGTGAGGAGGAGGTTTTAGGTATAAGTTAGAAACTTTTGAAAATAAATATTTACAAGGAAAATGTTTACAGTCTTCACTACCAACAGCATAAACTTGCCTCTCTAATAACCCCTTTCGTATTCCTTCTCTTTTCTGCAAAATACTTGTCTTTCTTCCACGCACAACTCTCTGTGCTGTGCGAACATTTTAATAAGGGTTTTCAGAAACAAAAACACATTTTCTTTCAAACTGAAACTTCCCTTTTAGGCATCTGAAGCAGAAATAGTGCATTGAATAACAATATGCTAAACTTCCTTGGCATGTTTTTTTTTGTTTTTATGTCGCTAAAAGTTGTCACAACTACAGCAGTGTGGAAGCTCCACACTTCTCTTTACAGAGAAAGTTTTGCTTCTGTGGTTTTAGCCTCCAGATGAATATTAACATGTGAAATTACTTCAGAGAGAATTGAATAACAGCAAGGCAAAATAGTTGTCCACAATTTTTCAGTTTCATAGATGTTGTCATTTTTTGAAGGATGTGAGACTGAAAACAGCCAGGCTGTTTTCCTGATAGATATACAAAGTGATTGAATTCTATGTATCTATATTAATCTTGAAGATTCAACTGTGTTTGATGCTGTTCTTTACTTGTCAATCTTCACAACGTTACAAAGGTGGTTGAAGCCATCTGTCGTCAGTCAGAGATGAGCCCATTCTAAGCCCGCCTTTGGAAAGGTGAGGCTTTATAGAACCAAGTTCACCTGTTTTGCAATAGCAGTGACAAATGACAAAGAAGTTATGTTTTGCCCCTACCTAAACATGTAGAGAAATAATAGACCCTTTACATGTGAAAGTGGCATCTACAGGTTATATTGTGCAGTCATATGGTAAATTCACTTTAGCCCACTTGCTACTGTTACCCACCAAAGGCTCATGATAACAATTATGTTTGATTATCTGTTAAAAATTGGTACTTCTACTGGTGTAAAGGAAACAGTGTGTACTAAAAACTAGTAACCATCAAAGTCAATGCTTTTTACAAATTACCACTGTATGGTACATGAGAATACCAGAGTTTCTCTCTGCCTCTTCGTTTGTAATAGGACAGTTTAGTGATAACTGTCAGAACAGCTGTCGTTCACCATTTTCATGATTTCTGCATTTTTCTGTCTTTGCCATAATCAGCTGTGTGGTAGTTTTGTTTGTGTGGGGAATGAGACACCTGATCAGGTGGAAGGCTGTCAGTGCTGAGCTCCTATGGTTTTCTGATACAAAGTTGACTTTGGGCTTTGTTGCAGTGTTTCATTTCTCTGGATCTTTGCGTGCAGACCAAGTGAAACAGGAGCAGTGTTAGAAAACTGCAGATAGGTTCATTGTTAGGTGAAAGCACTTGCATTTTTCACTTGTGTGGCTACATTTCGCATGTAATACATCCCCACCTTTCATATGCCTTTGGAAATTCTCTGAAAGTACAAACAAGCTCTAGATATTATATAAATAATTATTTATTTGGCAGTATAAATTCCAAAATCCCATGCGTGCTGTTCTTTGACTTGCTTGTCCATGTGGCTTGTGAAACGAGTTTGAGAAAATTATGATTTTTCTGTAGTCCATTGTCAAAGCCACAGAGGAAGAAAAAGCAATTCTTCCTGTCCTCTTCCCCACACAGACTGAGCTGCAGTAAATCAGAAATAAAGGACTTCAGAGCATATATAGACCTCTGTCTCAAGGACAAGACCTTGGTTTGATTTCTGTGTTGTGAAAATCAGACTAGAAAAGTTCCAACAGATCGTTGCATACCAGATTAAGGAAATGAGAGTCTGCAGTAAATAATTGAAGGCAAATAAGACAAAAGGAAATGTTTCATGGTTGTAATATAGAAAATAGAAGATTGTGTGCAAAATAATATATTTGTCCTCTTTAAAAATACATAGCTTAAAATATATTCTGCAAACAGGGAAATGGTCATCTTTCTGAAATTCAAGACCTGAGCACACTATCCTTGTGAACCAAACACTTTCAGAAAGAAAAAAATTATAAAGGTGACCATCTATTAGTGTTGCTCACACTGCTAATTGCCTATATTATGCCCTAGAATCCATTTTTTGTTCAAGGAAGATGTGTACAGCATCAGCCATACAAAGTCACCTGCATGTCTGTATTTTAGAGGAAGGCAAATTATGAGAAGCTGATGTGTGATGAAAAGTTTTCCGTCTTTGACAGAAAATCAGTCATAAATTGGGCTTGATGTGGAGGGTACCTAGCACCCTTGACAGAGTCCTGTTAACACACCTGTTAATCAGTGAAGCCTAGTGCTAAAGCAGAAAAGAGGCAGAGGAAAGCAGTTTGTCAGAAAAATCACAAAATCAAAGCATCTTTTTTTCTGTGAAGTTTATTTACCAGATGGTCTTCAGCAGTCTGGAGGAAGAAGGCTTTTGGTCTTCTCATCTGCTAGACAAAAAAAAAAAAGAGGAGTGTAGCAAATTTACGAAACAGAATATATTTCAGAAACAAATATATCAAGAAACAAATAAGGCTGGGGATTTGGGGGTTTTTGGCAGCTTTGAGTGGTTTGGGTTTGGCAGGGGGTTGGGGTTTTTTTGCCTGTGTGGTTTTTGGTTGGTTGTTTTGGGTTTGTTTTTTTTTGTCTTGTGACCATATCTAAATCTTTGAAATCTGTTCTTTTCTCTCTTATATATCCTTTGGTGGCAACTGAAATCTCTATATTGATATGGCCACCAATGCACATGACAGTCTGGGTGATTCTGAAGCACTGCCTTTGAAAACAAAAAAAGATACAGGCTTACTGGATTAATTTCTTTCCCTCTCCATCTGTATTTTTCCATGCAGTTGCATATTCAGATGTAGACTGTGGAGATTCCCTCTGCTGTTTCTAAATCTCATTCTGTTGCAAGCATGTATTGTGCCTATACTAAGCACAAATACACTTGGCATGTTAGAATGGCATTCCTTGTTTACAGTGTATATCAAATACTGCAGTCTTGCATAAAATATAATGAAAAAACAGAATTAAAATGTTAACATTGCCCTTTCCCACTTGAAGTGGTGAAAATAACCATGTGGTCCCAAAAAATAACTACAAATAATAGTGCTGAGCTTTCGGTTAGGCAGATTTGATTTTTAATCATAATTATTTGACATTGAGAAGAAAAATATCCAATACACATTTATTTTTAATGACTTTTGTACATATCTTGATCTGACTTATAGTTGTTTGATACCGACTGTTTCTTTAAGGAAGAAATAAATGTACCAATGTTCTTTACCCTTAAATATAAAAGTGAGTGATACATCTCACTCACGAGATACTTATCAGGACAATAAACTATGATAGAAGGTTTTTCTAGCATTTTACTTATATGTTAATGTAGACTAAATTATCTTGTTTGTTCATCTCGGTAAAGTGTTCATGTTAATGCACTTAAACTCCCAGTAAAAGTTTAAAAAATACAGCATCTGAATATCTTACTCACATGCATGAGCAACATTCCTTCACAATAAGGTCCTTGGGGAAAAATAAAAGAAACAAGTAGCCAAAATGAACTCATATTTTTGAGCTAGAGAATAGTGATGATTTTATTACAATCTGATGCTTATGATTGACTCAACATGGAAATAGAAAGTAGAAATGCAAAAGACTAATTAGGTTCTTTTGTCCATTCCCTAAGGAGCCTTCTACTGAAGGGGATAAAATGATCTTAAACTTCTCATCCATCATCAAAATTGATTCTGCATTACAAGTTGATATGGAGAACCTAGTCCAATAAGTCAATTACTTAAGATTTTTGTTTTGGAAATGTTAGATGCAGCATGTTTTTATTAAAAAAAAAAAAATATATATCTGTATGCGTTAGTCTTTCCAAGCTCAGATGAGCTGTTTAGAATGAGTGATTAATAGGTATTCATATTTCCATGATGCAAATGATGCTTATTGAGAAGAATGCACAAATTAGAAAGAAAAACAGCTTTCTTAGTGGAAAACACTGATTCAGCAACTGAAACTTTCTGTTGGACTGCTCTCACAAAGACAGCTCAGGTTTGAACCATGGTCTCAAGCCTCCTGGAATAACCCTTCAGTCAGAGCTGTGACCTCAGGCAGAGAGCCTTTTGTTGCTGTTCCACCTGAATGTGCTCATACCTGTACCTCAGGTTCCCAGATGAGTCACCTATCGTTCTTCTGACATGCTTGACTGTAATTAAGCAATTAAAATATCTGTAGTACCTAGAGAGAAAGAAGGTCCGTGTATGAGTGAGACCTACTTCTCTGTAGCCAGTACACTCTGCCAGAAAATACATCTAGTTACAAAAGGCCTCTAGTTACAATTGCATTATTCAAAGCTTTCCTGTTTCATGGAAGAAAAAAATGAAGCACATTCTCTGCAAGCCACCATCTAGCAGTGCTATCTTAAAAGCTGTGAGGTAAAGATTCAAGGCTCTGGCATTTTTCAGGTAACCCACACAGCCCTCTGTAGGGAATTCCTAACCCCCAGGAGTGCTACATGTAGTTCAGAATTTGGAAGATACTGGATTTATGCAGTCTGAGAAAACGTAAATGAGAGAAACAGACCATTTAACATCTCTGCTGTGGTGCAAGCAAATTACATCAAAGAAAGAGTTCTTCAGTTAGACTGGATGAAGTTAAACTGCAACTACACTGCTTTGATGTTGGGGTTTGGTTGGTCGGTTGGTTGGTGGTTGGTCATTTTTTTTGGTTTTTTTTTTAGTTTCCTGCGGTTAAGATAAGAAAAAGCAGCTTTCTTGAGTGGCATAAGGGTGCATACATGGACAGTAGGACTGTGTACACTGCTTTGATTGCATTTAGCTTTGTCTCATCTCAGGCTAGCTGTTTAAATCTGGACAATTTCTCTTGATGCTAGTTCCTCTGTTACTAGTCTGCAGAACTTCTGTGAGTAGTCAAAGGGTGTTGTGGAAATGTGCTATTTATTCTTTGGGAAACCATATGACATTTTGATTTTATTTTGTTCAAATAGAACAAACTGAGCTAGTATTGGAAATCTAGCCGTGGAGAAATGTCAATCAATAAGTGTGTAACACTTTATTAGATGGAAACTTAGCTGGCAGCATTAGCTGTAGTGGTATAAAAATGTCTTAAATAGCACCTGTCAAGAGTGCACAAATAAAGTGTGGTCACAGCCTTTAAAATAAGTTCAGCAATGACTTGTTTTTGAAAATGGTGGAAATACTAACATGGAGCAGGAACAGGTAGGATTATTCAGGAATGGTAAAAGCTGTCATGTTGTGGTTGCTGTGTATTGTACCAAGGCTGTTCAGTTCATTCAAACCCTTGCTTCTGTTGCCTTTCAAGGTGTGTTTGGCTTCTTAAGAGGGGCATGAACACCTTTTGTGTATTCATTTTGGGCATTTCAAATGTAATGCTCCACTTCTGCTGTAGTGGAGCTCCAGTCCTGGACTGGACTGGACTGGACTAGACTGGACTGATAGATAGATAGATAGATAGATAGATAGATAGATAGATAGATAGATAGATAGATATTTCTAGATAGTACCATAACGCAGACAAAATAATGCATTGAGATGGGCACAGTTCCAGCTCAGTTAGATCTGTATCAATATAGAAAATGCCATATGATATTCCAGAGACTAAATACCACATTCCTCCATCTGACTAGCCACAGAATCATTGCAGAATAGGATCAGAGGAAATGCCAGCAAAAGAAATGATCCAGCTTTAGCCAACAGTTGATGTGTATGTGAATATACATACGCTTAGAAAATATGCATTTTTAAACTGATTATCTAGTTTTATGAAATGAGCAATTTTAAAGGAAAAAATCTCTGGAGTAATCAGTTTTATCATTGCTCAAAGGATAATATTTTTTTAAGTATCTCTATATTAAACTGGGAATTCAGAATGGAGGTTTGTTTTTTAATTTTAGCTATCTGTGAAACACTTGCATTATTTCATAAAACAGTGGGACTCTGGCTCCCCACTACTGTACATTGTAAATAGCAATGGTTTTGTTTTATTTTTATTTTTGAAAAGAATGGGAGAATTTACAGGTCAATCTTCCCCTTCTTCCTGTAAGAGGTCTAGTGCTGACTACTTAAATATAGGAGTAAGTGGTATAGAAAGCCAGCCAAAGCACTGGTCAGTCTCATGGGAGCTATACATAAAATTTCCACATGCTCCACAGTCACTTAGTAATCTAAGCCTTGTTGAAAGCTAATGGGACTTGAAAGCACTTTGAACATTTCATTTTGTGAAAGCCAATTTTCACATATAGCCGTGTGCAGGCAGCAGGGCTGGCTGACTGGCTAGCTCAAAGCAGGTAGGATTCAGTTTGTGCTTGAAAATCAGCCAATTACTATTCACTGTGCTGTCCCTTGGCTGGTAATGAGAGAAAGCTGTGTTTTTCCAGAGCAAAGAATACAGTAGAAAGCCTCTATGTTGCCAGTAGCTGCACTGGGCAGGATTTGTCCCCAATAAAGCATTTCAGCTTGCTATATAAGCAGCATTTTCCAGGAATGTCAAGCTAACAGGATTCAGTCAGATCTGTTTCTTATTGACAATCCATCTAAGTAAGGAAATAATGAAAAGCACATTTTAAATTCATATCTCAGTTCTTCTTAACCCATTTGACTATAGCTGAGTTGACTTACTGTGGAACAGTGTTGCTGCATACTGGTTTTTTGTGGGTAAGCATTATAAGGTGGTATCGTTGCAAAAGGCCAAAAAAAAGAAATGGCAGACTGGCTGCAACTCAGATATATCTGATACACATGGTATGTTCTGAAGCCTGGCTTAAAACTAGTGTTAGGAGAAAACAAACAATTTTATTTGTTTGTGAATTAAGTTCTAGTAGAATTTTTTGCTTACAAAATGGTATCTTTTTCTCAGCTCACTATGAAGCCTCTGCAAGTAGTTGGCTTCTCTCTCTGTGCCATCTCTGAATCTACTACAAATGGAAAAATTGTTAAAATAAGGTCTAAGACTGGGGCAGAGGATTTTTTCATACCTCACGAGAGTAGACACAGACTCAGGCATCCTTGCTGGTCTAACATACCTGTAGGCAACCAGCCTCGTTGGTAAGCCATCCACAGCTTTGTTTATTTATATTTTTTCCAAGGCAAGAGGTATTTGTAAGGAAGATTTTATCAGGAAATCCAGCATAGCCATATAATTACAATATAGTCCTGTTGAAGATTATGTAATAATTAATACTTGCAAGGCTAAAGTTAGAAAGTGCTTTTCAAATGTCATCACACTCAACATTGAAATTAAATACAAATTCAAATGAAATAAAGGGATAAAAGCAAAAACATGGGTTTTTTCAGCTCATTACAGGGGGTTTATTTATTTCATTGAGATTCTTCAGTGCATAAAATGGGTATGACAGCTAGAAACTAGCAATTAATAAATAACACCAAAGCATTAGTGGGCAAGTTTTGCCAGTACAAATGTCTGTTGCTTTTCAGTGTGCTAATTGTTACAGTGATAGGCCTTGGAGGAGACTTCAGTAAAAGTGAACAGGTGGATGACACTGGGGTACCTTTTACCCTCAATGCTGTTTTGGTTTCTGTAATAGACTTGGGAGGACTGTTAAAGCTTTTAAAGAAGCTATTAAAGAAGCTGATTCTTCTGATTCTTCTGATTCCTGTGACCTGATTCTCTTTCATCATTATTTTCTTGAGACCTAAAAACACAAAAGACTGATCCGTATGCATTTTGATAGCTAGTGGTGAGCAGTGGGCCCATATGGTGTTGTGGTATCTTGACTTCAGCTTTGTCTCAGGTACCAAAATTGTTCATATAATTAGGAACACACATACTGTGCCTATGAAAATGCTCCTGTGTGAACCTTTGAAGTTAAGTGTATATGTTACAGTAGAAAACAAATGTCTAAGCCTATTTTGAGAGAGAAAAGACTGCATAATCTTCGCCTGAGTTTTTGAAGTTTTTATATCAGAGTTTTGTTCTGGACTTCACAGAGGCATTAAATCCTTAAGAGCTCCTGGAAGTGTGAGTGAAAGTTCAATGCGTGCTACCATAACTATTCAACAAGCATATGGTGAAGACTGCTCCTGACAAATCAGATTATCAGCAATTGAGCAGATCTTCAAAGACCTTCCATTCAGAAACCAGCTCATTTTGGAAGGTGAATTCAGCAACAGCTGTACTGCTGCGCAGCCATGGAATTATAAAAAATACTGAACCAGCAGTTTATCTTGCAAGTTGGCTAAGTCAGCACAACTGGGATCTGTACCCTTTCTTTCAGTAAGCTGACTATTTTAGATAGAAAGATGAAGACAGGTTACTTTCTGAAAAGGTAGAGTTCAATCTTAAGACTAAGACTCCTTAGCCTACACCTGGTCACCTAAGGAGGTGTCCAGATTTGCAGAGCTGATGACCAGTGATGAGCTTCCCATGAGGTAATTGGGAGACTGACAGAACTGAACAGTCATGAAAACTTGGTCACATAATGATGCACCTGCAAATTCCTGTTGGTAAAATCTTGGGCACATTGCCTTATTCAGTAGGGAAGAAAAGTGTTCTGGTTACAGGAGATGTTCCCTTGCCTGCAGTCAGTGACATTTGTAGTGTAAAGTGACAATTAAGTGCAGTTCATTGCATACCTTTTTCTTAAAGAGTATTTACGTCCAAATTCTAGCGTGGTTAAAAGAACAAATAACATTTTCTTACGGATTATCAGATCTCTGGACTGGCAGTGCAAATTTGAAATTTTGCTTTCTCTTGTGAAATAAATTATCGTACTAACAGCTACATCTGTCCCCAAAGGTATATTATTGTTCTTGAACTTTTTAAACTACTGCCTTGTAGTCTCCTCTCCCAACATTTTATTCCCCTCTGTTTTTTATGCTTTTGAGTGTATTTTAGCCAATTTCTGCTGCATAATGGGTTTGGGGGTTTTTGTCACAGTAGTTGCAAAAGGAATCATTGCTTTTGGGCTTTTGTTGTTATTTTTGTTGCCATGCAGCCATATCTCTTAATAAGAAAACACTCATTGTATCTCAAGTTCATTTTGAAGGGAACATATATAGTAAAAGAATGAGGGCTGAAATGCAGCTCCCTCCAAGTAGGCATATTAGCTAAGTGTCTTTCAGTAGTCAAGCTGTAGGCAGTCACAGCAGCAAGCAGCAGGTTTTTGCTTCAGTAAAAAGAGAAGGCAGTTATCATTGCTACCAGAAACTGCAGTAACCAGAAGGTGAAGGGACCATTTTATAATCACCTGCTCAAGCAGTGTGTTCGCGTCTCCTCTCTGTCAGGGGTATTTCTGCTCTCTTTACAAGATGGAATTTATCTGCTGCAGGTATAAGTCTCAAATCTTGTCAGTCCCCTACCCCTTTCAGCACATTTTATGGCTCCCACTGCCCATGCGCTGTCCCTGGGGAGCCTTTGGAGCTTAAGGGTATCTGTTCATTTTCTGCACATTTCTAGCTTTAATATCTATCACTGAGCTTAGTCTCAGGTGGACCAAGTGTTGGCTTGTGGATTTGACATTCTATGCTAGAAAAATGTTTTAAAAGCTGTTTGTTCCTTGTCTAAGCTGCTTCCTTTTCTAGAAATTGAAAAATGACCCATAGATTTAAAAGTCCTGTGTGAGTATGTGCTATATATGCTTCAGGATTAAGGCTTCACTTGTTTCTTCGTGTCCTTGCTTTATTCCCTACACCTGAAAACTTTTTCCAGCATTCTGAGCTAGTTCATCACATTCAAATTGATCTTATACCCCACTGGCAGTACCAGTTATTAGAAGTGGGTCTCACAATAGGAAGCAGAAATAGAGGTGCTAGAAAACTCTGGTTACAAAAGCAGCTTTAAAGAGTCTAAACCATTCATAAAAGCTGTGTGATGTTCCATTTCCTAATATGATTTTGTTCCCAGAGCAGCAACTAACGACTGCTGGTAATAGAACCAATGCTTGTAATATATACAACCAATCGTTTCTGTTGAGTTTTTTCAATAATGGATTAAATTAGCTAGGGGTTTGGAGGGTTTATTTCTTTTTCTTATTTTCCTTTGCTTTTCATTTTTTGGTTGCAGTATGTTGCTGATCTCTTTTTTTTCACAGCAGAGATCTTTGATACCAAGTACTGTATTGTGGAGCTAATGGGGTGTGCCGCAGGCTTTCTGCCAGGTAGCACTGTACCTTCTCTTCAGACCTTCTCCTCTTGCAAGGGGGCAACTGCTGAGAATAACCTTTCTGCCTATTGTGCTCACATCTGTTAAGCTGATGCTTAGAACAATTACAGGCTCTTTCTCCCCCTACCACGAGTCTCTGGAATCAAGTTGTTCAGTTCTTCAGGACAATAAATCCCACAACCCAACCTAGCCTCTAAAGCTTTTCAATTCTCGCTGGAGACAAGTTATAATTTATTCATATGTCAGAAAATATTTTTTAAAATGTCAAGAAGAAAAGAAAAATGGGATATAGAAGAATTACTTTCTGAGACTTTAGGGTAAGTTTTGGGGTGGAGGGTTTTTTTCAGTGTCCTGAACGTGAAAGAAGTTTGGAGGCTACATGTAAGAATTGGACCCAAAAAGCAAGAAAATGTGAGAATATGAAAGGAGAGCAGGAAATCCTGTCAAGCACTTTTAATTATGATTGTCTTATTTGGATAGTAAGATTGACAAGAGCATACTCTGCACTGCAGAATAGGACATTTCTTCTAGAAGTACACTTAGAATCAATCTTGAAGGACTTGTCATAGCTCAGCTCTTTCTCTGGCCTGCAAAGAACCATTAATGTTCATGAAGATTTATTTTTCTTATACTTTATTATCTTTTTTCTTTATGAACAATGAGAAATTCAAAATCTGCAGGAATAAATTAGTGTTTAGGATCTCTTCCCAGTTGTAATTTGTGATTTCTGCATTTGAAATGTAGGAATCTTTCAGTCACCACACAAATTGTGCAGTCTGTAGGGAAAAAAAAGAAATCAGGATTAAATTGTTGCAGGTTATCCCAGAGCTGTCAAAAAGAAATGACTGTTGCAGTGTAGGGTCCAACTGTTTTGTATCTCAAGTGAATCTGTGGGAAAGAAAACTGAATTAATACATAAAGAAACTTGCTACATTTCCCCACAGTTTCTCAAAGATTCTGGCTTCTTGCAAGGGGGCGGGACCTGTGTAGACAGAAGACCTTTTCTTACCCTTCTGCAGCATTACCAAAAATATACTCAGATTAAATTTATTGAAACATCATACAGTCCTATGAAGACAGAATGCAGGGGAGCCATCTAGATTTTCTCCATTAAACCAGGATTCTTGAAGCAATAGTGTTGTTATATTTTTGTTCTTGATCAAGCATAATATTAATAATGTGTCATGAACTTGCAGGCTTTTTCCAGGACACTACTCTGTGGAAAATCACCTTTCCCTAATCCTACTTTTAGCTATGCTCCTTGAAAGATAATAGCAGTAGTAATTTAGCTGAATATTTGTTTCAGATTTGAGAGGAAGGAGAAAGCTATACAAAGATAGTATTTCCTACAGTGAGTGGGATACTCTGATTCGTTATAATTGGTAGGAGAGGCTGACACAAAACCTTTCCAGTGCTGTTGTGACTTTAATTGCCAAAGAAAGCTACATTGAGTCCTAGAATATTAAAACACAAACAAACTAAACTTTCACTATAATATATATTAATTATATTACTGTGACATTCAAAATTGCACTTGGACCATGACTGTATTCCATATCCAGGACACTTAGGAAGAAGTAAAATACTTGCTGTAAATTTCCATATGATGGAGAGTGATTAAACTCGTGTTGTAATTCAGGATGAAATTTCACAAAAGTATCACCTGTTCTGTGCTGTTAATTAAAAGAAGAAAAGAAAGGTGTTCAGTTTTGCAGCCATAACATCAGCTTGAATTTAGTAATTTCAGAAACTGTAGTTTTAGATTCTGCTGTTAATTCTACTCTTAGGACCTTCTGACATTTCTGTGTACTAAGAGTCATAGCTTCCTGTTGTTTTAAATGTCTTTTTCTCCTGTTACATGAACAATGAAAGCAATTCAAGGAAACCTATAAGGAAATGAAAACTATAAGGAGACCTATGAAACTCATAACGCATGCATTATTTTTAAAGACAGATAAAATAAGGGGGAGAATGCATAGCTTCTTTAAATGATCTGTGCAAATTGTGGGTGGAAAAATTATATTTTGGAATTGCTGTAAATAAATACAGTTTTTTAAAAATTCAAGAGCTTTAGTCTGTTACCTTTTTCTTAAATTTCAGATCTAAGTTACATCATAACTGTGATGTTACTTGCCTAGTGAGTTGGTTTTGGCTTGCCTGTAATATCATAGAGTCACAAAGTCACCAAATGGTTTGGGATGGAAGGGATCTTTAAATACCATCTGGTCCAAGCCCTCTGCCATGACAATGTAGTAATAATATATTACTACATTTCCCACTAAGTACTTGATTTTAGAGTGAAGATTTTATTTTCAAAGGGGCCCAAAGCACACAACATGGGTGCAAACTGCCCAAATCTGTCAATGATATCAATCTGTCAATCCGTATGGTTTGGTAATGCTTGAAGAGTGTTGGCTTCTTTACTAGAGGAACATTAGGCCAATACATTATCCATTTGTTCTCCAATTAGCTGATTTAAGTCATTCCTCTAAATAAGCCCCTAATTGTTTACTGCAGTGTGACGGTTCAGTAATGGATTCAGTATGGATGTTAAGCTTATAGTTTATATTGTTTACTCTTACTGGCTCAGTGATTTTAAAGCACTGGTTTAAAATTGGGGTGGCACACTGAGCACTACAGATAAGACATGTAGGCTACAAGCAGACAGTACCAGGTGCACACAGAGATGTGGTTTTTTCTCAACATTTTACATTTCTGTAGCATTTCCTGTGAGCTGGTACCCAGCCTCAGCACGATGCTGGAGGAAGCTCTTCATGAACAGAAGCACACAGGTTGGGGAAAGCACTGCAGAGTTCCTGCTGCCATGGCACACCAGGTTTCTTTGCCACTTTCCCCACTGTTTAGCAAAGTGATATACTGCAGCAAAAAAACTATAACTTCTGTCTCACTTCAGGAACTACAATTTAGGAGCTGGGCTAATTTGATGGATAGTGTATACTAAGAAAAATATTAGAAACCAGGAAAGGCCACATAGTCCATTGAGGCTCATTTCATTCCAAATATACCTTCCCTAGGTTATCATCCAATTGCTAAAAGAAAGAGTGATGTTATCCATTTTTTGTAATTCCACTTCTGAGTATTATGGAGATAAATACCTAAGTGCTGGAGAAAGTTAGTTCAGAACACTATTTCAGGAGAAAAATACTTAAATGCAGATAGGTAGGATGACAGAAAAGAAATTGACCGACCCTAAATGAAAAATATGATGATAGTGATATGAATATATGTGTACAGTCACAGTTTTGCAAAGTTCCCCAGAGACAAGCTTCCAATCATGAGACTTTCAGATAGTAACCTTTAATTTGATTTATTGTTTCAGGACCAATGCAGGAGACAATATATGACTTCTGGAGAATGGTATGGCATGAAAACACAGCCAGCATAATCATGGTGACTAATCTCGTAGAAGTGGGAAGGGTAAGTGTTTTTTGTACTTAAAAAGATGAAAGACGTCCAAGGTGTTTGCTTTTTGCAATTAAATAACAGACCAACAAGCTTCTTACATACTAAGTATAGCACATAAAATATGTGACTGCCTGTGCTGAGAGGTTCGTTATCAATTATTTTTAAACGTGCCTTGGATGCTTGGCTTTGATAACATTAGCACAATGAAAAAGTAACTGATAAAGCTGCATTCTGTACAGCAGAGTCTGCAAAGACTGACAAAGAGGGGAGGTGTCATATGTTTGTACATATCTCAGATATACCATTTCTCTTAAGAAAATCAGTAAATTTGTTGCACGACAAGGTATGGAATCATCTCTTTATTTTTTTTTAAGGAAAGCTAAGGGGGAGTCATTCTGAAACACATAGTTAAACTATGAAATTGCTTCTTGGTATATTTGTCTATATTGGTCTGGTTTGTTTGGGTTTTTCTTCCTTAAAGCCTTCTGGACTAAAACAACAAAAAAATTAGTTTTACACATTTATGCACTGTTCATTGATCAGGAGGTCGTGTTCAGGAGCTGGATAGTAAAGGAAACCTTGAGTTACCTGATTGATAGTCTGTGTACTTCTCTCTCCTTGCTTGGTGACTTCTAAAGTAGGTCTTCAACTCCAGTCGTTATAGCTAATTTTGTTTTCAACAAGTATTGAATGGAACCTTTTTCTTTGTTTCACACAATTGTCAATAAGTGAGTTTTTTCATTTACTGCTTTGTCTGTGCACTGCTGTCTTAGTTCTCATCTGGGATGGTTTTTTCAAGAAAATTTGCTTGGGAATTTGGCATATAGCTTTCAGTCGATATGAAAAGAAATCCTACTGCTTTTATGGGAACTACTGCAATTATTGTAAATCAAAGTGTTAAAATAAGAAGTCAAATGCACACATCTTGGTTTGAGCAGCACGGTTTTAAGAGATGTTTTTAATTTCACACTGGTGGAGTATCTGATACCCCCTCTGCCCTGTGGCATTTGCATTAGGAGAGAGGTGTTTATGTGGTGTGAGTTAAAGTCCTTTTGAGCAAGTCCAGTTTTACAGTCTCAGTTTGTTCTTCCATATGTATGTTCTTTGTGAACTGATAATATAAATCCTAACATGTAGATATCAGTGTGCTCAAGCCTGCTAACAGATCAGGTGCCAGTATTATTTTTAGATGTAAAAAAGATGGGGATTGTGACTGCAATTAACACCTGCTGCAGGAACACATGTACAACTAATTGCAGAGACAAAGAAGGATCACGGAGGCCGCTTTAAAAATGCAATCCCTTGAGTGAGGAAGAAGGTAGAAATGGCTGGATGGTCATGTATCAATTCAAAACGGGTGGATTTGTAAGAATAGGAAGCTCTCCAGCAAACCTCTTTGTTAAAGCTTTATACACATTCATAAGTGCCCAAGCGAACAACTTAAAAAGGGATGTTTTCAGGGTATGAATAAACAAGCCTGAGAGCAAAAACAGCATTCTGCATGAAGCCACATACTGTTTTCCCAAAGTCAGTGTTTGGAAGCACCAATTAGAGTGAACTGTCGGATGTCAGCAAGGGAGACACCAGTCTTGGTGCCAGTGCTGGCAGCCTCTGCTCACAGCATTTAGGTGCAAAGCACATTCCCACAGCAGCAAGGAATGGTTTGTGCCACCGTGGAGATTTCTTCAGGGTGCGAGAGTCCTAGTGGGATACAGATCTGCAGCTTTGTTGTTTCTGGCAGTGGTAGAAATGACTTTGTTCTCACTTTCTCTGGAGGCCAGCATAGGTGAGATCAGAGAGCAGAAATTGAAATGAGCTTTTAATGGAAATAAAATCGTATGAGCCACAGAACAATGCGCTCACTCCTCCATTGGTGTTTTTGTGCCACTCCCAGAGCTGGAATCATCAGCAACAAGGAGGCAAATTACAAACACACCATCTGTCCCACAGCCCATAACACAAGCTCTGTGCCACCTTGAGTAGTAATGATTTTAATGGACTTTTGGTAGCATTCCTGTAGGGCAAACTTAATAACCTTCCCAAACTTGAGGTTTTCTATTTCTATTGCTATCACTGGTATAAGATTTATAGGGGTTTCTTGTTTTTACTTTTTTAACCGTGTTGACCCGTTGTAAGCCAAGGACAAAAATTCTTTGCATTTTCGGGAAACCGGAATTTTCAGAATTTAACGTGTTTGCCACACGGTGTACGGCCTTCATGAATTAATCATTGAGGGGGCGTATGTGTATTTGTTTACCAGGACTGGCTGGATAGTCATTAAATCAGTGCTAGGAACTTGCTTCTTGCCCTGGAGCATTATGCATCAGGACTGTTTTAATTGCTGCTGGAGGAATCACCATGAGGCTGTCCCTAATGCAGGCACCTGCTGCAAATGACTCAGTCCCTGCATTACCCTCCAGCAGGGTCCGGGTACATCTGCCAATATCTGTCATTATCTGAGGCACACTTGTCAGAACCACACATCCCTTTAAGCTCTTGTGTGTTCCAGCGAGGGACCCTTGTCAATGTTTCTGGCACCTGCAGACTGCTGTGCACCTGGTATTTAAATGGCACCGAAATGTGTTTTGATTGTTTTCTCTCTTTAATGAACCCACCTGAGGGACATTTAGCTCTTTATCTAGTAGCCTGTTACCCAGTCACTCACATCTACACTGCTTGTGTGGAAATTCAGAACTAGCTTGCGCTGTTACACTAATCCATCTGCCAGAAGTCTTATCACAAAATCTGCAAGGCTCCCTAAGGAGACTTTTGTACTGATAATTTAAGCTAATGATTTCTAAACATATTTAGTCAGTTTTATGAAGACCTCATTAGAATGTGACTGTTTATTAAAAATCTAAATGAGGTCTCACAGTCATTTAGAAAAAGCACTGCTGAGTTGCATGAATAGTTCTTTGATAAAGGATGATGAAGTGGCTCTTAGTTAAGGTTGGCCTAGGTTGGCATAACAACTTTTACCGAAAAAAAACCTGAACAAATAAGCAGCCCTTGAAGCAACCTTGAAAAAAGGTCTCTGTCTTCTTCATGCTGGGATCAACAACTTTTCACCCACAATGAAGTTCACAAAAAGAAAATGGCAAATAATTAATGGTAATGATCCAAGAATCAGAATTTTCCAGGCCACACACTAATGGATACAAAGCATAAATGAGAATCAAGACTCGTATAATTACACAAGTGTGACAACAAGCTGTTTCAAACAAATGTATTCTGGATTATATTAATGCAAGAGGTCTCTATGCCCATGTCTGTAAGTGGCAGAGCAACTGAAGATAGTAGTGTAATTTCAGGGAGCATCTTTACCTGAGAGATTTAGCATAATCTGGTGGATTATTCTGTAAGAAACAAACATTTTTTTTATCCAGCAGTATGATGATGTTATGAACACGTGAGGTGATCATAAAATAGACACAGAAGAACATCTTGCTTACTCCAAGAAACCACTCTGGAGGGAAAACTCTAAAAGACGCAGAAAAGCTGTGGGAACGGGATCAAGGTGTTTATGTACTGGCTAAAGTCTCAGGTTGTTCTTGATTTGTTTCAGTGTTTGCACACATTGAAACATTTCCGTCTTCCTTGAAGAGGAATGGTGGGAAGATTTAGAATATATTCAATTGTGCCATCTAGCTGTCACCTCCATCTTGTTCTTCTTGGGTTGGTACTAATACTTAGTTGGCAGAATCAAACTTGGCATGTCGCATTATTTGTCATTTTTCAGTCGCTTTCTCTCCCACTTGCTTTAGGCAGAAGAAATTTAGTAATAACCGCTAATAAATGCTGAAATGCACTGGCAAAATTCAGTGGAGGTGCTTATAAATAAATGCACTGCAAGGACTTAGGATTGTCTATCGTGCTTTTAATGTAACGAAGTATTCACAAACAAAATCACTATAAATAATAATAAAAAAATAAAACCTCACCCCAGGAGCATAGTAATTACAGTAATTAGAGTTTCTCAATTATTATTCAGAATTAGAAAACAGCCAGTGCTAATAATGTTAATAAGCACACAAAAGACTCTTTTTGTGAAAAGAAGCAAGGTTTACTACAACAGAATGCATGTGACACAAAGGGGGATGAAGGTCAGCCACAAACTGGTAAATAGCACCTGAGCCTGTGCCCACACCTTTGTGTTACCCATAGTGCCTCTCCCTGCCATCTTATCCCTCAGGAGCGGTGTGCTTTCCTGGTAGTCATTTCACACTCTTCCTAGGTGACATTAGTGACATTACCCTCCCAAGTGCCAGAAGGGCTGTATTTGCATAGGGGAAAAGGAGGAGTACAGTGGTGGTTTCACTTCTCCTTGGCTTGTGTTCCTGGACCTGTGCTTGGCGTGTTATGTATGTGGCACTTCTCTGCAAAAACAGGGATAAGTCCGACTTTTCATGCTTAAAAGAGTATTGGTTCCACATGACAGTGAGGAGATCCATACAATAGCCTTCTGACAGAGGGAGTATCTCCTCAGTGCTGGCTTGCTATGAAAAGCATTACTTGTTGTAAGATAAATGGTGTCAGAAAAGGGGTGTTTTTCCTAGGAAAGCCTGTGTGGGCACAGCCCTAAGCAGGGCTTGTTTATTAACAAATAAAACCCAAAAGTCTTTATGATGAACCAGATCTTCTTCAGATCTATTTGATAATTTATGTTATCAACAGAGATTAGACATCTAAAAAAACCTGCTAAATAAAACCCTGTCCAAAGACTTCCTACTAGAAACAGATTAAAAGAAAAAAAAACAAAATCTTCATAGGAAATTTCAGTAACATAAAAACTGTGTAAAACTTCCAATGGACTTAGCACCTACACTTAGAATGAAAGCGGAATTTTTTTATCACAAAGCTCTTACAAAGTTTGTACTTACACGTTTTGCAAGTTTTGAGAATCTTCCATGCAGATCCTTCTAATAAACAAAGGTAAACTCAAATTGTATTTGAGATTCAGATCACCCAATGCTGTGATCTTGCAGAGGTGAAACACAGTGACTCTTCAGCATGTCTCACAAACAGCACGTTTGTAGTTAGTATAAATGGAAGAACACTCTGTCTAATTGAAGCTGCCTCTAAATGTAATAAGCCAAATTGCCTACACTGGAATTAATTCAGGATACTGGTGTTACTGCTCCTTAGGAGGTGTGCCAAAGAGTTTGTATGCATACTGGTGACTAAGGTTTCATTTTAACTTTTCTACTGAAAGAAATTTATAAATTTCACGTTTTATAAATAAGAGGGGAAAGGTTGTTATATGAATCTATTCACTTCCTCAAGATAATTCTAGTCCCAACTTCTTAAATATATAAATAGTTTCCTTCCCCATCCACTGAATTTTTTTTTTTCCTAATCTTGTTTACACCCCCAAAATGGGACTTATCCTTGTGGTACATAAGCACAAGGTATTATATTCTGTTGTTATTATTTTGCTGTAATTCCAGTAGCTCTTATTGCATAGAGGACAGTTTATACTTTTACAGAATATCAATGAGAAAAACAGAAAACCAATCAAAATTTAGAACTATTGTTAATCTTTCAAGTCAATGAACCCTTCTAGTCATCAAAACAGATTTCATCTTTCTAGATTTTTAACCAGAAATAACAAGTTTATATTACTGCATTATACATAGTAGGGGAGGAGCCCTTAAGGAAAATTTAATTTGTTGTTCTTCAGGAAGGAAGGACTCTGAAATTTTTTTAAAAAATATGTGCCCAGGTTAGAAATGTTAGCATCATGAAACAGAAATCCAAGCTAGAGACATTCAGCACTGTCCCATGTCACTCAGAGCAGACATGGGTTCAGCTCCTCAGTGTTTTGTTGTATTCTCATCTCCAGTAAAAGCTATGTTTCAAAGAATGTTAATCAACACAGATTAATATCTTAATGCTTACTAATCCAATTGAGATAATTCACTTTGAGAAGTGAACAAAAGAGGTTAAAGCATAGACAAATGCACTGACCCCTTTGCTGAACCTACTGAAGTGCCACCAAGGTGTAGGATGCAACTTCACGTGCAGTTTGCCAAGAGGGAGGGCTTCAGGTTCTTACTTGAAATGTCAGGGCTAGCAAAATGGCTTCGCAACTGCAAATCTCCTCACCTCAGCAGTCTCTTGAAATTATCTCTCAGTCTCTCTGTGAAAGGAGAAGTATCCTGGAGGCACTGACACAGTTTTACTTTACCCAGTAGGGTAACATGTAGAGCTGTCTAACATCAGATGATCAGCTTTTAGAGCCAGAAGGCAATCCACTAAGTGGGTGGTGCTCTGTACCCAGCTAATGGTATGGTTTTGCTCTTGGAATGGAAGCACGGTTCAGAGCACAGACTGTGCTGCTCGATGCAGGCACATCAGGTCCTTGGAGCACAGGATCTGAGGAATAGGCCCATGATTTCACAGTTGTGTTAGGAATAAGACAGGCTTTGAGGAGCTCCAGCTAACCATCCTTCATCTTGGCATGGGACCACTCTTCTCATGTGTTCTGTGCTCAGCCTTTCTTCTTCCAGGGCTGTACTGAGGTACACAAAATTGCCTGAACATAAGCAGTGAAACGGAGACAATCCATATTCTTCTATTGATATTAACCATGGAGGTAGGAACACTGTAACAACTTTACCTTGGGTTGCCTTACGCTAAAACAACTCTTCTAGACCAAATCTTCTTTATGGTCAAAGGGAGGCCACACCATGGGTTTGGCCTGTCATCTTGATTTCATATGACCCACTCTTGATTTCATATAACTCACTCTTGATTTCATATAACCCACTCTGGTAGCATTGATGGGATGCTACCAGAATGCCTGAATCTTAAGAACAAAGGGATCACACTCAGTTTGTCAGGTGGAAAGCCTTCATTTATGGCTGCTGCTGGACATGTCCAGAAAGCCAGCTCTTCCGGGCAGAAGCTGAATGAAAGTGCACCCACCAGGCAACTTAGGGCTGCAATGTTGGGGCACCTTAGCAGAAGGTGGAGAATTATATCAGCTCTGAGTCATCCCTGGAAGAAGTTAGACTGAGCTAGTAAATTTATGGAGACATCTCTGCTCACCCTGCAGCTGTGAACAGCATAAAGACTTCTGGCTGACTTCACAGAGACCCATTCATCTGATGGTACTAAGCCGTATCTCAAATACTGTATTTCTCAATAGTCTTCCACACCTCTTTTAGAAAACTGTAGATTGAGGTACAAAACTAATAACAGACTTGCTCTAAAGCAAACAGAAGAAAATGAAAAAAAAAGGACGATTGGATTTTATCTCCTGTCAAAGGTTGTTTTATAACATATAAAATGTTCTTATATCGTAATACATTTTTCTGTTTGAGAAGTATTTAAATAAAAATACTTATTTTAGCTCAAGTCAGCCAAATAGAAGTATCTGTTATCCAAGCTATATCTGTAAAATCTGTTAAAAATTTTACCAGTGAGCATGGTTGGCTGTTTCATTTTATAGCCAAGAGGTTTCACTTCAAAATTTATGTCTGACTTATCACCATTACTTAGTTCAGGATTAATTTTAAATTAGAATGTATAATACTGCTCTTCACTAATGACAATCCATGCAGGGCATAGTCAGTTATATCACCCTTTTGCTAAGAATATTTCAGAATCAAAGGAAATTGGAAACTTTGAATAATCAGTGTTATTTAAACTGCTCTGTATGGACTGCAAACTGTATTTCACAGCCAGCTCACATATTAAGTCTGTAATATTACTCCTATTCCAAAATTCTAGGTAAATGAATTACTGCCCCAACTTTCCTACTGCCTTTAGCTACATGTGTCACATTGCCAAGTGGTTAAATATACACCTTCAGAAGTCACAATTTGTGTTCATTAGCCATCCACAGCCTACATTATTTGTTGTATTTAGAACTAGCAACAACAATTTTCCACCTTCATTTTTAATTCTAAGTTTCACACGTTAGACTATTTTACTGGGGGATGGAACTAGAGAGTGGAAGTAGATAATTCTCTTCTTCAAATTTCTAAAATTATTAGTAAAATAAACATGTTTGAAACAATTGGACAGTGTACCTTGGGATGAATAGATTAAACCAGAGCATTTTCATTATGTCTCTGGCAATCATCCTTTTATCTCATCTTGTGATGAACATCTGTATTTTTTGGCATGTTGGTAGGATATAAATGTGGGGTGTATGTGAACAAACTCTCAATTATAATTCTGCTCAGATGAGATTTCAAAATTATGTTTTCTGCTTTGAGGATGATATTTACTGTTATGGTAGCAACTGTGTGGAAAAAAAAAAGATCTAGTGCATTTAATATTCAGTTCTGGAATCATGTATCAATTATTTAGTTAAACCTTCTGTTAGTAAGGCTTTTTTGTAAAACACGTACCAAATGTTTATAAAATGGAAAAGATTCGTCAAGTTATGGTAGCTAAAGCCGTGCTAAAAAGAAAAAATGAACATATGCTACCAGCAGTGTTTCTGATATTTAATGAGTAAAACCATATTCTGTTTTGTTGCAATTGTCTTTTCTTGTACAAATAAAGGCCCCAATCCAGTAAGCATTTTTCAATGTGATTTTGATTTACACTTGTTAATCTACTTCTGTCTTTAAGACACCTTTGCATTTATCTGGCTCTAGAGGAGATGGGAGATGGATCTTTAAGTATTTACTTGACTTTTGGTTCACCAGGAGTCCATGTAGTTCTCGGGTCCAGAGCTCGGCATGGGCAGAGCATTGCAGAACAAGAGCCAAAAGTAGGAGAAAAGCCTTAATTAAAATAAAGTTGGGTTTGGGTCTTTTTTCCTCTGCTAAAGAGTGAATCATCAGTTCGTCTGTGGCTCTGACTGAATTCTGGCATGGTTCCCATGGCTTTTACCACCCCTATTCCACTTGGGAGAGTTTTCAGGAAATTGTGTTGTCATGGATCCTTCTGCTCAGCTCCAGTCTGCTCTGTGCCCAAAATTCCCTGTGCAGCAGAATACGAAATCCCCAGTGGGTCCAAGCTGCATGAGGCACAAAAGGCTATAACTTCTGTGCAACATCTCCCAATGCTTCCCTAATTATTCCACTGAATCATGTTAAATAAGGTTTAAAAAAGAGTGGATTCAAATCCGGCAGCTGAGGCATAAAAACATGGGGACCATGCTCTTCTAAATTGGTCTTTCCACATTGTCCCTAGTTCTTAGCCATAATCCAGACAGTCTGAACTTACCAAGGTAGAAACAGGCATGTTTTCCTTCGAGGAAAGAGCAATTTAATTCAGCCAAGGTTGCTATCCCCCTTCCCCCCCACCACCCGATTGTTTATTTTGCTAAACTAGAGCTGTTTCAAGGATGGCAGGCACCCATCAGAAAGAAACAAGGCTGAAGTTAGCAACAAAGAGATGTGCTGATGAGCAGTGCTGCGCCTGGGATCACGGCTGCAGCTGCTCTCTCCCTACCTGCATTGGCCCTCCCGTGTGGTTCAGGTTCCACCTGTGGAACGGATGTGTGAGCAGGCAGGAAAAGGGAATCAGCTCCCAAGAAGGGGTTGTCAGTAAGGTGCTCCAGCCCAGAGGCAGTGTGAATTGTCTCGCTCTTCAAGAAGAGTCAAAAAGTCACCTTATGTGTAAAACCCTGTTTCAAAGAGCTTCTGGCAATGACTGTAAAAGGGTCAGTTTGCTGGCCTGGGGGATTTGAACAATGTGAATTTTTTGGATTATTCTAACACTGACAAAACAATGAGCATTCAATGTTTTTCACTTAGCTTCTATGAGAGGGTTTTTGGAAATATATCTGAACAAGATAAGATCTGAATAAATATCAAGTAGATGCAACAATAGCAGCAGTAACTCCTAAACTGCTTGCAGCAATGTTTAATGTTTTTGAAATGTTTGTTCACTGCTTACAGTGGATAGATATGTTGTAGAGATGAATACACATTTGTCAGAGATCCTTTTGTTAGGGATCCTGAGAATGGCCCTCAGCTTGGTCCTTGGTTGGTGGAATCCTTCTCCTCTCTGGCACCCTGTCAGCTTTCTGGCTCTTGAGCATGGTGGGGGGACCAGTCTTGCTCCCCTTGCCCTGTTGCAGGAGTGCCGAGCACTGTCCAGGGTCCCAGGTCCAAGCCTCTCTCCATGGAAGGGAACTCTGGTGTTAATAGTCCTCCTGAGACCACCCTTAATACAGATGAAATGTGAAGACTGTAAAGAATTTTTTTAGCCAATACTAATGTGGTTACCAGGTCTGAAGACAAGCACAGAAAAATAAATGAAAACCTGCTCATAAAGCTACCTGAACTTTAGCTCTGCTGGAGGAGCTTTCCATCAGCTGCAAAAGCAGGAACAAGCTGTTAGGATGCTTGTATAATATTGTGGCTGGGAGCCAGGGCTTCTGACCAGGCTACTCTTTTTCTCTGAAGAGGATCCTGATGTTGGGCTGTGTTTTGCCAGCCCTTCAACTCAGTTCTATTCAGATTTAAATTTTATCCTGCTAATGACTCAGAAAAAGGGCCAGAACTAATGACCCTGCCTGGACAAACTTTTATCAGCCAATGTCACTGCTGTGGGGTGGCAAGTCCTCCCATCCATACAGACAGTAAAGAAGGATTGAACACAATTATCAGCTACATTCTGGAAAAATGCTTGAGAAGATGTATTTTCTTCTTCTTGACAGAACAGGGTTTGACTCTCTGCATAATCCTTTCTATACTAAACCTGGAATTTGTATAAATAAATCGTTCGAATTCTGCATTACAGTTTCCACTGTATGCTTATACACACATTCATCTGGTTTACCTTTTGCTCAGGATTAAACATGGTAGTAATACAAATATTTTTGTGTGAAAATAAGTTTGAGAAATACTCCATGAGTTGTGAAGTTTAATTTTTTTCTATCAGTTTTCCATTGAATATTTAAAGTGATGGAGTTTTTTGCCTGACTCGTTTAAGTGCATCTTTAGGTAAACTAGATTTACATATATTAAAAGATCCATTTTAAATTTTCTCTTTAGTGGGAGAAGGAGAAAAACTGTTCCATGCAGCAGATGTATAACAGATGCCACTCCTAGCACATACTGCACTACTGGATGATGGCCAGATGCAGTGGTGATAGCATAGCCATTACCATGATAAAGCAGAGTAAGAGAGAGATGTAAGTAATGTGTTAGCTTCCCAGCCCACCACTTTGTCCACACAAATGGGAAGGAGGAGAAAATTCGTAAGTCTGTCAGCTATCTACATCATCATATACAGTCCTCAAACCACCCACTTTTAAAAAATAGCAGTTTAGGTTGAGCTGAGTGAAATTAGTCCTACCCATAATGTTTGGAGTTATTTAGTGAATTAGTAGTTAAGCAATGTAGAGTTATAATAGTTAAAGCCTGGGCATAAACCTCAGCTCTTGACTTCAAGCACTGAGTATTGCTATTTGAGCTCTCATCAGTTCCTTTGGAAAGTTAATCCGAGAAAACAGGTGTTTTTCTAAAAATAGAGAATTATACAATAAATATCTTGAGTTAGAAGGAATCCACAAGGATCATCGAAGTCCAGCTCTTGGCCCTGCACAGCAGCATCCTGAAGAGTCACACCATGTGCCTGGGAGCATTGTCCAAGCGCTTCTTGAATTCTGTCAGGCTTGCTGCTGTGATTACTTTCCTGGGGAGCTCTTCCAGTGCCCAACCACCTTCTGGGTGAAGAACCTTTTCCTAATACCCAACCCAAACCTCCCCTGACACAGCTTCAGGCCATTCCCTTGGTCCTGTTGCTGTTCACCACAGTGGCTACCCCTCCTCTTCCCCTCATGAGGAAGCTGTGAACTGCAATGAGGTCCCCTACCTGTCTGCAAAATAGTTTTAGCAGGTAGAAAGATATTTTTAAGAGAAATCAACAAGTAGAGGTTGGGGAAAAAAACTTCTGGTAGTGTTTGTCCCTCTGGGCACACTCTGCTTTGGAAAGCACAGGAAATGAACAGTTACCATAACTGAACTATGCAGGGTATAAATATCCTTTGTGATCCTAAAAGAATTGCCTTACTTCACTAAGCACAACACAAAGCTCATGTGCAACTCTGAAAACCTGTCTTAAAAAGAGAAGAGGCAATGTCCCTCAAACATTAAGCATTTCCACGTGCAGAAAATGTGACTGTTTTGTGCATGATTGCACTTCAAATCAGAAATCATTGCACAGAATCCAAAATGGATTCTGTATGAACCTTCTAAAATAAATGAACCTTAATTTCTTCTGTATCTTTTAAAGGTCAAATGCTGCAAATACTGGCCAGATGACACAGAGATATATAAAGACATTAAAGTTACCCTAATAGAAACAGAGCTGCTGGCTGAATATGTGATTCGAACGTTTGCTGTAGAAAAGGTAAGTTTCCAAATTCAGTTTTCTTAAATACAGTGGTATCTGCCAAAGTAACTTACATGCAGATTCAACAAGGCAAAGTTAAATCTTTTGACTGACATCCTGGGTTTGTAGGTATTTTTGGGTAAACGACTACCGCCCTCTTATGGTAATCCGTGTTTTGCTTCTTCAAATGCAGCAACTGTTCTGTGCTTTTCATCATTGTTGGCCCCCGCCTGAGTTAGAAAAAGTGATGTTCCTTGCCTAGGAGAAATCGAAGCCTCCTCCCAGCAATCAATTGAACAACACATTTGTGCTGCTTTCCCATCTTACGTTCCCTACAATCATTTTCTGTCTGTACCAGAGGCTGCATGCAACATGATTCAGAAGCCTGTGGTGGAGAATACTGTTGTCTGTTGGGCTGGGGTGTGCCTGGTTTGCAGAGACAGAATTGTAACAAATTACTGTTCTTCTCAAGGCAATTTCCTTTTTCACGTGGAATCTGTCCTTACATGGAGAGTTCCAAGCAATGTGTTGTATTACTGTTTGTTAGGATAATGCCACACATTTGTTTGGTGTCTTGTAGCTTGTAGAACTTGCAGCTCCCCAGCTGCAATATATCAAAAACATATAAATAACAAGTAAGGTACTCACTGAAAGCGAGAACAGGCAGGGTCAGTCAGTGGTGAAGAGTACCTTGCATTTTGTGTCAATTCAGCAGTTTCATTCAGAATTCATTAAAGGACAAAAACATTTTAATTCTATGTATCACGACCCATTTGAGTTGCAGAACACCCAAGGAAAGAGCCTCCTTGTTAAGCCTAGATATTCCTAATGGGACACCGAAGTAATGCTCCATCACCATGAGTAGATTTTCTTAGAATTAGCTTAGAAAGCTTCTTTTCATTTAGTTGCAGTACCCAGGATTTATTGGTTCTAACAATGAAGTAGCATTCATTTATGCATTTGAAGAACATAATATTTAGCATCAAAGAATCCTGCACCCAGGCACCTGAAACTGCCAAAAAGACTGCCCCACAGGGTCTCTGTACACACATCCAGAGTAATAAAGGAATTAGGGTTTTTTTACTGTTTTATTCTTCAATCTAATACTTAAATATGCATCAATACAGTAACCTGAGGGTAATGATAATAGAATTACGTGGTTTGAATGAATTGAAATATTGTATCATGTTTACCACTATACATACTGTGTACTGAATTCACTCAAGCCTGTTGTTTCCTTGCATTTAGGTATTTTTAATAAACAGATGAGAAACGTTGGCTACACTTTGAAGTAGATGAAGCACTAGTTGATTTCTATTCTGCAAATTTTAAGCTCATGCTTTGATGTTAGCTTTTCGCTTTTTAACTGGGACTGAAGAAAAGACCTAGAGGATTTTACAGTTGAACATAACCAAACTGTCTTGAATAAGTGCATTAGAACAGATAGAGATAAAAGGCACTAAACATTTTATTTCTTTTTAAAAATCTCCATCTGAAAAGATTTCTTTTAGACGCTGCTCTTTAATAGTTGGTACTTTTTCAGTAAGCCTCTAAAAGCAGTGTCACTGTAGTTTGAGTAAAGTACATTTGTTTTTACTCTATTTTCCATATTTTTAACTCCTCCAATGGTACTGGAACACCAAGTCTGTACATCTCTTTCACCATAATTCTCTCAAGTTTGTATTTTTGATGTACTGAGATTGATACTTTTCACCTTCCCTAAGTCAAGGTTCATGATGAGACAGAGAGCACCCTAACCAAACATGCAGATAATAGTAATTGAAAGGTGGAGTCTTTCAATTAACACTGGAGTCTCTGTTCCAAAGGACTTGCAGATTTCACTAACAGGAACTTTAGTAATTCAACAGGAAAAATTACAGAGTTCTTTGCCTTAGGTGGCCTAACCCCCCATGTCAGTACAGGGTGACTTCTGGGGACAGCATCTGAAATCCAGAATGATTAAAGATTTAGCGCATATGAACTGCAAGGGTGGAGTTAAGAGAACTGGCCTTGTCCATTGTGGTGGAGATGAGGAGGAGGGGTAGGGAAGATCTAATTGCAGCCTGCAGCTACCTCACAGATGTTCCGAAAATCAGAGGAATCAAATTCTTCAAGACCTCTAGTCCCTTCTGACCATTCTTTCTGTTTGTTGGTGAACATCTCATACCTGCTCAGAAAGTACAGTTTAGAAATTGATTTGATTGAAGATAAATTGATCACTTACTTCAGGTTTTTTTAATGGATATTGAGTAGTAGGGGGATAATGCTGAGAAAATTGAACCCAAAAGTGCAGTCTGATTTTGAAGACTGTTTCCTAGATATGCTTTGCATTGTGTGAATAAGCAGTTCCTTTGGAGCAGTTTCTTTACAGCACAACAGTTAACTCAGATGAATAAGTCATACATGAATAGTAACATAGAGCAGCAGCATAAGTTTTTGTAGAATTTTTTAACATCCTAGGGTTTAGCAGTGTACACCGTTTTCTGTTTGTTTCAGCTGTATAGTCTTTCCCAGCTGAGCATATGCTTTTATGATTCATGCACTTGTGTGCTATTTTGGATTCAGAAACCAGCAGGAAAGCTAGATATAAAAAACATTCCTTTGTAGATATAATAAGAAAACTCATTATAAAAGTATCCTATATGCAAAATTTTTCCTAAGTAGCTGTTAACAATGACAGACAAAAATGCAGTCAGCCTGACAGGCAGTCTTTTCACAGCTAAGGCAGAAGATGTACAGGACATAATGTGTATGTCCTGATATGTGTAGCAGCCAGGCACATTGCTTTGGAGGGGCAGTTTGTATTTTGTAAATTGATTTTGAAAATCTCAGCTGTATACAGCATGAAGAATTTGTATGGGATACTCACTTCAGTCCTCAGCTTGTATAGTCATGGCATTGCTTTTTTTCTATGGGATCTTTGTTTCTTTGAGGGTCATGGGCAGCTGTTAAAAGCAGTGTAAAAGTGTTTGAGACACTACCTTCACCTAACCAGAGCTATTTACAGAGTTGAAGGCCTTGCTTACAGTAGCAGAGATGCGTTAACTAACACACTCAAATCCCCAGAGAGCAGGGACCAAATTGTATTCAAATGTGTTTGCTAGACTGTCTTTAAAATGCAAATTGTTTTGTCTATTCCTGGATTTCAACATGTTTTAAAATTGGTTTTTAGGATATAAGGTCATTTCTGTGATCTCCTCAGTCCACATCACTGCCTGATTTGCTCTTAATCCTCTGCCTTGCCTGACTTTTTGTGTCAATTTCCAGGGGAGATGAGATATTCCTCTGGGCAGGTGTGCTGTCTCCACAGACCCCCCAGCCTGAGCTGTCTGAGCATCAAAGACTCCAACATACACTGTGCTCTCTCTAGCCCTGTAGCACTGACATGTCCAAAATTTCTCCACCGTTGAAAATCCCAGACTAATGCATAATAACAGTAAATTAGGAAGCCTATATTCCTTGTTATTCAAGGATAATAAAATCTTTTGTATGCAAACCAGCTCAAGACAGGAAATACATCTTTAAGAAGAAGAGCTGTAAACTACCAGTTACTAATATTGTTGACATTTAGTCCAGACTAGACATCATATGTTGTACTTTTGCTGTTTGCTTATGAACTATGTATGATGGCCTCCAGTCTGTGGATTTCTAGTGAGAATAAAATACTGGCAGCTACATTTTTAGAGGGGGAAGGGAAAATACAAGCAGTAAGAAAATGAAACTTAGCATACACACTTCTAATATCCAGACTGCTCCCCAAAGTCACATGGGAAACTACTTACACAATCAGCTTCTCATTCATACCTGTCTCACCATATCCATGTCCTTGTAGACTGTGGCAAATCACCTGAAGGGTGAGCATGTGGAGGGCTACAAACACAATCCCTATGATTGAAGGTGCAAAAAGGCTTCCTATTATTCAGCTTTTTCTTTCAGACCAATGAAAGAGACAAACCATGAGGAAAATCATGCTGAAGCTGTAGTTCCCTGAAGTCAGCAGCAAAACCCCTGTGGAAGGCAGTGGGAAAAAAAAAAAAGTCGTCTGTGCTCTGTGTCCAGCCTTGCTGACCTGTTCTGTGATCATGGCTTGCATCTTAAGGCCACAGTTTGCAAAGCAGCCTAGTACTTAAATATAGAGATGGGCATTTCTCTTGTTACTAAAAGTTTCTGACCAATCTAGTTCTTACTTACTTAATTTTGTTGGAAGGCTTTGAAACCAGTTGATACCTAACCTTTGAACTTGCTCTCCTGCTATGAGGAAGCTCTCCAGCAGTCTGTACAGATTGTGTTAGTAGGGGGTGGATGCTTTTCAGCAAGGCTCAGGCTTTGAAGATTTCAGCCCTTTTCTTTTCAACAGAGAGGTGCTCATGAGATTCGGGAAATACGTCAGTTCCACTTCACGGGCTGGCCAGACCACGGTGTCCCATACCATGCCACGGGCCTGCTGGGATTTGTACGGCAGGTCAAATCCAAGAGTCCGCCAAATGCTGGGCCTCTGGTTGTTCACTGCAGGTAGGTAAAACAGAAATCTCTCTGTTGTGCTTTGTATTAAACTCGAGATCTACTTTTGCTTCTTCTTTACTGCGTATTCCCCGCACACAGGTTGCTGAAGCCAGTGGCGCTCTACTCAAAAAATAACTGTACACAAGAATACATGTGTTATATATGTAACAAACATATATACAATATATAAATGAGAGTAAAAAATTGAGCCTGAAGTCTTGCAAATAGCCAGTTCAATTTCAGTAATCATCCAACTGATAAAGTACCTGTGAGATGAACCCTTACACCTTTTACATTTCCAATACACTGCTGCACATTAACTGTGCTCTTCTTCTACTTCAGTGCTGGTGCTGGCAGAACTGGATGTTTCATTGTCATTGACATCATGCTAGATATGGCAGAGAGAGAAGGCGTCGTAGACATTTACAACTGCGTGAGAGAGCTTCGATCTCGCAGAGTCAACATGGTGCAGACTGAGGTATTGCTCATCTACTGGAATACTGCTTTGCAAGAAAAAATGCTCTTCTAGCCCATAAAAATGGAGCTTTGTAGTTGGCACCCTCCAGAAAGTAGTTTCCTCTGTCACATGCAGAAAATAATCTCCACACAGACCTGAAGAACCCCTGCCCAAACAAGTGCACAGTTACGCTTCACTGAAGGTTCACAATTTTTCTTAAAAAATAAGGAAAATCAGGAATGTTTTCTCTCTGGGGAGGATTCATCCTAGAGTACATCTTGTTGAGGGTTAGTTTCACGATAGCACCTACAGAACTTCCCAGAGGAATAGGAAACGAGAAGTATTCTGAGTTTTGTTACGGAATGTTACTGCACTTCTCTATTTGCAGTTAGTTTAAGCCAATCTTTATATATTCATTTCAGAATGAGTGGGATGAAGCTTTTTAAACTGTGGTTGTTGCTTCTGATCTTGTTTCAGTGCTGGTAAATTGAAGAGAGAAGTAGCTATGCTATTAGTTGCTATGTTTTATTTACCAAATTACTAATGGTATATGCATTTCATGTCCATAACTACCTATTTTAATTGCTTTATCAGGAACAGTATGTATTCATCCATGATGCTATCCTGGAAGCCTGTCTTTGCGGGGACACATCTATTCCAGCTTCTCAAGTTAGGTCTGCTTACTATGAAATGAATAAACTAGATCCTCAGACAAACTCGAGCCAGATCAAAGAGGAATTTAGGGTAAGTAGTGGCTTACATTGCCTAGAAGCTGTAGAGTTCAGCTATACTAAAGACTTCTGCTGAAGTTTTTATAGCCATATGAATTTTGTAACAGGTCTAGGAGGGAAAGACTGCAAAAAAGGAAAAAATAACATGTCACTTGATCACTTACTTCAGTTTTTTACTGAAACTGAGTTATGCTGAATCATAAAATAATGCAGAGGGGTAGTAGTAAAATACTCTTTTTACTCGAGGGAAGTATGTCAATCCTTCCACTGTCCTTTCTCCAGAAGGCAGGCTACTCTGCAGCTGTCTTTGAGGTTATTTTTCATAATCGTATGCTTCCAGGATTTCTCTGCTTCCAAACCCTGCTGACTGTGATGTGTTTTCATTTCTCTGCATATTGATTCCCGCTGAAACTGAATGCTGAGCTGATCTATTCTTAAATATTTTGGGTTGCTTTCACTGCTGTGTTAATTTTTCCGTCGCATTGTTTACTTCTCTTTGAAAGACGTTAAATATGGTGACTCCGACGCTGCGCGTTGAAGACTGCAGCATCGCGCTTTTGCCGCGAAACCACGAAAAGAACCGCTGCATGGATGTGCTGCCTCCAGACAGATGCCTGCCTTTCCTCATCACGATAGATGGGGAAAGCAGTAACTACATCAACGCTGCACTGATGGATGTAAGTCTCCTCCACGTCATTAATAATAAAAAGGCAATGAGCAGCCCTCCAAAGTGAGCCGTGCTAGAAAATGGAGTCAGCATAAGAAGACTGAAAACCTTCTAGCTTGTTTTGTTTCCCAGAAGCATGGCACAAAATCTTTAAACTCCCAAGTACATTTAGGATCACACATATGTTATGTCACAGCCAAGGTTCCAAAGCCATGCTCAGCAATTCAGGGAGTTTTGATAAATTAAATCTGTCTGGATTTCTCCCTAGTGCTTGAATTTTTAACCATCTGGCCTAGGAAAACAAGAGTTACCTATTAAGAGATTGAGGCAGTTAAATAGAATAATAAGGTTTGCAGCGATATTTCAGTTCCCTTTGTTTATAATTTAAACAGTAATTAACAAAAGAAATAATTGTCTGTCAACACAAGATAGTACACAAGCCATTACTTCAGCCTTCCCGTGTATTTCTGTTTGAATGGATGGTTCCTCTTCATGTATGTGTGGAGTTTTTTCCTAATGCATCTATGGCAATTCTAATCCTTGTAATAGAGTAACAGTAAAAAGACACTTAAACTGCCTTTATAGTCTGTAGATATTTATAGCCTATTTTTGACTATTTACAGCTATAGTCATTACGGTTGTCAAACACATAAACAACAAGAAAACAGAGGTTAGTAAGGAAGGAACACATTGTAAATGGCCTTTTAAAAAGTGAAGCTAGAGTAATAACAGTTTATTGCAGTTTTTTTATTTCTTTCCTTCCAAGTTCTCAAAGCCTTTTCCTAAAATAAGCCCAAGTTCAAAACACTCCTGTGAAAATGTAGGAAAATGTATCTTTGTTTTTATCTATGTAGAGAAACTGAGAACAGAAGTTTAAGTGACTTGTCTAGCTTCTCACAGTAGGTCAATGATATTTCACATTAGAGCAGAGCTGCCTTAATCTGCAGTTTGTGACTGTGCCATTACATTGTCTTCTTTCCTGGAGACTTCAGTACTGTTTTGTTCTGTGAATTGAGCAATGCTCAGGAAGAGCAGGGCCTTAATACTTACTTTGAAGATGCTTCCCTTCTTCACTGTTGAAACAGTGGGCTACATACAGAGCTGTATCTGGGCAAAAGGCTCCAAGGGAGGAGCCGATTAGGGTTACTTTCTACCTGAACCTTAGCCAGGCTTCTCCAGCATCCCTGCACCGATGGACAAGGGCAGGCATTTGTCCATCTCTCTAAACACTCAGTTTCCAGCAAGCAAGATTAAGTGTTTCCCCCTCGCCACTTGAATCCGTTGAGGTGTTGTTGAATTACCTCATGTAAGCCTTCAGAGCTCACTTCAAGAAAAAGGGGTAGCAAGCATACTTCTTGTTATTCAGTATCAGAATGAGTTTGAGAATAGTTTTCCCAAAAAAACTTCTGAGGCTTCTAATTGAGTGATTAATGGAGACCCCTTTGGACATATCTCATCTGCATGAAACTTCCAGCGAGGCAGGACCAGTGGGATAGAAAGCAGCTGCCTAATGTAGTAGCAGCATCATTACCTGCTGGTTGCCATGTGCTGAAACAAAGAACCAAGGTTTTGCATATCTGCATCTGTACTCAAAACAGATGTGGAATCATTTTCTGATTCCGAGAAAGCTAAAACTTAAGGCATCAGTCTCCTCGGGGACTGTCTGTGAAAGAACAATCATAGAATTGTAGAATATCCTGAGCTGGAAGGGACCCACAAGGATCACTGAATCCTGTAATTTCTAGGGTTGGAAGAAACCTCTGGAGATCATGTGGTCCGACCCCCCTGCCAAGCAGGGTCACCCTGAGCAGGTGACACGGGAATGTGTCCAGGTGGGTGTTGAACATCTCCAGAGAGGGAGACTCCACAACCTCCCTAGGCAGCCTGTTCCAGTGCTCTGCCACCCTCGGTGTAAAGAAATTGTTCCTTGCCTTGAGGTTGGAACTTCCTGTGTTTTAGCTTATGGCTCCTTGTCCTTTCACTGGGCACCATCAAAAAGAGTCTGGCACCATCCTCTTGGCACCTGCCAAGTCAAAGTCCAAATCCTGGCCCTGCACAGAACAGCCCCAGGAATCACACCATTTGCCTGCAGCAGCTGATCTGATTGGATTTCTGTAGCGGTGCAAATGCTTCAGGACAAGGCACGTAGAGGCTTCCCCACCCCCCTTAATGAAGGCAATGGCACCCCCTCACAGCAGTTGCCCCAGTAGCTTTCAACACTCAGAAGGATGTAAGTGAAAATGCTGGTTTGAGATCCACAATGGAGAAGTTCCAGCAAACAGCTCAGTCAATGACATTGTCTGGTACTAAAAGAAACAAAAAGCACTGAAATTTATCCCCTGGGTATCCTCATTGCTGTCACATAGACCAGAATTTCAACAGTATTTCTGAAGAATAACTAGATATTTCCTTTCACAGGCATCATTCAAATTCAGAGCTAAATGCAAACAGCCAAGATTAATCTGTCCATTAACAGCTCAAAACAAACCCGTTGCTCAAAATCTTGTAGGAGTTGCATTGGAATCAAAAACCTCTCATGATTTTACTCTGCGCCTGTGGCATGAAATACATTTTAGAAGTATAACATCTGCAGAAATTATATCCTGCCCAAATACAGTTTATTAACTTTGAAGCATATAAGATCTCGGGAAAGAGCTGAAAACAATATATTAATTATAACAGAAAATGAAATACGTTTTCAGTCCTGAAGTTTCAGAGCTATGACTGACATTCTGCTAAATGGATTTTTCTCCCTTACCATTCTTCTCATCATCTTGTTACTTCTTTGCAGAGCTACAAGCAACCATCAGCTTTTATAGTTACGCAGCATCCCTTACCAAATACTGTCAAAGATTTCTGGAGACTGGTCCTAGATTATCACTGCACTTCAGTAGTTATGTTGAATGATGTGGATCCTGCACAAGTAAGTCCAGAAAAATGCTTCGTTCAAAAGAGGAGTGCTAGTACCTCAGCATTTCAGAACAGCCTTAGGATGTAATCAGTTTTGTAAAAACAACATTAAATACTTACACACTAAAACATTGATTTGTAGCTTGCAGATAGATATTCATAGGGGAAGAGGAGTAAATCTGATTATCAGCAGCTTCTCCACCAAAATGTTAGTGCACACACACATAAGTGTATGCACCTTTAATTTATTCTAAGAGAACATGTTTTGGGAAGGGCTGCTAAAACCCAAAAATTACAGTTGTAGAATCCTGACTCAAGTCTGAAGCATGCTATAGTGGCCAAAATCATAAACAGAAGCCAACAGCTATTCATTAGCCTGCCTGAAACAGGTCAATGACCTTGGTCTCTTTACCAGGGAATAGATGTTCCCAGTATGAAAATCTGTGTTGTGTGTTGCACAAAATGATGTTGTCATTAGCGAGGAGATAGGAACTTAGCCAGGAGAAAGGAACTAAAGATTGGAGACCAAGCATCTTTTGGAAGAGAAAAGAGGGCAACGAAACGTGTAGGGGAACGTAATTACCTTACAAAAGAGTTGCACATGCTGTACATGTTGTTCAGAAAATTGGAAAACCGAGCCCACTGGTTGGCAATTTAATCACTAGGATTAATCACTAAGTGTCCCAGAGTCTGGCTCACAACTGCACAATTCCAAGTTCTCACAAAGATATAATTTCCTTAGTTCCAACAAACTGCACCAATTCTCTGCTGGAATAATGTGGTGGTAATCTGGATTCTTAATATGTAAATATTCGTTAATTATTGGTTAAAAGTGATTGTAGTTTTTTAGAGCAGACTGCTGGTCATTTAATGACCAAGAATCTTTTTAGCTTTGTTCAGTATTGCATATGCTTAAAAAAATGTTTCCTCTTCTTTTTAACATGTAGAATTTGTTTTTAAAAGATAGTAATTTTCCTTTTGGTCTTTCAAAGGAACATGTAGGAATTCCACACACTGTTTCAAAGACTGTATTTCTGATTCTAAGCCCTGCGCTGTCTACAGGGAGGAAAAAATAGAAATGAAAGACAAAACTTTTATTCATGAATCTAAGATTATTTTCTGAGTGAATAAGGAAAGACTCAAGGGAGGCAGACTGTTAGGGACTGCTGAACAGAGTGTTTTTTAATTTGTTGGCTGTGTTTTGAATTTACAATAGGGCATGGCTATTCCAAGCATTTATTAGCCTCAGTGGATTTAAAAGCTATTGGGATATGAAGTTAATGCACCTGCCTCTGCAGTATGTTAAACCTTTACCCCTTATTGCGTGTAACAATCTTTTCATTAGGAATAAATCTCAAAACCCTCAGAACAAACAAGTGGAGAGAGGGCAAAGCTTATTAAAAACACGCATTACATTCAGATTTATTAATAATTAGTGTTATAATTATTATTTATGTATATATGAAGTGTTTACAGTTCTGTTTAGATATTACCATTTATGTGGATTGCTATGCTCTATTGGGAAATGAAATTCAACCCTTCACAGTGACTCTGACTTGAAGAGATTCGCTAGCATCACTTGCATGCAAAATGTGCAGACTTAAATGCTTTTGGTTTCTTTAGAACTTGAAAATCTTAGCTTCCTAAAGCAGCCCCAGCAAACAGCTCTGCCTATTATCATTTAAGCATTTTTCAGAGATCTGTTAGAACTGAATTCCTATGTATTTGAAAGATGTGTACTAAACTCTGCACGTTAGATGATCTGAGCACTGGCATTTGCAACAGTTGTATGCATTGTGTTTTGCTATCCTGTACACCAGCATATTTCATAATAAAAAATTGTGTAAGATTTAGACAATATTTAGAATAAAAAGTTCTGTAAGATTTAGATAATATTTGGAAAGCAGTTGTCTCAGCAGACCAAATTGTAAGGGGGGGTTAAAAAAAAAAAATTTTTTTCTACTTAAAATTTCTGGGTTTAACTTGTTAAAGTGATCTCCTGCAAATCAGACCCTGTTTTCTTTTTTAATTGGTGTAGTAAATGATTATGTTTTCCTAAAATGTAGTCATCTCAAAACAGCTTTGTTGAGGACTAAGTATTATAAGAAATGCAAAACAACATCTGGAGTAAATGTGATTTGTCAGCTCAGCTCTGGATCACCAACAGCAATGCAGCAGAATGAAGACTACAGCTGTTTTACTGAATGAAATAAAAGGTTCCAAATATGACATCAATGCTTCTGCAAGCAAACAAAATTTCATGAGTTCATATTTAATTTTGGTGAATGCTTACAAAAGCTACATGCTTAACTGCTCTAAATATCCCTGTCAAAAAAAAATCATTACGATTTTCATGAAAAATAATGGACAGGCAGATTCTAGCTTCAAAAACCTTCTTGCAAAGTGTTGATTCAATCTTTAAAGTCTTAACACAGATGGTAATTGGTTCCTGGATTAAGCCATTGTCATATAATTAGACACTAAAACCGTGCAAGATAATGGTAATTTTACTTTGTGATCTTTAGATACCTAGAAGTAATTTTTTTCTGAGAACTGAAGAAAACATAATTAATATTTTCAGGTGTCACTAATAAGATGAAATTAGGCAATTACTGAAAGTTTAAAGCAATGCTGATATTAGCCAATATCATCAGTCACGGGTGAAACACATGTGAAAGTTAAGTCCTGAGTTTTGAGAATTGATGTGCCCTTCCTAGTATAAATCACACATTCTAATGCAGTTTGAATTATTAGCAACTGTTCAAGGCAGTTGGAGATACCAGGCCTTTGGTCTTTAGCCTCCACTGTCTCCAAGATACAGCAATATTTGTCAGCCTCTCTCTGTCTTGTCATAATATATTGTAGAACTAGCATTGAGTGTCAGAAGTGTTTTTACTCCAAACACCAGATACTGAAAGTACAGCAGCAAGAAATAGCATGTTAGGTACATGAAAAGGCATTATTAAAGCAGAGTACTCGAAACTGAACTTGGTACATCGTGTATTTTATAAAGATACTGTGCAAGAATTCCAGTAGTACACGTATGACAAATTAAAATACAGAAAAGTATGTGGAGGCAGCATGAAGTCCAAGGTGATTAACTGTGTTCTTTTTTGTCCATGGTCTCCTATAGCTCTGTCCTCAGTATTGGCCAGAAAATGGAGTCCACCGGCACGGTCCTATTCAGGTGGAGTTTGTGTCGGCTGACTTAGAAGAAGACATCATCAGCCGGATATTCCGAATTTATAATGCAGCCAGAGTAAGGATCTTACCTGCAAAACAGTTTTGTCTCAGTAGATGAGTTGAGTCTACTCAAATCATAAAAATGAAAGCTAAACTCACATAGAACCCCATTTTAATTTTTCAGCTTATTTATTTGAACACAATGGTGTAACACTGCATCACACCACAGTCACGGAGGGAAAAAAGGCCTTCTATGTATAATATAAGTAAAAAATATTTTAATACATATCTCAAGTGTGTTAAGTGCAAATGAAATAAATGCAGTATTCAGATTGTGTAAGAGCCAAAAAATTCTGAAATCAGTGCTGTTTTCAATAGTTTGAAATTATCCATCCTGTATATTCGTATCCTGTGTTATGTGAAGAAAGCTCACACCAATACTAGTCGTGTTTTTCAATAGCAATCCCAGCCTCTTAGTGAAGATCTTGTTCCACTAACCACACTTCATAACATATGTAACCACTTCAGAAGGGCAAGCAGTTTGCACTCGTATCCAGCTTTTATGCTCCCAAAAAGTTGACAGAAGACTAAACGAGGCATGTCTTTCAAGCTGAGTGGAAAAAAGATTACACCATAGACCAGGTATCTGTTCCCATCCAGGGAGCCTGTCAAGGGACTCATAGCAACCACCAAAAAACTGTAGTTAGGAATAAGCAGCACTCCCTTCTGACAAAAATCAAGAACTTCCCTGGGACCTGGTAGCTCGCTGGGCAGGGAAAGACACCAAAAACACGTGACTATCCAAACAGGAAAGCAGATTGTGAATCTTCAAATACTTCTTTAATACTATGAAGGCCTGGCATTTGCAGTAAACATGGCAATGAAAAAAACACAGCCTCCAGCAGTATTAATGTGACCTTCAGCAGACACTGGCTCTGGCTGATCTGCTTTGGAAGAGGGGCCATCAGCTGAAAGAAACTGGACAGGAAATCAGTAAATTCCAGACTTTGACATAAAGCACACAAAACCAATTGCAAAGCACATCTAATGCCACATCCAGTTTGGTTTATTCCCATATCGTGTTAATCTTACATCCTCTCTATTAACTCTTACTCTAGCGAGTTAAATATAATGTCAACGTTTCTGTGTGTTGCTCATTTTAAGAGTGGCACTAAAATACCCTCACTTTGCACGGAAGTGGCAAACTCTAGACTACAAAACCAGTTTTCATGTGCATGTTTATTATGCCCTTTTCAAAGGAATGTATTTTTCTGCCACTATCACTAGTTCTGTGCTCCTTTTTTATTTTAAATCACCATAAAGCAACTGTTCAGTAACATTTCACCAGAGGGGTTCTGACTGCTGCAGTAGAACACAGTAAAATAAAATGTAGTTAGATATTTTTTATAAGCCAGAAACATCTGAGGGTTCCGTTTGGGTTTTTTAATGTTTCCTGCTTTAAAATATCTTGAGAGGTTTTGACCTTTCTTGTAAAAAAAGGACAGAAACACATAAACATTCTTAAAAATACTGAAGCTTATATATGAAAACAGTATATAATTGAAGTTATGTTGCAACTCTGTCTTTCCTACCAAGTTCCTCCTATCATATTATTTAATTATTTGCTTGATCATGCAGATGTGCATTAGTATGTTTTAGCCTATTGCATAGCAATCTGTTTAAAAACTCTTGTTCTGATAACTCCATTGGAAATTAAAAGTCAGAAATCCTCAAGGGCAGTTGAAATTACATTAGCAGTTTGTCAGCAATCATCTGCTTGCACAACTTCCCTCACTGATGCAAATATCTAAATCACATGCCAAAAAAATACTGTTGTTTTTCCTGCTTTTGTCCGGCTCTCTACAGCCCCAGGACGGCTATCGGATGGTGCAGCAGTTCCAGTTCCTGGGGTGGCCCATGTACAGGGACACGCCGGTTTCTAAACGCTCCTTCCTGAAGCTCATCCGCCAGGTGGATAAGTGGCAGGAGGAATACAACGGGGGAGAGGGACGCACTGTTGTACATTGCTTGTAAGTACTGGAAACGGAAGACAGGGAACGTGTCTTGGTTTGGAAAGACAGGTATCTGCCAGGGAAAGCTGGAGTTTCCCTTGGAATGGAGAATGTAAACCCCTCACCCCCTCCAAATTATAATTTTGCAGTTAAGGGCTTTCAGGCAAAGGTTTGGGAATAGGAATAACAGTTCTTTACTAGGAATATTAACAATACAAATGTAGTAGAAAACAAAACCACCCAACCCAACAAGCAAACAAACAAACAAGCAATCCTGGAAAACCGTGACAGAGTCAGAGCTACAACCTGACACCCTGTTGGTCAGGGTGTTGGAAGCAGTCCAAGAGTGGCAGATGTGGTTCTGTTGAAGTAGAGGTGATCCTGTAGATAGGGTCCAGTGATGGTGAGAAGGGGTCCAGTCTTCCTCCGGGAATTGGGTAAAGCCAGACACCTTCTGTTCCTACGTCTTAGTTTTTATCTAGGTAGGAATGGTTGGCTCTCCCCACTGGGTGGAGCATCTCACAATAGGATGATGGAATGTGGATGTACTCCCCTGGGGAGGGTAGGGGTGTCTTAATGGTCCATTAGCAGAAAATATTCCCCTAGAGGGAGGACAGGTGGTGAAAGAGATAAAAAACACTGCCCCACCTGGTTTTAATAGTTGGCCCATTATCAAACGGCACCCGCCCCCCTCCTTCCAGAGTTACAAGAGATAAGAACATTTCCCCAACTGCTTTCAGCAGATGAAATAGAATACACATTTTTGGTTCCATAACCCAAGACAGAACGCTGTCACAGAACTTGTGCAGGGCTTTAAAAGATTTGTGACGAGGTGAAGAGGCGTCTATCTAATCTGGAACTGAATAAATAATACAACTGCTCATTTAAGAGCTTTGAATGCAAGAGGAATTGTGTAATTTTAATGTAGATTCATGAGTTTCCCCATCTGTCCTTTGTAAGAGCCCTATGAAAAGATGATGGGTTCGAGTTAACTCTGTTTTATATAAAAATGTCCAGTGACTCTTGCAAATGGGAAAGTTGCATATTTATTCACAGTAAATCAAAAATGTGCTTTCAGAACAATGTACCTTTTATTTCTGCAGATAAGGGCCATAGAAATAAGTAGTTTTGGAGGGGTGATTCATTTTCCAGGCATAAAGCACCGGAGTAAAAGTGGTGTGATAGACCAGTTACGATGATCCTGTAATTGCCTTACCTTTCTTTAATAATGGTATATATTTTTGTCCTCCTATGACTTTGTGCTCCACTGATGCAGACTCTCATCCACTCTGCCACCATCCTTCTTTTGATACAGTTTAATACTTTTACATGCTTCTGCCCTCAGAAATAGCTGATCTTTTGAGGCTGAGGCTGAGTCTTCAGTGGTTGAAGTTGTATTCGTCTTCCTCTAAACATCTGTTTAAAGATGTTGCCATGATGGAGAAGGGACCTGCTAACAGGAAAACCACATTCAGAAGTTCAGACCCTGTGTCAGAATGATGGAGGAAAATCTAAGAGTATATTAATAATTCCCACTATCATTGACCTTGAACAAGTCATTGCTCTTCAGTTTCCCCATCTGTAGTATGGGGATAATAATACTTTCATCAAAGGAGCATTGTGCAGTGTGATTAATTAATGTTTTGAGATCTTTAGCTGAAAAGACCCTTTTGAAGTGCAAATTACTGTTATCTCTGAGGTGGCTGATGATATTAAATAGTTGTACAACATCACACATGCGTCACTTCCAGGCAGTAAAGAAAGAAAAAGCTCTAATATAATCCTTTTAAATGACTTTATTTTAATTAAAATTCTCAAACAGTCCCACAATATCAGGCACTGTTTTGGCAGCAGAGAGCATTCTTTTCATAGTGCCTGGATGTGACAGATGTGCAACGTTGTATCTTCCTTTGAAAATCAACCATTTGCAAAGCTTGTTTGAAAGACCTGCTACCTAACTAGTCTGCACTCTGGTAATTATTAAGGTTTATTATTTTCAGTGAAGCACAGCCTAAAGATTCTGATTAGAATAAGTGTAGAAATAATGGGGTTTCCAGAAAGAAAGAGATTCTCTTGAAGATTAAAAATAACCAGGGATAAAGTATTATTAAATATTGTATTTGATCACGTATATGAACATTTGTGCCTGGCTTCTTTGTTAGCAATTCACTTCTCTGATAACTGCGGTTGGAGGAGGAATACATCTGCCTTTAGCAGCAGTCCTTGCCAGGCAGCCAGCCCCTCTTTCTGCTGCCAGGAGCTAAGATCGTCAGCCAGGGGCACATGGCAGCACCACCCAGTGCCATACCAAGCGCAGCCACCAGCACTCCCACAAATGAGACTTCTGGTGCTTTTGTGGTTCATCCGAAATGTCTTTGTGTCCAGGAGGAGAGCACCAGAATCTGGAATAAAAGAACTCAAAGATTCGCTTTCTCTGTGGCGTTTCCAGGCATGTTGCTCATTGCAGCCATGTGTGTTTACAATGCACAGCAGTGTTGAACTGAAACTAAAAGTACTCTATCCTTATTTTAGCATCCTCTTTGTGCTGTCTCCAGTGTTCACTGAAGGGTGGTGCAAAACTCAGCCATTCAATTCCCTCCAGGCTGTCAGCCTGCTGACTTCTGAATCATAGCTTTGAGATCTTTCAGCGTGCTCATTCCAATTAAAAATCATGTTTTGCCTAGAGTTCAGCAGCCTTTGGGGCCAGGAATGTTCTGTGGTTTCTCCCTGCTGGAACTCATGCCTTCTGGAGCCATCCCTGTTGCTGTACAAGCAGAGTCCGTTGTAACTGAGCCGTTTTATCACTTTCACTGCAGGAATGGAGGTGGCCGCAGTGGGACATTTTGTGCAATCAGTATTGTTTGTGAAATGCTTCGACATCAGAGGGCTGTTGACGTGTTCCACGCTGTGAAGACACTGAGGAATAATAAGCCTAACATGGTGGACCTTCTGGTATGAGCTTTTTAACTGCACCATTAAATAGAAAATGTTCTTTTTCTCAGAAGAGTCAGTAAGATTTCCAGGATTTGCAGTGGGAGTTGTTCACAAAGCAAGCAAGTCATTTTCAAAGGGGATAATGAAGTCACTTCACTTGTAAGAGTATTTTTACACTGCTTTCTTCCCAAGGAGACTTTGTCTCTGTTCGTTTGAATTTTTTAAGTGTTTTAAACTTTCAGATGAACATCCTTATTAATTTTCTTTTCTAGCAGGCTGAACCAAGTGGAGAGCAGCTCTTGCATGGTAGAAATAATAGTTATGTAAAATTAAATGCCAGATTTTCAAATTATATATTTTATAAATAGCTTAATCGCCTAATATTTATCAAAGCCATGAGTTTCAGTTTGACATCCAGAATATTGCATTTAATTATGGTTGCTCTGTCTCATAGAAAGATTAAAGAAGTTCAGAAACAAGGGGCCATGTGCAATTATTTTCCTAGAGAGTGTTTTATGAGCTTTTTTCCTAAATGGAGAACTGCTGAAGTGCCAGCTGCTCTGCTAGAAGAGCTGCAGAACAGCTTAAACCAGCAGGTTCTTACACTCCAGTGTGCAGTTTTGTACTTGGAGATGGGTGTAGCGTGCTGCCCTGTTCTGAAGCCTGGGCCATAAAAGACACTTTCACAATATCCTGCTGCAGAGGTGGCTGCTTAAGAGGCAGCTGCATTTGATTTAATATCACAGGCAGGAGGAAACACCATTTGGGCACTTCAGGGATGTTAACCCAATCTGAGCCAATTTTGCAAGCTCTGGTTAAACAAGTTGGGGTTATTTCAGCAACTTTTCTATAGCATGCCCAGGGTGGGGCAGGAGACATCTCGCTAAGCTGGTCCAAACTCTTGTAATTTTAGGAGATGACCCCCTCAGATGAGCTGAGTGTCACACACACACTGGGGAATAGGCAGAAAGAGTGAGGCTTTCACACACAGGTGAAGGCAGGTAGGGGGGGATATCCACCTCTCCACCACAGGAAAGGCTGTGCCTCTTCTCTCCTGTGGGAGAATGGTTCCCACCACATCCCCCGTCACAGGGCTCTCTCCTTGCCTGCCTCTGAAGTCCCAAACCCTCCCTTAGGCCCAGCTCTGGCCAGGCACATGGAAAAAGGCCAGATGTTGTCAGCTGTGCAAAGCAAGGAGGGAGTTCACAAGCAGCACCACAGGGCCATGAGCCAGCAGTGTGGAACTGTGAGTCTTGTATCAGGGAAAAACTATCAAACTTCTACTCTGGTGGGAGGGAGCAGCTTGGTTGGCATCTTTTCCTCTAGTTTATATTCTCAGGAGGAGAAACATCGTGCTGAGAACCATACATTTTTATTTCCTAGATATTAAGAAAAATGTCCTACTACTTCATTCAGGTAGTATAGTTTAGACAGGGATTTGGCAGGCCTGCTGTTCTCCATTCTCCTAGAGCTTAAGTCCACAGAACTCACTGATCTCTTATTCATTTATTTTATAGAAATAAAAAGAAAATTACCAGTGTAGATGTACAGTTAAAGAAAATGCTCCCTATAAATTCCCATTTGTGACAGTTCTTCAGGTATAGATTTGTCAGGCAGTTGTCTTGTTTTTCAGCAGAGATTTTTTTAAATCAAAGAAGCTAAATGTATTATTTTAGATATAAAAGTACCTTTTAGTAAATTGAGAGTGGTATTGGGAATGTCTGGAAGGCATAGAAAGGCCTTGTAGAGCCTTTTTTAATTAGAAAATTTCAAAGCACTTGTGAAGGAGGTCAGTGTTGTTTTCCTTATTTTAACAGACAGAGGAATAAAGGCAAGGAACAACCAGGATTTTTCCCATTATCACATAATACACTGGCTGAGCAGAGTTAGAATGACATCTCTTCAGTTGTGGTCTGCCATCTCATAGGAACAAATATTTGAATTAGCCAGGTTTCAATTGCCATGTAGATTGCTTCATGGTTAAGGGAACTGAGTTCTTTTCCTGATCTTGTTACTGACTTTATCCCTTATGACCTTTCCTGTATTATGTGTCTTTGCCTCAGTTTCTCTATTGGAAAAAGAAGAACAGTAATATTCATCTACCTTGTAACATTTTGTGGTAAAAGATTAAATGCTCAAAATCATGCCATTATTTCACAAAAATAGTTTTAAGACTGCTTTGTAAATCATGCACTTTGTATATCATGCACTTTGTATATCATGCACTTTGTAAATCATGCACTTTGTATATCATGCACTTTCTGACTAGATAAAAGGCAGTCTTTACCATCCATACTAAGAGATTCCTCTCTTAATTTCACTGCAACATTTGGTTTTCCTCCAAGTATGAAAATCTGAATGCCACATCCCTACAGTATGGAAATTTTTCAGCTATCATACAAAGCCAACACATGATATTGCAAAATACCTATTATGGAATGCCCAAAGCATTTGGTGATAAATGTTATTTGGCACAGGTGTCCTAGAAAACAAATTTAAATATAACCTCTCTGAAGCTAGATAGTCTAAAGAGACTTTTAATATCCACCATCAAGTGAATAATAAAAATGTACAAAGGACACTAGTGAGTGAACACAGTGGGAAATAAGATATGTCTGCTCTTTAAGACAGGTATTCAGTTTACTGAAAATGACAGTTATTCTCCTGGATCAGTAAATCAGCATAAAATGAGCATGGAAGAGTGGAAATGGATGAGTGGCTGATCTCTTGTTTTGATCTGTTATGTAGTTATATAACAATTTCCATTTATTTAGAAACATATATGCAATAAAAGCAGAAAAGGAATTTACATAATACTCTGTTCTCTCCTTTCTTCTTTTTTTTATTCTTTTCTTTTGAAGAAGATACAAGCAGTTTATAGAACCTTGCAGGACTTTAAACCCTCACATACAACTCACTCATCACTTAGGTTATATGTGCACCTAAGACTTGTTTTCTTATGATGTGACATTTCTTAACAAAAGAATTTTTAAATGGTCCATGCTTGTTAATAGCTTTTCGATTTTATTAATAGTATATGGTCTTCTGCATGTTAAGTGGACTCTCTTCTCAGCTAAATTGTGACCCAAAATCACAAGTACAGGCCAAAGGATTGAATCCTTTAAAATGTTTCCTTCAGTGAAGAGAGAATACATCTGAAGATCTTACTCCTCGTGATGTTGGGCAAGGCTGAGTGCTGTCAGCTCGTTAAATCTGCTCTTGTTCCTGAATGGCAATATGTGCTTAGTTATCCTTTATTAATTGAGTAAAGTGCACAAGCAAAAGAGGCATTTCAGTAACAGAAATAGTCATAAAACGGACAGGTGTTTACAAATTGCATTTTCAGAGCCAGAGCCCTTAGATTCATGGAACCTGCACTTAATATTTCTATCAGCTTTTTTTTTTATCATTTAAATATTTGTCGTATTTTTAAGTATTGTGAGAATGGAAACAGGAGAGGGGTATGTGTGCACATAAAACTGGGAAGTCATCAGTGACTGCACCATTTAAAAGTTTCAGAGTGGACAAAGGTCAGTCAAAAATATCTGTCCTCTCCATTCCACTGAAGAGGTGAAAGGGGGCAAGTCATGCCCCTTTGTCCCCAAAGATGCAGAGTGGGTTTGCATCCCTCAGGAGGGGGATTTCCCTGGAACTTGCTCTGTTTCCAAGCAGTTAAAAATAAAACCAGCAGGGTCTGTGTTAAAAGCACAGGGCTGGCACCTGAAAGCTTAGCCTGGGTAACAGGACAACTGTTAAGAGCCTAATTTGAGCATCACTGTCAGTTGCTAAAAATTAATTGGAATTAATCCAATTAATTTAGCTCAGGCCCCATCTCACAAGGCTATTGCACAGTCTTGTGTGTTGGATCTGGGCTGCAGATAGAGGACCAACAGTAAGTAAGCAACTCTTGCCCTGACATGTAGCAAGTGCCTGAAAAACATTAAAATAAAAGTTACATTCTGGGAAGCGCTAAACACTGGGTTTATTTTAAGATAAACATTTTCAGGGAGGAATTTCAGTAACTCCAATTCTCATAAAGTGCCACATGAGCATTTGACAGATGACAGAAGGGTTTCAAGTCAATTTGTTTACGTGCTGTCAGTTTTTTTCATACAAGTGTATTAGAGCAGCTAAATACTCATCTAACACGAGCAGTACCATAAGTTACTATGTATAGTGTCTATTGTCTGGTTAATATAAAGATTTTCTTATCTGAACATAAATTGGATTTGCAAACTGGTTCCCACTGACAACAGCTGATAGTAAATAATTTTAACAGGAGAGAAATATTGACCCCTTTAATTAAGTTCCTTCAATAACTGGCTTTGTGGTTTTCTTTTGATTTTTCAGGATCAATACAAATTCTGCTACGAAGTGGCGTTAGAATACTTGAATTCTGGCTGATTGTCTGAACAGCACAGACAAAGCTCCTCCTTTCACCACCACAAACAAAGCAAGTCACTTCATGATGTCTGTGTAAATGAGACGAAGACTTCTCAGTGTTATGCTTCTACTGCTTTGTATAATTGGCTCTTTTTAAGAGCCCCAGAAGATGTTTATAGAACCGCTTGCACTGCCCGATTCCCACTCTGAAGCCGCTGCTTGGCACCCCTGTGAGCCTGCACCGAACCACGTGGCAGTCCTTGAACACCGTATTCATACTCAGCCATTGATGTGGTGAAGCAGCATAGTCCTCTGGTAAATAAGAGAGCACAATTATATTCTTATGAAGGAATTTGTACTTTTTCTGTTACATTTCGTTGCCTGTGATTCTCAGTTATTGTCACAGCCTAGTGTACATTTCTGTTCTGTGGAGAATGCTGTCTGGCATTTTGATAATACATGATTTTAGTTATATTTGTATTCTAACACGTGCATAATAAACAAATCATATGTAGCTTATCTGAACTAACAGAAAGACATGTACCAAATCATGGTAATTTTGTTGAGTTGTAATTTCTGTCCACTTTGTACCATTTCAGAGAGAGAATCTTGATAGAAATGCAGTTAAAAAATGCAAAAGACAGGATGCTCAGATTAATATATCCAAAGCTTTTTCATTTGTTTATATTGTAAATAATTTTTGATTTCATCAAATTATTTATTCATTAAAATGATTTTTTTTGGTGAAGCACAGTGAGTGACAATCATTTTTATTAAGCCCTGGAAATGCTTACTGTATGATAGTGTAAACATTTGTTTACCTTGTATGGATTCTCAGTTCAATAAATAATTACATACATGATAAAATTCTGTTTAATTTAATATCTCTTGGCATCTGAGTGCCTCCAACTAAGCCTCTTTTCTAGATTAAATCTAGTAAATACTGAGCTACCTCCAGTGGGTGTTTATTGTGTGATCCAGTGTTGATCCAGCCAATAGCGAGGTCATAGAATCACAGAATCATAGAATGGTTTGGGTTGGAAGTGACCTTAAAGATCCTCTTATTCCAATTCCCCTGCCATAGGCTGGGACACCTTTCAGTAGACCAGGTTGCTCAAAGCCCCATCCAGCCTTGCCTTGAACACTTTCAGGGAAGGGCATCCACAGCTTCTCTGGGCAACCTGTTTCTGTGCCTCACCACTCTCAAAGTGAAAACTTCTTCCTAATATCTAATCTAAATCAGCTCTTTCTCAGTAGGCTCCCTTCAGGCACTGGAGGGTTGCAATTAGGTCACCCTGAAGCCTTCTCTTCCCCAGGCTGAAAAAACCAAATTCTCTCAGCCTTTGCTGGGATCCCTGGGGCTGGATGCAGCTCACCAGAGTGGAGTAAGATATGCTGTGCCAGTATGTGAAAGAGGTGAATTGTATGCTTAAAAACGCTCTTGCACAAGTGCAGAACCTGAAAGATGCCCTGCTCTGAAGATGGTGGTGTGCTGGTAGTACTTGGTCTTGCCACAGCAACCTTCTGCAGCCCTGGGCATTCCCTGCCATTCCCTCTGTGCCTGCTGCTGCTGTGGGAGGGGTGATGGTGCTCTTGTTCTTGAGATGTATGACTGCTATGGGGGGGATACAAGTCTTTCTGTTAAAAATGTTAAAGATACCAATACTAGAATGGCTGGTGTGGAAGTTACTCAAAAAATCGTGAAACTGCCCTGTTCCTAGAGCTGTTGTCAGTACTGCCAGTGGACAGGTTTACACCATTAAAGCTCCTGAGAATGGCTGTACTGAACTTCCATGGTGTTTGGATGGTTCCCCTTTCTACAAAGCACTGACCAGTGTCTGAATATGCTGGGAATTGCCTTTGTTGCAGCAACAAAGCAGCAAGAAGGGGGAATGAGTCAGCAATGGCTTGCTGAGCCATCTGCTGGAACCCCAGACATTTTCTCTTCCAGAAGTTTCAAGGAGACACTGCAGGCAGAGCAACTGCGGTGTCTATATAAATGTATCAGTCAACCTGATACATTTTGAGAAGCTGTAAATCTAACAATCCAGTTTGGACAGAATGACTCACAGCTTGTCAACTCCTAGTTCAAAACCACTCTAAAATTCAGATCTGAAGACAGAAAGATAGGTTTGCTCTGCATCTGGAAAGCATCTCTTAAAGTATAGCTGGCAGGTACGGGCCATTGCTGTAAATTGAACAGAGGTGCTGAAAAACTTGGGAAATACAACCCCAGTCCTGAGAAGACTGATGGTCCTTGGATAACCTTGTAGCACTTCAGCCTGTTGCAGAATGTGCTCTGACTCATTTTAAAACCCTAGTGTTAGGAAACAAAAATCCAAACCTCTAACATCATATTCCTCACAACCAGCTTGACAGGCCAGGTATGCCAGCCAAGCACGCTTCTTTGTAATAATTATGGGACCATAAAAAGTTGTGTTCTGTGATCTATCCATTGAAATATGCATGGACACATCCAGTGTTTCAAAAAGCATAAGTAAGATACGTGTGCCAAGGGAGCCCTTGGACAGAAGGTAATGCTGGCAATGTGATCCCAAACGTGAAATGCAGTAAGAATCATGGATTTCTCTCCTGAGGACAGAGATTTCCAGTGTCAACCAGACATTATTTCAGCTGCTGCACTCGTGTGGACATACTTTGCACAGGTAGGCCTTGGTGGGGGGCAAGGGGTCAAAGGAGAAGAGGAGGAAGGAGTTCTGCAGTGTTTCTTACTGTTTTACTGATGTTACTCTTTTTTTTCCCCTAGTTCTGAAATAGAGTTTATGTTGCAGAGTCTGTCTGATGTTGTTCCAAAAGTTATTCTGCAAATTTCAATGCTGTAAACTGGAGCCAGCCAAAGAAAGCACATCACACAGCTTTGTGTCCTCACTCTCATACTACAGCTGTCAATCCATACACATTATTGAGAAATCCAGGCTTAGGGAAAACAGTATTTTGCCAAGAAGAAAAAACAGATGAAGACTTCAGATGAAGCTGACCACATGGTTGGAGCACCTCTCCAATAAGAAAAGGCTGAGAGAGATGGGGTTGTTCTCTGAGAAGGCTCTGTGGAGACCTCATTGCAGCCTTTCAGTACTTTTGGGTAGTCTGTAGGAAAGATGGTGACAGACTTTGTAGCAAGGCTGTTGCAATAGGTAATGGTTTTAAACAAAAAGAGGGACAGTTTAGATTAGATGGAAGAAATTTTTTTCCAGTGAGGATGGAAAAACACTGGAACGGGTTGCCCAGAGAGTGGTAGATCCCCATTCCTGGAAACATTCAAGGACATGTTGGATGAGGTTCTGAGCATCTTGTATCTGGTGGAAGGTGTTCCTGCCCATGGCAGCAGGGTTGGACTAGTGCATTCCAACCCACATCATTCATTCAGGAGTTAGGAACAGAGAAAATGTAGGGAACCAGAAACGGAGGAGAAAGAAGTTGTGAACACAAGGGGCTGATATTCCAGAACCCTGAAAGTCATCTGGAGGGTGGCATTTTAGAGGAGACAAAGAAAACAGCAATGACAGCCGTTGTAAGTATTCATAATCCATTCTCCCTTTTCAGAAGAAAGTTACATAAATGCAGGCCCAGTAGAGCTGCAGAACTTTGGGAGACATCAGTCGCAGTCTGGAATGGAGGGAGGGAAGTTTGCTTCAATGCCCAATATACCCAGTATGTAAGAGGTATATAAATGAATAAAGAGATACTTTAAATGGTTTGTCATTTGTTGTATCACCCAACTTATCATCTCTCCAGGAGCTGAGGTAGGTGATTTTTGCTAAGCTGTTCTGAAAGAGCAGCAGTGGGGATGGTGAGAGAGGTGATGGCATGCAGGTTATCTGTATCTTTATAACAGCAATGGTGCTGACAGCTTCCTGGGCTTCTTTATCAGCAGAATTAGTCTGTTTCTGGCAGGATACCTTCATGGAGTACTAACAGCTTAAAGTCTATATCTAGTAAGATGGAAAAAAAAAATAGAAAAAACTTCTTACCCAGCTTTCCGTTGTATGTTTCAAAAAGGTGTCTGTGCCACAAAAGGTGTCTGTGCGACTTGACCTGAAGGTGTAATACATCATCAAGACCATCTTCACTTTGGGTATCTCCTTTCTCTGGTTCTGGTTCTGGCTCATCTTTAATAGCTCTGAAATGTTTTCTTTTTATTTCATTGTATGTGGGTCTGTCCCCAGATTCAGCTGCTTACTGTGTGTGCCCCTTCGCAGTTCTTTAATAACATGTAGCAAAGACACAAACAGACTTCTGTTCTTTGAGGTGAGATAAATTGACACTTCCAGCAATATCTATTCAAAGCGTCTTCCTTTGGGAAGCTGTAATGGCAGTAGCAAACCTAAAGCTTTTGGCATTACTCCAAAACTGAGCAGGATCATCTGCTGAGTCTCCTTTCGTGGTTGTTTTGAGTCTCTTCTCCCCCTGCCCCCTCCCCCATAATCAAGAATGACTGAAGGAAAGTAAGCAAATATAAAGTTTACTTGAGGTTTTACAGCCTCATTAGTTTTCTGAGTCAAAATTTACTGGGTTGCTCTGCCTCCCAAAGTAACTTCTTAAAGCATTTGCGCATTAGCCTTCAGAGGCAGCAAGTTACATAGGCAGATCACTGTAACAGAATGATTTGTCATATCATTTTGGATTCATTGTTGGCTTTACACTTACTTTATCAACTTGGAGCCTTGCACTACAAAATCTCATGCATCCCATATCTCAAGCCAGACACAGGGCTTTATTAAAAGAAAAATTAAATTAGGAATAGAAAAAAAACCTTAGGTACAGCTTAGGTCTATTGTGTGATGCTTGTTAGGGAAGACAATGACCACTACCAATTTACACTAGCAGTAAAACTCAAAAGACTATGTGAAAAATAATGCTGTTTCTAATTGAGCTCATTTGGTTGGTTTTTGTAGCTTAGACAGTGTCTATATAGTGAAATTATAAACTGATGGGTGCATATGCATTGCCTCAGCCATTCACATGCTCTGCCTGTAGGACTTCCCATACACCACTGGCATGAGGGAGTTTGTTCTGCACATCCCTGCTCAGCAGCCAGCATTCCCCTTCAGCATCCTGGCCCACTTTAATGGAAAAACCTTTCTAAAGCTTTGTCAACCCTTTGCAAACTGCAATAATCAGCAGCAGCAAAATGCCTTCTTCACTCCTGCTATTTCCAAGCAGACTTCTCTGTGGAAGGCTGAAAAGCCAGCTCCTGCCCTGGTTATTTTTCCAGACTCACCTGATCTGCTTCAAGCATGAAAGCTGCTTCCTGCTGTCCACTCCTCCTCCAGTCTCTCTCCAGGTCTTTACCTACTCTCGGGGCAAGGCTGTCACATCTCCACCTCCAGGCACCCTCCTGGAAGATGCAGTGCCCCTCTGGTGCTCCCACTTCCCTTCCAGTCCTGCCACCACAGCATGGGCTGTTCTTTCTCAGTAGTATGACTTGAGAGAGGTGGAAGGAAGATTTGAGGCTGAAGGGGGCTGGGGTCTACAAACAGTGCCATGTTTTGTTTTGTTTTGTTTTTTAAATATTGATGATAGGATTCAATGTACAAAGGCACAGAAAAGGGGGGCCTTGGATATGAAGAGTGAAAATGATACTTGCTGTAGCTTGTCTGAGGGAATATGTCAGGGGAGATTAATACCTCACGTTCACTGACAGTCTTTCCAAGCAATGGTATTTTTACTTCTGAAACTCTTGTATTGATGTGTTTTTAGTAGCAGCTAGAAGATTTTTAATTGTATCTCTGCAGTTGTGATATTTCTAGCAATTGAGGTTTCTTGTGATGATGTGCTCGGGGGTCACAATTAAGGCCTAAGTATCTTTCATGCTAGACATACATTAATACTGCTGCCAGGCCTGAGTAAATGCAATCAGAACTCCCAGTCCTACAAACACTTACATTAATATCCTCTTGTCTAGTCCAACGTACACAAAAAAATCAATCTGATACTCACACACATTATGCATATATGAGTTCATCAGTCCTTGTGCATGTCCTGTCATGATGCTATATTGAGTCTGGTTGGGATGAAGTTAATTTTCTTCACAGCAGCCCATATGGTGCTGTGTTTTGTATTTGTGATAAAGCAGTGCTGGTAGCACACCAATATTTTAGCTATTGCTGATCAATGTTTGCACAACATCAAGACCTTCTCTGGTTCTCACTCTGCCTCTACTCCAACAAGTAGCCTGGGGGTGATCAAGACCAGTCAGGGTGGGAGGGAACATGGCTGGGACAGATGAGCTCCACTGACCAAAGACAGGATGTCCCATACATGACACATCACCACACCCAGCAACAAAAGGGATGGAGGAGGGGGAAGCAATTTCTAAGAGACTGGCTGGGCATTGGTCTGTCAGTGGGAGGTGGTGAGTGAATGAATGCTTTTGCATTAATTGTTTGGGGCTTTTTTTCCCCTTTCTTCTTCCACTTCCCTTCTTTTTATCTCATCTCACTGTTTACCCTGCCTGTGCTCTTGCTGTTCTCTGTAAGGACTCTGCAAGTGTCTCTGTGGAGACCTAACTGCTGGCTGGTGTCAGTCCACCACAGCACATAAAAATTCATAGAACTAAGGTCTACAGACATTAGTCAAGAATATGCTTCAACAAAAAGCTTTAAATAGGAGCTTACTTGTCATAAAATGAATAGGGTTGCTTAGGTGCTCAAGCACATGATGTATGTCATTAAGAGCACATTTTAAAAATGAACCTAAATAGATGGAGCAGATTGGCCCACTCATTCAAAGTGATAAGAACATGGAAGTTAGTTCTGTGTGGCAGAAAATTTGGGGCACATGTTGGGCCCTCTGTGTCTGTACAGTATTCAGTCCACTTTAAGCAATGTCTATAACCAGCACTTACTACAACAAAAACCCCTCTGCTAGTGCTTTTGCTATGCCGTGAATGAATGTAACAAGTGCAGCAGAGCCCTTCCTGAAAGCTTCCAGGCCTGTACAACTGGAGACACTGTACAAGGAGATGGTATTTGACCCTGATGAGTTGCTCCTCCAGAAACTATTACCTTCAGATAACTCAGAAGGGAGAGCACCATGCTGGATCACACACTTCACACTCCTTTCACACGTGAGGTTAACAAATGACAACCTATGAAAAGACACTGGTATGTATGAAATCTTTAGTCTCTGTATTTGTAACCCTTAAAAGCTGAGCTGAATGCATACACAACTAACCTGCTGTTGTGCTATGTCCCCTTGAAATTCTGATTTATATAACAATCAGCTTATAATATAAAGCTTTGGGGGAGGAAAAGTCTTGGGATTGAAATATAGTTACTGCCTTGCCACATGAGAGGTGGGATGACATTTTATGTTGGTCCTTGAAGATTTCATTATCTCAGTGTTCTCCAGTCTGCAGTTAGGTGGGAATGCCTGGGAAACTCTTCCACACCCAGGCATAAGGGGAGTGACCTTTGTTGGACATGGACAGGGATTTAATCAGTGTTACACACCACATAAACCAAAATGTAGCTTTGCTGTTACAGGGATCAGCACAGATTCAGCCACACTGAATTGCAGCCATGGATTGCAGCCCTGTGTTTTGGAATGATTACAGTCTACATCTGAAAACCAGATTTTGCACAAATCCATAGAGACAACACTGTTAAAAATCCATCTGCCAATGGCTTGCAATGCCATTGTAATGCATTGGATTTTTTTCTTGGTAGGATATGAGCAAAGTACAAGTCATCACCCAAACTAGATACTTTTCACGTCCTGATTCTTTAAGCCTGACTGTACTAACCTCTGCCAAGACCTAGCAAGAAAATAGCACATGCACAAATCTGTATCTCTTTCAATGACAATCAATGAATGAAATGCAACATCAGTCTGTCTTCTGCCTTCTTTAGACAGCCTTGCATGGAGCTACAGCTCAGCCTGACAGCCAAAAGGGCCCAGCAATGAGTGTTGCTGTAATTGATTTGAATAAAAGCCTTTGATTTATTAAATGAAAGCTTTTGATATATTAAACTGTACTGTCTTTTTATCAGATGACAAAGCCTGCTGGTCAAATGGACCTCCTCTCTCCTTCTATTGGCACTCCTCTCTTCCTTCCTCCCACCCTTCCCATTGCCAGCCTTACCTCTTGCCAAATCACTCTGATCCACATTCTGGGTATCTGACAACACTTAAGGATCAGTCTGTGGTCATCCTGTGGCTGGTTTGACAGGCAGCTTTGCCAAACCCATGTCCTCCAGTGAAGGCTCTCATTCCTGCTGGTAGCACTCCTCTCCTGTTTGCCATCCCACATCTATCAGCAGAGCAGCTGGGGGCGGGCATCCTCTGATGAAGGTGGGCAAAGTTTTATTGCTTTGGGTGGTATTTACCTTCCATGTTTTTAAATAGAGCATTCTCTCCCCTCCCAAGGCCTCTGTGGAGAATACTCTCTTGCAATACATGTACTTGTTGCATGAGATTTCCATTTAGCTGAAACTCCTAGGAAGACTTGGATACCCTTCCTTAACTGGCACTGCTAATACAACTACAAATTCATTTGTTACATTTCTTCTGGACAATGAAGATATAATTTAGTCCAACCTTGAACATAAGACTACTTAATAATTCTTGTTTAACAAGCAGTCAGAACAATATTGCAGTGTAATTTCCCACGATCAGCTGTGTCAAATGTACCAAGGTTATGGTGGTTTTACTTTCTAGAGGTGGTTGGGCAAGAGCAGTGTCTTCCCTTTACAACTGATAAGTGGCTACATGATTTGGCACCAGATTATTCAAGCAGACAAATTAACTTCAAATATTAATACATTCAGCAGCCAGTCAGACAAATTGCTTGTTCTACAAGTGCCAGAGTGGTCATGGGGGAATTTTCCTTCTGCTTTCAGGAAACCTAGCCTTCAGAGCAGTGCTTGGCCAGGCCAACAAGACCATCAATCAGCTAACAAAGTTGGCAGCAGTTAAATGCTTCTTTAGTTCTCTCTGGAAAGGAGGTAGGAAAGAAAAAAAGCTTGGCCAACTTGGCCGAAGTCTATCAGGATTGTCAGAAATCTGTATTTCAAATAAAACACACATGCCAAAGCTCTGACTCATCGTGGCCATCTGAGGACCCTGCTAGGAGCCTGCCTGCCCCAAAACTGTTTTTCTGTGGCCATGGGGTGAGTCATCTTGAAGAGGTCTGTCTGCCTCTGCAAACTGACAATGATGGTGTCCCTGTAAGATGGGCTACCATTACCTCCCTTCTCCTCTTGCATATTTTATACCTAAATCCTTTCAGAAAGGACAAACCTGTTTAAAGTAACATGCAATATGTAACATAATGTAAAATAATGTAACATAAACAACTGAGGAAATGGAGTTTAAATACATACATATATATATAAAAATTATAGCAGGAGAGTTTAAAATTTAAATGATCTCATCAATTAGTGAAAATGAAAAAAAACCTAGAACATTTTAACTCTTTCCAGTCTTCAAGCATTTGCATTTATGTGTTTTCTGAAGCACAATATTCTTTTAAAACCAATCCTAACTGAACTGGATATGGACTCAGAAGCCAGTCTGTCAGTGTAGCTTATCTCTAGAGAAGAAAAGCTGAAAGGAAGAAAGGCATTACCACACACAACACGATACTTGCTGTGTGGAGTAATTATTGTGTTCTTTGTACTCACTTAATTGTCTGGTTGTAGAGCTTCAGAAAACATTTCTAGTACAGGAATATTTGAAGAAAGCCTTAAGGGGTGAAAACAAAAGCCAAGCTGACTCTCTCAACACAACTCAGATAAGATTACAAATATAAATTCTGTGTTCATCGGGCAGAAAACATGTTTATAATTTTATCATTTTGCTCAAGGTGTCCTTAAAATTTATATCTTCGTTGAGTACAAACATATTTTCTTTATAACATATAGCACTGAACTGAACCAATCAGGAGGTGCTGTTTGTGCTCTGAGCACTAAAGAAATTCCATAAATTATGCAATATATTTTGTCAGTAAATGTATAGATAGGAAAGTAATTAACATCACAAATCACACCTTGTTGATGTATATGTTAGCATTTTTTTTATTATAACTCACAGGTGTGAAGTTCTAAATACACTTCACATGGTGATGAGTTATCCAACTGATTTGGCTTCCAGAAGACATTTAACACTACTGACCTGTGGAGATGGGTTGTTCCTGCTGGACATGGAATTAGTGGCATTGCTGCTCCAGGCCCAGCTGAAGCAAGACACAGTCTGTTACCCATAGGCTGCATTCCCTTTGCTGACTGAGAAGGGCCCAGTGGCGCCAGCACATCCAAACCATGGATATGCTTATTACAGACCCTGAGCCTCCCACATCTGTCCCTACACTGAATAAATATGGCTAAAACCTTTGGGGAGAGATGTGTGTAACAACTCCAGACTTGGTCTTCACACTTTAATTTAGATGTGAACAGCAATAATGTAGTCTTCATTTAAATGAAGGATTTTTATGTCGCTTAACAGCAGGGATAGAGGGTAGAAGATTCTTTATCAGTATTGCATAGGCAATGTGCACATTTAATGTAAGAGTTTATCTTCCCTGGATTTTCCTGATTGCATGATATCAAAGAGCAGTTTTGGTGTCTCATATAAGCAGGTTGATCTCTGAGCCTTCACAGGTTTTTTTGCTATTCCCTTGACAAGCCCAGGATCTCACTGGGAGAAGGCAGTCCAGAAGAAATCCACCTTCTGCCCTCTGGCCCCAGGCTGAGCTGCTGGCCCCAGCAAGGCCAAGGGCAGAGAGGGAAAGCTGAGCTGTGCTGCACACAGTTAGTGAACTTTGTTTTCCCTTTGGGGGATTCATGCCATTCACTGCTGTCCTTCTTGGCTCCTTCTCAACTTGTTGTTCGAGCAGCTATGTCTATGCTGTACAGAAAGAAGGGATAGCATCCAAATTAAACTCTTTCTCTCTCTGCAATGTCCACAAATCACCCTCATCTTGTAGCATCTGTTTATGATGCTAGAACATCTAGACTATGTGTGCTACTATTTTTGGGTTAAGTTCTTTAAATGCAGTTATTTTACCCTAAGCACATCCACATATATCTGTATCTATTCTGATAGAGATTTTTCACTTATGGAAAAGGTCAAATGCTTATGAGCAGTTTAACTCATTTGTATTACTTGCTGCCTAGACAACTCTTCATAGATTTGTTCAAAAACCAATTTATTGTTACTTCAAATATTCCTTCAAAAGGAAATTATTTTTTCACTTTAGTGTTTTTACTCCACATTCCCTGACCTCAAACTGTTCTAGTCCATGAATAAGTCTATTTCTTGTTGAGAAGAAGAACCTACCACAATTCTCCAAACAATGAGAAGGGGAAAAGGCCATCGAAAAATTTCACAGGAAAAGACAGTACAGTCACCCCATTTTTTCTGCCATTACCAGACCTGGGAATAGTTCTCATTTCTGATTTCTCCTCCAGGGAATTTGTGCTAAGCAGCAGCACCACTTTGCTCTTTTATGTAAAACCCAATCTCATCAATACTTTTCCAACAGATACTCACTGCATTAAATAATTTTCAAGAGATAACAGTCTCCAAAGCCAGCTTCCACCAGTGAAATGCATTTACAGAAGGATCCTCTTCACTGATTCCCTCTCTCACATGTTAAACAGCTTTGGGCCTTGAGTTGAGGGATGGGAAGAGGGAGGCCAAAAATGTCCAACTTCATAAGGACACTTCCCTTCCCGCACAGCAAAATTGTTGAAGTTGATGCCAGCCTACTCAGCTGGAACAGCAGCACTAATGTGAGCATCGTGCTCCTGTTTGTAAGGACTTCTCAGAGAACCTGACAGCTGCAAAGCTGTTGGCTCCTCAGTGCTGCCCTGCTGACTGAAAGTGCCTGAGCCACAGAGGGCTCTGGTCTGCACCACAGGGACCCAAACATCAGGACCTTGCCAGTCACTCAGCCTCCGGCAGCTGTGGGGCCACGTGGTGCAGAACGCAGCACTGCCACACAAGCGTCCTGGGTTAATGACTTTGCTAATGATGCATCCTTCTGGAGAGCTCCTGGTGCTGGCACCCCCTGCCCACTGCCATCCCTGCCTCCTCCTGTGCTGCAGGACTAGGGCAAAAGATTCCCCTCTCGCATGCAGCCATGCAGGAAACACTCCTGCCTCGCTGAAGGATGACTCTGAATGATAAACGGCATAAGCCAGGAATCTTGGCAAATTAAAAAGTTTAATTTATGATGCTGCATAATTCTAGCTGCTTAGCAGGTGTGACATTACTTGCTTATTTGAAAGCCAAAAGAGGTAAATTAGATGAAAATGTGCTTTGTAGGAGGTTGTTAATCAGAAAGGGCTGCTGGCTCCTTCAAACCGCAGGTGTTCTCAGCCAGTGGACTGCGCCACCAGCAAAGACCTCTCAACCCCATGGGATGGCGGCTGCCCATGAGGGCTGTTTGCTTGTTGGTTTTGGCAGCAGCTGAGAGGTCTTTAACAAGGCAGCTTTCCTTCAGAAGGGCTCAGCTCCTATTGCCTTTTCCCCCAGCACAAGAGCTGATCACTGATTCTCAGCAGGAACTGGCGCGGCTCCTTGGCTTACTCAGTATCCTACAAATAGCTGCTGAGCAAAGCGATTCTGGGGAAAGAGAGAGAATAACAACAGTCTGGAGCCATTCCCACCCAGTGTCAGTGCAAAGTTCATCAGCCAGGAGACTTCTTTTGTATCCAAAAAGAATGACATTAATCTCTGTAACAGAAGAAAATTAGTCTCTCTGTTTGGCAAAGTTTTACTATCACTCATGCTTGCTACTTCACTTGCTCAAAAATCTGAAATCACCTGAGAAAACAAGTCACAGGTCTGAGACCTTCCGAATAGAAATTGCTACAACACATACACAGGAATAAAAGGCACTTTCCAGGTCTTCAAGTGGTTTCATCCAACAGCATTTGGAAGTAAATGCTAATACTAAGAGAGAGGGAGGGAGTTAAGTGCTTTTAGGCAGTTAGAAAAAAAAAATTATGTTGGCACTCAGTTTTAAGACATCAAGAGCTCAGGGATCTGTCCTAGGCTATGTCACGGACCCTTGCTGGTATTTTAGCTTGATTGTGTCACCTTCAATTCCCCAGGTTATTATTGAAGAGACACAGAAACGGGAGTTAAAAATCAGTACAGCAAAGCTGTATTTGAAGCCTAGTTTCATCAGTGTGCAGACAGGATCTTCCTGTGACATGATATGAAACATTACTGCACATTCCTTAAAATAACCTTTTTCTGTGCTATGTGAGTCAGATTGCCAATTTTTCTGGGTTTTTTTCAATTCCCATCTCTATAGGTCTCTGCTGGCTTTTCAGCCTTCCAAGCAGAGCACAGCTGTCAGACAAAGCAAGCTGTGAGAGAACCAAAACCCACAGCCCAGAGGGTCACCAGCTGGATGCAGTCAGGTGCTCAAGAGGTCTCTCAGTTAAGGTCTGTGCTGAACTTGCCATGCCACTCCTTCTGGGCACACAGTTCAGTCCTGCTGTGTTTCCCTCCCCTTCTCCCAGCATAATGGATGTGATTCAGTATTTTACAGGGGGTCTGGAGTGTGTGTGTGTGTGTGTCTGGAGGTGATGTTGAGTGAATCTGGGGCTGAGGGGAAATTCATCTTTCTACTAATTCCTGCTCATATTTCTAACTCAGTTGAACCTTCTAATTTATTGTCACCTCCACCTTTCATAACAGCTCCCTAACAGGGCATGAAATACCAGTGAAATGAACACCAGATTTTGGAGAGCCCAGAGCAAATATGTCCTTCTGGTTTGTCATTGCCATTTATTTTTTGAACTTTCTTTCCCTCCCCTTAAGTCCTTGATTCAATCCATGACAGTTTCTTTGCAGCTCAGATGGCTACTCATTTTTCACACCAGATTTTGTGACACACCATATCAAAAGCCTTACTGAAAGCTCAGAACCGCTTAATCGATTTCATTCCCATCATCCATTAATTTAGTAATTCTATCAAAAAATAATCTAGCTTGGGTGGTACGATTTGTTCTTTGTGAACGTGCACAGATTTTTTTCCTTGGGGTTTTCTATCTCCCAGAGATGTATGGAGTTCTTTTCCACTTAGTATTTCATTACTGAACAACAGTCTGATATTAGACTCACCAGAAGACACACTCTGACAGCCGTGGCAGGTAAGGAGAAGATGCAGAATCCTTCCAGTCATTCCACTGCAGTATAGTGAGAATCAGTAAGCTAGATTTTAAGACAAATGACATCCCAAGTGACCCATAGCACATGGGGAATCCAGTGGTTTCAGTCCTACCATTTTAAGATTCCTTATTATTGCTTTCCCTCCCAATAGCTTTGCATCTAAGTCCTCCAAATGTTTTTGCCATGTCCTGAGATCACAGGATCCATTTCATAATGCACTGCAGTCTTTGCTTTTAATCTCATAGGGTGGCACTTAATGTTCCCAAACACAAAAGGGATTTTTGTATCTTGATCAAATTATCAGCAGACAGCGGGCTTTGAGAGAAGCATTTTAAAGAGGAATTATTTCTTGTTTCCTTCCACTGAGAAATGGAGTGTAATAGGACAGGATAAACTCACAATAAATGAAATATTCTGACACATTTTGGTCAATCAACTTCTTGAGGTTTATCTTCTGGTGAGAAAAGCACTTTGAAGCCTGATGGGGCAACTAAACTGCTCAAAGGCTGCCATTTTCAGTTCATCAGTCAAGACTTTTTTTCTTATTCCAGGTTTTTCACTTCTCAGCCAGGGCATTAAGCAGCTGGGATGTTTCACTTTCAAGCTTTAACAGGTGCTCATCTGAAACCTGTGATTTCAGGTACTGTCCCTCAGGGCTGACCATTGGGCAACTTAACCTGCAGTGGCTGTTTGCTGAATATGGACAAAGTCCTCTTTTCTTCCGGGAGCCCACAGAGAAGACAGAGTGGAATCAATAATTTTAAAGCCCAGTTTAAATGGGCTTGAGAGTTTTACTGGCCTTATTTCCCTTCCCCATTACTTTTTCACTCAATGATCTAATAGCCTAATTGCCATATGGTTTGCATTAGCTATATTTTTGCTTTATACAAGCTGTGTTAAGTCTCTGTTAATGTGGATAATCAAAATCTGATTGCATGATGTTGTGGGGATAGAAAAGTTTGGAAACAAATGTTCTGTAACACATACTTTGTTCCCCTCCTTTCCATTCACTTTTTTCCTGGTCCCAGTCCAAAAACCTTTTCCTAAATGCTGTTTGGAAGAAGTCAGCTGCAATAGTACTTCAGGCACAGCAGACAGGCCCTACCATGGCTTGGGCAGCAGGGAGAAAGGAGAGCTGAAAGAGGGAGGGAAAGGGAGAAGCAAATATGTCTTTATCAACTCTTATAATAACTGAAAGGAGCAGGCCAAAAGGGCCAAAAGACTTGACTTTAAAAGCCCTGTTAACTTTGTTGTTTCCAAAGGAAATCTTCCTCTACATCTTATTATTACAAGATCAGAGATGGTTCATGTGTACTGCAGAGGCTGTGGTCACAAAGCACATTCACAATGAAAAACCATTTTGATTGCTATCTGCTGTCTCCTTGTCATACAGAGACACTATCTCTGTCTCACACCTGCATGCAGACCATGGACCTCAGCCCAGCAGGACTCCCAGAGAAGTTAAAAAATCTCATTTAACCTCCTCAGTTTCTGCTAGGAAGCTGTGATTTCCAGTGTAAATAACAAAATGGCCTATACACACTATTTCTGAAATCTGAGGACAGTGAGACCACAGAACTGTCTGATGCCTGGCCTGATACTTGCTATGACTTTCTATAAAAGATTCTCACTGGAAAAGAGATTGAAGACCCTCTTCCTGGGAGCAAGCCACCATACATAACACTCACTTCTTCCTGCCAGACAGCTTCTCAAAGCCTGCTTTCTGAAGCTCCTGAACAGCACCACTCTGCTGTTGTTAATTGCACAGCCTATCACACACCATGACAGGAGGGACTATCTGTCATTTCCCCTCTGCTTCCTGTGCACCTCTCCAGCTAGGTTAAAGCATGCCTGAAGGGTCACAGGAGCATCCTTCTGAGCTTTGGGGGGGTCCCCACTGGGACAGAGAATGTTTTCAGGCTAGGCTGAACTTACTTTATTATTTCTTCTGGCCCCTCTTTCCGAGCTTGTGGCCTCCACTGGGCTTTGCACCCAAAGACACTTTTTCTCAGGAAGGTGCAGACAGCAATGCCTGGATTTTCCCTTTTTATGTCAGAATAGCTCAGGGCTTGAAATGATTAGAGGTGATTAGTCTGACCACTAAGACATTTACCACCAGCTTCCTAACTGGATCCCATCTGATTTTTGTCAAGAAAAACAAAGCAAGCCACCATTTCAATGACTTAGAATGAGGTGCTGATTTATATTTATTTCAGTAGAAAATTTAAGCCTTTACGAAGAGGATAAAGTTCCACTGAGACTGAGTGACAGATCCTAACATAAGAAGCTTTAGCATTTTGTTCATTTATAAGAGTGTATTTGTATTCACTGTAATGCATGACAATTCCAAATAACCATCTTTTTTTTTAATGTGCTTCCATTGAAATATGTTAACAGAAGCCTGTGTTCAGAAATCCAGTATTTGCAACATATTTTATGCAAATAGCTATCCTTCAAGGTTAATGTCTGTTCTCCAAAGGTGGGGAAAGAGTTCTTACAGTCTTCCTAGAATGAGGCACTGAATCTGTAACCAGCAGAAAAAAGGAGGTGAAGTCCTGATACCACCTTGGTCCAGCTGTGACAATGCATTGACCTCAGTGCTGACAGCCTAACTCAGGTTAAACCAGATTTGCTGGCTTTAGTGAGTGCTCCCCTCGCAGCTGTACTAACATTATTCAGCCACGTGCTCCAGCTCTGCTCTGTTTCCTCCTGCTTTTCTGGTAGGTGTGCTGTGGTTTATGACTGAGTAAATATAAGGGACAAGTGTGAAAGGCTAAAATCTTTCACCTAGCTCTTCAGAGGCAAAGAGCTAATGTACTAACTAGCACCTCCATGGAGCAGAGGCATCTTGAGAAAAATGAAGAGAAAATAGGAGGAAACCAACATTTTGAAAAATGACCCACAACTTCAAAAGAGCATTAATCTCCCTACAGATAAATGTACTGAGGTTAGAGAACACTGGAGATGTTTATAGATATAGTGGTAGAGCTTTTCAAAGCCAAAAAATAGGAGTAATTGTCTTTCTGACATTCATATTTTTTGTTATTGTTGTTATTATTATTGAGTATTTGTGTTTCAAAATTTCCTCTGCAGTACCTAAAGGGTATGCCCTTTATGACAGACACTACAGGAAAGCTTAAAATAGGTATTTCAAATATAAGGATGTAAAAAAAAAAAAAAATAGAATCCAGTTGCAGAAAAACAGCTGCATCATCTTTTTCTCTTTGTGTGTGTTTGTGTGTGTCTTAGATGCTGAGTTAGATCCCCAAACTAAATGTCTACGAAACTTGACCAGAGGATGACATTTGTATTTTGTGGCAGCTCTTCGGGTTGTGACATTTATTGTTGCTGCTGTGCTTTTTTTCTCTCTGCACAGGGACAAAAACAACCTGTTTCCGTTGTTTGCACAAAACAGAAGCAGCGGGTTTCAGTCTCCGACGCCCCGTGCCTGTGGCCCCTGGCGATGGCAAGGCTGCCATGGGACACAGGGCTCTACTCTCGCTTTTCAAGCCTTCAGAAAAAGCCTTGCTGACACGGATACCTTCCTGTAAAAAAAAATCTGACTGGTGAAGCAACCTGTTTCCTGCATGATAAATGAACAGCACGTACTAACCAGCTCTAATGGGCAGGATACGGGTGAGTGGCTCGAAATCGGTATAAGAATAGGAACAAATGGAATGGACTGACGGATAGGAAAAATGCCCATTTGCACTGCATTTCTTGTCAGGAGAATAGAGATGGATTTCTCTGAGCATGATGATATCCCTTCTTGCCCCAGTGGTGACACTTTTGAAGAGGGTGCTGCCACTGCAGTTTCTGATTCAATAGGATCAGAATGAAGATGATACCAGGCTTGTTTAAAATTCGTATCCCAGATATTTTTTCTCTGCATATTTACACTGTTGATTGGCATTAGCATGCAGTCTGGTACCAGATGAAAGCACAGACTAAGTTCATCAAAGATAACAAGTAATTCTGAGTAATGACTAAATGGCATTCCTAGATACCTGCTCTTAAAAAAGAAAATGAATAGTTCTGGTTGTAATTACCAACTCAGTTTCCATACACTAAGGTAGCATTTATGAATATCGAACTAGGCTCTAATTGACTATGTTAGCTATGTGTCAGTTTAGTGTTCTAATGCAAAAAAAATTTAGTTGTTAGCACTAGAACTGTTTGTTAAAGTTGAAAGCAGATAAATCATTAATAGGGATGTCATTTATTCATTATGGTTAAAATATATATCTCCACTTGTCACTTGGATGAATCTAGTTTCTTTTCTCATCTCAGTTTATTGACATCAGAGATGAAAAGAACTTCTTTACTGCATTCCTGTTGGAGCTTAAAGCCTTTACAATTGTTTATTGATGAACTAGTATTTTGAAAATCAAGACTGCTGAGGCTTAAGATTGTAGTGACAATTACATGGTGTTTTGTTGCAAAGCTAACAATTTGCATGAGATTGATGATAGCTTGACATTAAGCAAATAAGGTATTATTATTGTAATTTAGTTCAGAATTTTGTAGAAAACACTGCCTTGGTCCAATGCACAGATATCTACAAGCGTGCTATAGTATCTCCTTCATGCAAAAATTTAACCACCTTAGTACCTTTCACCTTGGCATTTGCAATTTGCACAATGCAAAGGCAGATCCTGCCCAGCCCTGTCCACACTAAGGCATGGGAGTAACTTCTTCCAGGGGACTAGTTCTGCTGCAGATTACTTATCTGAATTAAGGAGTTCATGCACCCAGCTCACAGGATTAGCCCTGGGAGACCTGCTACGAGTGTATGTGGTAGCATACAAGCCTGAAAGATATCACTGCCAGATGAACAGATTTTTCATCATTTTTTAACATAATTGTTGCTGCCTGTGCTAATAGCTACGTCCTCACTAGAAAGTAACTAAATACATTCCTTGTACTGAACACACCTTGATAGACCACTGATTTTAAAAGAACATCTGAAAAGCTTGGCACAACAACAGAGAACCAGACAACATGCTCTTCCTGCCATACTCAGTACCAGGTGCAAGAATCTACTTTAGGACATTCAGACACTACATATGCCTGTCCTTCAATTTACCAGTAGGAAAACAATTGTATTCAGCACAAAAAGATATTGTGTGGCAAGCAGGCTAAAGCCTGGGAATTTTGAACCTCAACTCTTACACCAGCAGCTTTTCATCCATGAGGAGTTTATGGTGCACAATGAACCTTGTTCTTCCTTGGAAGATGAACTTTAGGATTTGGTGCTACAACCACAGGGCTAATCTTCATCTCTCCTAGCTGGATGAGTGCAAGAGAAAATCAGGAAGGCACTGCACACTCTAGTGCTACTCACTCGGAGGCAGCTTGATGCTGATCTGCATCTCCTTGGAAGGTGTGCTTTGATGGTTCAACGGTGTGTTGGCAGCCCCACCTTCAGTGTTTCAAATTCTTACTGAAAGTCAACAGTTCTGATGTTGTGAGGACACAGGCACCCTCGATTCCAGGTCCAGCTGCACAAACACTTGGGAGTTAAATTGTCCATTCAGTGTATCTCTTGACCAACCTCTTCATCAACATGAGCTTTGATATTCATCTTTCTGTTGAAACTGGGCATGTGCTGGTGACAAACTCAGCTTTAATAATGAGAAAATTAAAGTCTCTGGTGTCCTGTCAGTTGCCCAGGAACTTCCCACATGGAGAGGGAAAAAAAAAATTGCCTCTTCCAACGCCAATTAGTGGTGTGACATCTGAAAGACTGGCAGATCTAAGAAAATATTGCACACTTTGATAAACCCCATGCACCTACATAACCTAGTATTGCACTGGGGGCCCGTATGGATTAATGATACAGATCTCACAAGATGAAATACAGTGGTTGATGCTTTAGTACATCAAGAAGATTATTCACTGCTGACTAAGTCAACAGATTTTTTAATGAAGTATTTTTGCAAATAGATATCTCCCCTTCCCATCCCCACATTGTATCTGAAAGCAATGACAGTATATCCATAATTTTCCTTCCTGTTGTTCAATCTTGTGACTGTACTTGTTGAGTGCATGTTGATGCAATTTCTATGTCCTGTATGAGCCACTGTTTTGTGTTTTATCACTTAAGACTTTCAAGTATTATTACTTGAGTCACTGAATGTAAATTTCACAAGACAGCAGTGAAACATTTGAACACCACAGATGAAATTTATTTTATTTTCATTTGTATTGAATTTACTCAAATTGTTAACTATTGAGAATGCATAGAGTATACTGTTACAGATCTATTTCCCAAGCATTGTTATAGTTTTCATTATTAATGTTCTACAGTTGAATCCTTAAAAAAAAAAAATTAAAAAAAGTTTTCCTTCGTTTAAATCCACAAAGATTTGTGAATTTTAACCCAGAACAAGATCAAGAGATTTCTTCTGTCTGGTATCTTTTCCCAGTTGACTCCATGGTATACTGCATGATATGTGTAACTGCAATGATAATGTGTCCTGTGCATCCCAAAACATCATTTGCCAAAGCTCAATACAGTGGATTGCATATTCCGACTGGCCGAGTCACTTCTGTCATTTTGAGTTTCAGTAAGAAATTGTTGAACAGAAATAAATGAAACAACATAGGCAATACATTTATTATGTTCTCCATCCTTATCCTTTACGTATTAGAAGTACGTTGTTCTTGTAAATATACAGCAAAAGTCAAAAAAGTGCAGAGATGCTACACCCGCTGGGGCAGAAGCTGCTGACAGCAATTAGGTGTGAAAGCCATGCTAAGCCCAGAGGTGCAAGCAAATGAAAGTAGAAGCTGACAAACTCAGCACAACCTGTCTTGCAAAGGGCTGGTGGAGAATAAAGAACCTTGTTGCTCGTCTCCATGTCTGCTGAAGCACTTTCAGCAGGTACATGGCTATGACAGGTAAGTGTACAAAGGGTGGAAGCAGAGGCAGACATCCCAGAAGGAGCATAGCGTCTGACATACACAGGCTGACTTGGAGTTGGGTCTGGCAAGGGATGTGAAGGGCTACCAGAGAGGGTTGTACAAGTTCATAAACATCATGGAAAACATGGCCCCACTGCTGAATGGATCAAGGGAACTGGTGACATATGATGTGGAGATGCTGAGGTACTCAGTGCCTTTTTTGCCTAAGTCTCTGCAAGGAAAACTACCCTTCAGGAATCCCAGGCACTTAAGACCAGAGGAAAGGTCTGGGGCCAGGAAGAGGGAGCAGTTTAGGGAGCACTAGAATTAAGTGGATGTACGTAATTGCAGGGGCCTGGCAGGCTGCACTCATGATGAGGGAGCTGGCTAATATTGCAAGGACATTCTTGATTTTTGAACAGTCACGGCAACTGGGAGAGGTTACTGAAGACTGAAAGACAGAAAATATCACTCCTATCTTTAAGAAGCCCAGAATATCTAGAGAAATACAGGACAGTTTCAGCTTAGTCTCTATGAAGGTTCAGGAGAAAATCTTCCTGGAAAGCATTTCCAAATACAAGAAGGACAAAAAGAGGAGTAGTCAGCAAGGATTTACAAAGGGAGGAACATATTTGACCAACCTGATAGTCTTCTACACTGATATGACTGCTCTAGTGGACAAGGGGAGAACAGTGGACACTGTTTACCCTAAATAAAGACTTCAAGATCAAGTCCTGCAATATCTTCATGGACAAGCTGACAAAATATAGATCAGAAAAGTGGACAGTGATGTGGATTAGAAGGTAGTTGAATGACCATGTCCAGAGCTTTGTGATCTGTGGCTCTAAGTCCAGCCGGAGGCAAACCCCTAGTGGCACAAGCCATGGGGCTCAGTACTGTTCAACACCTTCATCAATGACCTTAGTGATGGGGCAGAATCCACCCTCTGCAAGTTCACAGACAATGTAAAAGAGGGGAGCGTTGATGCACCAGATGGTTGTGCCACTGTTGAGGGACTTTGGCAGGAGAACAGGGCAGAGATGAATCTCATGAGGGGAGATCACAGAGTCCCACACACGGAGAGGAATAATTCCAGGCAGCAGCACACACTGGGGGCAAGAGGCTGGAAAGCAGCTTTGCCAAGGAAGACCTTGGATTCCTGGTGGATAAACAAGCTGTCCCTGAGCCAGCGCTGTGCCCCTGTGGCAATAAAAAGGCCAACAATGTCCTGGGCTGCTGTAGGAGGAATGTTGCCAGCAGGTAAGTGATTCCTCCTGTGTTTTCAGCACTGGTAGGCCACACCTGGCATGCTGGATTCACTTCTGGGCTCACTAGTAGAAAACAGATTGTGACTTTCTGGAGCAAGTCCAGCTAAGGGCCACTAAGACAATGAAGGGACGGCAGCATCTCTCATAGGAGGAAAGGCTGAGAGAGATGGGATTGCTCAGCCTGGAGAAGTCTCAGGGGTAACTTATCAATTTATATAAATATCTTATGGGAACAGGGAAAAAGACAGGGCCTGGTTCCTGTCAGTGGTGTCCAGTGACTAGAGAAGAGGCAAGGGACACATTAAACCACATGAAATTCCATCTGAACGTGATAAAACACGTTTCCACCATAAAGGTTGCCTAACACTGGATCAGGCTGCCCTGAAGGGTTGTGGATAATCCATCTGTGGAGAAATTCAAGGTCTGGGTAGACATGCATGAGCAATGGGGTTGGACCTGAAGGTCATAGAATCATAGAGTGGCTTGGGTTTGAAGGGACCAAACCCCCTACCATGGGCAGGGGTGTCACACACGAGATCAGATTTCTCAGGGCCCCTTGAACACTTCCTGGGATGGTACCTTCTAGCCTCGTCCATTCTGTGATTCTGTAACAATGGATATAATCTGGCTGGCCCATTCCACAGATTTAGGGATCCTTTTTTATTTCATTACCACCTACAATGGGTCATTTTCATCAGACAAAATTTTGGAAGTGGATTATAACTGGAGGTTATGCTTCCAATGAAGAGACTGAGCAGGATAAGGGAAGGAATCAGCCATGACTTCCCATTTAATCCAGCCATTTCAGTGTCTAATACATCACCTCACTTGGTGTCAGTGAACAGACACAGTCTCTCCCATGATTTCACAAGGCCAATCAAACAATGGTCACATCGTAACAAATTAGGAGAACTCTGTTGGCGTTGTCTGTGACCTTAGCTCACCCCTATGAAAGATAAGTAACACAAAGGACAGTAATCACCGAGCCCAGCTCAGCAACAAGAGCCCTTCATAAGAAACATGGACAGGGTTAGGACTGAGGAATTGCAAGGCAGAACTTTCATCACAGTAATTTTGCTGGACTGCTCCACAGGGAGCCATAGAGAGAGCTAGGGAGTCTCAGACAGCAGACATTCCAGGATCCCTAAGTTTATAAATACTTCCCCTGAACCAAAGCCCCCATTCAGAACACAACTAAACTTTAGGAAAGTCTTAAATCCCATTTTATGTGGCTTAGGACCATTTCTTATTAGAGCTAGGAAGACTAGATATAAATCTCTGTCCCAAACAGTAATCCTCTTATATTTCATTACTAGCACCACAAGCCTCTGTGAAGTGGTCTCTATCAGAACCATAATAACACTGAGTTGTGGCTAAGCTCTCTATCCCAAGTTCAGTCACAGCAAACCTACTAACACATTAAATCTGTGCCTGCCTTTGATTTATTAGTACTCCCTAAGCCTTTCCAGAATCAGGTATGGGTCTGAGACAGCAGCTAGCAGCTGAGAAGGAAGGTAAAAGATATTCTAGCATCACATCTCTCCTGTGCCTCACTATGGGAACACTTCATTTCAGGACATGTTATCTTAAAAAGCTGCTGAAGATAGTTCAAACTAATCTGTTATTTTGCCTTCTATGAATTGGATAATGTATAACTCTTGGCTGAGAGCTGGTAACTGACTAAAGGGGCTCTTCTGCTCCATCTGTGGGAAAATTCAAACAGGTGAATTCAAGCTGATTTTTGTCCTAACACAATTCCTAAGTGCTCACATGGGCAATTACTGAGTTGCAACTGTTGGCCGTGACTAACAGATGAGGAGCAGCTAAGGACAGCTCCCGACTTTCTTGTCTTGGTTCCATGTGTTCTAATCTGCTCAGCAAGACGCTAACCCTGTTTCTTCCACTAGGTTGTGAAATTTGCACTTAAGCTCCTAGGAGAGCTGGAGTGACTGGACTGAACTAGTCAGGTTAGACTAGTGTCATTGTCCTTTGGTTGCCTGGGGCATGAAATGTCCTGTGCTGGGACTGTCTACACCTACTCAATGGCTCTCCAAAAATAGATGCCGCCTTTAAAAAAATCTGAAGTTTGTTTTAGCCTTTGCTACAGGCAGGAAAACTCAGCTTTTTGATGGTAACCTGTGAGATGAAGGACAAGAATACAGAAGTTTGGTGCTTCATCTTCAGCAAAGTCAGTGCATACTTTCTGGGAGATGGCCTTTCCCAGTAGTCACTTCTGACTGCTTAAGACTATTACTGTACACAAGTTTCCATTGATATACATTCATTTGCTATTCATTCTCCACATGTATATTTTCTCCCCTCACTTTTGTTGTACATACAAATTTTTGTTCCCAGCAAGCAAGCCAGTCAAATAATAGCTCTGTACATACTTTTTTTTTTTTTTTTTTTAATAAATGGAAGTTTGGAGCATGCTTATCTTCCTTTTAATAGCATAGTAGAGTAGGAAAATAGTATTCTGCAAATTAAGAACAAATACTTCAGCTTTTTCACACAAAATTTGGTATCAATTATTTTGAAATTGTTCTTTATCTAAAATGCCATTGAATTCTGCTGTTGCACTCAGCAGCCATGTAACAAATACACTGTTGACTTGTCACAGGTAGCCATGGCTATTTGCTGTTGAACTTTTAAGAGAGTGCTATTATTATATTCTACTTGCTTCCTGCAAGCAAATAACAACCTGCAGGATAAAAACAAGGATCCATGTGGCATTGTCTGTGTGGTTAAAGTGCTTCTCCTCAGCTCCAACAGCACCACACACAGGTTTGTGCTGGTGAATTTGCTCCCACTCAGAGCTCAGTAACTATTTTTAGAAGGAGTGCCGGGTTTCGTGACTATTTTTGTTGTTAGAGAGCCATCTTGTGGTGCATTTTATTAATAATAAGTTAAAAAAAATCCAGTGTATTACAATTCAGAAATTGTTGTCTATAAAGACTCTGGTGGTTTTGCATCTTCTATGTATCCACCCTTCTCAAAGCTCCTTTTGAAATGGGAATAACCTAATCTCAAATAGCACTTCTGAGTCATAGCAGTATTTGTTAGGGACTGGAGAAAAGGATATATTTCTCTTCTGTAAAAAAAAAAAAAAAAAAAAAAAAAGGGTTTGGAGTGCAAACAAATAGCTAAATTTGCAGCACAGTTTTATCTCTTCCTAACACCTAATGTACTGATCAAAGCAGGAGGTAGGTGGTCTAGCTCTATTAATGAGATATATGATTTTTTGGAGCCACAAGACGTATAAAATATCCTGGACCATTAAAATTCAAATAAAATTTGTTGTTACTGAAGTTATATAAAAAAAAATTTGATTTTTTAAAAATAGCAAAAGTACACCTTGAAATGTCATCCAGGATGCTGACAGATTACAGGAGTTTTCCAGTGGCAGGGACACTTGACATTACATTTCAAATTCCCGTTTTCACACCTGCAGTTAACTGAAAAAGATCGACACAATTGAACTAGAGTCAATAAACCAAATCAGAAACATCTTTGAATTTTGGCAGATTGCTCCTTCTGTAAGTTGCTAATCCTTGCACACTGCTACATAACAAAATAATGCAGCATGCAAATATCACTGAGCTTCCAAAGACTCAGTGTTTAGAGGAAAGAAAAAAAAAACCAAGTCCTTTGATAAAACAGAATGCCTCTATGCATTGAAAATTCCCCCCTGCAGCTTTGAATGAGACCCTAACATTTTTTCCCTGTATATATATAACTGTTCTCTTGTCCATTAATAAGCTGTAATTATCTATTGTCCTTTCATTGAAAGGAAAAAAGCACCATGTAGCCAAAGATCATTAGTGGTCCACCCTCTGCTATCAGTGAAGTCAGTGAAAATGAAAAGGTAATTATAGAGGGTCTTTAGAGTACTATATAATGATTAACATCTTTTCTAAAATAATTCAGGTTTAACTTTAAAAAAAACCCCACAGTATTATGCAGTTGCTTCTGCAGGACTTATTTAGTTAATCTCCTTTGCTCATCTTGTCTGATATTTGTTCCAGGTGGCCAATAGGCTTCCACTAAATAAAGTCACAGGATATGGACAACTTAAAAATCAACCGGGGAGTAGAGAGGGGAAAGCCCAAGGAAAAAGGGTCAACAACAGGGTTAACCCTGAAGAACAGAACAGTCTGTACTAGATTAGAATATTTCCTTTGGAAGGGACCTACAATCATCACCTAGTCTATCTGCCTAATGAAAGAAACTGCTTCAGTGCACACACTGGGGAGTGTGCAGGTGTGAGTCACAGAACAATGCTGAATGTTTTTAGCCCAGACTTTCTCTAAGCAAGTAATGAACTTGGAAGTGAAGCTACAAACACAAGCTACTGCTAGAAAGGTATTCTCCTTTCTTTCAAATTCCCTAAGAGTTAGGAGTCAATAAAAGGAGCAGGGATATCTACAGACCTCATGCTGACATTGTCCTGTACCTTTCTGCATCTTTCAATCGTATCTCCACATGCTTTTCACAGCATAGCTATGAAAAATTAAGACTAGTATTCTAGCAATGCTTTTCCTATTAATAAAGCCACTTCCCTGTTTCCTTTTGCTCCTTCCTCCTAAAACATAGCCTTAGTGTTTGAATTTGAGATGATCACCCACACTGAACTTTCAGCTCTTCTTTGCATCACTCATCTACCAAGACAGAGTAAGCAAGATCCAATCCAATTGGAACCAGTTGGATCCAATCCAATTCAGACATGCCTGAGATGGCCCCTAAAGAGTTAACCAGAATACAGTGGACAGCACAGCCAAAACCACATGCCAAGACCATGTTAGCCCTGCTGAAGAATACTCAGTGCTGGCAAAGACTTTGCTGTGAACTGTAATGACTCCTAGTTGTAGATGTGTCTCTTCTGAATCACAGTTCTTTGGACTCTGTAATTGCATTTAATTAGATAACGAGGTCCTCTCTGTAAAGCAACTTGTATTGTACTCCCTGGTCAATCTTTATGCCATCTTTAAACCATCCAGGCGAAGATTCTGTATCATCATCTACACAATTGATTTTAAAAAGAGCATTGAAGTACTTTAATGACCCCTTTGGAACCTGCTCAAGGTACCCAGCTCTGACAGCCTGGTGCCAGCTGCATTTCAAGACCTCTTCAATCCAACTTGAATTCTATATGGTGTGCACACTGGTTGTCCTATGAGATTCATTACCTTTTTTTTTTTTTTTTTTTTTTTCCAGAATGTGCTTTGTTATATCAAACCCACTGGAGAATTCCAACACTACCATATCCATACAACTGCCTTGTTCCATCAGAACCACAGTTCACTATGAAATAAACATGACCTTTTGGAAAGTTCCACTTTTCATGAAATAACACTTATTGACAGTTTTATTGTTAACAAAATTAACATTTTTTTTACTTTGTATGGGATTTTTATTATTATTTTGTATGGGATTAAAGCAAATAAGTAGATCCTCAAGTTTCCTTCTCTTTCTCTAAAACAATGCTGGAAATCCTCACTGGCATGTTCTCTGGTTTCCAAGTTAATTTAAAAATTACTGTTATTTAATATCATTTCAAGAAGAACTTAAGAACTTTAACAGCACATGAATTATTGATATAAATACATTTAATTTTAAATGATGCTACCATGTATCCTTTCTGCCTTCCTTAGGTAGAGTAAATGTTCTGTCCCATCAGAAAATGAGATGTTTGTTGTGGTGATCTTGTCATTATTGTCAATGAAGAAGACACATTCCCTACAAATAAAGGTCTCCACCTTGTAACTTGGGCAACTGTGTGGTCAGACACAAGTGGGCCATTTACACACAAATTTCTCAAGTGACTAAGCAGGTCCTTTGGTCAGGCTTGCCATGCATAGCTGAAAATAACACCATTAAATAATGATGTTTTTCAGGAATTTAGAATTTAAAGCTTTGACTCCACACAGCTGGTCACTGTTCACTGGGGCAGGCTCTGCCACAGTGTCACTTCTGTACCCCAGACAAGATCGAAAGCTGTTTTTCTGGCAGATCTCTAGAGAAGGGAATGATGCAAGCCATTAGGGCGTTCCCCAAATCATTCTCATTTTTACTGCTGGGAAACAAAATGTGCACTACAAAGTAGTGACATGGACCAGATTAGCTTGACACTTCTCACCTCCTGTACATAACATTTTTGTTTTGACTCTATTTAATGAATATTACACAGTGCTGCCAGTATGAATAGTGGATGCCAAGTCTCTGGCTCTGAAAAAGGAGAGGAAATCTGCAGCGGAGAACACTGACTGGGTGGCCCCAAACCTGGCAGTGGCTGCGGAAAACAAGGATTTCAGAAACATGGATGGGAATATCATGCCTGTTCCGCACAACTGGTAGCAACCTGCACTTTCCAGCCAGTGGTTAAAATGAAACACTGATGGACTTTCACTGTACTGAAATTACAGGTGGAAAAAATAACCTCCCATTAGCTTAAATGGATTTGGGATTTACCACTGAAAACCAGAACACTGAGAGTGTTTTGATTCATGTTAAATTTTCTGGATCGTAACATCATTCAGGGATATACAACTTGCACCTTGCAAATCAAAAGAGGGGAAAGCAAAAGCTGAACATGCAGGGGGTTCATAGTTTCTAAATTTTGCTTCAGAATCTTACCCTGACATGATCTTACCATGACATTGCTCCCTTGGGCTTTCTGTCACCTAAATACATGTTCTCTTACGACAATCCTAACATGAAGATAGATAGATAGATAGATAGATAGATAGATAGATAGATAGATAGACAGACTGATAGATAGATAGATAGATAGATAGATAGATAGATAGATAGATAGATAGATAGATATTTTATAGAAGTGAGGACTCTCTTCACCTAGACTACTAATTTTCTTTATTGCATTGTTTATTCAAGCATTACTTTTTTTTTTCCAGACCTTGAAAATAATGTGAACACAGCTTCATTCTTAGAGTAATTTCACTGGCATGAAGAGAACAATTGTACTTCCAATTTTTTATCTAAATCTTTCCGAAACTCTTGATAATACTTAGTTCAGCTTTTCAACATTAGTTTTACATCTTTATTATTCTTCCTACTGAAGAAAAATGGCCTACTTGAGTCAAAGAAAAATGAAATTTCATCTTTTCTTCATTAGAAAAGAGAAAGTGGTATCAAACACACATAGTAACAATAACCTTTCTGCATACTGCCTTTTTTATTTCAATGTTTCATTTATCATAATACGCTAATATAGATAAACTATCAATGTTCTTTAATTCTATTTCTTGCTCTATATTTGTTTCCAAACTAATCACAGAATCACAGAATGTTCTGAGTTGGAAGTGGCCCACAGGGATCATCGAAGTCCAGCTCCTGGCCTGCACAAGGCAAGCCAAGAGTCACACCGTGTACCTGAGAGCATCGGCCAAATGCCTCTTGGACTCTGTCAGGCTGGTGCTGTGACCACATCCATGGGGAGCCTGTTCCAGTGCCCAGCCACCCTCTCTGTGAAGAACTTTTTCCTGATATCCAACCTAAAGCTCACACAACTTCAGGCCATTCCCTCGGGTCCTGTCACTGGTCAGCCCAGAGCAGACATCGGTGCCTGCCCCTCCTCTTCCCCTCACCAGTAAGTTGTAACTGCAATGAGGTCTCCCCTCAGCCTCCTCTTCTCCAGACTGAGCAGCCCAAGTGACCTCAGCAACCCCTCATGCAGCTTCCCCACAAGCCCCTTCACCATCCTTTTGGCCCTCCTTTGGATGATCTCTAAGAGCTCAGTGTCTTTCCTATATTGTAGCTCCCAGAACTGCACACAGGACTTGAGGTGAGGCCACCTCAGTGCAGAGCAGAGCAGAGCAGAGCAGAGCAGAGCAGAGCAGAGCAGGACAATCCCCTCTCGTGCCCAGCTGGCAATGCCTCCCAAGGACATGGCTGGCCCTCCTTGCTGCCAGGACACTGTTGATTCATGTTCAACTTGCCAAAGACCAAGTACTCAAAGTTCCTTTCCATGGCACTGCTCTTCCACCTCTCATTCCCTGGACTGTACATCCATCCAGGGTTGCCCTGCTCCAGCTGCAGAATCCAGCACTTGTCCTTGTTTAACTTCATACGGTTGGTGTTAAATTCATACAGCAGTCCATCTTGTAGAACACAGAAATACAGGTTTGTCAAACAAGGCAAAACCACAACTGTTTCCATGAATTTTGATGCAGCCATGAGCTTCCATTTGTCTGTGGACAGGTGACTCACATGCTGCATGATTGCTGTTGGCATTTCATTCTCAAGCATTATTTACAACTATCCTGGACAGGCTTGTTTAAAGCTAGAGATCTGCATTGTTTTTTTCTATTATAACCATGCAGCAAAAACTATTCTTCTGCTCCTGTCTGTCCTTAATCTGCTGTTGCATGTACAGAATTAGCAGGTAATGAAATATATTAGGAAGGATAAAGTGCTAACTGTAAGAAGCCAGCTCTTCTCACGTTGTTTATAAAACAATAGTTGCTGCATTTAAGATGATAATGAGCATCAGAGCTGAAGTGAGATTATAAACTTTTAAGTGAACCTTAATTACATTTTTCAATTTTCAGTAATTGCCTGACAGTAAATCCCTCCTATGCCAGTCAGACTATACTATGAGAGGCCTTCTTGTGTTCTCCTGTCTTAAAACACTGGAAAGGCTTTTTGCAGGATTTTCTTGATGCCTTTTATTCACCATGTCAGTAACTGAGGGCTCAAAACTAAGTGGCCAAGAAAATGCTTGTCTTAATTACACAACGTAAGCCCTCTACCACATTTTTAGCTTTATTCTCAGTTATTTGGATTACAGTGGGAAGCAAAAGGTCTCAAATTCAGCTTGATACTATGAATAATTCACATAATTCCTCTAACTCACTATAAAAGAGACTGTAACATCTGCTGCAGTGAATAGGCAGCACCTAGTGGTCTTGAAATGTATAAACTGATCACTTTCTTAACAGCAATTTCTGACTTTCTCTGGGATCTAGATCTTTATCTAGAGTGAATTTATCCTTTAGTATTTCACAGAAAAATACAAGAAAGAAAAAACTCTTGAGGTTTTAAAGGTCATTGCTTACAATAAAGGCAACCCATAGAAAGACTGCATGCTTTATAAAAAGAAATCTACTACTCCTTATAGTATTCAAAGTATTTTAATACCTTCATCTAATTGTAATCCTTCCATATTTAAATCAAGGCCTTCAAGTTAATCACAATAATTAGCAATATTGATTATCAAACCTCAGAGTTTATTTCTCTTTAAATAAATCAAAAATTTGAAAACTAGCGAACAATAGCTCTCTGAAATCGCTAAGAAAAGCACAGAATTAAAAGTAAGGAGAAAACCTGGTCAGTCAAGCTTATTATAACAACCTGAGCTCCCTAAGATTGCATACTTTGAAGGTTTGTTTCACATTTTATATTACAGTAGTCAGAGATTATTGGATCATTAGCATTAATTTTAATCTAAGAATTTGTTTGTAGGTCCGTTTATCTTCAGGATTTATTTTTTGCACTCTACCAAGTTTCTCATTTCAATAGAAAATATATTTTACTTGAAGCATTGCTAGAAACGGGACTGAGGTAGATGTGCTTGCATCAGGAAAATTGCTCTCTAAATTTTTCAGTATACTTCAGAACTTTATTGAAAACTTCAACCAAAAAAAAAAAAAAAAAAAAAAAAAAGTGTGCACCAGTTTGATTCCATAGATGTCAATGAACATTTTTCTGTGAAACGAGGAATTCAGCAAAATAGTCCTAAGACAGACTTCCACTGGGGATAGTGAGCTGCTTACCTTCACAGGACAGACCAGAGTTTCTGTGGCAAACCACACAAACCCATGGCAATAGCTAAAGGGTATTAGGTGTTCTGCATTCCCAAATTTGTTAAAAAATGAAGGCTAAGTGAGTGCCTGCTTCTCCTGATTACTTCCTTCCAGTTCTCCCATGAGTCCCTGCATATGTAGAAGTTAATCCTCTTTCCAAGATATGGAAAGCTGTTCACTCCTGCCTGAAGAAAGGCATGGAATACACGTGTAAAGCTGTTCTCTGTGTGCAAGATGTGTCCAAGGAAAACCTACTCAGAAATCACAGTGATCAGAATGCAGCCTATTAACCCTCACACTAATGGTGCTAGTAAGAAAGTCCCTTCCTCACATAAAATCCTTCTATTGTCTTTGTTCAAATTTATATGTACAAGCAGGAGGCCAAACTCCACACTGAAATCAATGAGGAGACCTGCTTAAAACTGATAGTACAACAAAGAATTTTCAAAATTATTTACAGTAGGACTTTTCCTAATTTTTATTTGCTTTCTTTTTGTATTTAGTCATACTCAATTTGACATGTTGACACTGGATGATAAATATCCCACGCATGTAAGGAATTTCTCAAAAATGAGACTAATATGGATGAAATAATGCTAATATTGAATTATAAGGGGAAAAATATACAAAGGAACTAAAGCAGGGTGTGATATCACTCAAAATTTTCTAATCTCAAAATGGGTTCTTGGCCTAGGAAAATGTTTCTTTCAGTTCACTCACACAGTAAATAAAATATTCAAGCCTAGAAAGGAAAAAACCATTAAAAAGGAGGTTTCTTGCTCAGAATAAAAGCTGTTCAGAGAGTACATATAAAACTCACATACGAATCACAGTTGACCACTGAACTGCAAGGGAAAAATATTCAGAGTTGATGAAGTTTCTGAAAACAGGAGAGAAAAGGTAATTGTTTCTTTTTGAAAAAAAATAAAGAAGAGGAAAAACAGAAGTTGCAGACAGATATCCTTTCACAAGTTCATGTGGTAAAAAAGAGGAGCAATGAAGCTAACAAAAGCCACTGACTTAATTTACATTTGATAAGAGACTGTCTTAGGATATTAATCTGGGAGGGAGAATCTGCATTCTGCTATGCAGCTTGAAAAAACTCTATAAAACTTTGAGCTCTCTGGGAAAGAAAGATGTTAGCTATACTCCTGTGCTTAGCATTTCTTCCAGTGTAGGTCAAGACTACTATTTATTGGATCACTCTTCTGAAGTGCTATAAAATTTTCAATGTACTATAGCAGAAGCCTTTGAAAGTCCACCTTTAGACCACTCCAGCATCATAAACTTCCAGTCCCTGTCTTGTGTTCATTTTGACTGCATTGTCTTAAAAATCTTCTTGCCCCTCTTTCCAAAACGGTATATTCCAAGGAGTTTATGAAGGAAATCCTCAAGACTTAACACATGAGATAACCATCTAAAATTTTGCCAATCAGTCTCAAAGAGTACACAGCCAAAAATACCAAGGCCTCAGTTTCCCACCTGAAATGTGGACACAACAATATCCCTTTAGATGTGTACTGAAAAGATAAATAAATTATAATAGCAACATAGCTCAGATGTGATGGCATAAGTATCGCAAAACAGCCTGTGAGAAAGATTGATTCAAGAGACATTCAAATTAACTGTACTGTTGTAGTCAATTGAGTAGCAAGAGTTCCTTCCACTGGAACAGTGACCAGCCAGTCAATATTCATCAATATCCTTTAAGCTTAGAGAGACTGGGTTTGGCAGCCAGGGAAGCTGATCTATCCAACCAGCCCTGCTCTGCCCCCTGCTTTCTCCAAAAGATACTTCATGTATTTTCTTTTAAATAATTCTCTTGAAATAAATTCCACCTGGATCAAATCTAGAAGAGGACAAGACGTAGCAGAAGGCAAAAAAAGACCTTCGTGAAAAGAAAGCGTCAGGCCTTGGGCGTGACAGATGACATAGGGGATATGTACTAAAGGCTGTGCAGTGAAAATTCAATGTACAGACACAAAGTGACATCTCCAAACAGCTCCCCACATTGAAGCAAGGCTGCCTTCACATTCCTAACCATAAACATGTGTTGCCTGTCCTAAGAGTGTTTAGGATACAGAGGAGGGATGGAAATTTTAGCTACAGTTTGCCCTAAGAGCACAGCTGAACTGTGTATTAAAATAGCCCCTTTTTCCATACACATGCTTACTAATAAAACAAGAGATTTGGGGGTTTGAGGTCCTTTTCTTCCCTTTTGTTTCTCTGCTTTTCAAGAGGATAGAAGCTGTTTTTCTATTTCATCCTTGCTGCTGTAGCAACCCTGCGAGTTTTGCTCTAACCTTTTTTCTGCTGGCCAATACCAATTCAATTTGTAATGAAAACATTGCAACTCAGACTACACTACCTACTAGCACATTGATTATTTTACACCAAACAATTACAAGGAAATCAAAATCCCATCACCTTCTCTCTCTTTTTGAGCTAGTTTTCGATTGGTTGTTTTCCCCCCCGCCATGTTCATCTTTTATTTGTGTTTATAAATGAGTTGAAGTACAGGCCAGGATATCCATAAAAGTTGTACAGCTTCACCAAAACTTTTTATATAGTAATATCAGTATATTCTAATGTATGTATGTTGGCAAGATTCTATTGATGCACATACACTTAATACCTTATATATACAGGCTCCCATTTAGGGAAAGTGTATGAACCATACCAATATAAATCTCTTTATAAAACTAAGAGCAGTTACACAGTGAATGGTAACAGATGCTGAAGGAAAGGTCTGGATGACAGGAGCTAGCTAACATGAAAAATACATGCATGCTTACCAAGATGACCCCACCAAATAGCCAAAGAGAGAAAAAGGAGGAGTGGCAGCAGACTGGAGGCACAAAGGAATCAACTTCATGTTTGCAGGTTCTCTGCAGCTGTGGACTAATCAGGAAAAAGCTCTTCTGCTGAACAAACGATGCAAACCACTCAAGGATATGCAACTGAAGCCTGGTATTCACAGTTCAGTTCATTTAATGAAGGACTGAAAATAATAACGTTGCTGAATATCTGTGTGCAGGTACAGGAATAGGGTGGTCAGCATAGATTTGCTTGGATTACCTTGTTTGAAAGTGAATTGGTAGCACACAAAATAACGAGTGGAACTGAGGCAACTCTAATGACCAATAATGAATGTGCAGGAACAGTCTACAACATACCTAGTGGCCTGCACCCTTTAGGAAGAGCAGAGCAGACTTCAGGATCTGTCAGAGTTAGAGATTTGGAAGAACACTATCATTCTAGAGGATGGACTTTAGGGATTAAAAAAACCCAACTCAAACCAAAAAGGTTATCTTGTTATGATGCTGTACTTGCAAGATTAATTCACTCTCAGTGATGAGTTGCCCCTTCAAATACCTAATTATAGCATTACAAATAATCAGTAAGGAGAGGGTGGGGTTAGTTAATACACAAGAAGTGTTGGGATTGATATGGTTTTTGTTTGTTTGTTTTAAAGTTTAGACCATTCTACTCATTTGAAGAACTGCCAGTTTTTCTTGTAATGAAAATTAGTGTCAATTAAGGAAACTGTTAAATTGGTTCTAATTCTCATTTTGTTTGTGGGGGTTTTTATTTGCTTATTTGGGGTTGTTTGTTTTTCTGTGTTTGCTTCTTTGTTGTCCTTGGAAACTCAGCCTCACTATCAAATAGCCTCACTTGGTCAAGAAAATTAGCTGTTGAGAAAGTCATTCCTGTATGGCAATGGTTTCCTAAATGAACCCCCAATTTTACATTCCCTTGACAAATTTTCTTAGCTTACAAATGACAATCTAGAAAATGGACCGAATGTTCTCACATCTCCACCAGCTTTGGCTGTCTGTGCCTCTCATGTTCATAATACTTTAACCTACATGTAGACCTCAGATTCTCTTAAGGCCATGAATCCCTCCTATGTCTGGAAGAGAAGTTGTGGATGCCTCAGCCCTGCAAGTGCTCGAGGCCAAGTCAGATGGAGCTCTGAGCAACCTGGTCCAGCGAAAACTGTCCCTGCCCATAGCAGTGTGATTGGAATTAGATGTCCTTAAAGGTCCCTTCCAACCCAGGCCATTCTATGATTCTGCACCTTTTGCTGCCAGCTGCATCTGAAAAATCTGTATTCTCTGAACTCTAGGTCCTCAGAGCTTGGAGCAATAGAAATTTCCTCAAAAACTACAATGAGCAACACCCATCCCAATCCTTTTTCCCTCATATGATTTATTACACTACTTCCTCTACAGCCATATTTTCCTTTGCTTGGAATTTGAACAACTGAGCTGGCACAGGTGGTTGTTAAGAAAAAATCAGTGCCCAGGAGCAAGCGGGTACCAGGTTCAGAAATCTGACAGTGAAATCCATCCCTGGATGACCCCAGACCCGTGTGTGCTACACAGGGAGTCCACCCAGGGCTGAGGTCTGCTTGACTACCTGAAGGTAAGTTTAGGTGAGACAAAATCAAACAAAATCACAAAATCAAGAATTACAGAACAGGTCATGTAGCGAAGGTCCACAGTGGGTCATCTGGTCCAACCTCCCTGCTCAAGCAGGGTCATCCTAGAGCACAGTGCACAGGATTGCGTCCAGAGGGCTCTTGATGTCCAGCGAGGGAAAATCCACATCCCTCTGGGCAACTTGTTGCAGTGCACGGCCACTGGACGGTGAAAAAGTTCTTCCTCGTGTTCAGGTGGAACTTTCTGTGCATCTGCTTCCCTCGTTGCCTGTTGTCCTATTTCTCGGCACCACGGAGAAGAACGTGATCTTCTTGGGACCCCTCCCTAAATATTTATCTACACCCTCTCAGTCGTCTCTTCTTGAGGCTAAACAAGCCCGACTCCCTCAGCCCTTCCTCGTAAGACCAATGCTCCAATTCCCCAACGAGGACGCAGACCCCGCCGTCCCGGCAGAGGCAGCTGCCTGCCACTAGCAGCTCGAAGCGAAGATCTGCCTGCGCAGTGCCAGAACGCACCGTGGTTCACCCCAGGAAGGAGCCGGGGCAAGGCTAAGCCCTGGGCCGCACTCCCCCGCCGCTGCCGGGCCGGGGCGGGGCAGGCCGGGCGGGCGCTCCCGCCCCCGGCACTGCGGCGCGGCCCGGCCGCGGCTCCGGCGCGGCAGAGGGCGCTGCGCGGGCGGGCGCGGGCCTGGGCGCGCCGCTCCCGGCGGCGGCGGCGGCGCAGTTCCCGTTCCTGTGGCTGTTCCCGTTCCCCTCGGGCAGGGCCGGGCGGCGGCCGCGTCTCGTCCTCGCTGCCCCCTCCTCCCCGTGCCTCGCAGTGGTCGCCGCCGGTGGCGGGGAGGGCGGGGAGGGAGCGCGGCGCTGCCGCATGCATCGCTGATGGAGCCGGGCTCGGGGCTGCCGCAGCGCAGGGCGGGGGGCAGCGGGCTGGACCTCGGGGCGGGCTCGGCGGCGGGGTCGCCGGCGCTCTCGGGGGGACAGTCCCGCCGCAGGAAGCAGCCGCCGCGCCCGGCCGACTTCAAGCTGCAGGTGATCATCATCGGGTCGCGGGGGGTGGGCAAGACCAGCCTCATGGAGCGATTCACCGACGACACCTTCTGCGAGGCCTGCAAGTCCACCGTGGGTAAGAGAGCGCGTCCCGTCCCGGGGGAGGGGGCGCTCCGCCCCCCGGTGCTCGCAGGGCGGCGGTGGGAACGCGGGGCTCGGTGCGGCGGCCGCCCTTCCCCGGCCCTTGTCCCGCCTTTCCCGAGTGCGGGCCCGCTCCCCACTTGCCAGGCATTCCCTCCCAGACCTGGCCCCGCTCCGGGGCGCACCGTGGTCCCCGTCCCCTTCCCGCCCAGGACAGCGGGGTTGGGTCTCCCCGGGTGGGTTCCTCGGCCGTGGGAAGCTCAGGGGCTTGATTGGTGCCAGACTTCAACAGCGCTTCTTGGAAAGATCGTGGATGTCATAGTTGGCTTTGCGAGTTCTGAGAAGCTGCTGGCTGTCCTGTTTCAGCCTTGCTAACGGCAAACAGTTTAAAGGAAAAATTAGGCATGGTTGGTAACGCAGATTTTTGTGCTTAAGTCTTAGATGTTGCGTGTAAGGAGACAGAAGTATTTCAGGAGTTGAAAAGTTGCAGTGTGTATTCTGTGTAATCTCCAAATGTATTATTCAACTACTCTTCCAGACCGCAGTCAGATTAACTCCAGATGGCTGCTATGGCTTCGTGAAGAACCCCCCTGTAATGTTAGATCCCAGGTTAATGTTTTGTTTCTTGGGAACACTGCGTGTTTGTTTCTTTATACAACTAACTAGAGAGCAAGCTCCTAGTTCTGTAGTGTGCTGTCTTATTCATGGTTTAGTCATCTGTGAGAGTCTTGGAGGTAATTTAGTGCCTGCTGTCTTTTAATAGGCAAGTGTGTAAAGGGAGGAAAACAAGCTAGTTAGTCTGTGTTGTTGTTAGAGTCCTGTCCTTGGAGTTGAACTCTCGAGTGTTGCAGGAAGGTGGTTGTTAAAGTCTGTGTCACTGGAAAATATGTATGCTTAGCTTAATTGTAGCTTGGCATGTGAGGGAATTTATAGCATCTGATGAAAAGTGATTGTATTGCCTTTTAGAAGCTGAGTTATTACTATCCGAAATTATCTTCCTGTAACAAAATGATGCACAGTTACTCATACTTTTGTTTTAATGTGTGTTTTACCGGTTATTTAATTCTTTCCTAGGCTAAGAATCCAGATCTGGTAGTGGAGATTAGCACTGTAGATAAAGTTTTTGGTTTGAAGTTGGCAACATAACCTTATAGAAGTTAGAAAGACAGTGAGAGCATATCAGAGGCATTTATCCTCGAGGGATGTGTTGTTATGAAGAACTGTTGATGGCTTGTCTAGATGAGCAGATTAATTGAATTTATGGTACAACTCAAGTACAATTAACAGAGGAATGTATTCTTTATAAATTCCCCAGGTCCAGACATTGATTTTAACTCTCCTGCATCCTCTTTAGGTTGACCCACATTAAGGGTTCTGTCAGGTCTGGGCTGCTCTCTTTAACTGGGGCTGGTTTCCTGCTGTGAATCTTGGGAAGTGAGAGGAGGTGGTCTAGACCCCGGTCCAGACTTCCAGGCTGGTGCCTTTTGAACAAAACTGATTTCCTAAATAACTGAGACAGAGAGCTTCCTTATTTAAGGGAAGAAACAGGAAATAAGTAGTGATATGCTGCTAGACAGAAGGTTACGTAATGTTTGTTGTACAAAATGTGCCAACATAAAGCAGAGTAGGGAAATCAGCTTCTGCCAAAATACATGTAGAAGGACTTGATAGTAATGGCATTCTTTCAAGGTCCTCAGACTAAACTTGAGAACTGTTGAGATTTCCCCCAGATATTTTGACTGCTAAGTGAAAGAGCTTCTCACAGCTTGTACTCTGATTTTTTTGCACTATAAAGTAAGAAAAAGTAACCTCTACTGTTTACATTTCATATAGATTGAAAATAACCCACACTCCAAAACAACCTGAGTCCAGCCTCTAATACACAGTTGAAATCATGAAGCTCTTCCTTTGTCACCACTTAACTGCAGTGGTTTTCAAGAATTTGCAAGTGGAGAATGTGTTTTGAAACATCTGTGAAAATGCTGTGATTGATCCAGTTACGTGAACTGAATATAACTTGAGATTAAATTTGAAAAGGCCATGTAACCAACCAAAAATACTGCATGTTGTTGTATGTACCTTATATTAGCAAAGCTGTATTTAAAATGGAATCCTAGAATACATATTTACTTCCTTACCTTGATATTAGTGGCCTCAACCTTAATTTCATGCTTTTATACTAAAACCTGCGGACGTATAGGACAAAAAGAACAACATTTAGTACCTTAAGCTTTTGTATGAAAGCAGAGGCTACTCAGAGGACTTCCTCTGACAGTGGCAGAATTGCAGTGTCCAAAGACCTTTTCTGTCTCCTGTCCCTAAGTGCTGATAATAGTGGCATGTTATTGAAAAGTGGAGCATTTCTGCAGAAAAACAAAGGTGTAGATTCAATTAAGAAAGATACAGTATTTAAATGCTAATTTAAAAGACAACATTGCCAGATTGGTAAAGAAAATTCTGCAATGAAAACACATCAACATGTCTTCAGTCTCAGCTCAGAACTTCTTTGAAAGTGTTCAAAAATAGCTTGGCAGATTTCAGCACATTATTCATAACGGCACACAATGTGCTGTTGATCTAAAATTCTTTTGATGTATTTATTTTGGGCATTAAATTAGTTGCATGGAATATTATGTCTCCTTAAATCTGGTATTTACATAGCACTGAGAATACCCAATATGCTCAAATATTTACTGATTTTTGAAAAATGTAAAATTACTCTCTCCATACCAGTGTTAAATCCACTGTCTTTCTATAATGGAATAATAACTTCAGGGGTAATATTGGGATCATATTAGCTTTGTCAACAAACATGTATCTATGCTTCTGAAGTAAAATTTGATCTCCATTTATTATTTGTTGCCTGCATTATTCACACAGGAGCAGAATCCAAAGCTATCACTTGAGGGTTTTCCAGACTTGGCAATTAAAAAAGTGTGATGTGAGGAAGAATGATCTTTCCAAGGGTAGTAGATAAATACATTGCCACATTTGTAAGAAGGTTCAAGCATGGGGGTGAAGAAACAGGGTTTGCCTCTGCTTCTTCCACCCCCTTATCCCACCTCACCTAGTTCTTAACCTGAAAGAAATACATCCTAAATCAGATCTCCATAGTCATGATGTTAAATTTATATATTATTTTTTAATGGTGCTATCTCAACCTGGTTTTCATCAGAGTCCCTTTATTTAAAATTCAGTGGCCTCTGTTCTCTTCACAGTGTCTGTCCAGCTACTGCTCAGTCTCATGGTTGTACATCCTACCTAATCCACCAATTCTTAGTTCATTCCCAGTCTCCCTTCTGTTTTTCTTCCATGACAGATCTACAGAATTCCTGTACTCAGCAGTTATTTCCTGTCGATCTAATTTTTCTGCAGGCATTACACTTCTCTCTGGATTTTACTCTCTGAACCTGAGGTTCCTGCTCTCCCAAACATGAGGCCCTGCACTGACTCACCTCTTAGGATGCTGATTGTCCTGGTCTCTCAAGTCAAGTTGGGCTCCTCAGCTTTTCTTTTCTATGCTGGCTCAGTATGTAAAATCTCTTGAGACCTCATCTTGTCTTTCAGTTCTTTTCCACCAGGTCTAAAATCATCCCAGGAAAGAAGCCTTGACCTTGATAATGTCAGTGCAGTTTACGTGCCTTGTGCATTGCTGGCTGTTTTAGCAGCTGTTCATAGGAAACCAAAGTATCACTTGTAGTAAACACTAAAACTTGCTTCTGTCCTCATTTACAAGCAAAATAATAGTGAGATTTGTAATGGGAAGGTTTGTTGTGGGAGTTTAGTGACCTGTGATCTGTTCTGGGCTAATTGTAGCCTGAGGGATCCAGATCAGTAGCATGTAAATGCAAGACTCCTTTGGCTTCACAGAAGTGCTCTTTGACCTTGTTTTCACCTTCATGTGAAATGGTTTGGAAGTCAGAAACTCCTGAGATTTACAGAGGTCCATAGCTTTTCTTCCAAGTGAAATTGTTCCTATTGTTTATTTTTAAAACACTGTGCAAAATTCCTAGTGTCCATTAAATAAACAATAGCAATAGTGAAAACTTTAGCTTTGTCTTCTGTAAGAGTGCTCTTAAGTAAGGCAACTTCTGTCTTTAATTTACAGACATTTCTGTATGGTATACAAATATATACATGTATACCTTTTTGTGTGTATGTATACGTATGTTTGGAGTTTCTGTCACAATTCAAACCTGTCTTCATTCTCTTTATCCTTAAAAAATGCAGGCTAACAACATAAATGTTCAGTTTCATTCCCATAAGCTTGTCATATAACATAATGATTTTCACTTAAAAAGTAGCAGACTATTCACTTTTAAAGTATAGGCCATTTTTCAGAACAGCCCTTTAAATTACTCCTCAATCTTTTTTTTAGTTATCTAATCAGTATTCTCGCAGGCATTGTAAACATAGTATTTGGCTTACTAATCATTTGATTTTTTTCAGTAAATCAAAACTGGCTTAAAAATAAATTTAATAATTTGATGTAATCTGAGATGAGGAACAATCTATATAAATTTTTTCAGAAAATCAACTTTCAGAAAGTCAACTAAAAGAACATTCCTTTCTTTGATACACTTATGTGTGCCTGTGGGCTCTCTGATAAGTATAATTCATTATAATTTTTCTTTAAAGATTCCCCCCTTCAATAAGATGACACTGAAAGCTTACTTGGTGTGTGGGAAGAGGGGAGAAAGAGTAGAAATAGGTGTTTCTTAGTTTACCACATCATGACAAAGTAACAGTAAGATGTTCTTGCTTTGATCAAGAAGCAGCTCTTAACTCAATGTGAGAAATTTCTGCTGTTACATTAAAAAAAAAAAAAAAAAAAGGAAGTTTTGATGAGGGATAGGTAATTCTGTGAGAATTGACTGTTCTTACTTTTTTATATCCAGGGTGCTAATACATCTGGTTTTGCATGTTGGCTTTTTGACTAGTGCAGAATAGTGTAAATAAACCATACCAATACCTTATTAATGATGTGCTGCAGTTTCTTGCCAAACTATAAACAGAAAGGAGCAGGAGGCTGGAAACTCACAGAGAAAAACAGTTTTGTCTTGCACAAAACCTTAAGATAATTAAGGAGCATGTATGAACCTCCTTGTTTTGTCTTCGGAGGTGCAAATTATGACAGAAGCCTGCATCCCCTGGAAGCTGCCTTTTATCTTTAGGAGCAGTGTAGTCAATTGTAATGGACAACATAGAGCGAGTGAAAACACCTGGCCAGTTGTTGTTTGCCCCAGATATGTCAACTAAGTGTATTTTACAGCATTTCGTATAGTCAGCAATTATTTCCTATGCATAATCATTTGAATTCTCATAAGTGAACAGAACTGTAATTTAAAACAGGAAAAGGTAGGTAGATAATATAAATTTATTAGGGCTTAGGAATAGGGTTTTGTGGAGGTATGGGGTTTTTAATTAGAAAAAGGTTACAATGAAGAGTAAATTTGAAGTTGAACTTTGTTTTTTTTCATTTGTAAACTAGATGTTAACTTCAGCTGAATAGAAATATTCAGGCGCTGGGTTATATCAACACTACAGGACTGTCAGAGTCCCTGGTCAGGACATATATGAGAATACACAAATAAAACAGCAGGCAGAGTGAAGAGGCCACTTGAATGGTGTCAAATGGGGAGTTAGGTTTGCAAGGAGAGTGGAATGCAGCTGTCAGACTCAGTCTCTGCTGTGAACAGCTGAGCGTGTCATTAGCGAAGAAAAAAAAAAGAAAATAGGGCCGTATGATTCTCAGGGACTTCTGGAAGTTGGTTAGCAACACTTTTACAACTTATTTCTGCTGATATCTCAAGGAGAGGGAAACTTGAAACCCAAAACAAAATGCTTGTAGGTTCCACCTTCTAAAAATCTGGATATTGTTGCTCATAAAATAACCTCTCTTTTTCCATTCAGTTTTCCCTTCAGGTCAGGTAGTTGTTGACCAGTTGCTCAGTGTATTTTTCTGTTTTATGATCAGAACTTTGAAAAGAAGTCTTGTTCATGAAGCCACAGAGAGACTTACTGCTTCCAATTTCCTCTTCCACCTCATTCTGTTTGCCAGCATTTTGATGCAGGCTTTGAACTTAGTATCCTAAATAGTGTCAGAAGCCTAGGTTTTCTGAAAGGCCTTATGATTTTATTGTCCACAAGCATGTAAAGAAATCATAATTTTCTGCTTTCTCACTGAATTGGAAAGTACCAAGCATCTGAAATGTTTAGAAGCTGTATATTGGACATTCCAAAAAAAAAAGAAATCATTTGACTACACCTTCAGCATTTACTCACTGTGTATGTGACACAGAAGAAAAAGAAAATTGGTATCTGTTTCATTCTAGTCTGGAGCCCAGTTGCCAGTTGAGGTATGGGTACACTTTTATTTTAGGCACGCAGTCTCAAGTGTCTGCATGTTAATCATTCTAGAATTACACGCTTGAAGCTCTATGGACAACGTACTTTACCTGCCTCTAAAATAATCCCCAAACATACTTACATCTGACTTAGCACTAAATGAGTCCAAATTTCTTCTTTGAAATTTTTAAATTTGTAACGTGCAGTTTGAAAGAGGCATTTCCACTTCCATGTGGTTTAAAAATGAACTGCTTGCCCTGGGATTCGATTAAAATAAGACAAAATAGTTTTGGGTATTTTTTCCTGGTAACAGTTTCTGTAACTTTTTCCTGTCCTCCCTGTGTACCATTTGTTATTGGTTGCTTCCCCCCCTCAGGCAAGAGGATAGAAATCAGAAGGCATGCTCTTGAGCATCTTTGCATTGACTTTGGCAGTTTGGGGATAGGTATAAGTATTGTTTGAATTACAAACCAGGACTAATAAAGATGGTTGTAACCTCAAAACTCGTGTGACCTCGGTTATCAAATGTAGCATAAGTAAGAAAAATTTTTTGCTTAATGCTGTCAGATGTCCAAATTCAATAACCTGTCATAGCCTTCAAATTATATGTCTGTTTTAAGAGTTAATTGGTATATTACCTCTGAATTTTTAAACTGATTGTGTTTCTTTAAATATGGTCTGATTATCTTTCACCGATTGAATTACTTTGATTCAAATCATCACTAACAGACCTCTGAAAATTGAATCCATTGGAATTGATTTTAGTTAGAGGGCTTTTTTGGTGCTCTATTTGCATCTGTTTTCCCAGCTCATCCATTAACTTTGTTACCAGGAAATCTTGTCCACTAAAAGGTCACTCCGTGTGCATTAAGCAAAACTGTTTCCACTTTTTTTTCTGTCTTTTATGAAAGGAAATTAAAGATTGCAAATTTAGACATAAAATGCATAGTAAGAAGTTTCTTTGCTATTTTATTTCTAAACAAGTACTTTTGGCTTTGAAAAGAAAGGCCACACCCAGTTGTGTGTATCTCAGTGTGGGCTAGGCTTCGTTTTTGTAGGATTTCAGTCTCAAGTTTGAAACAGTCTCAAGTTTGGTCTGTTGATAAGAGATGTCATCCTCAGTGACTTGCTCTTATCTAGAACTTCATTAGTGCACTTCTGTTTTGGGTCTCTGTTCTCTTTAAGGCTGCTTAGTTTTGAAAAGAGTGCAGGTAGGTTGTTTGGCTGTGTGTTTAATGCACTTTTAAACCCTTCTATCCAAGTAGCCCTTTGTTTTTCCTGGAGGAGGCATAGCTTCAGTTGAGCCCATGTTGTAATAGATGTTCTTTGTGTGAAGTGTATTTTTCACCCATAGTTCATGTGTTATTAACAACAATGGTGCACATTCAATAAAATGTTCCAAATCCTTAACTTGCATTACAGACACGAGGTTAGCGTGCTGTCCTTAATGCCTTATTTGACATATCTCTAGCTTGTGGGGAGAGGAGATACTCCTTTGAAGATTTAAGTTGTAGGGCAAGCTTAATCAGTATACTTTCAAATGCTTAAATAAACACAAGATCAGAAACACAAACCAGAGGCTGAGATCTGGGGTTTTGTGCCTTTTACATTAGTTCTTGGAGGATGTTTGGACTCCTGAAAAAGACCTTTCCAGCAAAAAGTGAGAGTCAAAATGTGACATTCAAAACACATACAATTTTAATCCATAAAGTCTATAAAAAGAGAGATGGTGATTTGGATTTACTTGTTGTCTGAGTGTAATAATTTTGGAAAATTATTGATTGCCTGTTGTCCATGCAAGCCTTATATATAGACACGAGGCTTTTTAATGGGAGGGGAGATTGTAGTAAGCATTTTGGGTCCCCTTAGATCACTGTGACCTGGCAAATGGCATGCTTCAGTATGGTCATAAGCACATGCACTTGTCAGCTTTCCTGGCACATGTATGTTTTGTTTTTCACTGATAATAAATTAGCCAGCAGGCCTTTAAATGCGAGGTAGGTAGCATGCAGACCAATGATAGTTTGCTGGTATTGTAGCAGCTAAAGAGAGCTTTTTAAAATCCTTTCTTTTTATAAGATATGTTATTCAGATTTAATGTCGTTGTCAACAGTAATTGTTGATTCTTCTTCTGTTTTATTGAACTATATATAAAACCATGCCAGAGTAATTGTATGGATAGCGAAACTTTTCATTTAGGTATTTCCATTAACATATGTCAAGCTTAATAATTTCTTTCATTGACCTTTTTCTTAACTCAATGCAATATTTGAAATTGAAGTGGAAAACAAATTATTGTGTTGTTTTAATTGAATTACTACTTTGTATGTAAACTCAAAGCACTGGCTTTGGCAGTCTATGGTGAAACATGATAATGAAACCTGACAGGCTTAGGAATTTGTTTCTTTGTGTGCAAAAGGAAGGCTGCCAGATTTTTTCCTTCAGTATTGGCAGACATGGAGCTTTTGGTATTGTGTTGATGCTTGCAGAGCATTACTAATTATAAAAAGTAGTTGAGCAACCTTTGCAGAGTTCTGGCACTCTGTCTGACTTAAGTGTTAAATGATTCAAACGATTCTATAGAAGATTCTGTCTGCTTTTCCAAAACTGTTACTTGTTTGTATTATTCCTTGCAAAATTTCACAGTAGGGAATTATTTCATGGTATGACTTTAAGATGATTAATAGAAAGACCTGCCTTTAATGTTAGAATGCTGTTGACATATTATTTGTTTTGAAGCCCTCTCTTTGATATATAGGGGGTTTTTTTCTACTTCATTTTATTCATATATTGTGCCTTCTAGTCCCAGGAAGTCCCATGTTGAAAATACAGTTTATTACAACAGTTGAATTTTCTCTCCATAGTTAATTATTTTCATTTTTTAAAATATAACAAAAGCTTTGTCGTTTTTAGTTTGTATAAGACAGCAGTGGTTTGTATAAACCACTTCCGTAAAAATAAAAATATTTTCATTTTGTAGTTATTGAAACTTACATGAAATCTCTTTGGTGGTTTTAACACTCAGCTTGGGATCAGAGATGATCTAGACTTTTTTTAATATCAAATGAGTGGCAAATCATATAGTATGTTGTGTATGAGAGAATGGCAGGATTAGGAATTGGGATTGAGATGTCTGGGCAGTTATATTCAAACTTCCTTGAGGACAGGAGAGGTTTGAGGTAAGCAATTACAGTTAATTAAATTCTATCTTGTAGACAAAGTTGTGACTATTCAGACAATTGCATTTTATAGTTTAAATGCATTTATATAGAGAAAAGGCTTATAACAGTAGAAATGGATGTGTGTTTCTTTAAAAAACATCATTATTAGAATAGAATTACAAAAAATTCTCATTTCACACACTTTGGATACTAGAACATAGCTGGATCATTTCTCTTCTGCTTTTGCACAGTCGCTTTTCAGAAGTATAAAAAAAGATTTCTTGAAGTTAGGATTAAGAAATTCTTTGACATTTTAATAATTTGAATATTTCAATCAATTTGTGTATGCATACTTGAAAATTGCCATTAAAGTTTTAAACTATTTAGTACAAATTAGTTTAACACATTAACTCCTGGGGTTTGCAAGAGATGCATGTTAGTAAGTGAAGTACAGGCATCATATGTCCTGAATATCTCTCCAAGAATTGGTAGTTAAGTGTGTTAGACACTATTAAGGACATGGAGAACGAGAAGAAATGTCATGGTGTGATGACCATTACTTTTATCAATATGCAATGTGCAACTGCAAGCTGTTAGAGGGGATATTTCTTTAGGAGAATGAAGGTCAGTTATCCTTCCGTTTATTTAATCTGGCTGAACAATGTCCACCTGCCCTGCAAACAAAGGAGATAATGGCTAAGTTCAGTCCCTTTTGTCTAAATTCAGTCTCGGTTCTTAATATCAGCAGGGACACTTAGCTTTTACCAAGGGTAGTCTTTGGGAAAATGGGCCATTTTTGTTAGAGAAAATAAAACCCATTTTTTCCTCTTCAGTCTCATCCTTGTTCTTAGTTTACAATTGCATGTGAAATAGCAAAAGTGTTTCCAGCACATTATGCTTCTACACTTCTGTGTGAGTTTTAAGTGTATGGGTCTGAACCATGTTCTCATGTCTTTTTATTTCTCCCTTTTTGATTTAGCTCTGTTAGGAGAGATGATGTGTAGAAGGAAGAACTGAAGCAATAATCTTCATACAAATGTATCCTAAAATGAACAAGTTCACAATCTATAAATCTATGATATTGTAGGACATTTATTCCCTGATAAATTTTTGTAGTTAAGGTGGTAATCTTTTTGTCTAGGTATTGTTTGACCACAGTATGTCTTACGTGTTGCTAGCCAGCATTATTTTTTTTATAGAAGTTAAATCTTTCTGTATAACAAAGTCTTCATGGTTCTATCTTTGATATTTAGCATGCATTCAAAATGTGACTGGAGTTTTGAGATGATGAATAAAAGTACATACAGGTATAAAATAATTTTTAAAAGTCAAATACCCTCTTTGAATATAAGAAGTTTGCTAATAAATATTTGCAGGACTTAACAATAACAGTCTTGACAAACTTCTTCATAAACCAACTTCAATTCCAGCACTTTACAGATGCTAAGCATCCATCCTGGAAGCCAGACCTATATTGTTCCTGCTTCACAAACAGCAAAACTGATGTGAAGGGATTGGTTCTGCTCCATGCCTCCAGGGCATCTGTGCCAGTTGGAAGTAGAACAGGCTTGTCCTTGACAGTCGAGGTGAATAGGAGAGAAACAATCATACTGTGCCTGTTGTTTTACTGTTGTGTTTGGTTTACCTGCTGCTGGAAATTTTGCACCAAGTGGAAGGTTTATGTTGTGATGCTACTAAATTGGATGGCTCACAGGCTGTATAGTGGTTGTCAAATCCCTGTGATGTTCCTGAGTTGATCGTAGTGGTGCAAACCCTTCTGCTTGTTCACACTGTTACAAGTTGATCTAAAAAAAATTAAAAGTATCAAAAATAATAATTACACCCTCATTACTTTTGCTTCTTATTCCTCCTTTTTTGTTTACTGTATTTTATTTATAGGTGTTGATTTTAAAATCAAAACAGTAGAGCTAAGAGGAAAGAAAATTAGATTACAAATCTGGTAAGTAAAACAAATGTGCAACCAGCAGTATGTTTTAATTTTTATGTTCTAGCATGAATTAATATGCTTGTCTAATACTACTATTAACTGTTATAAGCTGGTTTAGCTCTTACCCTATTATTTCTCTCCTCCATTCCCACAAGACTTAAACAAAACCAAATAGCTCTTAGATTTTTGTGAGGGTAAAGGAGGAAAAGGAGAGATGAAGTTAGAAGTAGGGCATGAATGTAATTACTGAAATATTAATGCATCACAGAGGCCTTGAGCCCCTTTTCCTGGAAGAATGACATCACCCACACAAGAAATAGGAGTTCTACAAACAACAAAAGTTGACTGTGTTAAATAGACACTAGAGGAAATACATTTTGTTTTCTTTATTTTTCTGGACTGATTAAAACTGACCTTCATTGTAACAGCAATTATAAAGCAACTGTGAAGTGTTTTCTAAACTGTTTTTCTAAAACTTGGTATAGGCAGTGCTGTTTCTTTGACACTGTTTTAAAATAACTTCAAAATGAAGGGCATTAAGTAAATCATATCCACTCTAAACAGCATGGAAAAATAAAGCAATCCCATGCAAATAAGGCTATACCTTTACTGGTACTGATGTCCTACTACAGAAACCTCAATGTCTGAGCTAAACTCTTCCTTTCTGGAGTAGGCTGCATGATTTCTGGTAATGGTTCTCCATGTTAGTGATTAATACAATTTTTATTGTTTAGAAATTATTGAGCTAAACACTCCTTTGTTTTACAAAGTAGTACAATACATAAACATAATTATGAGAGAATAAACCAGCTATGTTCTGTACATTAATCTTACATACTACTACGTAGAAGCTTAGCTTTGGTTTATTAACAGTGTGTGATGCATAATTGGCTTTGTAGTTAAACTGTTTAAGCTGCTAACAATCCATAGAGGGGGGGAAAGCTCTAAATATTATTTTTATTACACTTTTGGGATATTCTGGTAATTTTTCATTCTTACCTACATGGATGCAGTGAATTCAGTTTACTAACTCCTCTTGGCAGGTCACCATCAATTCTGTCTGTCACACCATGTGTCTGTCTTGCTTCCCTCTGAGTTAACTGCTGCTTCATCTTTGGTCTCATCCGTCACCTAACACTTGAATGTTAGTGGCATGTCTTCATTCATCTGTCCCTGTTTGGAAACCTATGACCACAAGACTGGCAGTTGAGCCAGCAATTGTTAGCCAGGGTCTGCTGGAGCTGACAGAGGTAACAAAAAATTCTGATGTGGAGATGCTAGTGTATGCCTAATAAGTATTCTTATTGTAAAATGTGCTAAACTTACAACAAAAAAATTCTCATGTTGAACAAAATAGGAGCAAAGTTTTTTGGAAAAGAAATAATTTAAACCATTATTTTCCACATATTGAGAATATGCTAGTAGGATATAGGAAACTTTAAAAATTGAATTTAAAAGTTGATAGGTTGCTAAGATGTGATAATTACGTGTATGGGAAGCCTTACTAAAATGGCAAGGTAAAGACAATGTAAAGAGATAATATTTTAAAATATGATAAAATTCATGAACACGACATCCTGCTCCTAAGTGTCACTTTCTCTCCAACAGTGGCTGCTGTTAAAATGTTGTTCTTATACTTAATCTTTAAAACTGCCTCGGCATACTTCCAGTATTTTTAGAAAAGCAATTAGATAAGCACAACTTTTGCTAATTAGTTCTGAATTCTTCTCTGCGTGTTGTTGGGCATACCTATAAACTCTTATTATCACAGAATCATTTAGGTTTAAAAAGACCCGTAAGATCAATGAGTCCAACCATGAACCCAGTGCTGCTAAGTCCACCACTAAACTCTGTCCCCAAGGGTCGTGTCTGCATCTTTGTTAAGGTGACTCAGCCATTGCACTGGGCAGCCTGTTCCAGTGCTTGACAATCCTTTTGGGGAAGAGATTTTTTTCCTAATAGCCAACCTAAATCTCCCCTAGTGGAACTCAAGGCTGTTTCCTCTTGTCCTGTCCTCTGTTACTTGGGAGAAGAGACCAAGCCCCATCTGACAACAGCCACCTTTCAGGGAGTTGTGGAGAGTGACAAGGTCTCCCCTGAGCCTCCTCCTCTCCAGGCTAAACAGCCCCAGCTCCCTCAGCTCCTTGTTGTACCTCCAGTTGTTGAGTTGAAGAGGAAAGCAATTTACCAAGTCAAACACTTGGAAGTTTAGAAATGCAGACTTCAATTGCATGGCTGATCATAAGTCAGTCTCTTTTCATACCTACACAGTGACTGAATTTAGGCTGCCTCATACTTCCTGGTAGTGTTATATACATTGATTGCAGTAACTTTGCTACAAAAAGACCTGTTTTATTCAGTGAACAGATAATTTCTGAAGTTTACACTTACCTGTTTTCTTAAAATTACTAAAGTCACACTTCAATGCGTGAAATTTGGCTTTTTTTTTTTTTTTAGTAATCTGATGATGCTACTTCTAGAGTCACACAAGAATGGTTTTTAAAAAGTTTGCTTTGGTATTTTTATGGTCACTTGACCTGTTTCTCTCCTCACCACTATCAGCAGAGTGTTTTCCACAAAGCTCTACAACTTCAGTTTATCAAAAGATACATTAAAACAGTACAGTGTTGAATATTTCAAGCGATTAGGTGTGCAAGGCATCCCTTTGAAAGCAGCTTTCACATTTGCTGCTGTTAGGAGAGCAGAATACAAAAGGACTTGTCTCCTGTGTTCCTTTCCTATTGAGGAGCTGTGCCCTGAGGATCACAGAGGCATCTGCTCTTGTCTCTAGCTTCCTATCTGGTCCCTACTTCCCCGACTTCCAGTCAGGAAACAACCTTCTACTCCTTAGATTATGCAATGATAGAGCTTCACTAGAGGACACAGAGCAGTATCCACCTTTTCTGTGCCACCTGGAACAGTCAGTAGTGCCCTCCTTGGGTTGCCAGAAGTGGTAGGATACAATAAATCACCTTCTGCCTTGCAGTCCTAGGCTGGCACAAGCTCCTGTGTCCTGTGAGACATAATACCTGCAGGCAGCTCAAGTCATGAGGTAGAGTAACCAGAACTACTGGATAGTGTCAGTGTCCAGGTAAATCCAAGCATCTGTGAATCAGTGCTTCTTCAAAGCTGGAAAACTGGATCAAATCATAGGAACCCCTCATTGATGCTTTGAAGCAGGACAGGAAGGTGTCTGACTGTGCACTCTCACCTGAGTAATCTGGGCAGTCACTGACACAAGCAGCTGACACAGTCACTTCCAGCTTCCCCTCTGAAAGGAAGGACCTGGTTGTAGGAAGCAGTGCTGCCCTGCCACTGCACCCACTTCCTCACTAGGTAGCTTGGGGAGCTCTCTGATACCTCTACAGGCTTAATGCTCAAGGTAGCCAGCGACCTGGGAACAAAGCAAGCTTGATTTGCTTCTGAAGGTGTTGTAAACCGGTACAGTCTCATAAAAAATTCACATTCTGCCTGCTCTGTTTTCTAAGAGACAGTTGTCTTGGAAAGTCCCTCTTCTAGAATATGTAAGAATGTCATTTCTTTGGTTCAGTGCCTCTGAAATAAATTATTTATATAATGAAAGTTCTTGAATATATTTGTGGTTTATGGGAGGAAAAAAAATCCATTTGACAGGTAGAATTAACCTCTAAAATTACTTTAAAGCATTTCTTAAAATATTGCCTGTAGGTTCCATAGAAGAATAGAGCATATGAAAGCGTTAAATTAGTGTTAAGTTTTTATGTAAGTTTCAAAATATTTTCACTTCTATTGCGACTTTACACCACCACTCATAAAAAATTAATTTAACTAGAGAGCCAGAGACAGTTTTGAGTTCGTTCATGTTTGTTTCAACTGGTTTAGATAGAGAACATTTATGTAAAAGAGAAATTACCCCAAAATATTTTAATTAACTGTGTTTGTATTGTGTTTTATGCAGTCTGCCACAGAACATGAAAAGTCAACACTTGAAAATGGGCTTTGTGTGATTTTTTTATTTGCTTTTGTTTGTTGTAATGTATGTTTGTATTTTTGGAGTGATGTCTAGTTTCTGGGAAGCAAAAAACAGTCAAGCAGTTGGATTCTCTAATTGCAGATTATAGCTGGTTGAGGAGTCATACACTGTATGTTTCTGATTACCAATTAGAGAGACCAATGCTTTTAATTTAGAAAACTTTCTTGGAAAAATCAACAGAAGAAGAGTGCTTTTAGCATTAAAAGAAATAATCTGGTGGGGTTTTTTTCAGTTACGCTAAGTCATTGTTTAAGTTGTAGTAACTTCTTACTGAACTTCTGGAGTTTAATTTAATTGGAATTAAATGGAACTGACTTCTGCTATCATGTTGATTCTGACCAGAGCAAATAAAGAACTAGTAGCACTTAGTTTCATTCTTGAAAGTCATGACATTATGTACTGTTAGCCCAGTTAAACAGTGGTCATCTCTTCTTCCAGCTTTCCTCTAGGGCTTCAATAGCTATCCTTACTAAAATACTCCAGCTGCAAGAGTGTAATAAATCCATGAAAATAGTGTAGCAAGAATAATTGCTCCAGCCCTCCATGTTAGAAGAAAGCATTTCAGGTTGGATGTGCTTTTAATGTTAGCTGTGTTTTAGGGGTTGTTGTTTTTTCCACAACACTGGAAGAAATTGCTTCACGTTTTCATGAAAAATATGATGGCACCAAGTAGAAGACAAGATTTTCCATCCTAAAGATCAACTTGATACTCAAACTGCAGTTTACTTAGGTAGCCTGGGGTTGCATTTTAAACTTAGTTATTGCAGAAATAGTTTTCCAACTTTCACCTTACAGTTTGAAGACTAATACAACATAAGGGTAATGTTAGAGACAGAAAATTCAGATTATTTTCTTCCACTTTTCAAAGAAAATAAGGGTTAGAATATCATGCTCACAATCAGAAGCCTGCTGACTGGTTTCATTTCCACCTGCTGCAGGAGGAAAGGTGAAGTATGGGGGAGTCAGTGACTTCAAGCAAGGTGAAGAAAGTCAGCAATAATCCACTGTAATTGGCATGACTCAGGTGACAGTCAGTGGTCATCTGGCCATTTATTATAGGTAATAGGCAGCCAGGCTGTCCATGGGTGTTCTAAACTGGCCACGACATGTGGTGTGTCCTAAACAGCCAACAAGCCAGACTACAGAGTGTGACATTTGGGTGAAGGACCTACACAAGCTGGAGCACCGGGTGCAGCAGCCTAGGAATGCTATAAACTGTTGTGGGGAGAGGAGAAGCTGGAGAGGTACCACGTGGACTTGGAGACAGAGCACTCAGCAGGGCGGGGGAAATGTGGGGCTGGAGATAGCTGGAGTGGGAGAGTTGTGTAATGTTGCATAGTTCTCTTTGTGGCCTACTTGTGCAGTGCACTGATGACTGCCTTTGGGGGGGTAGTTGAACATTAGTGTTTGTTTCTCCTCTGTTTTTATAATTTATGTACTCACTGATCTGCTACCCTGTGATGGAGTTGCTAAAGGTCCTTAGCACTCATCTGAAGGCACAGACAGGTGACTCTGAAACACCCTCTTTACTTCTGTATTCCACTAGGGGCACAGAAAAGACGGAAAAGTCTGTCCAGCAAAACAAACTGACAAACAAAACCAAAAAACAACTTTTCCCATTACTCTGAACAAAGATAGAATTGGTGTATTCTCCCATATGAGATACGCTCTCCCACCTGCTATGTAGTTATTTGTGCTCAGAATGATGGAACTAAAGGTCTCCCATCCCTAATACTTCATCAGTAGGCTGGATTAGCAACGGATGACAGGGCTGCTCTGCAAGGTCATAATTCTGAGAGTTCTGTTCATAAGCACTAGAGCATTGTTATCCATATGTGGAAAATCAACGGTTCATACTGAAATTACTAAATTTTTAATGGACTGAACATCCAAAGGACATTCCAAAAAATGAATCTGACTGTAACAAAGAAGTAATGGAAAAGAATGTAGAGTTAATTGCTCTGAGTAATATTATATATATATAATTTCAGCTGCCAGAACTTGTACTGCTTTACAAAAAATGCCTCATTAGTGATAAGAAAACTACCAATTAACCATCTAAAACTGGTCTGCAATACCTGGTGCTTGACCTTATTGAAACAAGTTACCTATTTTCATTTTCTGTAGGGTCCCAGAGCTTTATATGAATGTGATTCTGAAGTTCTGAGAGTGGTATTTGAATAAAAATTAAAATGGATGCAATAGGAATTTGTTCTCTTCTGCCCGTGGTGCAGTGTCATTGGCTTGCAGTGAAGTATAAGTAATTATTTTCTCACAGGAAAGGAAGCAGAGGTTCCAAATCTTTTTCTAGTGGACACTGCTTTACTTCCTAAAATCACTAGCAAATATTTGTTGCTATCAAGTACACTTGTGGCAATTTCAGGGGCAAGTTAAATACTCCACTTTGAAACTTGCTTGAAATTCCTAAAGATGTTATGCAGAGTAAGAAAGCTTCGTGGTAGTCTATTCTACTGCTTGTTGTGCATAGAACCTGATTAAATCTTCAGGACAATCAATGTGGCATTTTGTGAACATGACCTTTTTATTTTGGTAACAAGTGTTTCAGGTCTTCATTGTTAATCTCATTCCCAAATTCATTCTCCTCCTCCTTTTGTCTAAAATGTGACTGTTGAAGAGGATTAATTTTGAAGTTTTGAGTCCCAACACACATGCACACAGTTTTTCTCCCTCCACTCTCTAATTTAGATTCATCTTTTGACTTGTTCTAACAGTGAAATTTCAAAATTATCGATTGATTTTGGGGGCTGAACTCAAGCAGCAAATGCTTGATCACTTTGGAGCACCATATAATTTACTTTCCAGTTGAGATGCCAGTCACATTTTAAGACTCAGGATATGCACCAGCTATTTTGTTAGTATAACTGCCAAAAATCTTCCCTAGGCAGGGTTGATGATGTGATTAAAAGCAGTTCAAAAGTTTTCATGGTTCAGTAAAAAATTACTCTTCTGTCTCATCTACTCTGGAACAGAAGCCGTAGCTAGTATGGGTGACTTAGTGCCATTGCTGGAAATTAGTCTCCAGTGTGAATGCACCCTGTCTGAAATACCTACAGTGCTGACAGTGAGCACGGAAATGTTACTTGCACACCTCAGATAAATAGATGTAAGTGTGAAAGCCAGGTTTGTAGTGCAAAAGTTGTACCACTAAGTGATTGCTCACTCTTACTCACTTCTGTGCCAGTAGGTTTTGCAGTAGTTTTAGAACCGTGGCTGAATTGCTGTGGTTGATCCAAAAAGAATCTCAAATAGAAAGCTCAAATAGTAATGTTCAGTGCATTGCTCATTTTATAGTTGGGTGTGTGGATGTGTTTAATAAGCATGTATCCATTTATTTTTTTCATTTTTTCAGGGCTGTTAAAAAACCCAACCAAAAGTCCACAAAACAAACAACAAACTCCAGTAACACAAAACCAGCTTTATCTCCTGGTACATTTTCATTGGATAACTTCACTCTCAGACACATGTAGAAATGTTTGGTGGCCTTTCTTGGTGAAGTTAGTATGGGATAAATAGTTTTAATATGAAAACTTTTCATGATTGGAAATACTGCTCCATTTTTTTTCCCCTGAAATTCACACATATGGAAGGAAATGTACTGTCTTAAATGAATGTGGGAGTGTTATTATTAAAATGTAAATAAAGTTATTCTGTACTTTGCAAATTGGTGAAATATTTGTGCCACTGTTTGCTGCTGCTTCTTAGGGACACAGCAGGTCAGGAGAGATTCAACAGCATTACCTCAGCTTATTACAGAAGTGCCAAGGGAATTATTTTGGTGTATGATATCACCAAGAAGGAAACATTTGACGATTTACCAAAATGGATGAAAATGATTGATAAGGTATGCCTTAAGTATTTTCTTTTTACTTGCTTTTTTTTTTTTAACAATGATTTTTTTCCCCTCAAAGAAATTTACGGCATCTGTTTAGGATTAATAAACTACTCTCAGCTAATTTTCACTGATTACTTTTAGTCAGGATTTAACATTGATGTGTTTTTGTTGCAAAATGGTTGTCCATTCCTGCTTTCTTGAACTAGAATTGTCCCAGTTAGAAGTTTCAGTGAAAAACTGTAACATTGCTCGTTTACCTTTGCAGTGGGGGGAGGGAGGGGGGTTTGTTTCCTGTCTGTGAAATAAGGTCGTTGTATTCATTCTTAGATAAACTAGAGCAGCTAGTTCTCAAGTCATGTTTTAAAAATGGAATTTAAAAATTGAAAATTTTTGAAATAATGTTTAGGAAGAACATTTACATATAAACTGTGTTGGTGTGGTTCCTTATTTAGTAGTGGAATTGCCCTTTTTGTGTTGTGTTTGCATTACAAATTCTTACATTTCTAGGTTTGGTTAATTAGAAATGTTTTAATTGCAGTATGCTTCAGAGGATGCAGAGCTTCTATTAGTTGGAAACAAACTGGACTGTGAAGTTGATCGAGAGATTACTCGGCAGCAGGGAGAGAAGGTAAGGACAGGTGTAGAGGCAAAGCTGTTGTGGCATTGCTGCTGGTGGTCCGTGGCTGCTCTTATTCAGACTGTTGACATAAGGGAGCATGTTGAGAGTGATGGTGGTGGTCTTTCAAAATCCATGTGGTGTTTATTTGTATATAATGTGCAGTTATAAGAGTTCCTGCTGGAGTAGTGTGTCTTTGGTCTAAAGAAAGAGTAAGCTGCAAGTTGGCTTATACTGTACCAGTAGTGTAGGGGATACTCCTTTTTGGGCTTTGATAAGGGGACGTAGTGAAGACTTGAAGCACAAATGGAGATCTCTACTCAGGAAATCTTTGTGGGCCTTCTTTCAGATGTTTGCTTCTCAGTACTATTTTTGGACAGGCAACAGCCCTGCTTGATTACTTGCCTCACCTTTGTTTTGTTCCTTTTGTTCTCTTGAAACCCCAAAAGTGTTAAGGAACCTGGCAAGAGAGTATGTTTGTTGTAGTGTGATACTCAGCACCATCTTGACCAGAACAATGTCAGTATGGGCACACACAAATATTTGTAAGGGAAGACTTACTCCAGACTTTTGGAATCAAGGCTAATTCTTGCATCTGTACTTCCCTTTCCTGCATTTTGAGTAATAAAGTTGAGATTAGCTGTTCTGAGAAGTTCTTCCTTTTTGGCCGTCTGCAGCAATATGTGTCAACTGAATACATTAATTAAGTCTGGAAAAATGCAGAGCACTTTTCCAATAAACCCATTTTAAGCAAAAATTAGCTATATGTTGCAATATTTGCTGTTCCATGCAGATTCAGGATTACTAATTGAATTAGACTTTTGTCACAGATTTGGGGAAAGTTATGTGTTTGGAGTTTTATGAGAAGGATATATTTGCTGTCTGTGGCTGTTTGCACATATCTTCATGAAGTTATTTTATTTTCTCTCCCATCAGTTTGCACAGCAAATAACTGGGATGCGGTTCTGTGAAGCAAGTGCCAAGGATAATTTTAATGTGGATGAAATATTTCTAAAACTTGTTGATGACATTCTGAAAAAGGTAAAATACTCAGGTGGTAGTATTCCTCTGGTCACATAAATGGTCAATGTTTAAACATGACTGCACATGCTTGGGAGGACAGAGAGCAAGTACAGATTGTCAGGTGAAATTTTTGGATAATACATAGTGGGCATCATGCCGTTCACGGACTGCTGACCACTGCCTTTCACTAATAAGACCCAAAAGACCCTGCAATTGAGGCTTTGGCTGTCAGTGAACTCTTATGAAGAAATGAGTTCTTTCTATGCAGATGACTGTTTACAGGTGATTTTTCTTTTCTTTAAGATGCCACTGGATGTTATAAGAAATGAGTTGTCCAACAGTATCCTGTCCCTGCAACCAGAGCCAGAAATCCCACCAGAACTGCCTCCTCCAAGGCCACATGTCCGTTGCTGTTGACTTGTTACTTCCTCCAGAGTGAAAAATATGAGCAGGAGGGTAAAGAAAGTATCTCTACTACTCTGCACTACAATCATTTGGCAGTTTCTCGTTGCACTTTGTTATTCGAGTCAGAGCTACACACTAACTTGTAAATATGCAAATATGCAATCCTATGTAGGATTCAACTATAACATTTAATTATTACCCCTCTCCCTCACAATGATGTTTCATTCATTGCCCCAGTGTTATAAATACTGTACAGTCGGTGGGGGTTTGCCACACATCCGGTTGAGGAGGAGGAGAAATTAAATCTATACCTATTCTTGACATAAATGTTGTAATAGTTCTTTGTTATTATAAACAGGCAGGCAGAAGCTCTTCTGGTATGAAGATAAGTATATGGTGCTTTGCTAACTATTTTAAAGACAAATTTTTTAAAAACAGAGGACTTTATGTACAAAGCTTCCATAATCAGCATTATGTTTCCTTTTAATGTAGTGAAAACATTTTTGGCTGTAGCATCCTCTGCTGACTGGATTTATTGAAAAGCTAAGTTTAATTTTTGGCAGTCTTTTATTTATTTTGCTTAATGCTGCACCCTTTCTTTGTGTACCGAGACATCACACCTGGTGCAGAGCTAAGATTGCACTTTGAAAAACCATATATAATTTTCTGCATAAACATAAATTTGGTTACAAGAATCATTAAGTTTCAATAAAAGAATGGAGATATATCAAGCTCTAAAAGAAGGTATAAAAAAGCAATGCTGCTGTCCTAGACAAATTCTTGAAAAAAAAAAAATAAGATGATACATTTTCCTGTGTTAAAGAATATATATGTGTATTTTTGTCTGGACATCTGTAGGGATGGGGGAAGGGAACCTAAGGTAAAATTATTTTCTTTCCTAATGGTGGAAATTATTCCCATCAAGCAAATACTGTGTTAGGATTTTGTCTGATAATGAACTTGTGAATTATATCTTTGGTATATCTTTTATTAAATGCACTGTTTAGTTTAGCTGTGGTAAATCAATAGATACATATTTGAATAACTTGGTGTGTCCTGAATGTTGTGGTATTGAAAAACATTGTGGTCTTTCTAAACTAATGAAGTGCAAATAAAATTTTGTATTTATGAATGACAGTGGAACTGCACCTGTTATTAGAATGGCAAGTATCAAGTGATGGGTAAAAGGTAGAATCTGGAATATGGAACAACACTTGTGTTAATTTTGTTATGATTTAATTTTCTGTTTGACAGTTCCTTTAGGTGTAGCTGGAAGAGCAGCAGACATCAGTTATTCACCTTGGTCACTGCTCTATTGGGAGAGCAGCTGATGGCCTGGCCCAGCTGATATCTTCAAATAGCATGTGACTGCTTGTCATGCTGTCTTAGCAGGTGGTCGCCAGACTATTAATTACACTGACAACACAAGTATGAACCAGTCTTTTTCACACTACAGCTTCTCTACTTTGCATTCTCTGGTGCTGGAACCCATTTTGTCACTTTTGCCACTCTTCTAGCCAGAGCACTGGCACTGAACAGTAAAGTATACCACTGACTTAAACAGATTCTCTCTGTTTTATGGGAGAAAAAAAGACACAAAAACTGCTAACACACAAAAAAAGAAGCCCTTATTTCACTGAATAAGCTCTGACATTCTGAATTCAATGCCATGCCGGCCTGTAGCACACCTGGATTTCTCCTGGCAAATTAAGGAAAGCATGGTTGATATTTGTGCTTATGTCTTCTGCCACCTTGTGCCTAAACAGTTTGCTTTTTTAAATAGTAAACTTAGAGTTTACTATCCTATTGGTAAGATAAAATGAATTTCTAAAGCACTTCTAGGAGTTCAGATGATACTGTGGGCAATAGCAAGGAAGGGAAAACTATGGAAAGTGGGTTTTAACTTGACAACCATTTTATTTTAGCTGATTTGTTTTTATTTGTACTTAGAAACCTGTGATTTTTTCCTGCAGTTTTTGAACTTAATAAAAATTAAGAAATTTGACTTAGATAAACTTTCTTTTTGTAATTCTGTGCTGTTTGTATATAGGCAGATTGGGATCTCAGTCTCTTGTACCAAAAATTAAAAACTATTGCATTTAAGAAGGACATATTTATTTGAGTGCTTGAATGTGTTTTATTATTCATTGGAAATCATAGAATTTTCAGGAAACCTATTTGCTTTCCATCCATTATACTATGAAGAGGGTTTTGTCTCTACAGCTTTTATATGAATCAAAACCAATTTATTTATGCCCTTGTTCCACCCAGCAGCCATTAGTGGTGTGATGTGGGAAGAGGGGAGGGGGAAAAAAGTTACTCATATTGCTCCCTTGTCTCATATGGAAGTTCAGCAGTCAGCCCAAGCTATGTTAGCATCTAATGATGGACTATTTGAATGGTCTGCACAACCACTGAGGATCATAGGATGGAAAAAAACCCAGAAGATGAGCACTGACACATCTGTGTTAGCAGATCACTGTTCTTTGGAAGCCCTGGTTAGAGAGTGGCCATTCCCACTCTTCAGGAAGTGTGTGGAGATTGTTTCCTTCTAACACTGAGCCCAAAATGCTTTTTACCAGTAGACTCATCTGGTGCTACTGAGGTCCTTTAGTCCCTGGCAGGTTCTTCATGATGGCCAAAAAAAAAATGTGAGAGCATTTTGATGAGTGAGCATGGCAAGCAGAAATCCCAGGAATGTCAGAAATTGGTTAGTACAATCTGCTGTGAAATACTGGGGGGTACTTGACTTTCTTGAATCAGAGAAATAATGAAATATTGAAATTATTAGATTGTGGTCATTGAAGGGTGGTTTGCCACTGATTTCAATGTGGTGAGGATTTAATACAGTAAATTCCTGAGACTGCATTATGTCCAGTTAGCATTGTGTCTTTTACCAAAACTAAAATTCATATCTATCAGGAGACTGAAACAATATTTGATTGTGTCCCTAAAGTTTTTAATCTGACTGTAATGGACATTCAACCAGTGGGTTGAGTTACCAGATAATTTCTTCACAAGTGAACAGAAAAATAGGAACACTGGAAATTACTCTCATGTCTAATAGCACAGCACTGAAAAAACTGAAATCACTGGCTTGCCAGGACATCTTGGATTATGCACAGTTGTGCTGTGTGTGCTAGAGAAATAGTGACAGTCAAATCTTCCTTTCAGTAGATTTCTCTGCTCTTTCAGACAACTAATGTCAAAATTTGGTACTTCTGTTGAAAAAAGATGAGAAGAAGGTGGGGGAAAAAGGACTGGAAGTTAAAATACCCAAATTAAACCTCCTCAGCACAACTTGAGGCCATTTCCTCCTTTTCTGACACTTCTTACTTGGGACAAATGACTGACCCCACTTGGATATAGCCTCCTTTCAGGTAATTGTAGAGAACAGTAAGATCCCCCCTGAGGCTCCTTTTCTCCAGGCTAAAGAACCCCTAGTCCTTCAGCCTCTCCTCATAAGCCTTGTGCTCCAGACCCTTCCCTAGCTACATTGCCCTTTCCTGGACACTCTAGCACCTCAATGTCTGTTCTGTTGTGAAACCAAACACAGGATTCAAAATGACAGAAAGTGGCCCGTTGAACACTATCAGCAGCTCCCTCAGGACCCTTGGATCCCATCCAGACCCATGCGTGTGTGTCTTAACTAGTGTAGGTCACCTTAATAGTCAGGTCACTGACTATATCCCTTTGGATTGTGAGGGCTTCATTCTGCTCCCCATCCCTGTCTTCCAGCTTAAGGGGCTGAGTACCCAAAAAACAACTGGCTTTACTATTAAAGGCTGAGGCAAAGAGGGCATTAAGTCCCTCAGCCTTTTCCTCATCCTTTGTCACTGTGTTTACCCCTGCATCTTGTAAAGGGTGGTAATTCTCCTCGTTAGCCCTCCTTTTGTTGCTGATGTATTTATGGAAACCTTTTTTATTGTCTTCTGTGGCAATAGCCAGATTAAGTTCTAGCTAGGTGCTGCTGCTTCTATTTTTCTCTCTATATAACCTCAACACATCCATGTAGTCCTCCTTAGCTGCCTACCCATTATTCCAAAAGTCATAATTTTTTTTTCCTGAGTTTCAGCTGAAGCTCTGTTCAGCGAGGCCGGTCTTCCCTGCCAGCTCATCTTTCAGCACAAGGGGTTGGCCTGCCACTGCAGCTTTAAGATTTCCTTCTGGAAGCATGTCCAGCCTTTTTGGAGTCCTTTACCTTCAAGACTGTCCCACAAGGGGCTCTGTTAACCAGAGATTAATGTAATTTAATTTAATTTAATCTGTTAGTTATGTCACCATACTGAAGGGGCAGGAATTTCTGGCAGCAAAGGGTTTGCCTGAATTGGTTTGCCTTTTATCATTGTGAAAGTGATACCATAAAATGATCATTACTTAGAGTGCTAGATTTAAGCAGGATTTGAAATCTGGTGGGTCTTTTTGACTTAGGCAAGGATTTTTAGTTAATCCATTTAGCCTTAGAAGGCAGCAGTTTTCTTACAGACTAGTGCTATTTGTCTAATGGTGCTGTTCTGCTGGCTGTCAGTGTGGGCATTAGCTCTGGGATCCTTTTTGTTCCATGCCATTACTTCTGCACGTCAAAATCTCTCTAGTTTGAAAGATTTATAGCAGGTACTTTTCTGGAGCAGGAAGGAAAGCAAGGTGCATAGGAAAAGGGGAACAGAGCACCCAAACTAGTAAACAACATGAACAAAATCCTTTTCTAAACAGGGAATAGGAATTGCAGCCTGTTTCCTCCAGCTTGGTCGCTTTTCTGTATTGGGAGTTCATTCCCATGAGTCCAGCTCTGCAGTCTGTGAAAGACAAACTGCCCCAACCAGCATGGATTCATTCTCCCTTCTGGTGCTGGCAGTTTCTCACTTAGTGAAAACCAGTGGTTCTGCTGAAGCAGAGTGTCCTTTTCCTGTAATGGAAATGTCTCATTGCCCTCCTGATGGCAGGTATAGTCATTCCTTGGGGAGAAAAGGCACAAATACTTGGACTGTGCCTTTCAAATTACTACCGTGGTTTATACAGACTCTTGATTGTGCTGATTGCACATCTTCCTTTGAAAGTAGTTTAAATGGGTCATTAGAGATTCATACCTTAGAGATGTTAGTCCTTAACGGGTTTTTTTATTATTATTTCTTGTTGAAAGATGTAAAACCAAATTGCTTTAGTTTTTTAAGTTTTTTAAGTTTTTAAAAGTTATTTTAGTTTTTTTTTAGTTTTTGGATTTGCTCCGTCCTAGCTCGGTGTCAGAATGGCCGCACTAAACACTGTTCACCTTCCGTCTGGCTTCTTAAAACACTTCAGACAGTCAGATACGAAGGTGGAATAAATACGTTCACGCTAAATAGTGGAAAGCTGAGGTGTCAGAGTTCGTATTAGGCTGAAAGGAGGAGTGCTGATCAATGAGGGGGTTTCTGGCGTGGCTGGAAATTCCTGCCAGGACAGCGCACTGTTGGGGATTGTCCATTAGGGGTCAGTGAAGCTCCGCCAGCGGAGGAGTTCCTGTCACCCTTGCTGGGTGAGCGATTAATTCCTTCTCGCTGCTTCCTCCTGAGTAAACGCCTCTTCCGTCAAAACTCCTGCTTTTTCCAAAGCAGCAACATTAAGTGGTGCCTAGCTGCGGGCACTGAAATTATAGCCAAAGAAATGCACGAGTGTGTTGTTTTGTACAAGGAAGGAAGTACTGAAGTATTAGAAAGACACTATTTTCTGTATGCAAAACTGTGTTTTCTTAAATATCTTTTCTGACAGAAAAACTATTCTTACCTAACTTCCAGTTAGCTAACTGCATGATAGGTAAAATCTGTTTAGTTGTACTTCTTGATGATCCACTTCAGTGACTTATTCAAAAATCAGTAACTATCCAGATCAGCCTTCTTAATTTCCAAATAAATTAATCAAAATGTGTCAAAAACAAACAAACAAAACCAAAACAAAGCCCTCCCCCAAAAAAACCCAAAACCAAAAAACCAAAAACAAAACAAACCCAAACAAACAAACAAACAAAAAAACCAAAACAAGCCGCCCTCAGTGTGATTTATTACTTAGCTTTTGCTCAGGACTCATAATTATTTTTTTTATTCTTAGAATTTCCTGTGGAATCTGTTCTCTGTACTTGATTTAATGGTCTGGAGTGAAACTATTTTTCCTTCCAACTCTGGCCAAAATATAGGTAAACTGTATCTTGTCAAGGATGTGTTTCCTTAAAATTGTAAAGGTAAACTTTTTGTTTTAATGCTAGGTACTTCAGGTTCTGCTTCAATTAATTATTCCTCAAGGATACTGTTGTGTCACAGAAGATTACAGGGTCAATATTATTAAAACGAAATTTTATGTCACCCTGGCCATGTGCCAGCCCTTGCAAAAGAATCCAGCTTCCTGTAGATCCTAACAGATAATTTTGAGATGTTTAGTTTTATTTTAATTTAAAGTTTTAATTTTTGTTTCCTGAGGATGATTTTGGCTCTTAAAAAAGAGGAATCCTGGTTGTTGTTGGCTATGATTTTTGTTGTGATGAGGGAATTGAGATGCTTGTCTGAAGTTGTTACCCTTTCTTCTACCTAGAGTTCCTTATCATGTTCTCTAAAGCTGCCTTATGTTGTATTTAGGGATTATAAAATCTAACGTGCATCTCAGTTTGTTAGCACACACAATCCCACAGACACCTTCCCTAGCTGGCCTAAGAGTTTGGGTCCCTAAAAGGTGGCCAGGACTGAAGAAAGAAGTCAGTTTTTTCCTCAGGGATGGTGATGCAGATTCAGAGTAGCCATGTTAACACAGGCTTTATGGAAATGTCCGAGCTTGCCTGGAAAGAGGCAAGGCAGTAGTGGAAGGCAGTAGAGGGAAGGAAGCCAAAATGTGTTAACTGCCAAATTATAAAATTACTTTATGCTCCAGGCTTCTGACTGTAGTCCTTCAGGATATTGCAGCTGCCCCTAATGGGGTTTTAGTGGCATGTTGGGGGGGAAGGACAAAATCCAAAGAGCTCCAATAACCACTGGAAGGAAGAGGAGCTCAGAACATCCATTTGCAGCCAGAGATGATCTCTGGATAGGGACATTGCTTTCTTTGCTCCAGTACTGTTTTGATTTTTAAGAACAGAGAAATGGAAGGAGCTGCTCCTCATTAACTTAATCCCCTGTGTTCTGGACAAACATAAAATGGAGGCTTTTTCCCCACTGCAATCTTAAAATAGACAAGGATTTACAGAAAATAAGAGTTTTTCCCCTGCTGGGCAGGAAGTCTTGATGGTAAACTTCTGCTGTCCCTGAGCTGATGAATCATAATAGCAAAACGGATCTTTTTTTCTCAAGAATTGGTCCAATTACTTGCATTTTTCTAGACCCATGTGGATTATTGATATCTTCAATATACTGTGGTGGTAAGTGCTACATCATAAAAATAGACTGTGGGGAAAAAGAGCTTTTTAAATTTTGAATTTATCATCTGCTAATTTGTTTCATCCCCCAGCATTCTCTTACAGGAAAAAACAGTTGAACAATTGTTTCCTTTCTACCATTTCTGTGGTAAAATAACTTCCCATCATTTTAAGGTCTTATATCAAGTGTTTCCATCAGTCATATCCTTTGCAGTCTTGGCAAGTCCTGTTATCTTCAGTTGTTCCTGTTATTGAAGCCATTTCATACCTTTAAACATCCTTACAGCCCTCCTCTGTACATATTTTCTTTTATCATCTCTTTTCAAGAGAGGGCCAGAACTGCGTTCAGAAATGTGTTTTCAGCATCAGTTTACACAATACCATTTTATCATTTAATCAGCAATTTACCCAAAAGAGGACTTTTGTTCCATGGCATCTTAGTATCCCTAAGAGCCTTCACTGAGAGATGTGTTGAATGGCTTTTATAAATCCAGGTAAATTAAATCAATCAGATCACCCTTTCATGCAGTCTATGATGGCTGGATATAACAGATATTCTTAGATCCCCAATATTATTTTTCTACATGACTTATATCCTTTGATTACAGTATCTCTCAACTGTCCCAAATGGATGTCACTCCAATGTCCCTTAGAGGATTCTCCTCGGTGGAATGTGTGTGGGAGGGAAGAAAAAACAGCTAGTTTTTGTACAAGACATGTATAGTCACCACTCCAAAGAAAGCACAGGCAAGTTACGCTGTTTCTGTCACCTTATGTGCAGATTAGAAGCAGTTCAAAAGCTTTGAAAATCTCCACATTGACACATTTAAAAGTTTAGCTTGATTACATTTAACATCCATATATACAAATCTATATCAAAATAACTCCCTTTTGCAGGTTTTTGTGAACTCTGTGCATCCAGACAAGGATTATTTAAACCAGCAACAAAATACATCTTAATTGAAATCAGTTTGTTATTCTCAAAGTCCCCAAAAACGGGGACATGTCTTATTTGAGAAGCCAAGAATTTAATGTTCATGTATCTGACATTTTAGTAGACTTAAATAAAATCCAATAAACAGTTACTAAGATTTTACTCCAGTTACTAAATTTCACAGTCCCTATTATCCAACTAAATTAATATTTCTGCCTGTATGAAAAATAATAATTTTAAATTGTTGCAGAGAAATGCACACGAGCACATGCACACACACTGGGTGGGGTGTGGTGTTGATGACTGGGTTTCCTCCTCTTCCTTGACAAGAGGAATGTGATGTTGGCAACTTCTTCATCACTCTTGTTTCCACTTGGGGCTCTTTTCATGTTTGCTGATACTTTAATGGACCTTGGTTTTTTCACTGGTCTGCAAGTGCATCTCATCTGCATTTACTATATACAGTGCATTTTATATGTGTTGGATAATGCTTTCTGCTCTCTTTTGCTCCTAATGCTAATTTTGCTCAGCTCCAAGTTGTGAGTATCTTTAATTTACCATTGATGAGTATTTGCATCCTCAGTGTGATTCCAAGCCCCCTCCTATCAATAGAGACCTGTATTGGTCTAGACAACATCCAGTATTCACACTTTGAAGGCCTTGCTGTTATTCCTTTATAATTGCACTGGCTGCTCTATGTGTGAGTCCTAAATATGTCTTTCTGTGTAGAATAACCAGCTGCCACCGTTTTCTCTATAAAAACTATTACATCCTGTGATTAAAATAAGCAAAAGTACATAGAAGGGGGAGGCTGTCTGATCACTAGGAAAAACAATGTTGTTACAGCTGAGCAAGCTAAACCAAGGTTCCTAGTCAGGCTGAGACAAGTTCAGCCAAAGAGGAGAACCAGACAACTACTGTAATAAACATCAGATTAAAGAGGCATCACTTACACACAAAAAGATTGGCAAAGTAACTTACTGTTTTCTATACATAGCTGTAGATCCTCTGAAGGTGCCGTCTGGCAAGGCACCACCAAATTAAAACAGGTGAAGGTTGTGTATGCTTATGTTATGGATGCTGTGTGGATCTTAACAAGTGATGTGATCCAAAATTAGCAGTTCTGCTGAAATGAGTTGGTGCTAGACCCTGCTAGGGAATAGATCGCTCTGGGTTTGTTGTAGTCTGGCCTTGGGCAGTGGCTGCCAATAGCAGCTGGAATTTGCTACCTGTGCTCCTGAAGAATAGCTTCTGCTTTAGGTTCCTCGAGCAGATATCTTCTTCATGTTCTCCAGCACAGTTCTCTGACATGAACCAAAGTGCAGCAAGAGGGAATGGTCCTGATCTGAATGAAAGGACTTGATCTGATGTACGATCTGCCTTGTATTGGTTCAGAATCGTGGTGAATCAAGCTTCTAAGTGGCATTTTTTACTTACTGGAGCATTTCCCAGTAGTGAAGGAAGAAATTAAGAAATTCAGACCGGAACCAGGAAGGCAAACAAAACATGTGAAATGTGAGAGGGATATGAGGTTTCATGATAAATGCACTCAGGCACTAGTGAGATACTTCTGCAAGGACCATGACGAGATATGAAATGTAGCTGCAAGAGACCAGGGTCATCTCCACATAGATCAAGCTGAAAAATGGAAAAGCACTGTCTGCAAGCCTGGGTAAGCATACAGTCACGCTTCAGTGGGAGGAAAAAATGGAAAGCAACAAGGTTGAAAGACAAGCACACTTCAAGTTGAATCTCGTTCTCTTAGGCCAGTCCTTATTTGTATGTCTTGATCTCTTTTATGACAGTTGGAGCAGGAGATACTAGGCTATATAAAATGCTAGCCAGCATCTTGAATTACAAAAGGCAGGGAGAAAAGATCTGATTCTGTGGTGAAACCATCCACTCAGAAAAAGCTTTTCAATGCAAAAGTAATAGCTGCATGCTATTAGCTGTAATGGTAAACCTAAGCTAATATAATGTTGTGTTTGTTCCCACTGAGTGGTTTCCTGTGAGTCTGGTCTTTTGCATCTCCTTAATCCCTGCACATGCTACTTCGTGCATTTTCCTTTCTAATGCTCTGCTTTTCTACCTGCTGTCTGAATGCCACATGCAATTTTGGTAAGCATGCAGGATTATCTATTTAGCAGTAGCTAGCACTGCCTGGCATTTGCATGCTACTCCTTTTCAATTCAATTACTGACTGTGCACAGGGCAGTAATTGCAGTTTCAGAAAGCTAAGGTTAATGAGTAAATTGAGTTTTATGTCTTCCTGGGTCATAAGATAAAAATTACGGATAAAATGTATTTGTATAGGAGAGATTTAAATAGTGGTGGTTGTGCCAGGCTGTGCTGGAAGCTCATAAGGAAAGTTTAGGTGTCTGCTGAAATAGAAAATGTCATTGATAATGAAACTCAAAGGAGGATGGAAGAGAACTATTCTGAACAGTTCAGCTTCTCTTTTCCCCCTTAATGGACATAGCATGCAGTTTGGCCAGTGATAAAAAGTGAACTTCAGTTTTAAGACAAACTTTTGCTATGCACTGCACAGCTCTAAGCAGGCATCATAAGTAAATATCACTGATTGAGAGGGAAAAAAACAAAACAAAACAAAAAACACCACACACAATAAAAAAGAGGGGTTTTTTTCTGATGAAGGGATCTAAATTAAAATTAGACATTTGCCTCCAGGTGCCTGCCCATCTCTGGATAGGTCAAAAAGTCCCTTGCAGTATATCAGTTATGTTTGATCAACAGGGGTCTGTGTTCTTTAATTGAATCAGTCATCCAGTTCTAATCAGCTGCCATCTAGAAACTGAATTCCTATTGATTTAATATGGGGCTCTTTTGTATGTTTCAATTTTTAAAAAAGCTTTATCAAGTCAGTGGTTTCAGAGAAAGTCTAACTTGTCCAAGTTTTTCCATGAGAAGAGGAAGAGGTTATGCTGCAGTAATGAAAGCAGTGTACCTTTTAGTGCCCATATCTCCCTCTTCTATAAAACATAAGAGTAATTAACATTAATGAGAGGTAGAATGCAAATGTGGGTAGGTGTATGGGACAGCCAAACCTCCTGTCTCAAATGCTGCACACCAGGCAGTAGCTCAGCTGGGAGTCAGAATTGTCCCGCCTCACTTGGGCCATTCGGTGCCTTATGTTTTCCTTCTTTCCTTAGATCCCCTCACTCTCCTGTGAGGAGCTTCAGCCAAGATGGGCCTGTGTCCTTCCTCTCCTGGCACACTGCAACCACAGCACATCTGGACAGCCTCATCTTTGATCTCCCTTAAAAGCTCCTCATTAGAAAATGTCTCAGCCGTGGCTGGCACCTTGACCTCTCTCCTCAGACATCGTGTTCCCTTTTGTCTCATTTTACCCCATACAAAGCTGTGCTGGTGAGGGCTCAGGAACTCTGTAACCACTTAGGACTTCAACCACTCCATGTGCCTGGCCACTGCTACTTCAGGGAAGAGAATTGCAGGAGTGTTTGTGGATAAAACTAAGAGAAAATGGAAAATGGATGGAAGTATGTCACAAGTAGATGGAATTTAATGGAAGAGTGAAAGTGGAAGAGAAAAGGAGGAAGACGTTAGACTAGTCAAGAAAATATTAATGGGGAAATTGTCCTCCTTAGTGTTAAACCTGTACTGTCAGGCTGTCAGATTTGGTGAGGGGAGTGCCTGCCTTATCAGCGCCAGCTGAGCCGAGCTGAGCTCCTGGTGTGCCCAGATGAGCCATCAGAGCAGCCTCTTGCCAGTCAGAAGGAAGCTGGCTGAGCACTGTGCAAGTGGCACACCAGCACCCCTCTGGCAGCCCCAGCCACCAGGGCTCAGACCTTTGGATCAGGATCCAAGGAGCTATCCCATGAAGGTCTCATGGACGCATGGACAGGACTGCCAGAAGCCTCCTGAGCACTACTGCAGTGGGAGCAGAGGAATTAGAAGAAATGGAAAGAAGGAAGGAAGGAGCAGACAGGCTGAAATGGAAGAAAGAAACTGATACAAATGTTGATAATATTAAAAAGCATAGTCTAGATCTTGCAGCAAAATCATTAGTATATGAGTGGAAGCATCTTTCAATTAGAAATGGTCTGTATGTACTTTGTTTCTGAAATATGCAATATGTCAGGCTACTTTTGTGGTGGACAGAAAACTTCAGCCCTCAGCTTTTGTTGAAACTATGTCAACAACAGCAGCGAAACCTCTTTTTCTAGCATTGCAGTATTTGACATGACATGTGCAAGACAGTAGAACAAAAAGGGAGATACAATAATGTAGGTAAGTATTTTCTGCATTTTCTGTCCTGGTTTCAGCTGGGACAAAGTTAATTTTCTTCCTAGTAACTGGTACAGTGCTCTGTTTTAGATTTAGTATTAGAGTAACATTGAAAACACACTGATGTTTCCAATTGTTGCTGAGCAATTTACAGCACTCTTCAGCTTCTTGTGCCCTGACAGTGAGAACTCTGGAGATGCACAAGCTGGGAGGGGACAAAGCTTGGATAGCTGACCCCAACTGACCCAAGGGATTTCCCATACCATATGGCATCATGCTCTGTGTATGAACTGGGGGACCACCGCTCAGGAACTGACTGGTACCAGTTGGTGGTGAGCTATCAGATTGTGCAACACTTGATTTGTACATTCAAATTCTTTTATCATCATCATTATTATTATTATCTTCCTTTTCTGTCCCATTAAACTGTTTTTATCAGAAGCCACGAGTCTGAGTCTTCCTACTCTCTCCCTCACCCCACTGGCAGAGAGGCAGTGACTGAGGGGCTGTGTGGTGTTTAGTTGCCAGCTGGGGGTAAACCACAGCAATTGGATGAACCTACTTAATGCCCATTGCATTACATCCTGTTCTTCCTCCCCTGTGGATACACAAGCACCTAAGCATATGTCAGGTAGTCTGAAGGCGTTGCTGGCATTGAGAAGGGCAGTGTCCTTGACACCTCACCTCTGGCAGAGCTGTAACTTAAGAATTCCTCAAATTCTGAATTGGAATCATAAGAGCATTTTCTCCCATTTGTTTTTATTTTATGGTAATGCAGTGTAGCAAAGGTATATCCTTGTATTTCTTTGCCTCCATACCCTTTTTTTTCTAATTTCCACATAATATTGCCTATATCCCACAGTTCTGGTCAGGTAAGAGTGATCTCTTATAATGACTAGTAGTTATTTTCTAGGGATTTCCAGAACCGTATTTCCTAATATTTCCATAACCAAGATGGATGTTTCTAAGGGAATAACTACACGAGTTCTCGCAGCTGTGTTCAAAACACAGTACAGCCAGTCTGTTGTGAGTGCCTATTACACAACCAAAATTCAGTTCCAGACAGTGATGGGGCTGCATTTTAAGAGATCATTTTAGTTCCTAGGCCTCTCAATGCTAATAAAAATTCTTGCTGTTACAGGATTAGTCAATGGCAAAATCCATCTGGAAGATGATTTTTTCTCCCACTGAAACTAGGTGGAGGTCTGGGTTTGCATCCTTACTCTCTTAACTATTCTTTATTCCTGGCCAAAGCAGAATTGGTTGGGATTGTGATCCTGAGCCTGTTTAAATAACCATTTAATAAGTTGTTCTGGTTTTCTCATTATACGAACAAATTTCCAATCTGATTATTTGAGTGTCTCCATAGCTCTTTCCTAGGCTGTACATTATTATATTAGCCTGTGTCTCTAGTTCTGAAAAGAGTGTAATTTCATCCTCACATTTCAAAAGGTTAATCTCTTCTCATTAACAATAAGGGATCACATCAAGAGGCTAAAAAAAAATAGTAACATACATCTGAATTTCCTACCCATGTGAGCTGTGGAAAAATGAACAGGAGTGGGAAGGAGTCATCACATCATGTACTAACTCATCTAAATCTGGATGCTTAAATTAGGTTCCTCCACCAAGTGGAATCAGGACGAGTCATCTCTGTCACAGTTAGGAAAGCCAAGAGAAATTAGGCTCCTAACTTGTTTATCAAAATATTTGATTGTATTTTATTATGTGTTAAATACCTTACAAAGGTGCTATGATTATCTTGCCTTCTTCCCAGCCTCTCAGTCTCTTAAACTCCTAGCTTACTGATCCTGCTGAACTTTCAGAAGTACACCAGAACCACTTTTCCTGAGCTCTAGAGCAATAAAAAACAACAAAGAAACTTGAAGAAAGTAAAGACAAAATAATGTTCAGAAAAAATTCCAGAGGTGAAGAGGAGAAGCTGCAAATGTGTGTCACAGCTACAACAGTAGCTGCTGCTCTCACCCCACATGGGCTGTGAGAACTTAATTAGCAAAATTGTCCATGCACTTAATAAATACTTGGGCTGAAGGACTGAAGAAGGTCATGTTCTAAGGACCTAACTGCAGACAATTGGTCATGATGGGGCTAACAAGGTATATCTAGGAGGCAAAAGTGTGACTCCAGCAGAGCCATAGAGGCAGCAGCTGTCATATGAAGGGCCACCAAGCGCTTGGTCCTCACAAGTGGATGCCCAGCATCCCCTGTGGGGGCTATAGGGACTCCACTCCTGCAACAGCTTTCCTGCCATTGGCTTCAGCAGCCTAAATGTTGCAGGAACCTTTAATCTGAGTCTAGCTAGATGAAAGCAGCTACACGTGTAACTAGCAATGCTGTAATGGCAGCTTTGATTACAGTGTAGGTATCTTCAAAAATAGATGATCTTGGGACTCAAGGTCAGGATATGATTATGAGAATTACAGGCTTTCCTAAAAGTGCTGAGGAAAACAAAAACGCAAACTGAAAAACTTATTGATTCTTCCATTTTAACCCTGATGACCAGCTACATCAAACTGATCTGCCGGGAGCCATCACAGACAAATCCACAATAAAAGAAACACAGTGGATCAGCAGCAGACATCAGAAACCTTCCCAGAGGAGAGGTAAGGAATGTAGAGCTGCCCTTGTCGCTTCTCCTTTGGTAAATGACTACTCAAAAACCCTAATTAAGTTTCCGTCTTTAAAATGTGATTTCCATTTGGTCCCTGAGGTTTAAAAATAGTGAAAAGATTTCAGCAATTGATGACACTCAGTTGTGCTAAATTAGAGCATAGAGGAGTTAGGAGTTGCTGATGGTGGTGTCACGTAGTAATGGTATCTCCTTTTCTTCTTGCCCTTGCACCAGGTTGCTGTTCCTCACCACCACGCTCCCAGGCAGCAGCCACATACCAGAGAGGCAAATCACTCCAGTGGTGCTTGGTGGTCAGAGTAAGTTTTTTATCACTTTTGAATTCATCTAGACATTGAATCCCTTCATTCAAGCTTGCCCACAGGCCTGCTTTTCCAATCTTTTCTCACGTACACAGGCTTGTGAAAAGAGAAAACAATTTTGCCTTTATGAGTGCTTTTGACAACAGCTTAACTTTACTGACCACTATGGAAATTTTCTAGATTTGCACTGCTATGAACTAAACTGGGCTCAGGGGATCCATGTGTGTGGGTTATAGACTCCTTAGCTGCCTGTGGGCAGCATTGTCCTCTGACTCAGAAATATATTTGCCTTGGGAAAAAAATAATATACTCCCAAAAAATTATTGTTGTTCTCCATTCACAGACGTGATCTCTTTAACATTGCCTTGCATTTGTCTTCACAAAATTTATTGGATAAATAGCAAAAAAGGCTATTAGTTGTTTCCACTGAAATACATGGGTGATGAACACAATCTGTTATACTCCTATACAGTAATTGGGCATGTTTTTGACTGAACAGTCCCTGATTCAAAAGCATCTCACCTGTTCTTCATATGAAGGCAATAAAAACATAGCTATGTGCTGGGTTTCTGGCACAGTTTCAGCTCTTCCACATTACTTAAATCGTGACCATATATTCCAGTTAGCTTAGGCTTCAGGCTTTAAAAGCTCAATGTGAGTAATGAAGGGAAAGCAATCTGATTAGCTGGTGGAGCTGACTAAAAGGCACCTTCATTACAAAGGAGCTTAAAAAAGGAATAAAACTACATGAAATGGATTAAAGGTATAATGGTAATTATAGTATCAAACAGCATAACAAAGAAAAATATCTGCATTCAACTGATATTAATATTTAATAGATGGCACAGGCATGTCCATGGCTTTCTATTCTTTGGTTTTAATGATCTTCACCACAGCTTGAGGTCCTTTGTCTTGTCCCCTTCTACTGACATCAGCTGCAAGAGACAAAGATTAAAACAAGGGTAATTTCCCCATGGTCATTGCTTGGCACTGTTTCTGCTTTGCTCAGCCATGAACTGAAGTTTAAAGGATGAAGTACTGTCACTCAGGCTGATTCTCCCCTCCACTCCATCTTACCAGGGTTAACCACTCAGCCAGTCACCACGGAAACATGTGGCTCTTTTGCCACCCCACAGCCTCATATTGGGAATGGCACCATAATCTCATTAGGAGGTTGAATTTGCCATTGAAGCTTGAATTCCCATAACAGGAGGGGAGTGGACTAATGCAATTAAGCAAATTAGCGTTTTGAGCCACTGCATGATATCTGTCCAATACCATGAGCAAAGACTAGGTAGTTTTATTCCTCTCCTAAAAAAAAAAATAAGCCAACAAAACCAATTCTCCAGTTATCTCACCACATGATGTTCAGGGAAAAATACTGTAGTCCCTTCTCAGCTGTAAAGGTCTTTACAAATGGGAAGAAAATTGTTCACTTGACCAAAAACCTGAATTGTTTGCCTTTCTTTTTCCCAGTGCTTGGATCACAGTGGTTCTCATTATTTTTATCAGTGTAATGTTTAGGCTTCTAAAGGTAAAGTAAATAAAACCAGAACATTTTGGTTTGCTGTTTTCTTATGGTATGTGACAGTGGTTACCAGATCAGAACAAAACTCCTGTTGATTTCAAATCTATTTTGATGTGAAGCGTTTCTTAAGTGCTATGAATAACTCTTTTAAAATACACCAGATTTTCAAGAGATAATTCCAGCATATTCAGTAATTCTCTAGAAATGCAGATTATTAAACGCCTAAAGCAGCGCTTTTCTGCCTTTTGTTGTGGGGTTTTGAGGCTAATCCAGTTCCCTCCTCCCTCCCTCACCCTGCCAAGTAAACAAAGTCGCAAAAGCGGACTGTAGCAAGAGTCAGGAACCATAAATCTTTGAATAACATCCTGGCACATGAGTTTCAAAGGCAACATATTTCTCTGAGAACCCAGGGAAAGAAGGGAGCAGTGGTACCCTCGTGAGGATAATGCTGCCGTCTCCATCACAACATTTCTTCCTGGGGAGGTAGGAGTTAGAGTGGTGGGGTAGGATCTAGGAGCCTCTTACGCATATCAGTTACCAAGGAGGTTATGCCGCTGGCTGCTTGCTTTCTTCATCTTTGAATGAGAAAGGCAGGAATAACAAGTGCATTTCAGTAGATGTTATTGTGCTACCACTCATCTCCTCACAAACAAATCCCAGTCTGCCACCAGGCACTGCAGTCAGGAGGAGTGGAAGCACGGGTTATTACTAAATAAGGGCATTGGCTATACACTCAACTTCATATAATACATGGTTCCTAGCCTAAGCTGCTTACAAAATAGACGTATATAATGTAGGCAGTATACATAATCCCAAAGGAGAGTGTAATCTTAGCATTTTCTCCTGAAAATGCGAGGGACTTCAAGACTGAGTCAGTGCTGAGAATATCTGTCACAAGCTTGAAAATAGAACGTAGTGTAGATAATGCTGCGGTTATTTGAAAAGCGTCACGAAGCTGAGTATTTCAGTGGCCACAAACTCTCAAAATGTCAGAGCTGAGCTGGTACTGAAGAGAAACTGATATGTGCTGAAACCGAAAATACAGGGAGGAGGCTCACAAGCAAAATGAGCTCTGCGCTGTGATGGCAATAGCCATACAGTTTGGATTAAAGTATTTTGATATTTATCAGGTCAGATAAGGACAAATTAAAAAAAAAAATCATGTTTTTAAATATTGTTTTTTCTCCTAGTACCATTACAAAACAGAATCAGGGGTTGAATTACTTTCCTATGTGAGTTCTTATGTAACACTGTAAAGTAGTCCTGTTTTGCCTATTTGGTTTTTCCCTTTTATCATGTTTGGATTTAAATGTAGCCCTAATCCTGAATATCCTGCTTTGAAAAGCTTAGATCTATAATGTATTGTATGGTATTCTTTAAAAGCCTTTGCTCTTTACTGTGTGGTAGCTTTGAGTTACCAGTATAGGTTTCAATTCTTAACCTTATATTTGATAGTTTTGCTTGGGTTGTATTATTCATTTAAAACTATATAAAATTTCAAATATGCGTATTAATTGGTACGTATTCTTGAAACTTCTTCAGTGGTAAACACCATAAATGTGTCATTTTTGGGGGAAGGTGCAGGGAAAGAGAGAGATCGAAGCCATATTTTGTATTTATCATGAAAGGCTGATTGCTGTTCCTGCAGTGGATGGGTGTTGCTTGTTCCTGAGGTGAGGCAGGGAAACACTGCTAAGTACCCATGGCTAGGTTCTCCTGATCACCTTCTTAAATCCCATAGTGAGGTAACATTGAGTTCACTGAGCAGCTGTTATTTTTTTCCCTCTCCTTCCCTTCTCTCTTTTGGATGGCATTTCCTGACACTATGATTTTCCATCACGCAAAGGTTTCAACAGGTAGTTTACACAGCTCACCTCTACTACAGATCAGGCATAAAAAACCCACCAAAATGCAGCTCTGCAGCTGCATCTCTGCCTTGACCTACTGCCAGATTTAAACACAATGGTTTCAAACTCGGCAGGCCTCCGGCATCTTTCTTACCCTGATTTTATTTTATGCTTGGAAAAAAGCATGAAGCACGGGTAGCCCCATGAAGATGGGAGGATAAGACCTTAAAATATCATGCTGCAGGCAACAAGGATTTGAAGAGAGGAGTAATGTGGCCCAAAGGACAAAGGGGATTTTAATACTCTGAATGAGCAGGAGTTAGAAGAGAAAGCAGGAGATGGAGAAAAACAAAGGCAAGGATATGCTTCAGGGAAAGCATAGTAATGGAAGAGAATCTAAATGCCGAAAGTAAACCTCCCTTTTTATCCTCTTTTTCTGCTTCATACAGTCATATCAGCACAATAGGTGTTCATCTAGACCACAGGATCCATTCATAACTTTTTCATCTCTTTGGGACTCTGTTAAAATAGTACATGGCTTTGCCTCCTAAGATAGTGAACTCCTATCTTGAATGGAAAAAGGATGGTGTACAGAGCCCAGAATTAAAGCAACTAAAGGGAGCTTTAAAGTTACAAGATGTGATGAACTTAAAAATAATCAGCAACAATGGCTGATGTAATAGATATTACGAATCCTTCTTGGCCTTCAGGGAAGAACAGGGGTTTTATAAAAACAGATAAATGTCTCTGGAATGTGGAGAAAATAGATTTTTAGTACAAAAGTCCAAAAGAAATAAGCAGGCAACCTTTTGTGTGGCATATAGAGGCACTGCCACATCCAAATGTATCGCTGTTGATAGACAGCAAAAAGGATGAGTCAGGTGTGTATTCTTCGTTCAGGTGATGGCTGTCATACCATAATGTTTTACATTATTGTTCACTGTTTATTGCTGAAGGGAATTGTCCCAGTTTTAATATCAGCACTTTGCCTGAATAAATCCCACATGCCTGTTTTTTGGGAAAAGTAATATTGATTCATGTAGAGCAGGTGACTAAGAGCAAAGCAGCATAGCGGGGAAAAAAGATAAAAATAATGAATCCTTAGTGTTCCTTTGCAGGAAAGGCTCTAGTTATGATGCAAAATGATACAAAATTAATGTATTCATGAATTAAAAATGAGAGGTGGCACAAACATGAACTCATTGTTGTTGAAATGGAATTGCACTGCCGTGTTCCTCATGAATTGCCACGTTATGCTGAAATTCCTCGGAGCAAAGCTGCTCACCCTTGCAGGGATGAGAGGCTTCTGCACCACTGAACACAGAAAACAGAGGGACATCCTCGTGCAAGAAAGGTCTGTGATGTGTGGGGTGGATTTGTTAGAGGAAGGCACAGCCATCAGGTGTTGTACACATCCACAGTGTCTCACAGAGCCTCCACCAGTCCTTTCCTCCTCCCTACCCTCCATATTCTTCATCCACTTGGAAAAGATGTGTGACAAGTGGAAGAGAGGGAGGGACAAGTCATTGTCAGGCTGCACTGGGATAGTTTTCCAAATACACTGTAATGGGAAGTATGTCCTAGACATACTAGGGGTATTTTTTTAATACCTAGGGATATTTTATTAATTGTTGGAAGGTAATTTTATCTGTAACCTTGCTTTTCTTTTTCTCCTCCTCCATATTTTATCTCCTCTCCCCCGAATTTTCCACTTTGCTGTGTGATTTAGAGAATTCTGAGTGTGCAATGTAACTTACGATCTTACACTAGTTATCTGTAAGGTGTGCCAAAACAGGCTCAGCACAGATCTTTGTAAAATGATGAAAGATTAATCCAGTTCTCATCTCTGAGTTGTTCTCAGCACACACAGCTACAATGCCCACTGGCTGGGGCTTCAGATAATGTTGACCAACACATTTCTTGATTTTAACCCACAGAGTAAATCCTTCTCAAAGCCAACTAAAGTTACGTTTTTAACTACTGAAGTATTTCTTGACTGTCCTAATAAATAGAAAGCATTAAATATGTTCCTGTGATAACCAGCTGATCATTTTGGGTCTACAAACTCTCTGAGCTTCTCTATTGACCTTCTATTGTTTTCCTTCAAAATATGATTTTTCTCCCCCATTCTGTATTTACTCCTGTTTTTATTCTAAACTTCATTTTATATTTGTTAGCTTAGTTTTTCTTATTGCTGATAACTTATGATGCAGAGTGTGTGTTTTTGCTTATAGTTTAAAAATCCTGTAGAGTTCCCTCTCATACAAAACTGGTGAAGAAAGGCTTGTCCATCTTCTGTGTCCTACTGTCACGTTTTCCACTCTAGTGCACATTTCTTTTTCACTTCACTCAGTTCAGCTAATTCTAAACTTTTGGAAGTTTAGAATTCATATAATTATAAACATAATATAATTCAAGACATATTCACATAAATGTCTTCAACATTTCCCAAATACAAAAGCTATATATGCTGAATGCATTTTAGAAAGAATTATTTGCTCATCTCTAGTTCCCAGTCTTGCATGGGTCTAAATTTAGTTTACCAGAAAATTGTCTATTATGTAATTTCATTAAGGTTTTCCTAGAATCTGTCACTGTCTTTAGCCACCAGAATAGTATTTTGCTAACAAAATTTGGTGAATGAAGATGTTCCCTTTCTTTTCTAAACTGCTAATAAACAGGTTGAAAATGCCAATTGTATTGTGATTTTCCTTGACAAAAGGATTGAAAGTTCAATGATTAACAGCTTTCAATTTTTTCCAGTTACCCCTGCATACTTTCCACATTGCAGCAAATTGTTAGCTCATTACAAGATGAACTGTCAAGAACCTCCAAAGTCAGATTTTATCAAAACTCTTGAGAAAATTTTGAACTGAATGGTTTATTGTGCACTTCATAAGCTCTTGATGTTTAGAGGACTGTTAGATTTTCTATAGAAGTCTCAATGGCTTCATTTTATTATTTTTAATTAATGTCTGTGTTGCATCCAATGCTGAATCATCTTCTGCACTCACACAGAGCGGCAGCTGGTTTGTGATTTCACTTCAGTGCTGACATCCCCTTTTGGAAGGCATATCTTCCTACTCTTTCTTTTCCTCTGGGCTTAATCTAGTCTTACCCAAGCAGTCACAAGCTGTGCTGCCATAGTCAGTGGGTTTAGCTTTCTCCAAGGAAACAAGCAGCAGAGGCAGCACGTGCAGGGCTCCAGCCCGCGCTCCTGGACCATTCCCATGGCCCAGCTACCTAGGGATCAGCAAACCACACAGCTCACCAGCCCCTCCCTGGGGATGGAGAGCATGAGCCCTTGGGACACAGAACCAAGCTCACAGCAGCAGAGAAAGGGTGGAAAACCAAACCCAAGGCCCATCTCCTCTCAGCACAGGGCTGAAGGGCTGGGGTCAGATGTAAGCAACACTCCTGTGACACGCACTGCTGTGGCATTCCTCCAGCAAGTGCCTGTTCTTAACAAGGGTCAGGATAAAATTAATTCAGGGAGTTGCAGCATCAGTGCCAGGACAGCAGTAATCACTCCCAGACCAGGACACATATGCAATAAACTGAGAGTTTGGGTTATCTTTTCTTTAATGTAAAAAGATCTTCATATGACTATTGGACACATTATTGTGCAGGTGAGGCATTTAAGTACATTTAACATCACAAGGCTGGTCAGTGCTAGCACCATGCTGTCACCTCACAATTTTAAATAAAGTTCAGCAGAGCTGTAATTCTATTGCCAGGCAAGAAGTTGACAAAGAGATATTTCTTCCCTCAGAAACTGGAGTACAGACTCTAAGCTTTTTTGTGAGATAACTAGGAAGCTTTTCTTCTTCCTTGTTTTTCCTCCCCTGTCAAGACACTTCAACGCCATTCACGGCTCGACTCTAAAACCTGAATTGCAGTAAATCAGTTAGTTATCAGATTTTATCTTATACTTTATAAACCACCAGCATTTCTGAAACTAAATGATATAAAGAACTGCTTTCATCTTGCCTAAAAAAAGAAAAGTATTTTAAAGATACAACATTGTCAAAATTTTGAGCCTTTTTTGAAATTGTAATAATTCAGTGCTAAGGACACCTCTTGGATGTGCTACAAGTGTCTGCTGATCTGAAAATATTTTTCAGTGAGTATTAACTCCCTGATTTACTGAACATATTTATTGTTGAACCTTCTGTTACAGGTGAAGGGAAACACCATTCTCTGTTCTGCTACTGATAACAAACAAATATCCTACAAGACAATAAAGTAAGCAAAGCTGCTTCTTCGACGTCTGCTAGTGTATTTATTTAAATTCAGAAGTTATAGTCAATGACTTATATGCTGAAAGAACATAGAATCCCAGACATACCCCTAATACTATTCTTAGTGTGCTGAGATCATAGGTATTGTGTTCTTCCTCGTTTCCCACAATCAATGGTCTGTCTTCCAAACATTCCTCCAGTGAATGGAAATCAGTCTTACTTGCTTATACTTCTCTTTATGTCAGGATAATGCATTCCTGCTCATTGGCTCTGCTTCTTCTGAGCCTTTAATTTTGGTCCTTAAACACTGTTTGCATGTTCTTTAAAAATCACCGATTCCTCAACTCATTGTAGAGCCTTCTCAGCTGAGTCTAAACTGCAGGAGCTGATTGTGTGCTTGCCTCAAAGGTGCTGCATAACTGAGAGCTTGCCTGTCACATGGGAAAGCAATGACATGCCCCAAATTTGGATGGGAGTGTTGGAGAGGAAATTCCATGTGGAAACACAGGAATTGTGAAGCAGACTTTGGCAATCAGCTTTTCTGAACCCTAACAGAACAGCAGATGCACTGAGGACAAAGGCACTCCTAAACCATCACAGTCAGAGTATTTGTAAGAAGCAATTGTTTGGGATTTTCAGAGGCGAGGAGAAACTAAGGAGCAGCTGTCTCAAAAAACAGTCTTAAATGAAAACTGGCTACAGCTTTGAAGGGGACTGGCACTAAAGCCAGAGGTCCTAAAGGTTTGGGATAAAATGGAGGTAGATTTATAGAAATTACTGAAAAGGGGTAAAACAAAAAATACAGTATGTCTGCCCATGCATCTTAGGAGGGATTGAAGTGCGAATGAATGAAAATTTGGGGGTTAGTTTCTTCTGGGAACAGCCTCCTTAGTCATGGTCAGAAAAAAATTGTTGAAGAGGTGCTGAGGGTAGGAGGAAATAATACAGTGGGAGTGAAGCACTGTGGAAAAATACTGACTCTAATTGCTAAATTTGGCACAGATATATCTAGGAAGTTAATCCTACTGAATGTTTGCTATATTGGGATATTGGTTACTTATCAGAGGTATGTGTGTGTGCAGAATTATATTTTCTGTAGCTTTCTTCAGCCAACTATACCATTAGAAATGGATAATTTGTTTTATTCTAAGACTGATATTTTGCTCGGTGTAAGGTGACACTTTCCTTGCAGGATATCCAAACTAATCACACTACCAACCAACAGACATCTTATTAGTCTGGCTCCTCGGCTTTCAAAATGTCTCATAATTCTGTGAAATATTTCTGGTGTTGAGATTCTATCAAAGTGTATCTTACAAACAGTGCATCCAGTAATGCATATCAATTTCAATAACCAGAAACTGTGAAAAGCATCTATCTTCAGTAAGTAACAAGTATATGACCCATCTTTCTTTTTCCTCATTGAGCACCTGATAAATTAATGCTACCTTTCTGTGCCAGCTCCACACTGTCTATGGAGGAAGACCCAAAATGAGCTGTTCCTCTTCTGGTGCCTATGATTAGAGACAGCCTCTGATTCTCACTGATTCTTGACTTATTTGGTCTCTCCCTGTTGCATCTCATCAAACATCAGTGATCCTTTGGAAGTTAGGGAGCTGGAAAATGAGTGGCACACGGTGGTGTGCTACAGACAATATTAGATCCCAAGTAATTGTGCCTACAATGAGAAGCAGATGATAATTTTGTAAGTGTGCATGTGGGTGTTTATTGATATCACAGGTTGTTTGTGAGGAGAAAAAGTATAAACTTATTAATACTGAAAACCACACTTTCTTTGTTTAGTTCTAAAAGAGGCAGTAACTCTAACAGCAGGGTATATGCTCCTTAGTACAATAGCATGATACATCATTTTGGAGGTTATTTTCCCACTGGAAATGACAGCTGGCTGTACTCTGCAGAGATGGGACAGTGGGTAACAGACCAAGTCAGTCCTCAGCATGAACATTTGTGACTCTCAAGCAGGCACCAGACTGGAAGAACTCTGCCTTTGTGGTGCTGAACATAAAGGACTTTGCATTCTGGCTCTTTGACATTTCCTTGGATATTGAAAGAGGAATGGTGCACACTTGGGAACACCCACCTGTAACAGGGTTGTGGATTTCAGGCTGGGTAGCAGTGACCAACCCAGAGCTGGAGGAACTGGGAGAGGAGGTAGCTCCATGTTTGGGAAGAGTAAGAATACCTTCACCTCTGGGCACCACCTGCTCCTTGCAGAGGGAGGCATGAGCTCCTCCCCAGCAAGGGTGCAAGAGCCATGTTTGCTTCCCAATGTGAGCCTGATCCCAGGAGGTTTCTCACTTGCACACAGAAAGGCTCAGCACCAGCAGGAATTACTGATACCACTCAGTGAGCCCTGTCAGCCCCTTGGTATTTAAGGGCTGGGTCTTTAATCCCTGCAGTCTGAGGGAGCTTCAGTCAGACTTCTCACTTGCTGCTCTGACACATGGCCACCTCTGCAAGAGGTGAGGTGCTGCTGTTCTCTCATCAAAGCTGATTGCCTCTGTGTTTTGTGTGGACCTCAAAAATCCCTTTAGAAAGCATTGCTGGTAACTGCACAGTGCCCGGGAGCTCCATTGCTGGCTCTGAACAAGTAGGCATGGACAAGGAAAAAGCTCTGGTCATCCATGGAGTTTTATGGCCAAATTTGAGTTTACCAATGGAGTTAGGAGTTTGTGGGGTTGGCTGAATAGGTTTTGGGAGATCACAGTTTTGAATGAATATGTCTAACATCTCCTCATGCTCTTCTTCTACTGCTAAAGTCCCTTACAGGAGCTAGTCATGCAATTATTTCCATTCCCTGATTGAGTTATGGCAATCAGTAATATCATGTAGGATATATACTGTAGGACAGAAGCTCCAGTGAAGAACTGAGACCTTTAATAATCAGGTTTTGTACAAATAAAGAACAAGAAGTGACAATCTAGATGTAACTCCTGGGACCAGGAACAAAGCTTTAAAAAAGGTCCTTGGGGCTTTGAATCCCTTGGGGAGAGAGAGCAGTTGAGGGAGAACTTGCGAAAAAAAAAAAAAAAAAATTGTCGATTTGTGAACTTGAAAACATCACACATTTTTCTGTTGAAGCCATGCCTCATTGCTGTTGTTAACGTGTCACTGTAACACCTGCTGGCCCTGATTAGGATTCCTCTGGGATGGTATAATCACAGAGCACAATGTGGCCACAAAGAAATTACAGCTCATGATCTGCAACATATAAAGGGGGAATAATGATAGACTCAACCAGATTTATGCTGGCTTATCCATACATATGGCCTGTGTGGATGCATTTGTGTCTTCATTTACTGTTTTGATTTAGCTCTGTAAACATCAGTGCTCCCTCATAACTCGGAGCCTTGGCCATTATAAGTTGGCTACTCTTATGGTGTCATTGAAGAAGATCTCAAATAGGGATTTGAAATAGGAGAAAATAACAGCTTAGACTTAGGCTACTGTAAACTGGGCTGGCTGAGGGGCAAATTTACATTTAGATTGAGCCTCTTCACATCTTCTCTAAGTAATTGTAAACTCTCTTTTGCCTCAGCCCAAGAAAAGAATTTAGGCAGTCCTGCACTGCCAAAAACTGTCTTATGCTTTGTAAGATGTGTGATAGCTAATCTAAGTAGTCAGGCTTAGCATCTACTCTTCATAATTATTTGTGCAAATACAGCTCAGTTATCAAATGTCAGCATTAATCAGACAAAGGATATCAGCATTGCCAAAATAAATATGTTGTAAAAGTGTTGTGTCTGATTATTTGTATTATTCAACCAACACCCAGATGTCCTATTATGTTAAGAGCACCACAAGCATATAAGAAACCATTCCACCAGGAGGGAGTGCATGACTAATTTGTGATAAGAGAAAACAATTGGACATTTCAAGCAAATAAAAAGAAAGAGGGAGGAGAACTGGGGGGGGGTCGTGGTAGTCTGTGACTGCGTGTTCTTATAAGAACCAATGATGAGTTTTAAGTGAAGGGGGAAAAAAATGGTTTGATATAAATAAATAAGTAATATGATACCAGTAATTCTCACCAGGCATTTGCCTAGCCCAGTGGAGATTTCTGTGGTATGTACTTAGCTTTCATATGAGGGTCTGATCCTCGTTCACGCCGTGCCTCTTTACACCATTCTCGTAGGGGTCTCCAACAGGCATTGCACGACAGCGGAGGACAGAGGAACACAGCCAAAATCCTACAGCTGGCCTCATACCACACAAATCTGCCATCTGCACCCAGCCAGGCACATGCCCAGGGAGGGCTAGAGGGGCTGCATTTCTTTGTTATTAAATGCCTTATCCTGCCAGCACAGCATAAAGGGATCCTGATGTGACTGATGGTTCGTCTCCCTCTAACGTGTTCTGCTGCAGCATGTTTTCAGTGCCACAGCCCCACTTTGTTTGAGCACTGATGTGGATAAATCACTTTATTAAGGTGCCTGGTTGAACTGGTGCTGCCTGGGACAGCAAACATTGTGTTTCAAGGAGAGGAAGGTGCACAGAACACAAAGATGCGCAGAGTTTACAGAGGTATCTACTCTCCAGTCTCCTTTCCAATCTGAGGTCACCCTGCCTTGTCATGGGCTTTTCATTATTCTGAGTCTCTATTAGTCAAGGGCACCTCCTCAGAAGTCAGGATGAGTTTTAGTCCTCTTTGCCTGCAGGAGCTTGGGGTCAGTGATGCACAGCGATACAAAAGACATCTTAAAGGTAAAACATTTAGCAGTTGAAACAAAGTATTTAGTGGGGGAGAAAAAGATAAGTAAGATAGAAAAAAATATATTTATTCATGTATTTGCAATGTAAAATTTACGAGGTAACCACAGGAAACTGGGTTCTGTCAGGCACTTAAGTGTCTCAGATTAATTCTCCCAGACAATTCCCAGCCTTTTGTGAATGTGCTCCTTTTTTCACATCCCTAATTCTTTTCCCCTCCAGTGCAAAGAAGCCTGGCAGTGTCCCTCAGCTATTGTTTGTAGAAAAGTGGCTTATCTTGAGCCATACTTTTCCTTTCATTTTCCTTTTGAATTGAACCATTCTGTTCATGGGGCAAAGTCAAAACAGGGTACTCATAAATTAGCACAGAGCAGTTCCCCTTTCATCACAGGCATAAACACTTTGCAAACCTAGTAGGTGAAGCTGGAATTCCCATCTATTCTTGGAATTTATAGCCAAAACCGAGTGAGAGTGGTGACATAGTAATGCCAAACAACCTTTCTGATATCTCCCATGTAGGGCAACATCTATAATATTTGGTGTTTCCATAATAACTACTATTTCTCATCATGAAATACAGCACTTGCTGTCTCTTTCACTCTCTTTCACATTTCCATGAAGGAGAATTCCTTGAACTGCCCAGCAGTGTACTGACAAAAAAATTTTAAAAATAATAATTAAAAAAAACCCAACCAGTAGCACAACAGCTCCATAGGGAACACTAATAATATGTGATGGCCTGATAGAAATGCTATGTCATTAAAATGTAGCAGTAGTTTGTACTTTATAAGCTATTCTTCTAGATCAACTGAGCCACTTCATGTTCACTGATTGTCTCACTCAAATAAGTAAATTCCTACTGCTTTATACGGAGGGAGAATAAGGGGACTTACACCTGCGAGTGGGTTTGTTGTGTTTGACTCTCCTCGAAGTGTTTTCTATAATTTTTAAAGGACTTGGCCCAAGGAAGTCCTGCCGGCAGCTCTAGCAGATGGAAATACAGGCAGCACCAGTGCGATCTTTGCCACAATAGGTACTTTGCCATGTGACCTGGAAGGCACATTGGGATGCGGGGACACAGCCGTCTGGCAGCGAGGCCAAAGGGTGGAAAATAAAGAGCAATAACAGAAGTGGAATTTTCAAGAGATTAAAAAAAAAAACAACCCCACCTAACACGACGTGGCATCACCGCTGGGTGCCCCGGAGCAGAGCTTTCATCGCCTGCCCACTCGCGGAAGGACCACACCGCCCTGTCGAGGAGGTTTGTTCCTCACCCGGGACGGGGAGGGGGGACCTGGCCACCTCCTCCCCGTCCTCTGCCGCTCCAAGCTCCGGCTTTCTTTCTCCGGCGGCTGGAGCCGCCCCTGCCCCGGGCCCGCCGACATCCCGCCCATCACCGCTCTCCCGGCTGGCGCTGCCCACGCCGGCTGCCCGGGGCGCTGTCGTGGAGCTGCTCCCAGTTCCTGGAGACCTGTAAATACAGCTCTGATTTGAATGTTGGTTTTTTTTTTTCACCTTTGCAGCCTTTACAAAGTAAGGACTACCTGTTGCATGCTCATGCGGCAGCGCTATTCAGCGGGATAAATCAGTGTTTTCCTCTTTTACCGCGGGAAAGGACCCGGGCATGCCCGAGCGGTCCTGCCTCTTCCCCGGGCAACGTGGCCTGGCCTCGGCCCCGGCCTGGCACTGCCAGAACCAGCTGCCTGGTCTCGCCTTGGCCACCCGCTCCGAGGTGCCCGGTGCCCTCAGACTCCAGCAGACCTTGGGGCTTTTGCCTTTCGGGTTAATGCCTTGAGCCCAGATGAGCGGAGCGGGGGACCTGGAGCGCCGCAGGGTGCTCCCACCCTCCCACCACCCCCCCCCCAAATGTCCGGGACTGTCCTCCCCCGAGCGATCTGCAGTCCCTGACGTGCAGACGTGGATGATCCGAGCCTCCCAAGGCTAAGCTGGAAGCTAAGCACGCATTTACCACTTTGGTCTGACAGATAAGGCAGCCACCGCTGCTGCTCCAAGGTCCGCTGCGCCCCAGCGGAGGAATCGGAAACATCCCGGCCGGTGCTGCTCTGCTCTCCCCATTGAGGCTCTGCCTCTCTCCCACGCCTGAGCCTCTCCTCCCTTGCATTTACTCTCCGGGTGCTTTGCAAATGTAAGGGCTGCAATTTCACATCCCCGTGCTCCGAAAGGACGGCTCCGTGTCTTTTGTAGTTCAGCCAGAGCCAGGAACTTGCTGATATCCTCGGATACTCGGCTCTGCCTCTAGGTGAACCTGTATCTGCCTTGAGCAGGGAGATAATGCGGTGGCTGTTGTTTTGTTGCTGCCAGTCCCTGGAGAGAGCGTTTCCATGAAGTCTTAGCTCGGGGGAGAGAAAAACCAAAACAACCAAAACGGGCAACGCTACATAGCTCATGACTGGGAAATCAAAATTTCTCCCAAAACGAGGCTTTCTGATAGGAAGAGGCTGGCAGAGGCGTCCCTATAATAAAGCGTGCGAGGAAAGTAGTTTGCCGGGCGGGAGGAGAGCAGCCTGGCTGGCTGACAGAGGGGGCGGATCCTGCGCACGGGCGGGCAGCGCCGAGTCGGAGCGGCCCCGGCAGCCGCGGGGCTATTTCAGGAGCCGGGCGGAGGCGGCGGCAGGAGCCGGAGCAGTGATGGGGTTAGCGGCGCCGGTGGGCTGAGCGGGGGGCTTGCAAGCGGAGGCGAGGCAGCGGGAAAACACGCCTTTGCCTCGGATTGAGGGGGAAAGGATCGGTTTTTTGGGCTGCATCACAACTTGGGCAGCATCAAGCTGAGCCAGGCGGAGAGGGGAGCGGGAAGGGAAAGGAGAAGGAAGAGGAGGAGGAGACGGCTGCCACCGGGGGATTTGGGCTCGATTTATTGAAACGAATCAGTGCTCGGGAGAGAGCGGCGAGGAGGAGGAGGAGGAGGAGGAGGAGAAGGTGGGGGTGGGGGGGCAGGAAGAGGGGGATCGAGAAAGAAAAGTGTGAGGGCTGTGGCTGGGAGAAACAGAAGTGATGAGAGAGCGAGCAGGGAGGCTGGAGGAGGCTGCCCGTCCTGTCGCCGCGCCCCGCGGGGACCGCCGCTCCTGCCGCCGCCGGGCGCCCCCGCGGCCGCCGCTGCCGCCCCGCCGCCCCCGGCCCGCGCTATGGAGGCGCTGAACGGCCCCGGCCCGGGGCCCGGCGACGCGCTGCGGCCGCCGCCGCCGCCTTCGCCCGGCCACCACCACCCGCACGCCGAGAAGAAGCGGCCGCACCGCGCCCCGTCGCCCGCCAGACCCTTCCTCAAGGACCTGCACGCCCGCGCCGCCGCCAAGCCTCCGCCCGCGCCCCCCAAGTCCCCCGGCCTCCCCGCCCGGGCGCCCTCGTCGCCGCACCCGGGCGTCCACCAGCCCTCCGCGGGGCTCCTGGCGGCGCCGGGCCGCCTCTCCCGCCGCCCCGCCGCCCCGGGGGGCAAGGCGGCCGCCGCCGCCGTCACCGCCGTCGGTAGGGCGGGCGCCAAGGCCGCCCCCTGCGCCAAGCGGGCGGCCCGCGGTCCGGAGCCGGGGCCCGGCGGCCGGGGCGCGGGGAGGCAGCCCGGCGGGGAGGCGGCCCCGCCGCCCGGCAAGGGCAGGAAGGCGAAGCGGGGCGCCGCGGCGGGCAGCGGCCATGCGGCGGCGGCGCTGGCCCGCGTCGGCCACACGGACAGCAGCTCCGACCTCTCCGACTGCCCCTCCGAGCCGCTCTCCGACGAGCAGCGCCTGGCCCCGGCCGCCAGCAGCGACGCCGAGTCCGGCACCGGCTCCAGCGACCGCGAGCGGGAGCCGCCCGCCGCTCATCCCGGCGCTCATCCCGGCGCTCATCCCGCCGCCGAGCCGCCCCGCGCCGGCCACGGCCCCGGCCCCGGGCGCGGAGCTCCGCCGGCCCTCGGCCCCCGCGGGGATGCGCTGCCCGCGGCCACGGGCGGGGGCCGAGCCCCGAGCCGCGGGGAGCCGCCGCCGCCGGCCCCGGAGGAGCTGCAGCGGGAGGTGGAGGAGCTGCGCTCGGAGAACGAGTACCTCAAGGTGAGCATCGCCCGCGGAGCCCGGCCTCGGCGGGGAAGGGGAGGGCAGGGGGCGGCAGCGGTAGAAGCGCGTCCCCCTCCTGCCCGGGAGTGCGGGACCGCGCTTGGAAGGGGGGGAAGTAGATTCGCCCTGCCTGGAGTCATCTCCCATAGGAGCCCCGGCCTCGCTGGACCAAATGTCAAATTTTACCCGCAGGAGAGAAATAGGGGCAGGAGAATCAGCCGGGCGCCTCGGCCCCCTCCCTCCCCGCCCCCACGGAGCGGGACAGCCGCACGGCTTAAGGACAGTAAAGGGACTTAGCGTAGGATCGCCGCTCCCTGCAGAGCCCGATTTGTGGGCGCTGGATGAACGTCAGTCCGATGCAACATGTACCCTGGCAATGTTGCATTTGGTTGACTCGGTGGTAGCTCAGCAAACCCCGACTCTTTCTAAAGCACCGCAAGCATTCTACTGGTTAGCAGGACTTTGCTTTCCAGGAACTGTTTTCCTCAGTATCACCCTTTAGGAAAAGCCAAAGGAACAGGTTCCCTCATTTGATGTGGAAAGGATGACAGCATTATGTGCTTTGCTTATTGCGTTGCTTTATCACTGGAAAGTGAAGCCACTCGCTGTGAAAGTACTAACAGAACAACAAGAGTAGCAAGAAAACAGTGTCGTTGCATCCTTGTACAGGTAGAAAAGTATATCAGTATGAATCCATCGTCTGAGAAACAGGAAAGCTAAATTCAGGCGAGCTCAGAGCTGGGTTGACCTGTGGGAACCTTTAGTTGGACTTGTACTTACAATCTGATCTTTTGGCAGAGCAAAGAAGCTACATCCATAAAGATCTATAAATAAGATAAACTGAGATAATCCTGTAACCACAGCCACTGTTTGACTCTGCCGCTGCTGAAAACAATCTTTGTTCCCTGATACTGGGAACACCCTGTTGTCAAGCAAAATAACCGTGGAATTCCATGTAAATCTAGGATTCTTACTCAAATAAGAACTGGAGTTTTGTGTATAACCTTGGGAAAGAAGGGGGATAAAGATACAGGCTAGGCTCTTTAAGGGGTTTTGGCTAAGGTACAAGAAACAATATTCAGCATAGCAAAAGGGTAACAGCAGGGGTGCTGCAAGGTTCTTTGCCGGGTCTGGTGCTGCTTAGTGAACTGGAAAAAGGAATGAGCAATGATACAGCAAAATTTTCAGATGACATTAAGTTTTTCTAGCTTAAGTCAAGTCCAGCAAAGACCAGACAGAACTTAATCATAAAGTTAACCCCTGAGGAACGTGTGAAAAATGAAGACAGAGGATAGTAAATAAATCTTAATATTCAAAATCTTAAGTACTTGGAGGGAAAAAGTATGCACTTTTCTGTTTAAGTGTGTTGTGTTAACTCCGGAGCATCATGAGAGAAGGAGAAATGAAAACCTGCAAAAATTGTTAAATTGCAGTGGGAACTGAACAGAAACTAACTGAGAAAATCTGGCAATATTTTATAGAACTGTAGCTATTACACAGGTCAGTGAGTGTACCTGAAATACTGTGGGCACTGCTGGTCATCTAGAAAAGGATAATACAAAACCAGACCAATAAAAATTATTGGCTCATAGCAAAGCTTTTATAGCACTCAATGGATGGAAACTCGAGTGTGGTAGGGAAATGTAATAGTCTATAAAAAGATGAGCAGCACAGAGAACCTTTATCTCAAGCTTCTGTTTTATTTGACAGCCTAGAAGCAAGAGGAGATGTAATGATATCAGAATTGATAACGGGAATAGCTTAAGGAGTAGCTAACTGGCACTGCCATTAGAAGTCATGAAGTCCAGGAGCATCTCCTTACATTACAGGATTTGCACAAATATATGAGTATTAAATACTTAAACCCATTATAATGTGTGTGTCAATCTCTCTTTCTTTATACAGAAAGTGATTTTTAATTATGGGAAACTGAAAAACAAGAGTGTGTCTGAATTGTCTAGGACAGACCCCCGTTAGTGTGTCCCACTGTGACCATGGGTTGACATGGCAGGTCTTAGGTGAAGAGCTTTATTCTGCTTTATTCTGGATTTTTCACCCTGTGCAACAATGTCTTCAGATCTTTTACCTTGATGTCTTCATCATCTACAGCAGTTGTGTCCTGACACTTTTTTGATTCACATTGTGACTTTATCATGCTAAACCTATTTCTGAGTCTGGTAGGATAATACAGACTGGTTTCTTCAGTGGGCATGTCCTGGTGCCTGGAAAGCCACGAGCTGACACTATTGCCTCTTCTGAGGGAAATGAGTATGCTGTCTGCTTTGCTTGGCCACCTGAGTGTGTGAGATCTTAGTTCTGCTCCTCTGTCAAAATGGTTGGAAACAGTCCAGTGGTGCAAAAATTGTCAGGAGAATTCCCAAATCCCATTTGACTTTCCTAGGAAAACCTATAAAAAAGTCTGCAAATTAAAACCACATCACTGTCTGAATTGTTTACTTGTGGGTTTGTTCTGTGTGGTTTTTACAATGCAGTTCTCTTGGTTGGCATTGGAGCGAGCTGTGTTTCTCCAGAGGGGGCTAAGGGATAACAGGGATGCTGTCAACTGTAAATAGACAAATGATTAGATAAATCCCAGAAGAAACTGTTAATTTCCTGAGCATGGCCACAAGCCAAATTTTGTGGTTTTCACTCCTCCTTATCCCTCCCTGCAGCTGGAGTGCAGCCCTAACTGCACATAATAAAGTCTTTTTCGGAGAATTTTAACTTTCATGTAGGAAGGCCTTTCATGTGTCTGTAACACAGGTTATAGAAGATACACACACACACACACACAGACTTAGTGGTAAAGATTACTAGAGATTAAAGTGTTACCAGGAGAAAAAAAAACCCAACCAAAACAAACACAATCATTTGTTTTTCTTTCTACACACTAAGTACTAGAAAGTCTCCCAGAATGCACAGCAAGCTGCTGCTTCTGCAAACATCTCAGACTTCTTATACCACGAGCCAGATTTTACCTTGGTATCAAGTTTCCACCTTATGTATTTCCAGGACTTTACTCTAGATAAGAATTTAGCTCGAGCCATAGCTAACTAGCTGCAAAGCTAAGCCTGTAGGTGAAGTGCATGAGGAGAAGTGTTTACATTGAGAAGCCTCTCTTCTACCTCTGTGAAATTTCATCTTTGATTTCACTTTCATGTATTCCTTGCATGACCTTATTTCAGCTACCTGTAGGGGAAGGCTGTAATACTACAGCATCGTTTAAAAGATATCACTTAGTTGTTGATGTCAAAAAAGAGAAATTTTGTCATGGTGCCTGACTCTGTAGGACCAAGAGATCCTTGGCAACTGCTGGTAGTTGATAAAGTTTTAGTTATTGCTAGTCAGTCCTGTTAGTAGTAGCAAAATGCTGCCCACACAAGTGGTTGAATTTCAATTTTACTTTAAAGTGTCCAGCACATGGAGAAGTGTCAGTCACTGTGCAAGTCCTTGGGAAACTTGGAAAGAAGCCCTTTGTGGTGTAGAACCCTCAGAAGGGCGAGGAATCTTAAGGAAGAGGGCCCAAATTTTAGCAATTAGACATGTTTTTTCTTTGTCTCAGCCAAACTTTAATTTAGACTGTGTTAATTAAATAAACGTGCTAGCAGAAACAGCAGCAGTGTTTTTAGTCACAACACATGTCCCTTTTCTCTTTGCACCCTTCATGGCCGTAATGTGAAAGCAGCCTCCTACATGAGGCATGACACTTCCTACAGCCCTTAAAATAAAACTGGTGCTTGCTGTGCTGCTGTGTTTTTTTTTTTTTTTTTACCTGGCCTTTCCCTTGTGCCTATGTGTTGGTACAAGTTCAACATGCTGGAAATGCTGCTACAGTGTGGATTAGCACAGAAATATACTATCTTGGATTTATTAGATAACTGTCTTTTCTGTCTTGCTTTGTCTTTTTTTCTTTCTATATTCATTTGTAACTGTGACATATTCTGGATATAAATTGACTAAAGAACCACTTCAGGCCCCTTAATCCATTCTGATGCATCTAACTATGTTCATTTCTGTTTAAAATCACAATGCGTGTCATATGAGGTTACATTGTATTTCTTTACTCACTTGAAACTGTAGCTCTTTGAGTTGTAGGCTTGCGCTGAGCTCAGGGGGAGTAATTCCACCGCTTCTTTTATCAACCTGCAGGGATTTGTAGATTGTCAAAGGATTTTGCAGAGCAAAAATGATGCAAAGTGATGGCACCATTTTTTTTCCGTTTAGTGAGGGTTACCAGGGTTAGCAAAACAAAGCTCATCCCACATCTCTGCTTGACGTGCTGCTTTCCCCACCTGGAGAGTGGTGGAGAGAAGGAAGGTGCTAGCCCTGCCGGGGCACGGACCCCAGGTGGCTGGGCTCAGCCGGAGGGACGGTCAGCTGCCGAGGGAAATGTCACTTTGGGGGAACAATAGCCAGGCCGTGAGCCTTGTTAGCTCCAGCTGAGTCCCTGGCAGCGCCCACCCTGCCTGGAGGGGATGAGCTGTGGGATGCACCGAGCATAGTTTGCCTTGGTGGCCCTCAAGAAATGCTATCGGTGTTGCCATTGATGAGTGCTCGAACAGCTTCAACAGCCCCAGTCAGGGATATGTGTTGAAACAATACTGTAGCTGATGCTTGAAAGAAGCAGAAAAGCTGCCAGATGCTGCTCTTGCTCTCAGATCCTGCAAAGTTAAACCAGCCCTGAAGTCAACAGGTGCTCACGGTCTTAAGGCTTTTCAGTTCGCATCTTGGTTTGTGCACAAGCTTCGGAACACGTTGGATTGGTGCATGACTTGTAAAGTAGTCTGATTTGAGAGCTAAATAATAACATCAGGGGCCCAGGGACTTGGGGTTCATTAACATATTTTGCAAGAGGCAAAAATAATGGTTGTTGCTTTCTTCCCAATCAAAGCCTTTCAGAGCATATTTATCCCTGCTGCAGTTCTGCTGAGAAGTGCTATGGGGGATGTGTTTATTCCTTAGCAGCAGCAGCAGCAGACTCTCCTACATATAGACAGTTTGAGATATTTAAAACATGAAAACAGAGATTATGTAAAATCACAGTTCATGAATCTTAGATTTATCAAGGACCTTCTAGAAGCTCTGGATTCGCCAGTGCAATAGCAGCCACCCACTGTAATTTCCACTCTTCCTCCCTTTCCCACTCTCCCCTCATTTGACTAAGTGTATATGAAATAACTTTCTATTTAGAAAATAGTACTGACAAAATCTATAAATATGACTTTTGGGTAAATTAATAAACATATTTTACACAGATAATTGAATTTCCTCCTTCATTTGTGTTTTTTTAAATACTATACAATTTACTGATTTCGTGTGCTTTTGTCTTCCTAGTTTGCAGGTATTTTCAACTTAATATATCACTTCTGGGCACTGATATGTTCTAATTCACTGAAGCCTAAAGACCTTGCCAGTGTGCATAACTGTATTCACAGAATAATGAATTCAGTATCCATATATCTTTTATGCTGTTTTTTTGTGTGTAATTTCTCCCTGATAATAATTTTCAAGTTTTCTTTGGCAATGGTTGCATTCCACTACTTAGTCTCTATTCAGGCTCTGAGATAAGAGCTTTTTTACTTTGGGCAGTAATTCATCTCAGTGAAGGTAAATCAGCAGGCTGACCTAAATGCAAGTGGTACAGACCACCCTCCCTCTGTATTTATATGCAGTTTAGTGATCTTTTTGGACTACATTTAGTCTGGCCCCTTGAACAAAACATCCCCATCATGCATATGTTTTAAAGCTGTCCAGAGGACTTGAGAAATTGAGCGCATTTGAGGCACTCTTGGAGTGTAGGTCTCTGTTTTATTTCAGAAGGAATCAGTTTCTTGCATGCTCTGTGGACAGAATAAGTGTGCAGTTGGTGGAGATAATGGGAAGATTTGTTTTCAAACCTTGTTACAGATCATAACCAGACTGGCTGGGTAGACAGAGCCCATAAGTTATGCAAGTATTCCTGGTCATTTCAGTGGGAGTGACTCAGATGGGTAACTCAGTGTAATAGCTGCATGGCCTGACCTTTTCTCTCTTTCTCTCTCTCTTTCTCTCTCTCTTCTCTCTCTCTCTCTCTTTTTTTTTTTTTTTTTTTTTTTAAGAATCATAAGCAAGGCATATTCCTATAATTTGTTCTTAATTATACTTCATTATAATTAAATCAATAATAAACAGGCATGACATCAGTAAAGATATTAATGAGATGATGGCTTCTCTTCTGACAGGCAAGTGTTCAATTTGCACAGTACAGACAGAAAATGACCTATCAGTATGTATCTGGGCTACCCAGTGATGGAAATTGCACACAAGGCTTTCCCCTTCTCAGCCAGTTCACGTTGGCTGGGCACACTGACAAGCAAACAGGGAATCCTAATTCTGTTGGTTTTGGGCTGCAGCCTCAGGGACTCCTGCCTCTAGAGCAGCTATTTGTGTGTGGCTCTGTGCCCCTACAGCCACCCTGTGACTCTCAGATGGGTAGTTCCTATTAGACCCCAAATAGCTGGCCTTTAGGAAGTCATTTGGGCCAAGCAAAACCATAAGCTGAAAGACTCAGGAGCTGGTGCAACTTGGATTCCTACTGCAAATTTGGAAAAGCTGCCACTTAGAAAACACACTTCCATTCATTTTTTTCTGATGACCAGAGTGACACAGGGAAAGAAAAGCAGTTTAACTTTTCCTAAACAATATTCCTTCTTGCAGGACACTCTGCCTCATGCTGTTTTTACTGAAAGTAATAGCATAATTACCATTAAATTAAAAGGGATCGAGAGGAGGCTTTCATTCCCTTCAGGAATGCACAGCAAAGTGAAGCTTCTGATGCCAGCACTTGACCTCTCAATTTCAATTGCTACTTTGGGGTGCTGGAGCAGGTCCTCCCTGTTTAAGGAAGGGAGCTGCTCTCCATTTTTAGATGAACAAAGAGGGGTGGCTGCTTTCTTGCCTGTTTGTTTTAATTACTTTTAAGTGCCTATTCTGATCTCTTTCTTCGGTTTTACAATATTAAAGTCTACAGTATGAAGCTCAATACCTCCTGAGAGAAAGAGCTTTAATTCTAACTCACAATAATAAGAGTAGTAAGAACAATACATTTTAATTAAGTCAAGGGTTTGGCTTATCTGTTATTTCCATCTGCCTTGCAGCCAGAGCATCCCTTTTTTGCAAACCACCACGCTGGGAGTTTTGGCTTTGCTACATTTACCTTTGATTTCACAAATGATTGACATGTTTTCCTTCAAAGCAGTAGTTCAGTAAGTAGCACCATCATAGTTTGAGTTATGATTTCCCCTTCCTGGGTCTTTAACTGAGATTCCTTCATTTTCTGTGCACAGATCACTTCAGTTGAGTTTAAGCTGTTCTGATTTTCCAGGTGCAATTGTAGTAACAGTTCTGACTTAGGGTCTGTTACCATACAGTTTCAGTGTCCACAGCAGAATCACAAGTACTTGCCAAGGAGAAAAAGCTGTTAAGAAATGAGAGCATCTATACCCTTGTCACTGGCTCTGTGGCCTGTGTCGAAAGTGAGATTGTGTCTTTATTGTAAGTAAAGTTAAACTGTAATGGTTTAGTTAAAGGTTGTCCCAGTATCTATAATTGTGGGCTGACTGACATACAAAATCTGAGCCAGATTTTCCAGAAGTGACATGCTCCTCTCTATATATTTATTATATAAAAATAGGACTTCATGTTGCTATTCAGAAAGGTTTAATCTTTCTGATTTAATCTGGTTCTTTTCCTCTCTGGGCTGGACAGACTACATAGGTTGAAGCCCCAAGCACTGCAGCAATACAGCAGAAAATGGGCTGACACTGCCTGCAGCCTGTACAGTGAAGTTTCTGCTCCTTATACAGTCAAAACTGTTTGTGGCCTCGTGTTGCCTTCTTTTAAAGCTTACCCAAAGGGTGCTGCATCTCTAAATACAAGAAGTCAGGACAGTTTGATTTCTATGTAAAAATTTTGGGGGTAGAAAAGAAATAAATTGTGGAAAAGAAACTCAGTTCAGTCAAAAAAAAATCTGAGAGGAGAACTGTGTGAGATTTTAAAGTACAGCTTCCTCCATTGTATTCTAAATTTTAATTTATCTGCAAAATTACACTAGAGAAAAACAAACTTTATATTTATAAACAAAACCAGAGGCAAGCATAGCACAAAAAAAAAAATACAAAAAACCCAAACCAAACCAAATAAATTAAAAAACCCAACAAAATGAAACAAAAAAACCAACAACCAACTAGCCAAACAAATTAAAACCCCACAACACTGACTTGCAAAGTCATAGTTGTGCTGATAAGGGAGAGAACTTCGGTTTACCAGGTGGTTAAAGACAGTCCTATCTCCTGAAACATAGCTCATGCCAGTGCCTGCAACTCTTTGAGGAACTTCTTTGGTGTAAGGAAAGATGTTGGATTCAGTCTCCAACAGAGACAGAGTGACTTTTATGGCTGGGAGAACTCCCATGCCCACAGATAGGATTTGGAAATATTCAGTTTCATAGGGATGTTTCAGGGATTGGGTTGTTTTAAAGTTATGTGAGTTTCACCTTCCAAATTTGGTTGCAATAAATGCTTTGAAATCAAATATTGTTTATTATTTGTCTTTAGAAACCAACCATATTTACTACCAAAACCTGGTAAAGATAAGAAGGAAGTTTAAGAGATGAGCAATGACATTATAATTGCAGGCTACTTTATACATGAAAGCCATTGCTTAGTTCTTAAATGTAAACATCAGATTATAAACCATATCCCATTAATTTGTTGATGACAGTTGTTTTTCTTTATTGTGGATTTGTGTTTCAAAATTTTAATTTAAAACCAAATTACTAATCTAACATTAGCATTCTGAAGATGATATTAAAAAGTTAATTGAACTTAAATCAAATTGAGGTAAATTCAACACCTGAGTCTGCAGGCAAACCTTAAGAAGTAACTCTGGTCCTGTTCATTCCATAGGGCTGTGTTAGCTCTGACTGGTAAAGGCTCTACTTTTGGTATGAGTGCCTTAGCCAAAATACCTCATTAATAAACTGATAATGCACAAGTGTACTCCTTTTCTTAGGTTCAAAAGCCACTGCTACTCTCTAATCAGTTTCTAAAACCTCGACATTTTCTCCTGCATCTCTTATCCTCACTGGGTAAACTTTTACTTTACCTCTTGAAAGTGTCTATAAATGTGAAGCATAGTGATAAGTGTGTACACAGAAAAGAAAAGCAGGTCTCATTCCCAATCCAATCAAGCATGCATTCCTATGTTTTTCTTTTTAAAAATATAAATAATTTATCAAAACTTCACCAGTGTGTCGGCTGTAAACCGGCCAGAGTATTTGGCTGTGTCCTGAGGAAGAGTAGATAGAGCCTGGATCCTAAATTGTTTTGAAATAATCCTGCTGGGTCTGCAGAGCTCATTTGCTTCCTTGGAGTCAGCTGTTTGTGCCTAATTAATGTATTTGGAACTTCTGAGGGTGTTATTGCTGCAAGGGTAACCTCGATGACTGTGCTTACACATTCCCTTTCAGACAATGTGTGGTGTGAGCACGACCCAGCTCACTGGGAGCAACCCTTGAGTTTATCCATCCACACATATATCCTGCTCCTGCACCTGCCCCAGAGAGACTGTGGGACAGGATGCTCCCACAGCAGAAATTTGAATATATTGAGAATGTGCAGTGACATAGTGGGCTTGTGAGAACATTTCTCTGTCCTTTCAGAGCATCCAGGGAGAACGGTGTAGGGCCCTGGGTGGGCTGTACTGGTGGAGCAAAGCCTCACTGGTGAGCCCAGAGTAATTCTGTAATTTTGGAAATAACAGGCCTTGTGTGTACCCAAAATTTATGCTGGCTCAACTAATTGAAATTAAACCATAGCTGTATAAATACTGGAGCTTTTATGCATGGATGGGGTTTTGGTAAGAATAACACTGTAGTTCTAACATAACTGGCAAGGCTAAAGAACCCATCTACCCATCTTCCTTTGGTCAGGACCATGCTCAGGGACAAGATCTGCCCTGCACTTGTTACCAAAGCTCCAATGAAGCAAGATTAATACATCAGTCTGGTTATGCCATGACATGGGAGGGGGGAATGGTAGAGAGGACTGCCAGGAAAGTATGGGCAGATGAGTTCACAGAGGGGCTGGACAGGGTTCAGCCAGGGACAGGGGGAGCTTTGTCAAGGGTACTGACTTCATAGCAGTGCCCTCTCCACCTGAGACAAGTGTGAAACGTTCTCTGACCACCTTTGGTATTTCAAGTGTGAAATAATCTCCAGCCATCCTTGGTATTTCAAGAGTGATTTACAGATCTGAAGTGAGGTCACAGTGCAGCTAGCCCCAGTACAAGTTCTCCTGGAATCTTATTTAATCAAAGTTTTCCACAGAATATTTGGTCTTCATAATATCAAATGCAATTTTAAAGAAACGAATTAAAAAGTAACATTTAATTTCAAATATTCTCCTCCTGCCTCCTTTTCTTGATCCCCCCCCCCCAACTTTGTTCAGTTTGTAGATTCATCTTTTTTTCTCTCATGCAGTAGTTTAATACCCTGTACCCCTGTGCCTGGAAGACCTTTATAACAGTTCTAGCTTTGGAGCTTCAGTCACGCACGTATTAAACAAATGGCAATGATGGAGCTTATCCTGCTCAGCCGTAAATCTTTAATCTGACTTCAGAGAGCAAGTGCTACTCATGCTAGAATGTGGAACTGGGACAGTTCATGGTGCCCAGAAAAGAACGAGCAGGTTATTCCCATGGGAACAAGTTTTGTTTTGTTCCTGTGGTCCTGTTCTTGAGATGTGTGTACACACAACAAAACCCCACTTTCTCCTGCACACAATCCACGTGTCATTAAGCCAGTGCACAGTGTTAGGCTCAGATGGGACAGCATTTCCATAAGGAGCAGTTCAGTATTTTGTGTAAAGCAGCTGAGGTACTTGGTTAAGTAGGTTTTCTGTAGTCTAAGTGAAGCAAAGAATCAGTTCAAACAATGGTAAAGTATTGTGCTGTTTTAATTTTGAGATGGTAAAATGAAGGTTACCAGTTTCAGGAGACATGAGCATCTGGTTTATTTTTAATGATCAAAGCAGTTGGAAGAAATATGACAAGTATTCATTAATTTAGTTCAGCATAATTACTCAATGTTGGGTTAAAACTTCTGTTCCTGTGACTTCTGGAGCTGCGTGTTGCAGTCTGTATCATTTCATTAATGTGGTATCCTAGCGAGCGCGTTTCCTATTTTGCTCCCATGGGAGAGATTTAGAGGTATGATGGAGCACTGTTTTGGCTTCCCACAGGATGAGCTGGATGAACTTCGGGCTGAAATGGAAGAAATGCGTGACAGCTATTTAGAGGAAGATGTTTACCAGCTGCAGGAGCTGCGGCGAGAGCTGGACCGGGCAAACAAGAATTGCCGCATTCTGCAATATCGTCTCAGGAAAGCAGAACAGAAAAGCTTGAAAGTTGCACAAACAGGCCATGTGGATGGAGAGCTCATTAGGAGCCTGGAACAAGATTTAAAGGTGGGTTGAGAGATTCATATTCACAGCAAAAGAGAGCAGACTGTGATGTGGCTCTCTGCAATGGAAGTGAGGGTGACACATGAAACAAGCAGTAGTTCTCCAAACGTCACGACCAATTTCCTTCTGCTGTGGTGGAGAACAAATATTCAGCTCATCACCATAAAAAGATGTGTCAGTGAGTAAAAAAACATGTGTTCAGATTCAAAATGAAAGAAATACAGTCAAGTTACATTTCTGCATTGGAAAGATTTGAAGGGTCTTGTTTTACTGGTTTTAATGAAAACCTTAGCTTTGCAATACTGTATAAATAAAACCTGATATGCTTTTTCCAGATCATGCTGTTTCTTTCCTTTTCAATTCTTGCTTATGCCAAGTAACTGGAAAAAAATTAGTCTAAGTTGCATTTCTTAGTGTCTAGTGAGTTGTAATAGGAACAGACTGTTATTTTTGACTAATATTTTTGCAGGGCAGATAGAGAATCAAAATGCTCTTTCTCTACAAACACAAATACCTGTAAAATTATATTCATACTGAAACAGTTTTTGTATCTTTCGGAAACGCTTTCCTCAAGACCAAGTAAAGCTTTGTATAGACACAATGTTTATCCAGCTTTACTCATCTTTCTTGATATTGCTATCTTGTAGCTGTTTTAAAAATATCTTCTGTAGAGAGGGATGGCTTGCAATTAGAATTATAGTTAATATTGTACTTAAAAATGCAAAACATAAAACCTTCTGAAACTGGAATGATTTGTTGTCAGCAGTGGAAATGAGAGTAACAAATCACATCATCAAACCTTTTAAAATGTCAGATCTAATTTTTCTTTTATGATGGAAATGGAATTATAACCTTATAACATTAACAATGATACATTACTCAGTAAAAATCTTGTATCTAGTTTTCAGTGAAAGAGATATTGAATATTTTTAGTTACTTGGCTTTGGTTTTACTGACTTCTTGTAATTCCATAATTCCATGTTGTATGATGTATCACCTTTACAAATGTTTTAAGAGTAAATATCTATTCTTGTTAGGCTGGCCTCAGAAAACCTAAGCTAGCATATATTTCTGTGCTTTCATATCACTCTTGCCTAGTTGTGATTGCTGCTAGAGCAGCAAGTTTGTTGCTTTGATCGATGGCCCATCAGCTTTACAGCACAATTCCTTGTCTTTGACTACTTGTGTGATGTGCTGGGACTTTGATGGGTGGCTTTGGTGTCTGCTTCTTTCCTCCTGCTCCTCGTGACATTGCCTTAGCATAATGTGGAGAGGGAGCTGGTGATGGGTAATCAAATATATTTTCATTCTGGATTTCTTTATTAGAAATGAATATTCATTTTGGTACTTGGAAGGCTTGGAGTGTTCCATCAAGAGTGTCATAATTGAATTAAGAATCTCTTGGCTGTCTAGGGCTGTAATATGCATCTTGCTGTAGGAGACATACTGTAGCTGTTGCTCCTCATGGATGATCTTCATGCATTTGTGCTCTTTTGACCAGGTAGCCAAAGATGTTTCTGTCAGACTGCACCATGAGCTGGAGAGTGTGGAGGAGAAGCGAGTTAAAGCAGAAGATGAAAATGAAGTCCTTCGGCAGCAAATCATTGAGGTGGAAGTATCCAAGCAGACACTGCAAAATGAGCTGGACAAGTTAAAAGAGGTAAGCAAATGTCAGAAAAGCCATGCAGAGCACTGTTGCTGGGTTAGAATGGCAATTTGGCACACAGGTGTCTTAGACTAATTCTTGCATGAAATGCTTGCTGATATTGCTTGTACAATTGCCCCAAAGGTCTCCTTTGTTATCTGTCCCAGATACGCCATCAGTAATTTAGAATCAATAGAGATGTAGATGAGTGATGCTCCACTTTTTGTCTGGGGCTTCTCACAGGGCTTCTGTCCCATTTTAAGCTGTCTCCTTAAAAACTCTCTTCCTGCTGGAGCAAAACTCTTTCTGATTTGACTCCAGCTAGTTCTGGCTGTTCTTTACACAGACTGGGACTTCCACCTACTTGAAAGTCAAATGAAGTGTGCATGACTTGTCTCTGAGAGCAGGGCTCAGATAGGCAAGCCGCTGTTTTGGCTGGTACTCCTCAGTGGTGGTGGTGGAGCCATCAGCATGAGCTGGGCAGCTGGAATGTGGTCTGTAATGTATAAATAACATTACACTTCAGGCACAGAAATGCTGGCTCTCGAGAAAAGGGATCATTTCAGCTGGTGCTGACACACAGTCATACAGGGTGAAGTGATGATCCTTGGATGCAAGTGAGATGAGGAGCAGGGGACCGTAAAGGAAAGCCAAATACGAAGCACAGCTCTTTGCTGGAGCCTACATCCCAATCTGTAGCAGTATTTCTGTTCTCTTAACAGTACAGCAGATTGGCAGCTCACAGCCCCTGCTCTCTTTTAAACCAGATTGAGATAGAGCATTTAAACGTAATGAGGTAAGGCATTTATCCTCTGAGCCCTGGTCAGATTTAGAGAGCTGGTGCAATTATGTGTTATTTTAATCTTTCCAACATTACTTGTGAGTCAACTGGCACAAAGCCTGGCTCAGTTTTATAAGGACAACCCCTATTTAATTTCTCAGTGCGTTTGAGTTATGAGTAGTCCAGTGCAGGGGTTTTGGGCTGTTTGTACCTAAGAGAACAGATGATCAGCTGGCATACATATCAGTGTTGCTTAGGTTACTGGTGAGCCTGACACAAAAGATAAAGTCTGCATGATGTTTTAGTTATTCTTCTCCTTTCTCAGTGTTATTTGAGAATGCTGTGCTAAGTGGACATGGCACCATGTTACAGGGTCTGCAGTCTCCGCTCTGTACAAAAGTACCATCTCATCCACAGTACTGCATTTATTGCTTGTTGTTGATTAACATGCAAGTCCACTGGGTACTGCTTGATGGTCTTGGGGTTCAAGCAGAAACTGAATTGTGGGTGAGAATTGAGAGAAAAAATGGTCCAGCAGTGCTGAAAACTCAAGCTAGCTGTAACCAGGCTGAATTTACCTTGCTGCTGGGAAGTGCTGCTAAGTCAGCTGTCTCTCTGCTGGATTGCAAAATGAAGTGAATGCACTCTTACTTTGTAAGCATTCCTTGCCCCCTAAGAGGCAAAAGCTGGAGGGGAGTTAGGAAAGGGAGACATAGCAGGTAGAATGATGGGATATATTCATGCTGATGTGGAGATAAGGCAGGGCATAAAAGGGATCATGAGATGTAGTAGTAGTAGTAGTTGAGGTAGTCTGGTTTCACATACCATGAGTTGTGGTCACAATTTCACAATTCTCTGGCAGTCACAATTTCACAAGATCACAGGAGGTGAGATGAGGTTGGAGTCCTTGGCAGGTCACACAAGGACAGATGAGCCAAAAGCTGGAGAAACACAGCTACGCATGTGTCAGATGAGTGTATGTTTGCAATGTTGTTGACATTACTAAAAAAAAATATTCTTCACTCAAGATGTGTTCAAATAAGTACCAGAAGTGGTGCCTCCTTAGGAACATCTAATATGTGCAAGGAATGTATTATAGACGTGCCAGTGGGAAAGCTAGTGCTTTATATATCAGGACAAAAGTGACCCCAAAGCCATGTAGCCTCTTCCCAATCCACCCTGACTCTGCATCTTGTCTATCTAGGGGCTGACAGTTAAAAGAAGCGTTTTCCAATCCGTCCTGGAGCGTTGCCTGAGACCCAGTTAGACAGTATTCACTCTCTGATATAGCTGACTGCAGCCATATGCTCATTCTCTGTATACATGACTATTCTATCCTTGGATAGACTATTCTCTATCATTGGATCAACAGAAAGGTTTTCTCACATCTGTGTTCATATTTATTGCCTAATTCAGTGCTGGTTTCTGCTTTCGTGCCGTACAATTCCCTCGGGTCCCGTTTCGCACTGCACTCGGTGGCATATGTGTTGATTATCTTTAATGTATTTTGCATGCTGAAATACCTTTAGGAATTGTACACATCTCTGAAAGCACTCTTTCTTTAAAGCCACCTTTGGTGTTTATCATAATCTTCTGAAGAATTTTTAACATTTATCATGTTTAGTGCTATTATATATTTTTTTACACCAATACCTGTTTTGATCTCCTGTGATATTTTCAACAGGACTTCTTGAGTATATAGGCTTGTTCTATCTAAATAAAACTTTTATTTCCTTATGCAAGAAGCCTTACAGTTTTAACTGGGAAATTGTTTTTTGCCTTCTACTGACCATGTAATTTCAAGTTGTTGTATTAAGTACATATGAGAGAGACTTTCCTCTCTCGTCACTAAATAATATTTCTCAGTGTGTCTTACTGTGAAAATAATCCTTCACAGTCCTCTCCTCTCCTCTCCTCTCCTCTCCTCTCCTCTCCTCTCCTCTCCTCTCCTCTCCTCTCCTCTCCTCTCCTCTCCTCTCCTCTCCTCTCCTCTCCTCTCCTCTCCTCTCCTCTCCTCTCCTCTCCATTGCTGCTAATGCACTTCCTTTCCCAGTCCCAGCTGCTTCTGGATTCCCATTCCATGACACACTTTCAGAAGCTTTTGCATAATCTATCAAAACAGCATCTAGGCCCTTGTTCTGGTATCTGACAAGTGCTCCCCATCAAGAAAATATTCTGATTTTCACTGATTGTTTCATTAAGGAGCTCTCAGGTAACTGGTGAGTCACTTGCAGGTTTTTTAGGATAATGCAACCTCCTTCTTTCTCCTTCTTTCCCTTTGTCTTTTTCTTTTTGTTTTTTTTTTTAATAAATGTGCTTCATCCCTCCAGTCTTTTGCTGCATTTCCTGTGTTTTGAGCTAAGATATGAGTTGATGAGGATGTTTAATGAATGCTTGTGAATTTTGTCCAATTCTGATGTCTTCCAGTTAGACATCATTCTTCTCTGAATGTCTTCATCAGTATCCTGGCACTCACTTTGCTTACTCATGCCCCTGTACTTCCTTTTTTTCTTTCAGTTCTCTCAGCCAAAAGATGATATAGTTCTTTCCTTTCCCATAATGCTTCCTATTTTTTTTTCAGATTATGCTCATTTATCACTGTTCATCATCTGCTACTCTTGCCTGAAATCCTTTCACTCATTCTTTTGAAGATACTTCTTTCACTGCCTAATAATGTTTTCTCACTGAATGTTTTTTAACTTTACTGACTGTAGCAAGGGGTTTTTTTGTGTCAGTCTTCTTTATCTGCTGAAGCACTGTGGTTCATTGATTTTTTTTTCCTTGATTACATTCACCTACTTTTTCAGTTTTCATTTTTCAAATCTTCCCCTTCTGTCTTTTTTAGTGTGAATGTTTCAACTGGTTTTGAGCCACCCTCTGATACCTTTCTCTGTGGCGTTCTCCACCAGACCTGCAGAATTTTCCTACTGCTGTGAACACTTCTTTGTAGCATATCCTGGGATGTTTCTGAGAACTGCCCCTTCTAGGAATTTGCTAGGATTTTCTGTGACTTAACAAAGCTGCTTCCTCCTTACAGCTTTGGAAGCAAAGGCAGTGTGCCCTCACAGACTTGATAAGAACACAAATCCCTGCCAAGGCTGGCTTGCTTTTTCCTCGTGTTGTTTGGGTTATTAACATTGCCATTTGAGTCAGTAGGCTGCCAGGAGAGAAAAGAAATTACTCCATCACTAACAAATTACCTCAGCAACATCCCTGCAATTGTCACTTCCCCCTTCCTAATATCCTAATGCACCTCATGAGAAATATTAATGTGTACTAAGAATTTCTCTCAATCAATCAACCAGGAAGCATTCAGGCCACTTTTTTTCCAAAGTTTCCTTTCCTTTGCACCAATGGAAAGCCCTTACCAATTCTCTTCTGAGCATGCACAAATCAGAACTTTTCTCAAAGGCTCGGCAATAGCAAGTGAGTTTTCTTTGAGAACTCAACATCTCTACTCAACATCTAACTCACCCCAAATGCCATTTCCCTGGAGCCACCTGAGCATCTTTAAGGAATTTCTTCCTTATATTTTCTCAGGAAAAATACTTTGCAAAAGGATGATATGTTTTTAGTCTGAGTGTAAACAACACATGCTTGGCAAGTGTTGGGTGCCTTTATGTACAGTTATCATTACTTCCACTGCAAGCAGTACCTTTCAGAGAAATCCTGTCTCTGAAAGCTCCATATCTGGGGAAGAACAAACCATTTTTGCTGCTTATTGAAGAAAAGCACTGAGATGGCACAGGACCAGCTCCCATTCCCCATGAGGAGAATGAGTTGATTTCTTTTTTGCAGCTGCTAAATGTGTATTTTCCCATGTCCTTTGTCTGGCATGGTGAGCCAGGTTAAAGAACAGGGCAGAGCTGTGGTAGCACTGACACTGCTGGGGAAGGGCAGCCCTGCCAGACCAGACAAAGAGAGGAGAGGAATAAGGTCAGGGGTAGCAGCTGCTGAAAGATTTGATGTGAGTACTGTGAAATGGGTTATCAAGAAATGAATGAGCATTGTTGTACTGGGGAGAAAGGGGCATCTATTGATTGTGTGCTGGCCATACTGAGCAGGTGTCAGTCTTTCTTATGGCCCTTGAAAGCAGAAGGACCAGAGCAGGAGCAAGCAGAGGTGTTGCTTTCTGTCTTGCAAAGACCTCTGCAATAGCTGCAGCCTCTCACATGACACTGAAGTTCTCTTGGTCAGCTCCTAACTTCAGCTGAAATGCTTCAAGCCCTTCAGGTTGTTGGGACTCTTAGAGACCCAAGTGCTGTTCTCTGGGCATCTCCACGCAGGAAACCACTTCCAGCTGATGGAGGGCTATGGCTGCAGCTCGTCTTCACTGCTGGTTTTACAAATAAAGGTAGAGGCACAAGGCAAGAAATCCTGTTTCCATTCATTTCTGCTTAAGAAGAGAGAAGTACAAATCCTCTGGCCCTTAGTAATGTCTCCAACACGTCTCTTCAGGACACAGACTGAGATGAGAACCAGTACCTACTGTAAATGGGCTTTCCCAGGTTACCTGTGAGCTTTTTAGGGCAGTGACTTCTATAAATGCTCTTTCATCCAAGAGCTTTACTTGCTTTGGATGGTGTAATGCCCAAGCTTACTCTCTGCTCCTCCCCTGCAGCACCTGATTTTTGAGGCTCTGTTCAAGAGCTGCTGCTTTTAAAAGTCAAAAAAAATTTTCTGTTAAAATATTTGTGTAACTGAGTGAAAAGCTACATTTGGAAGCTTATAAAAACGATAGAAATATACAAGAAAAGTTGATAATTCTTTCAGACATATTATTTTGAAGCAAGTTTTGCTCCGAAGTGCAAGTGCAGTATTCTGTTTAATATCAATAGAGGTGGACAGCATTTTGCTCATAGAAGAATTCAGCTCTATAAGCATAATATAGCAAAATGAAATCTGGAGGTTGCTGTGTGTGAAATCTGGAGCTGAGTGTGACAGTGATTTTCATTGCCATGAACCTTGTAAATAGGGCAAGACACGCGCTTCATGTGTGTAAAGTGGGATTATTCCAATCTGAAATAACATTTTTCTCTTTTTGCCCTGATATAAATACATACATGTGTTGTGAAGTGGTACACAACTGGTAAAGAAATTATTTTTGGTGAAAACACTCTTGTTTGCATAAAACATTACCCTATGTTTTCATTAGCTAGGAATTTATACATATTTATTAAAGTGGCACGTAATGTTTTTAAGACATTTTTTCAAATGAAGTTTACTCACCGAAGTAGGGATATACTGTGAAAATTCTTTGATTTTTGTAATACATTACCTTTTTTTAGCTGTCAGTGAGTTTACCTGAAGGGAAATTTATGAGAAACAGGACAGGATTCAAGTATTACTAAAAGGACTAAGCAAGAACACTATGTTGACTCAATAACCCTGTTTAGAACTTAATGCATGTGACAGTTTTAAGTAATGAAGTCCTATGCAATAATCATAACTAATCCCATTAACTGAATGAAAGTTTTACCACAGCACCATTTTGTCTCCAACATCTTTTTTCACTGTGATAAATAATAAATTGGTACCTACCCACAGTGAATGATTTATACTTGTTATGGCATTTCAGGAACTGTACAGAATGAAATGGTCTGCTCCTTCTTGATAGGAGGCAATGCATGGGAATGGATCTCTCTGGACTCAAGAAACATGGTAGTTGTAATGTGATTTTTTTTTTAAAGTAATTATATAATGCAAATTCTAATGCACTCTCCACATTTGTTTTTAGAAATTTTAAAATACCTTTAAACCAAAGGACCCCTCAAAATTTCAAAATACTTTGTGTCAGTCTCTTATGTTATAAATGTGCCTCCCTGAGCAGTATCTGCATCTGAAATGAAGATTTATGATTCACCTAATAAGTTGCTGCCAAGCTCCGATTAGTCTTTATTTTCTAAGTATTTGCTATTTGTCCAGGCTGGCCAGTGATCATCTGACACTACTTCCAAATCCTATTACAATTTTTGAAGTGAGTGATTTTGAGGTAAAGTAACAATGATTCTGCTGATCAGATCCAGAGATCTGTCTCATGCAAAATCCCTGCTCTTCTGTTACTCAGCCTGAGTTTCTCATCCCAGGCATGGACTTCTGCTAATTCACCCCCTTCACTACTCCCAAATACTTTGAAGGACCACAGCTGGCCTTTGCATATGGAGAAATTATGTTCAAGTGATGGCATTTACAGCAGGAAAAATGACCTATCATTGCTGCATGACTGTCTAGGTACCAGCTAGTTATAAGGAAACCTTCTTTGTATCATAAATGAGATTTCTCTGTGCTCCACACATTTTTCTTACTACATAGCAAAGCCTTTTGGTAACTTTTTCGATAGCAGAGACTGGCATGGAGAAGTTCAAATAGTGTATCAGTTTCCCCATCCTCCACCCAGTTACCAAAAATAATCCTGCTGTCTGTCACATGGGCTTCAGCAGTGACAGTGCAAACAAACTGTAGTCTCTGTGACATTTTCATTTGAAAAATACCTTCTTTTCTTTTCATTCCTTCCCTTAATAAATCCTGATGTAATTAAAGGTTTTCTTCAGCAAACCCTTGCAAAATATTGGTAGCAAATCCTTAAAGTGCTGTTCTGGGGGGAAAATAAGTGCATGCTCTCCATGTTCTAAATCGTGTTTCGATTGGGGCATAAGTCCTAGGTGAAGACAGTACCCTTTGTTTTCCTTGCCAAGGTGTGGACAAGACTTTGTTTCAGGAGAAGTAAACTGTCACGGCATGCTGCTGTTTTTGTGAACAGAAGCTGTGATTTAAAGCTGGAATATCCAAAGCTAAATGCATGCTGAAGTTGATTAGGTATATCCCTTGTCGTTCCACTCCGTGGTGAAACTAATTCAGATCAGCAACCATCTGGCAACTGTCCCGGTGGGAAGTGTCACGCAGTGTTTGGGGTGGAGGTGGATACCAGGGCATTGTATTTTCAGAGATATCTCATGCCCTGCCCTCCCCACTTTCCTCCCAGGGCTCAGAGGAGCCAGCACACATCCCAAGTGGACGTAGCCGTGCGCGTATCGGGGAGCTCCAGCTGAAGGAGAAACGGTGTGCAAACCTGTAAAAAAGCTCCCTTCAGTTGGTGCTCAGTGCAGAGCTGGCACCAGTGGCCAGCTCAGTGCCACCACTCCTGGGAGGCACAGCTCCCCTGCCTGCCGCCCTTTGGCTGGCTCCCGGGGAGCGGACGCCAACTGTTTTCATCTCACATCACCGGTAATTTCATCCCGGCATCTGGAGCTCTGGGTAGCAGGATGGAAAAGAGGGAGAGACAGCCTGTCAGGGTGAGAAGAGGAGCTTTGTGAGATGCATAGATTCTTAACAAATTGTCCAGATTGCCTGTGGTTTTTGTTTGTGATGATGCTGCACTTAGGAATATGTGTCACACCGGAGCATTGTCGTCCGTGGGGACGGTATTGTCCGGAAATGCTTAGCAAGGTGAAAAAAAGTTAGAGTTATTGATTTTTGTTCTTCTTTGAAAGGGTTACTTGATTATTTTTCTTCCGAAATTAATTATTTAGACTTGCTTCTCTAGCTCTATTTTTAAAAGGAGCACATAACTTATTGCACAGATAACTTATGAATTATTAACATTGCACTACTCAAGCTGTCAGAGGATGAATGAGGGGCAAAGATCTGACCCTCTTGGCAAGTTTTCCATTGCAACATGCTATGGCACTGGACTTTCCCCCTTCTCTATGCCTGGCACTGTGCAGGTAAGCCTGGCTCCTCTCTCCAAAGCCTTGCTGGCTGAAAGGCAGCCTAGCTTGACAGAGTGCCACACATTGCCTGGATCTGTCAAGAAGTTCTCAGCTCCTCTGAAAGGGAAGAATGGAATCAGCTGGTGCAAGTAGGACAGGAAAAGGGTTTAAGTGGTAAAGAGGTGGAATTAGTCAGTTGTGACTCTTCAAGCAACTTCCTATCAGCACATTTTGCTGCTCTCGGTAAATAACCTGTTTCTTCAGGCCAGAGATGAGGACACTTTCACCTATCTTGCTCTTTTTGCAAACCCAATCTATGCAAAAATGGTGGTGTGTACAATATTTCAGCCTCTTTCTCATCCCCACAGGAGTGATCCCCACACCCCCATTGGTTTTGCCAGCAGTTATATCAGCTGGGAGCTCACTGCAAGGTTAGGATATTTTTTCACCAACTGTTCCTACACTCAGCCTGCTGAAAAATGCCTGGCGAGGAGATAGTATCTGTCCTGTGGGAGGAGGCATGGCAAAGCCTTCACTTGATTTGGGTTTGGGTTTGATGTGCCTTGGTGTGAGAAAGCCTGAAGTTCCTTTAAGTACTCATAATGGTGGTTCATACATTCTAGAAAAACGACACATTCTGCCCCTAATGGGTACACTACTTGTGATTTCTCTGTTTCCTTTTCTCTTTACTGTATATTTTGTCACCAAAATGAATACAAAAATTACAGGATATCCTTACCCAAATTTTAGGTCTTCCTCCAACAATAGTACCCAGAGCTGGGGAGGGTAAGCTGTGCTGATATTTAGGGACATCAGCATAATGCCTTTGTGGGCAGAAGAAGCACAACGATCCATCTGAGACTGACAGACGTATGTCTTGGTCTATTTAAGGCCTCTTTCTCAGGGATCACTCCAAAATAGTTACAGTCCAATCTCTTCAGCGTGCTCTTGCCTCAGTCAGCTGTGCCAAGAGAAAGTGGGTCTTGTGCAGAGATTGGTGAAGGCAGCTCACCTCATTGTTGTTGCGTGCAGAGTTCAGGATAAATTCCCAACCCTGAGTTCAGTGGTATCAAAACAAAGGACTTTGAAGGGATGGAGAAGGGAATAAAGTTATTAAATGATATAATAAAACAGCTCTAAGGCAGATGCAAATCTGAAAACCTTTAAATTGCTCTTCTCATTAATGTTTTTCATAATTTTTTTTCTATAAAAAATAGTTGAGTATTTGTTTTGTTCATCTATTCCTTCAGTTTTCAAGAGTCTGATCCATCATAGAATAGAGAGATCTTTAATTGTCATCTAGTCCAACCCACCTTCAATGAACAGGGACATCTTCAACTGGATCAGGTTGTTCAGAGCCCCCGTCTGACCTTGAAATGTTTCTATGAATGGGGCATCTACCACCTCTCTGGGTGTCCTGGTTTAGGGCAAATTTGGGAGGAAACCTCCGAATGGGGTCCCTCTAGAAAACACATTCAAGCAGCCTCTCCCCTCCACCAGTTCGGGAAAGATTTCCTTGGTGAAAAGTGGAAAAAACTTTTTATTTAACAAGCAAAGTACTCACAAACATGAAAAAATTAATAATATTAAACAATTGAACCTCTCATTGTTCTGAAGAGATGGCAGCCTCAGAAAAGTCCTATTGTGGGTTGGAGAGAGAGAGAGAGAGTGTCCTTTTCATGGGTGTGTCCTTGGCTTTGTCTCAGTCTCCTCAGGGCTCAGGTCAGTGTCCTGGTCCTTGGGGGGACCCCGGACCATAGTCCTGGTGTTCCCAGACCAAACAATAGCTGAAATAATAATGAATAGTTCCAAAATAACTTCTGGCCTCGGCTGGCTAAAAAACTAACTAAAAGCAAAGGAGAGCTCTCTCCATACTGTCCGTGCTGCAGACAGCACAGTCTGTGAGAAGGAATGAGGAGGAGGGAGTGCAGTTTCTGCAAACAAACTCCATGCTTCTTCTCCCCTTTGCTCTCAGAACCAGTCTGGAAGTGCAGAACTTGATATCCAGCATAAACAGAAGAGAAGACTGGGGTACAAGCATCATAAAGTCACCCTGGGACACTGGGCAATCTGTTTCAGTGTTTCACCACCCTCATCATAAAAAATGTCTTTCTTATGTCCAGTCTAAATCTATCTTCTACTGGTTTAAAACTTTGACACCTATTGCAACAGGGCTGACTAAAAAGCTTGTCCTCATTGTTCTAATAGGACCCCTTCAGTTTTAAAAGGCTGCCATAAGGTCTCTCCAGAGCCCCTCCATCTGGACATTGAGCCATTGACTACTACCATCTGATCGTGACCATGCAACCAATGCCTCATCCACAAATCAGTCTACCCATCAAATCTATATGTCTGCATTTTAGAGATAGGGATCTTGTGGGGGACTCTGTCAAAGGCCTTCCAGAAGTTCAGATGACATCTGTTAGCTCTCCCCTTGCCCACTGATGGAGTCATTCCATCGTAGAGGACCATCAGGTTGCTCAGGCAGGACTTGCCTTTGGTGAAGCTATCCTGGATGTCTCAAATCACCTCCATGTGCCTTAGCATAGCTTCTAGGAGGATCTGTTCCATGATCTTCCCAGGCACACAGATGAGGCTGACAGATTGGTCGTTCCCAAAGTCCTCCTTTCTAAAGGAATCCTTCTGCTTTTCCATTGGCATGCTCACGTGTCTTTTATGATGAATTTACTAGTCTGTTTATTACTCCCAAACCAGAAGATGTAGTGCGTACTGCCACAGGTATCATAAACTATGGGCAATTATAGGGGAAGGTTCCCATAATAGTTTGGGGAGGAACTGAAATGTAAGTCCTACATTATTTATAAGGATGTGAAAGGGTGGGAATCACTTGTGGGAAGGGGCTTCCTTGACCATTTTATTAAAACCACTGATTGTTGTACCTTGACCATTATGTATCTAAATCATAGAATGATAATTATTATGTTCTCCCCTGCTGTGGAGAGCTGTCAAGGTGTGTGACTACAGTTTCTGGATTACCTTCACAAGAGAAAGGAAAAAGAAATTAAGGTTAGTTTCCCTAAAAGAAAAAAAAAAATAAATTAGTGAGACTATATCTTTGAAGTGCCCAGCACACCACTCCTCCCTTTTGGTGTCCTCCATCTCCTCCAATGGCAAACAGACCAGCTTTCCTCTCTCCCCTTCTACAGGGCCCTCCTTGCTGGGATTCTCTCATCTTCTGTTCCTTCCTTTTCTTCTTCACCTTAGGTTTTTCCTCGGCATTTTTCAGAAACGGGTGCTAAGTTGAACACAAAATTCTCCAGTATATGCAAACCAGTCCTTGAGGTTGGGGGCAGCTGAGATGTGCAGGACTTCAGACACACCTTGGGACAGCAGTCTGTGGTGCTGAGAATTGAGCTATACTATTTGGAAAGTTATTTTACAGCTGCTGCCAGAAGCTGCTCCCCCAGGTCAGGACTTCAGACAAGGGAAAAAAATCTTTAAACAGGAAGCTTTTCCTGCTATTTATGGTTCCACCTGCTCTCAATCTCCCTGAAAATACTGTGAGAACATTCCTGTGGTGGGATAATTTGTCACTTCCATTCTGGGCCTGACTGTAGTAAGTGCAAAAAACCAAACAATATGGAAAACAATATGTCAGTGGATATTAAAGTCAGGGTGGTTTTTATCCCACAGTGTTGATTTTGCTCTTGGGTAAAGTTTTGCATCTGTTCAGTTTTGTTTGAGTGAATAGTCCACCAGTTCACATAGTCATAGAGGAGACTGTAGTTTAAATAACACAGATTCAGAGATGTCTCTTCATTCTCTTGGACACAACTCTTGAAAAAATAACCATATGCAAGAAATTGTGTATTCTTTGGGGGAAAATGTAAGAAATAGAAAGTTCCTGTGGTTCTGCATAGGAAGATGAGCCATTGGCACTCCTGCAGTTGCCTTTCATTGAACACAGTTTTGTGCTATCAGGCTGTTGGAAAAACAGAAACATTTGCATGAATTGCTGTTGTTCTGAGTTGGTATGAACAAACACTGTGGAGAACTTTGGCATCACTGTTTCTGTGCTACTAGGTGGTCAGGAGAAAATTTGACAGTAATTTTCTTTGTCAAAGGGAAGGAAGAGGGAGCCCTTGGGGGTTGAGCAATTTGGATATGGACTTTTCACACATGCTCCGTGTCTTCAGGGATGCTTTCCTTAAAAGCAGGAGCAAGAGGAAGGCTTTGCATACAGTGTACCACAGGTATCCACAATGTAATGCACCACAGGAAGTACCATACTTCTTCAAAGAGTCTGGTATTGAAAGAGAGATCTTTGCCATGCTAAAACATGATTTTTCACTGCGAATGCAAACCAAGAGAGAGGGAAAAAAGGAAGTCTTTCTGGAGGCTTCGGTTTCCTCAACCAACCAGCATGTAATTCTCAGTGTATAAAGCACTGACAGTGCTTTCCAGGATTTGCTAAAACCAGTTACTAATAAAGGCATTTTCACAACTAAACCTGACAGTCTGTTAACTGGTTTTAAATGTGGGTGTTGATTGGATCCTGGAACTTTACTCCAGGTCATCAGCCGACATAATTGAAGGGGACAGGAGCACTAATTAGAATGCACAGGTTGTCGTTCTTGTCATATTATAATCTGGGCTTTAAAATCTAAGCCATCTTTTCTTCCCTTTCCCGATCTGCAGATGATTTGGTTTCTTATTTCTACCCTCTAGCTCTTGCTCTGAGGTCCTGCAGTTGGGTTTTACTTGGCAGCTCAGAGAGGAGAAGGGGAAGAATATGAGATTTCCTCTTGGGCAATCAGGAGAGGAAATAGTTCAGATAAATCGCCCACCATCAAAGGCTCATTTTACTCCAGTTTCGTATGAAGCCCTGCTGGGTGAGGAGGATGTGGCAGTAACTGCTTGGAACCTTGTGATGGGGAATGAGGAATAGAAAGCCTTGGGATAATGTTGATTTAGCTTTAATTTTCTATTCAGGGGCTTCTTGTGCTGCAAGAATCTACTGCTCATACCTGATTATCCATAATCAAGACATTTCAAACAAAGCCATTAACAGAAATATTTCTAGTCTACCTCTGAAATTCATAATGAAGGTTTAAAACCTTAAACCAGATTGGCAGGTTGACATTTCCAAGAATTGTTTTTGCCATGTAAAACTGCTAGCATAAAAGAGACTTAGCATCATTAAGGATTTATTGAGCTTCTGTTTTCTCCATTAAAGTACCCACTATTATTTTCAAATGAAAGACATATCACAATGAAATCATTAGTGACTGTGCATTTAGGGACTTTTTGACAGCACTCTTAACTATTATAGCCAGTCAGTCAGTCTCTGCCAGCATGATGTGCATAGCAGTGACAACTTATATTTTCCTTGTTGATAGGAGATGGAGAATTTGACCAGAATTGAGCAGATATGAGAGTGTCATAATGATCATAGCTACCTGTGGTTCTTTTTTGGTTTTGAATCTCATGGGGTAATAATTTTGGCTTTTTACTTTGTTTCCATTCTTTAATTGTAGACTTTTTTTTTTTTTTTTTTTAATCATGACTGAGTGTGTGTTACAAACAGAGCCTTGGGGAGTGAGATGATGAAACAAAAAGTAAAATATCCCATTCCTGCACAGGAAGGGAAAATATGTCCATGTTAAGCTTTCTAGGAGCTTAGCATTCAGTTCATAGGAATTTTGAAATATGGAAGAAACTGATGACAATACTTATATATATACAAGGGATTGGAGACAGGGGAATTGGACCTTGAGAGGAGTCAAAGGTCTGATTTCTGTGTGTGGTTTTTAAAAAGAAGTTATCTGTGTGGTGAGGTCAAGTCAAGCCTTCACAGCTAACAGTGGCTATGTGCAGAATCAGACTTCCAGGCAAAGAGATTTTGTTTCTATCTCAAATTGTTGATTATTCCTGCAGACCCAATTAATCCTTTAGACTAATACATATGCATCAAAGCACCCAATATTTTGGTTTGATGTCCAACAGCAAACAAGTGCCTGAGGTTTAATGAAGTATTTTGGCTGCAGCCAAATAAAATATGAAGGCTTCAGTATCTTTCAACTGTGGATACTCTCAAAAGTTAGCTGAAAAATCCTTTGATTAGAGTATTGTGGTGGAGTGCCTACTCCTGCCCATACAGTGTGGGATCCAGCAACCACACAGTCCCTTTTCCTCTTGTGTAGCCCCATTTTGTCTAACCCAGTCTGACAGTTTGGCATCGTGGCAACAGGTAATGAACTAATGTCTGGACTAGGTGAGGCTGAGCAGTTAAAAGTTTAAAAGGTATTTCTGTTCTTGCAAATGGTGTTTAAAGCAGCATCTGGGGATTGCTGTTGGATCAAGCAGACCTTCAAGGTAAATCTGTTTAGTGTACTTTTTGATTGCCAGTGCTGAAATCTCAGCATGGAACGAGGTTTGTTTGTAAACAGCAGTAAAAAAGGGTTCTGCTGACAGACTGTATTCCTTGACATGAGTTGGCTGTTCTCTAAGCAGAGGGAGCCTCTTGCAACTGCACATCTGAGGGCGCCAGCCAACCCACCAGCTTCTGCCTTGGGTAGGGGATAATTGGTTCATCTGCCAGGAGGAATGGAAAAGAACGTCTCCTTTCCTTTCTTTGCCAAGCTATGTGCACAAATACTCCTCTTGCAGAGCAGTCACCTGATCTGCAGTGCACCTGGGGCAGCTGCTTGCCTACTCTACACATATACCAGCTGCAGGTGGCTGTCTCTCTTCTGCTCTACCTTGGAGCGTTTGCTGGATGAGGGACACTGGAGCCAAAGGATCAAAGTGAAAATACACCTGTGACAGGGAAAGTCTCAGTTCTTAGTTCTCAGAAGATTTAACAGTTATCTGAGATTGTGTGCATGCTCTGTATTTTGTCTCACAATTGTCAGCAGAGTTTTCATTGAAGAGAAGCAGAAGGAAGAAGGAAATTATAATGCCCAGATTTTTAGGGAGTGATGGTACAAAAGGTAGGATTGTGGAAAGAGAACAGCTCTTTCAGATATAAAGCATGATAAATTGCTTCAGCATAATGATGCTCATCAGAGGCAAGTGAGTAGCAGAAAAAGAATGTAATTTCAATTATACCGTAAATTCACTTTTGGCTGGCACAAACAGCTATCCGAGGGCAGACAGAATTTCCTTTCTAACCTGAATGAAATACAAGCACTCTGATTTTAATTTGCAATTGGGGTATCTTCTTGGCTGCAGCAGAGGATGGAAAACATTGTCCCTCTTTTTTTTTTATTTTGCATGAAGTCTGTTGCTTGGAAGCATTCCTCTGTTTGTATTATTAATTCCCTGGTTTTTAACTACGTGAGTTTCCTGTGATGATCTCATTATGTTTACAGCATTTCTTGCAGTGTTGTAAACAGCGACTGATGCCTTGTTTTCATATTTGGGTGTGGCAGGGAGTAGTCACATGCAAACTGCTGGTGAGCCACATCCAGGGAGCCTTATCTAACGTCAGCCTGAGACTGGTTTCAGGCAAGGCAGATTCGCTGCTAATGCCATCAAGCTTGAGGATCATTTCCACTGAGTTCCAGGGGGATTTAAATGGTAGTGAGAAAAGATAAATAAAGAAAAGACTATGCTAAAAATTAATTCAAGGTATCACTGGTTACTATTACAGATACAAGAAAGAAAACAGTCCTTGAGAAAAAAAAATCATGAATGTGCAGTGCTGTTGTATATGCAAGGATTTTGAGTAATCTTAAACAAATTTTTAGCCAGTATAACTGCTTCAAGTACTAGTAGCTCTTTTGAAATCACAAAAATGAAAATAAGGCATTTCAGAGTGCTTACTGACATTTACTAATGTGTTTAAGGCTATCTAAATGTTTTTAGTCAGAGACCCTTGCTGTAATTTCAGGAAATTACATCATGGAGTTATTTTATCTGTGTGATTTACTCCAGGTCTACTGATGGGAGAAAGTGAGGCACAGGATTATTTAAAACATATACTGCTTTTTGTCTGTTTATTCCTGATCTCTTGAGTAGGGGTGTCCGTTGGGCTTCAAGGCCCAACTACTATGCAATAAATTCTTATTCTTTAACTGCTACTACAGTAATATGTTCAGGAATATGTTTGGAAGCAGCTTTGTATTTTATTTTGGGGTTTTTTTCTGATTAGAATTGTAATATATGTGTGTGCCTAAAGACTTACTGTCTGTGTTGGGTATCCTTTCACTGGCTGCCCTCCAAATCACAGCTCTTAACAGCAATCTTTAAACCCCCATCATTTCTCCTTGGTGTTTACTGTAGGAAAAGTGTTTCTGCTGCTGACTTTGCTCCCCCAGTCTAAGACAAAGTGACTTTTATGCTGGCACAGAGAGTTGCCGGAGGCAGAAGCTATTACAGAATAACTTGTTGGGTAGACAGCGTAAACAAGTCACCAGCCTGTGAATCTCACTGCTACATAATTATCACTGAAGGGCAAGGATTTAGGAAGACTCAAAGGAGACTAGGCATGCATCTGTGTAAAGTGAGCAACCAGACCTGTCATACAAGTGCAAATATTACCACCAGTTTTAGGAATGAAGGCAACACTTGATTTAGAATTTAAGTACACATTGAATTTGAGATTTACCTGGGGTCCCATTAGCTTGAAGGGGTTTCCTGCAGAACCTTCTTCTTTCAGGCAGTCAGTGATCATCTCCAGCTTGCTTCCCAGAGGGAACATGCAGGTGTGTCTCAGTCTGACATGCATAACCTTGCTAAAAGCATACTTGTTGAAGTTGAGAAGCTTCACAGCCCCTAACAGAAGGGATTATATCTGAATCAGCCCTAAATTGAAACTCCAGTTTCATATTCTTCCTTCATCTGAGCTATTAGAAATCCTCATTCAAATGTCAAATGTCCATTTCTGAATGTGTTTTGGCTTTTCATTTTTTTATTCTCAATACAGCTTCCAGACATGGCTGGCTTTTCTTAGTTGATGCCTATCTTCTCCTCAGGAACTTTAATTAAAAATAGTCCATCCTGATAATGCAGTTGCTTGTGCAATTTTTCTCTGACAAAATAAATTACAGAAGGCTATATCATGTTGCTGCTTACTTATGGATTTTTTTTTCAATGAAAATTGCCAGATCAACATCTCATCAGTTTTAATATTTTCTCCCAAAGGCAAGTGAAGAAAAGAACAAATATTACAGATTTTCTAAGAAACCTGAGAGTCCAGCTTTTAGGTGGTGCATAGTTTTAAGGAAGTCTTTTCAGCAAGGTTTACACTGCCATCATGGATGAGTAAGCTTAATCCTGACTGTAATAAAGTAGGATTTAGTGGTGCTCTGTGCCTTCCCAGCAAAGTTGGAGCAACAGGATTTGTGTGGGTAGGTATGTGAGAGGAACAGCTGCATAATAGATCTACAGTCACTTGTGGGCTGCAGCATTGCTGGGCTCTGGGTTTGTGCAGGGGAAGAGCTGCCACTCCGTGCCAAACTCAGGCAGCCTCCTTCTCCAGGGCATGAAGGGAGGGACACGGTGGGGCAGAGCTCAGCACAGCCCGTTGGGCATCACTTTTTGTGCTGGGCTTGGAGAAGGTGAATCCAGCAAGGGGTTAAGCTCCACGCAGGAATTTGAGTAGTCCTTTTCTTTGTTCACTGAAACATGTTAAAAAATGTCCTCCAAGATTTCACATCCTTTGGACAGGAGTTATACAAAATCTATTGGTCCCCCTTTTTTTACGTTTATCAATATACTGTAGAAAAAACAGGAGCAGTAAGTATGACCAGGGCACAGGAGTTGTTCTCACGCAGGTGGGAATTGGAAGGAGGGAATTTGACAGACCAAGTGCTGTGTGTGCAGGTTGGTGCCACTGCTGAGGAACAGAGATGAGGACAAAAACTAGTCCCATGCCACCTCAGCACTGCTGGGAAAGTTCAACCCAGGAGATTTTTTAGAATTTATTTTATAGCATCCAGGAGATGCAACTGACCTACTTTCCCACCTCTCAGTGCCTGCACACATGTTCTGCTCCTGCTGGGAGCCAGAATCACTCACCCAGGTTCACTGGGATGGTGCATGGTGGTGCACACCTGGTGAGTTTGTAACAGGGAGTCACCCTGTGACCCAAAGCCCCCCCTGAGCCCAAACTCTGTGGCAGCCCTAGGAAGCAGCTATGCACCCATCTCTACAAAAGCAGCATCCATCCTGTCCTTCTTCTAATGCTGCCCTTCCTGAAGGATTGCTCTGTTAGCCTAGCAGCACCAGGCTTGGAGCAGCATTGCTGTTTGCACCCAAAAAGCCCCAAGCCCAGACAGGGACCACTTTTCCCAGTACTAGATGGGACTTGGGAACAATGGCAGTCTTGAAATTAGCCTTGTGGTCATCTTCAGAGGTAAGATTGGTTTAGAAGTCCTTGCACATGTCATAGGATAGGTGATGCCAGGAATGATCTGGAAGTTGAAATCTATCTGAGAAGAAAGTATGTCCCTCCTATCACACGAATCCATTTGAATCTAGTCAGACAAAGAGGGTTTAATCACTGATTGGCAAAGATTCATCAGGTTAGTGGTGAGATGCAATTTTGTTGTTCCTCAGGAATTTGGTATGTGTTGTGTGTGTACTTCTGACTCATGTTTGTTTTGTTCTGTGTGAATTGAACACGTAGATGCAAAAGGTGATGTGGGGAGTTCTTTACCAAAATGTTGAGGAAGGCAGAAAAACTGAAGGTTTGGGGTCCCTTGGAGGCTCTTCCTTTGAGGTGATATTCAAGGATCTGGAATAGCAGGAAATTACTGATATCAACTGCAAGGTTCTTTTGATCCACTGCACAGATTCTGGCTGCATGCAGAGAAATCACATGTGGTCTTCTCTGGGTGAACACCAAGGTGTGTATTACACCCTCACACAGCAACTCCAGTGAGAACTGTCTGGAGCTGTTAACGAGCTTGGCTTTCTGGCATGCCCATCTCATAGACCTTTGCAAACAGACAGTGCATTCATGTGAGGATGCAGAGATGCGTATTCCAGCAAATCTGTTACAGTCTGCAGTGGATACTGAACAAGAAATTCTTGAACAACTGGAGGTGGGAGGTCTTCAACATTTTCCATCGTAAATGTTAATGTATGTAGCAGACAGAAGGAGTATTATATAAAAACTGAAGACTTCCACATTTTTCTTGTTCTGACCTATGTCAGGGAGGCTGACATTTGCATTATTTCCATGGTATTTTTGTCATAAGGGAGACTTGAAAACAAAGACTTAGAAGATTTAAACTCGAAGCAATTTTTTGTTCTGAAAGTCTGATTTAAAGTGAAAACTTGTTTAAAAGTGGAAAGGGGTGAAATCAAGATATGCCAAACTAGAAACATTTTTTGATTATAATTAAAACTTCCATTTAGAAGCAGGTACATCCAAATTTTTCTGAAACATTTTTTTCTATAAGAGACACCATTACAAAATGCTAAGTTTCATTACCTTGATTGTAAGGGTGTTATTATAATTTCATGAGGCCCAAAAATATTCCAAATACTTCACAGAAAAGGCAGAAGACAAGCTCTCTGTCAAAAAGAATGTACAGTTTAAAAGTAAGGCTTGCATTAACTGTTTTAAAAGATAATAAGTAATTTTCTGAATCCTTGGGTGTAGTATATCTGAAATTTTAGCACTGATAAACCCTCTAGTGTTTTCCTGAGACATGTAGTGGAGCTTAAATATAATGTAGAAGATTTATGCCGGGAGGACAAACTTTATGGGCATGCACTGAAAGAGATTGTAATACGGTCTTACTGAAAAGCTCCTGCATAGACTTAGACTGTGGGCAGGTCTCCTACATATGCATGAGTCAGGAGAACATATTGCCATCTGTGAAAAGACAAGCAAGGTTTGCAGTCTCTTCACTTCCAGTTTTCTCCTGTAACGTGGCTGCAGCACTGTTCTCCTTAAGACTTTTAATTTAGTGATGATGGTGTACCTTTGCAAATCAAGAAGTTTCATGATGACCTCCTGCACAGTGGTAATGAGATCTAAAACGAAAAACCCCCAGTTTTTGTCTCATTCAGTTGTTTTTTTACATTCTGGTAGAGGTTGTTCCAGCCATTTTCCTTTCACATTTGGTGCTCTGCATTGAAAGCCAGAACGGATAAAATTTCTGTGATTCTTCATGTTCTGACTATACCGGTACATTATATGAAGAGGGATTCAGTAAGTCCTTTGAATCTGTGTATTTTCTTAACCCATTGCAACAATTCTTGATTCATAGTCCCTCTGTAAGCTGACATTCACGGCATGCAGTAATCTTAGATTGTGTTGGGTTTCTGTCCAAAACATCAGAAATTTCAGAATGGGATTTCCAGTTTTGGAAACAGGCATGAGATTCCCATTCATCATTTTTCTCTGGATAAATTCTTATTCCTGGAAACTTATATGGTGAGGTCTTTCGCTCAATGTGAGCGTGGAATAGGTGAGCCTGACTACAGCCCATTAATGTCAAAAAGAGATGCTGAAGTGAAATGGAACACAGCTAATAAAGACTGTAATCAATAAGTAAAAGCATCTCTGCTGTTTTATTCAGCCTTATAAATAAAATATGCAAATGTATGGTATATAGGACATTTAGCCATTATGTACTTCATGACTTTGTGGGCACGTGCATGGAGACATATAAGCAATGCCAACTCGAAAAAGAAAATGAGTGTAAGGACTGTCTAGTTGCACCATCTCTCTCCCTAATTTTATTTCTCTGCCCATTTTAAGCAGACCTGCAAAATACAGCATTTCCTAGAGTGACAGACTGCCAACTGGATAAGTTTTACACCATTCCCAAATTTGCTTCCTCCTACATTCCATAGTTAGCCCTATGCCCCTTTAGGCAGTAACCTTCATATTTTGCATGGAGGTCCAAGAAGAAAGTTTCTTCCTCCCAGCTCTACATGGATTTCACTCTAGGGACAACAGTTTAATAATATCCTTTGTTATGCTCTGATTTCACTGATTTGGTCACTTGGGTTCCTCCACCCCTTGTCACTCCTCTGATCCTCTCCAAGTCTCTATGCTTATTGTGATAAAGCCTTTAGTCAGACAACCTTGTACCCTTATTTTTTGTTCTTTATTATTTTTTTCATTTTTTGAGGTGTAGCTTTTTTATTACAAAAGAATTTATATTCCAAGGCCAGTCACTCTCAGACCAAATAAAATGAGCAGTGTGGCAGTGGATGCCACAAGACTGTCTTAAGTCTTCCTCCCCACAATACAATGCTATCAATTATACTTGGGTTCCTTGTTTAATGCAAATAAATATAAACCACATTATCATGTTTTTAATGTTCCCAGAAGGAAGAAGTCAGAACTGAGGCATTGAGACATCTCTGAGTTACTGTGGAGCTTTTAGACCTTTAGCATCCTCTACTAGATTGTAAAACCAGAAATATATGTCCTGTTGTTTGATGAACACATGGCCCTGGAGCTGTTACTTTTTTTAGAGGAGCAGGAAAATCTGCTTTACCAGTTCACTCTTGAAACTCTTCCTCTTGAAAAAAGTGTAGCACCATGCTCTGGTTATTCCAGAATTGCTACTGCATAAGCAGCATATTTGTAGCTTCCAGTATTGCAGCTGTTCACGCCTTCAGCTGCATTTTTAGGACTTGGAGAGACAATAAGGAGGAAAAAATGTCTGTGTAGGAGGTACAATTTTCCAGATCTGTTCAGATTTAATATTGTCTTGGAGTAATGAGGAAGAGATGAATGCTAACAACATGATTTTTGAAGTACCCTTTTAGTGAAGCAGCTTTGCTTGGAGGTGTTTGTCCACAGTGCTTTTAGACACAAGTGGACATACTCAAGGTGCTTTAGAAAAACCACCAAAAAAGCAGAAATCACTCAATCTTTCCCATCAGAAGAGAAGTTTGTTCCAGTTTGATTGTCCTTAAGAGTTCCTTTTTTGTATGTCCTCTGTTGATTGATTAAAGAAAAATTTTGCACACTGTTAACTTCATGCAGTGCTTTAGCACACTGTACAAGTCAGACATGACCAGCTTCCTCCTCTTAGGACTGCACTCATTAAACAGAAATTATTAAAAGAGATGTAGCTCCACCTTGATCTGTACATTCTGTTGTTATTTAGCATTGCTGCTGATCTCTGGTGGCTGGTATGCACCCCAAAGATGTTAGGTTAGTACTAGCTCAGGGCTCATTATCCCTCTTTTCGTTTTATGTCAGAGGCCTCTCAAAGGCTGGTGGGAATGGCATCAGGCTGAAGAAAGAGGGGTCACATGTAATTATGAGCTGTGTGTTCTTGCAAGGCCTTCATGGCAGCACGATGTATCAGCCCTTTCTCAATAAATCTCTCACTACCTAAGTCTGGCAAACTTCAGTTTAAATATCAGAAAATGCTGCTGCTGACAAAGCTCCTTAGCAAAGTGTTCATTTGGGGTAAATGCTTGCCTCACCAGAAGTACAAATATGAGTCCAAATGCAGTGTTCTTCATTTGCTACCTGGCATAAGACTATGCACAAAGAAATGCAGGGTCAGCTGAGATTAAAATTAGTATCAAAAAGTGGTTGGAGAGATACTGTCAAGTTCCACCTGCCCATCCAAAGAAACTGCCTTCCCTGTGACTTAAGTTTTGAGGTCTCAATTGGCCCATGCTTGCTGATTTGAAATGAGGGATAAAAGGGAGTGTGGATCCAAAAATAACCACTCACATGGGCTTGGATGTAATTTTAAAATCTGGTACACTCAGGGTTTTTTACATTTTAGAATATACTTGTTTACTAGAAGTGCCTAGGCAATCCCTAGCTTCTCATATTTAAGATTGTAATGGCACTGCTTGAAAACAGGCCAAAAAGCCCCAAACAACAACTGTGAATGACAGTCTTGAAAGGGCCACAAAATTCCACAATTGAGGTCTGAAACTAATCTATAGCTGGTAAGAATAAGGAGGAGACTTCCTGGCTCAAAAGACTATCCCTATTAACTTACCATCAGGCTTTTTGCCCTTTTCTGTGAAACAGCTAGTGGTGTCTGCAGCAGAGATGTGATGCTGGAAGATGGATGGACAACTTGATTGGTCTCTGTATCCTCTTCTTATGTTTCTGCTAAAATGCTGCTCACATTTAGAGGCATTCAAGGACAGTCTGCAGTCCTGAAATGGACACATTACTTTGAGAGACATAGATTGGGTAAGGCAGACCAGGGAGAGTCCATCTCAGTTTATGTATTTATGTTAAGCTTTTGCCAACAGTGAGTCTCTCTTTTGTATTCAGCATCTTTTTTCATTTGTGATGCAACAATGATCCCATACGAAGAATTCAGTGTTGGTCACTCATTTCACAGCTGGCCATGGTTTTCTTTCTAAATAATGAGTATAATTATCACCAGCCAGGCTTGTTTGTGGTGGGACTTGCACCTTTTCTCTCATAGGCATAGTACATTTTTATTTTTCTGTTAGCTAAGATAGCCACAATTATCATTATTGCTTTTTAAAATAATTCTGACAAGTACTAGCATTAAAATTAGATTACATTACTTTAAAATAATAAGGCCATCAGCAGAAAAACTGCTTGGGGAAAAGAAAATGTCAGAATAAATAGCCAATTTTCACAAAGAAGACAGACAGATGGTTCACTCATTAGCAATAGGCTCCTGAAATGCCCTCTCCTGCTTCTCCTTTATTCTGTGGCTGAGCACCCCACTGTTTCGTAGATCAGTGTCTGAGGAGCCAATTGGTTGTCCTTAGAAACTTTAAATTGAATCCTGTGATTGCACAGTATTCAGGAGAGCATGGAGTGAGCTGGTGACCTTCTGTTAGATGGATGGGGATTAATCAATCACCTCTCAGGTGGAAAACCCCTGGGAATCCAGCGAGAGCTTTGAGGGCCCAGGCCAGCACAGGACTAATGTCAGACCTGCAGATAAGATGGAAGAGTGTTTTGCTATTCTTGTGATGTGGAGATTACAGACAGACAGGACCGTGCATTTCCCTACCAAATGATGTGATTGACTAACACACTCTCTCGCTTTTCCAGAAGTGGCTTGGCAGAACTGGTAGGACATGGGAGAGTGAATTTAGTTATGGACTAGATCAACAGCAGCTGGGACAGACTTTAGCCTCATTAATTGTTGGAATCATAGTATATCTTGAGTTGTAAGGGATCCATAAGGATCACCAGGTCCTACTCCCAGTTCCTCCCAGGACCACCTAAATCTAAACTTTATTACTAGAAGTATCATCCAGATGCTCCTTGATCTTGGACAGGCTTGGTGCCACGATCACTTCCCTGGGAGCTTGATCCAGGGGCCAACCACTATCTCTGTGAAAAATCTTTTCCTGTTGGACCCTACAAGCTGTTGGGAAGCCATTGGTAATAACTAAAAGAAGTGACTTGAAAAAAAATCATCCACCCAAAGCAGCATTTATGGTCTCATGTTGAAAAGTGGAGGTCACCAAGGATGCACAGTGAGAACATGCTCCTCTTCCACTGTGGCATACCTGTTTCTCTGCTTGAGTCTTCATACCAGTGCCTGCCTCTTTTACTGGACCCAACATACTGCTCTTTGTGAAGGTCCTTGAGTTTTTTCAGAGGTTAAAACAGGGAGAACTGAGCAGTTCTGACCTCAGAGCCACAGCTCTGAGAAGTAGCTCCTCAGAGCTATAAAGAAGTGTTTTGTGGCAAATATCTTATCTATACTGCCACTTTTTTTACATCTCTCTTTGGTTTAATGCTTCACATTCAAGAAGACAGCAGTAATGAATTAGCTAGAGGAGCAGAACTGCACACACTGAGCAGAAAGGTGCAAACCTGGCACATTCCCAGTTTAGCAGAATGAACTCCATCCCTGTGGCAGCAGCTGTACATATCCTGCCTGGCTTGTGCCAGGCTGCACCTTAACACTGATGCTGGGTTTGGCTCACGTCCAGGGTACCCATCACACTGCCATAACGTGAAATGACACACGTGTTTGCAGTGTGGTGGGACATCAAATGGAATCAAGGAATAAGTTGTGACTGCTGTTTGTGGAACTGTGGAACTGTCTAAGGTATATTTACTTTCAGTACTTGCGTGCTTTCTAATTCATGACAGATTATACACAGGGTTTATCCCAGGATAATAAAAGAGAATTTTTCTAAATTCTCCCAGCGTAAGATAATTACACAACAGTTTATCTCTTAATTCCTATTGCCTGGCAAGTTATCAAGTGACCTTAACTCTAGCTGTTATTCTACATATGATATGCAGATCCTTTCAAAACACAGATTTAAAGGTTAATCCTTGCAAAGATTTAATCTTTTCAAAAAATCTGTGAGGTACAGAGCAAACTGCACTCTAGAAGTTAGGCCATACAGAAATTGGTGTTAAACAAAAACTCAGCATTCTTGTTTACCACATCCCTGTTTGCATCTGCTGCTTTGGGGGGCTGTAAAGAAATCAAAATTGTGACCTCTCTTGCAGAATAAACTGCTTGTTCCTCTCCAAAGTGGGTGAAGTCCCAGGACATTTTTCTTCCTTTTTCTGTGTGTCTGCCTGACCTTTGGGATTCTGCTGACTGTGCAGCCTCTTCAAGGCTCTTCAAGAAAGTCTACATATTTTAGGCGTTGTTTGCATCATAAATATCCTATTGTGAGAAAAGAGAGAAAAATCAATATCACTTTTCTTCAGTTAGCAGCTTTTTACAACTGTGCACCAAGACCCAGCCACATTTGCACAAACTTCCAAGCATAATGAGGTTTAAGCTCATGATTTGAAGAAATTAGCATCAGCAGTGTGGGCTCTAGGGCCACTTTGTTGTTAGTTACCCTTTTTTGTTTGGGGTACATCAATGTTCAGCTAATGTGTGGTGTGGGAGAGGACAAAGAGGCTTCAGTGGAGTCTGAAATTTCACTTAGTCTCTCTGAGGTGAAACACTGACACATAGGAAATCAACAGAAAGAGCATAGGACAAAAAACAAACAAACAAACAAAATCCAACAAAAAAAACCCCAAAAAAACCACACCAAAACCCCAAAACAACAACAACAAAAAAACCTCCAAAAAACCCACCACCAAATCAAAACAAAACAAAACTTGCCAGAAAAGCTGAAGGTACCATCCTATCCCTGATGTGGGAGCAGCCCTCTGACTGTATACTACCAAGCCAATATCCCAAGCAATATCTCAAAACTGCATTTTTCCACGTTGAGGTTATTTTGTTTTCATTTTAAAAAGACTGAAATAACCAAGTAACAATGCTCTTAAAAACTGTAACGCCTTAGGTGACATTGTAGCACTGTTGTACCCAGAATATTGATTCAGAAGAGGTGGTTGGGTTTTAGGTTCTGCTTTCATGATCAGTGTTTGAGAAAAAAAAAATGGCTTTTGAATCAAAAGATTTCAACAGAAACATTCAGGCTATAAAAGCCTATATGCATTTGCATTCTTTGTTAAAATCCAGCCAAAAGGAAAATTCTGCTTTTGGAGATTATTCCCGCATTAGGCCTCATGTAGTTTCTTGCTGTGAAATATATCCAGAAGTGCTGCTCTGTGCTGGGAATGTGTTAATGCAACAGCAGCACTGGGGACATTGCTCCCTCCATGCAGCATGCAGGGACACCTGGCATTGCTTCTAATCTCCAATCTTCTGGTATTAAAGACTTGTTATTCTTAAGGAAATTAGAGCCCCCCTGGCACCTATGGAGAATACTGTTTAAAAAAAAAAAAAAGAAAAAAGAAAAAAATTAGGAAGAAGAATATTTGGTTCAGAGGAAATCTTGTCAAAGCTGCTTTTTAAAATATTTAGTGGAACTACAATCAGTTGGTGGCCTGGAGTATTTTCTGCAGACTATTTGCAGACAGTAATTATGAAGTTTTAAAAGTCTTCCACTCCCTTGGCTCTTACCCTGGGCTCAGCCCTCACCCTGGGCTCAGCTCCTTAGCATTGGCTGGCGAGCATCCCTCCCTCACAGGTTTATTGTGTGACTCAGTATTCCAGCCTGGGGTTGTAATGAGTGTGCCCAGAGTCCCTTGTGAGAAGTGAACAGTTCTACGTGTGAGCTCTCTGGTTAAATTCACACTTATTATGGAAAGGCACACAGAAGTTAGAGGGCAGAGGAGAGAAAGAGGAGTCTAAAGAGAAGAAAGGCAGGACCAGAGGAGAGCATGTCATTCAGAGGAGCTGTGTGAAATCTGACAAGTGTGCATAAATATTGGGCCTGCCCATAATGGGGCTGTGATTCTGCAGTTCCTGCTGAAGTGAGGTCAGTGGGATGCCTTGCAGGATGAATAATGAAACACTCACATCAATACGTTCAGCACAACTTTGGAGCCTGAATAGCTGTAATGAATACTACAGATTCACTTCACTCTGCAGAAATTAAAATGGGTATTGTGATTCGGTTGTGGGTGGATCAGGTTTTTTAGTTTTATATTGATATTCTTTTTCTCTCATCTGTGGCTAGAACCCTTTTTGGTGTCCCAGTGTTGCTGAATGGTGATCAAAAATTTTATTTTTAAGGAGAATCCCTGCTAAATGGTTTGGAAGGAATGTAGAGACTACTTTTCTCATCTTGCAGTGTCTGCAAAGCACTGCTGCAATCATAGCAACAAGTGATAGAGCGTACATAATGCTGTAGAGAGCCCAGTGGCTGAAAGTTAGGTTAAAAACCAGAAGCATTTCCTTTAAGCACCAGTCAGAATCAATAATTTGCTATTCCTAAAGTGTAAGTAGTTTTATTATTATCTGAAGAGTGGGGAGGAGATTTCAGATAAGTATATGCCTTCTAATAAAAGTGATAATTTGTTCCTCTTAGAATTTAAGGCTGCAACAAGCTTTCAGTCTATTTCTTTCATTTCTATTCTATTCTATTTTCCTTTAAGGCTAGACTATTTGGCTAAACCTGCCATTTTTATGTTGACAGTTAGGGAAATGAATAGGCAAAATCTGAAGAGGATTCGTCCAAATGAGTTTCAGTTCCAAGTCATTAACAATAATTATCTCAATTAGAGTTTTATTTTGCGTAATTCTAGATCTACGTTTACTTCAAGTTTCTTTGTCTCCTTCTGGGGTACAAACTGCTTTCTCCAGTTTTCCTATGTAAATGAAAACATGTTATAAATTCATACTCTAGTTATATGCAAAATAAGGAGAAAACAACAAAGGCAGATTAGGAAATTGGGTGCCATTCAGGGCATTTGGTGTGGCCAGGAAGAGCTTTACCTGCATTGACAGGTGAGCCAAGCAGCATGGGGACATGTTTCTGTATGGGAGAGGGAAAGTGCTGTGTGCCTGTCTGGGATCTTTTGTTTTGTTTTGTTGGTTTTTTTTAATTTAACTTCATGTCCCTTTAGTGAACTTGAAGATGTGCTAGTGTTTACCAGTCAGTATTTTTTCATGGTGTTTTTGTGTATGCTGCAAACTTTTCCCTGATTTGTTTCCTACCCTTTTCTTTTTTTTTTTTTTTCCTGGTTTTGGGCTCTTTTTTGAAGAGCTGCTGTGGGTCTGTGAGGGCTTTCACTCCTCACTTGATCCCAGTAAGCAGAGTCCAATGTCCCCCTCAGGACAAGAGTACTCTACCCCCTGCTTTGCATTTAGAGGCAAAACACTGCCAAAGATGGGGGAGAATCAGTGTCTGGAGAGAGAGACCTGGGCTTTGCCACACTTCAGAGATTTACAGGGAGAAAAATGAGTGCTTCTCCATTTCTGTTTATCCCAGAGCTCCCTTCAGGAGCCTGGCAAGGCAGGGCAGCCAGGGAAGGAAAAGTAAGTGTTGGTGTTGGACGTGATGCCTTGGTTGAGACCAGCTGCTAATTGCCTGAGGTTTTATTTCCTCTGTCCCTCCCAATATTTTAGGTGTCAAGACTGGCAGGATCTTAGAAAAAAGCTTGCTAAAGGATCCAGGGACTTCAGGTTTCACAAACAAACAAAAAATCACCATACTGAGACTTCCAAGAACAGACTAGAAACGAACATTTTATCAAAATCCTCCATAAAACCTATGATCATGTAAAATTTGCGCTGTTAATGAGCAGGCACATGAGAAGATCAGTCCCACAAGCAGTTTTATTACCCCTCACTTCTTGGTCAGTAGGCAGAGCATGTACGCAGGTACCAACCTTAGCATGCCTGCTCTAGGACCACCAAGAATTCACAGCATGCAGTTCTTTTGCTGTGGAAATCCTTAACACAGCTGTTTTTGCCCTCACTTTAAGCTCTGACACAGCAGTACCCTTTGAGATAGGTTGGGCCCTCAGCTAAGAAAAAGCTTACCTGTGAGGAGATGCTTTTTCCAAGTGGCCAAGGAGACAGAAAGAAAGAGCCAGCAATGAATTAAGTGGTAGAGAGAAACAGTTTTCGTGTTTTAATTAGAAAAATGAAAAGTGCATTAATTTCCTCATTGTAATAGTTTCTGTCATCTGAGAAATAATGATCTAAAAAAAATTGTCGGTCTCTGCCAGTCCTTCTTCAGGGCTGTCATTATTCACTCTAATGCATACATATTATTCATAGTCATTAATCTTCTGTACCCAGGCTGGTATAAAGCCTATTCCGCTGTTAGTTGCCATGTTTCAGTTCAAAAGCTCTTCCACTGATCTAGCCCAGGCATTCCCATTTTGTTATTCCTGGGAGAGTAAAAGCTTTTTGTGAATTCTTGCATTGACCAGTGGTGGAGAAAGAATATTTAGCTCATGGTTTGAAGTTTTCCTTTTTCTTTTCCCTTTTTGCTTTGCTTTGCTAGTCAGAGAAAAGAGATGAAGATTTATCAAGTCCCTTACTAAATCTGCGCTTGCTTTTTCTTCAGGCTTTGTAGAATAATCCTAGGTTTGTATCTTCACCTGTCAGACCTTGGGAGGGCTTCAGGATGTGACCCGATCCCCTCTTTTCATCAGGCATCCCTGCTGCCTTCCTTTGAGTCACAGCAGAACAACAATAATCGTGGATTAGTTGTTCCTAATTAGACACCTCTCTGCAGCAACCCCTGAATGGTGCCCAGTCTCCTACAAACTCCTGTTTCAGTGGAGACAATGAGAGCCTTACGCTGCCTGAGGCCTTAGTCCAAGCCTCACTGAAGTTAATGAAAATGTGAAACTTTTTTTTTTTTTTTTAAGGCATTAAATTTAAGGAAGAGATGGGTATGATTTCAGCACAGAATTAAATTCCACTCTGGTATCCGGTACTTAGCCATCTGTATATGGTAAAATCCCTGCCCTTCATATGCTGATTTATAGTAAGAAAATCAAAGTGCTACTTTACGTTTTGGTCAAGAAGTATAATAAAAGGGTATTTCCCCTGATTATTTTCCCAGCCTGCAGTCCCCAGCAGCAGCTGCTTTGCTCTACCTGAATGCTTTGCAAATCTTCCCACATATGAAGCGGTCCTTAGGAGTAGGCAAATCAAATACAAAGCACATCAGGATGTTCCTGCTCTGATGTGCTTCAGCATGAGAAGTGCACAGAGATTAGAAGGTCTTTGGAGTTACTGTCTAAAAATGACTTTTCAGAAGCTGATTCTCAAATCATCTTCAGAGACCTCCTTTACTAGGCAGCAACAACAGCAAGCTCTGCAAAGGGATCCATAAGCTCTTCCCACGTGTTTTGGTGCGTGGTTACAACCAAGGACACGCTGACTGTGCTGCTCACCTTTTTCATATTTTATTCTACACTTGGGGTTGGACCCATTAGCTGTCAGTCTTCATTTTTATCATAATAATTTCATAATAAAAGCACCTTGTGCGGTGTGACTAGAGTTACAGATTCATTCCCTCAAAAGAAGAGGAATGGTACGAGTTCCCCAAACTGCCTAACAGTGCAGACATGGTCCCTCTCTGCTCACTGCCTTGTCTTGGGACTGGTCATGGCTGTGGTGACCTTGCAGTACTCTCTGGTGGATCCTTCAGTTTCTGGAGGGTAGAAGGCTTCTTATCCAGAAGCAGCTCCTGAAGCCAGCCCTGGCTGTGTGACTGCAGCTCACCCCACACAAGAGCATGCAAATGTGGTATGATTATTGTTTGGTTTGGTTAGTTTGGGTTCTTTTTAAGTGCACCCATGTTACTATTTTAGACTTCTTGTGCTTGTTTTGATATTACCAAGAAAGGCAGAGAGGAAAACAGTGGGATAAGTTCTCAGATAAGTCTGGAAATTAATCTTTTTCCTGATTTAAGGGAATATAAATGGGTCATCCTCTTTTTCCTTGTATTCTGCACTGCAAAAGAAAACAGATAAAACACTGTCATTTGTAACAAATCTTTATCAAAACAAAGTACAGGACTTAGCCCCCAAATAGGATGTATTTAGAGAGGGATGAATAAAACAGTTGAAGCTGTGAATTTCTGCTAAGCATCATTGCCTCCTCAGAAACTCCTCTTTGAAGCACTGAGGCACTGCAATGGGGAGGCTTGGGGCAGTCAGCCCCCCTATCAAGACATGGAAATGCTGTCTGTCCTTCCCAGGAGCTACAGAGCAGACCAAGAAGCATTATCCCAATTCTTGCTTTCAGCCACCTCACAAGGAGCTACTCTCAGAGGTTGGAGACCTTTGAGACCCCCTCCTGGGTCTCACTTCCCCACACAACACCCTGTAATGCACAGTTTGTCTGTAATTTTGTGCTTTTGTCCTCAGAGTCAGAGCATCCTTCTGTATCCATAGGCAGAGACCCTGAATCCCAGCAAGGAGCTTGAGGCAGCTCGTTTTAGGCTTCAAAGCAGCAGTAGCATGAGAGAGGGCAGCCCCTGCACACTCAGAGAGCCACCCCAGCTCCCCACAGGCAATCAGAAGAGACTCCCAGGCAATCACAGTCCAGCTCCAGGAGCAGGCAAAATAGTTAAGAGTAACCCAAATGCCTGCACAGGTTGAGGTCTTCTCAGAATCATGCTTCACAACAGATCACTTTGCAGTTAGCATTCGTGGAATATTTTTAATTTTTCTGTGCATTTTTAATTTTAATGAATTTTAATGTCTGAAGCACTGTGTTCCCACTTGGACTTGTCATACTCCTTTCTAAGCACATTTTTCTGAAGCTATATCAATCATGTAGGGTTTTTCATTTGATATTTACAGGGTTGCTGCTGACACATCTTTGTAGACTGGTTTTACTAAGGAAATGCAGCTTTTGCAATTATATGCTCTCCTAACAATTTATTTCCCTCCTGTCTATTTCTAGCTGCAGTTTGGCACATAGGTAGCCCAGCACTTTTCTCCCATGAGGGCAACTCTTCCTTCACAGAATATGCTGGGAGAGTGGGTGGACACTGCACTGACATGCTTGGAGGAGCCCTGTCCCCTTCTCGTCGCTTGTGCCTGCCCTGGTTTCACTGTTTCTTAATTACAGGTGCTGCATTCTGGCTTGAATTTCATTCCTGTCATTGATGGCCTTGTTCATTGTAGCAGAGCTAACTTTATTTGGGCTTGAACTGTGACTCCTATGGCTTGCTGAATGCATATGTCTTGGGGGTGACCCATTACCTGATGGTAAATTATTGTATGCATTGAAAGATGTATAGGAATGTGCATTACAGGTAGCAGCTATCCAAAGTTCAAAAATGTCACCAGCTGTCCAAGTGTGAATTTGCTGTCTTTTTGTTCTATTTTTATAACCCTCTTTTTCAGAGTGCAATGCCCTTAAAATTGTGAAATAATGGATGGGCAGCCAAGGATTACAAAGACTGTCTGGGACATGTTTGTTGGGGATCATTGAAGCTGCCTTTAATCTCTCTGCTTCTTTAGAATTTCATTTAATACTTTATAGAAACAGCAAGTTATTCTAATCCAGGGGAGATTGAAGATTCTTGTACTCATAGTTGTCTGCTCAAGGAAAATTTTTCTTTCCATTCCCAATATAAAGTTGATGTATTAGTATGGACAGCACAGATGTTGTGAAGTTGTGAATATCTTTCTCTGCAAAAAGAATTCCAAAAATCTTTTTTCTAGATTCTATGAAATTTTCTCTTTAGGCCCATACCTTGAGCACTACAGAGATTGCAGAGCTGTGTGTTTTCTCCCTCTCCCAGTTTTGTAAATGATTGCAATAACCTCCTGACCTAGTATGGGCTTCCAGCTTTGCTCAGCTCCTCTCCTTTATCAGCACTGTCCATATCATGTCTAACTCTGCTTTGTCCCATCACTGTCAAATTCTCCAGTTTGTTCCTCCAGTCCTCTGAAGTCTGTCCTGATAATGGGACTGCTAGCTATGTAGTATTACTTTCTAAAGAGAATGCAGAGAATTAGCAGACTACCTATGCAACTGGACAGCAAGTGTCTCGTCCCTGTGTATATACTGCTTACTCTTCTTCTGGAAAAAAACCCAAACAAACAACATTTATGCTTGTAATAGGTCAGCTGTGCTACAGGAATTGCCAGGCTGGGTGTGCAGGGACCAGCAGTAAATGCTCTCACACTGTCTTCCTTTGGGAATGCAAACTCCCAGTCCCATCTCTGAGCAGTCCCATTCAGCAAAGCATTCGAGGGAAGCATTTTTTCATGGAGAACAGGAGGGAAGGACAGTCAAGCTCTGTTTTCAGGCAGTTCACATTTAGCACTGGCTGATGCAGGTGATGCCAAGCAGTGTGAGGTGGATGGTGGGTGGCAGGGTAGGTATGTCAGGGGTGGCTTTTTCTAGCAGTTGTCTATTTTACTCAGGCTACTGCAGTAAGAGTCATCACAAGAGAGAAAAAGAAGGCTTTAAAAAGGTCGTACAAGTTGTTTCATCTTCTCAGCGGGTTTTGCAACCCTTATTTGGTCCAGAGAGGTGGAGAAGGGACCTCAAACTGCCACTGCTGGCCAAGGGGCTGGCTGGGTGCCTGCCCTCGCAGTGAGAGACTCTGTTTCCCTCTGGGCATGCTGAAGTGTTGCCTGGGCTATGAGCACCAGGCGTGTGTCTTTCCGTAGGGTTTTGTGGCTGATGAAGAGCACCATGCCTGTTGCCAAGTTGTTTCAGGACAGGTCTGTTTCTGTGTGTACATAGTGCCCAGCACATTTTTCACGGGCTGTCTGCTAGGGGATTACAGTAACGAGGTAATTAGAGGGCTCAGGCAGTGTCAGCACAGCACATACCACTAGGATTAAGCCTGACTCTTCCACAAGTTCTTTCCCAAAGAGGTGCAGGTTGACACGGCCCCTTTTGCAGGCTGGTGCTCGGTCACTGCAGCTCAGCTGATGTAGAGGAATTTGGGGTGCTGCTCCTGCCTCCTGTGCCAGTGGGGAGGAGGGGGTGGGTGGTTCTAGCAGTGGTTACCATGGGCATGGGTGGGAGATGGAGCAGCAGAGGCCTGGCAGCAGCCCACTGCTGCGGTTGGCGTGGATGCTGCTCCTGCCTGGCAGGATTGTGAGGGATGTGGCAGCAGTGGTTTCCTCCTCAGGCTCAGGTGGTGCCTGGGCAGAGGGTTAGCACATGAGCCTGTGATGCAGGGTTAAGGAAGGGGCACAGTGTGCAGAACTCACATTTAATAGCTGAGCAAGTGGAAGCATGACAAGGCTCCGAGGGATGTGTTTGCTCTGAGGCACATCAGTGTCACTCTACTAGTGTAGCAGGAGGAGAAAAAGCAACACTGTCTGCTGTCATCTGCCTGGCTTCTTTCTGATTTCCTTCACCTGAAATAGGATCTTCCATAAGAAAGAAAAGTCTGGTCTCTATGTGTTGCAATTTTCTTTATGTATTGTGACAAATGTAATGTAATTGGGATATTTTATATCTTAACAAAATGTGACAGACAGGGACTTTTAAAATGTATATTAATGAATTTAACAAGTTACTAGGAAGTGTTTGGGCAGAAGAACTGTGTAAGACAGTGATACACATTAGTGGTTAGGATCTCAGCTGTCTGTTGCAGGATTTATTTTATTATATTGATAACAATTATTATATCACTGGGCTATATGCTTTACCTATTATTTCCATAATTATTTAGTTTTATTATTGTTTCTGGTCCCCATATCAGCCTCCACTGACCAAATATTAAGTGAAATGATGTGTTGTGAGCTGAACCCAGAGCCAGCCCAGCTGTCTCCCATCGTCCCAAGAGCTGCCATCTAACCTTCCATGGCCTCAGACAGCAGGTGCAACCCTGGTGCTTCCCTACCCAGCACACTCCCAGACCTGTCACACCACATTATTTGTAAACACCAAAGCAGCTAATATCACAGCCTGCGTGTGAAGAGCACCAGGAAGCCACATGAGACAGTCAGTGCAGTGTGTTCACAGTGAGAGGCAAAAGAAAGAGGCTGCTATTCATAAGCTTAGCACAATAGAGTAATGCAGCGTTAGGGAAATTTAAGCTGGTGCTGAAAGCTAGTGTGCTTTGCTGCTCTTTTACTCAAGGGATGCCTTTTATCCTGAACTGTAATGCTTATGATATTTCAGACATAGCTTGCTTTGCTAGGTCATGTGAATGATGAATATCACAGTATTTAGAGGTTTCTAGTAAATGAAACACACATGGGAATGAATGGAGATACAGATCACTTGCGTCAAGCCCAGATTTATCAGGGCTTGGTGAGGGCCTATCTTTTTCAAGGCCCTACAGCAATTGAAAAGCGATTAGAATTTCATTGTACTTTGGGGTTCCATTAACCATCCTGTAGATATGTACAAGAGTTCACAATGAAAAAGCTGTACTTTCACTGCACAGCCCTCAAAATACAGAACAATGCGATGGCAGCAAAGCAAAACTTCAGTCACATACTTAGAGACACTCAGGGTTCAAGAAAGAATGGAAAGCCACCCCGTTCTGCTGTAAATAAGGGATATTGCTACAGAAATGGGAAATGCTTCCTTTTCCCAGGTGGGCAGGTAACAGTACAGGACAGTGCAATGTGATAGCTGAAACCTGCTCCTTATAAAGAAAAAGATCCTGGTCATTGTCCAGGTCATGTTCTTTTCTTCTTAGAAGAGTCTATTCATCAGTGATTTAAGAGGGGCAGATCTCTGCACAAAGGGTGTTTTCCTTTATCTGCAAGACTGGGCAAACAGTGATAGCTCTAAAACAGTTAGATGAAGGAGAATCATGCACGTCCTCAGTGTCAGGGTCTGGCAAGTCCAAAGCTGCAAAAAGTTAGGAGGGAAACAGCCTGTGGTGGCCAGCAGAGCTTCATTTGTGTTGGGGTTTGCTGGAGAAGGAACATGGAGATCCCCATCCTTTTTCATCTCCTGACAGAATCTTCCTATGCAGCCCTGCACAGTGCCTGGGAAACGCTCGCGGTGAAGCGTTCCTTATTAGTGGTGCAGTTAATGAACACTGGTTTACATCTCTTGAGGATAAATCCACCCTCTGACCATCTGTTAACAAGGGGATCTGGTTTTCTTCTGATTCACATAGATGCCACGCAGAATTACCTTCATTTAAACCACTGGTGTTTCTTGGAGAGTAAGTGCTATTAAAAAGTTGGTCCATTGGCAAGATCTCTTGGTGAGTCACATTCTGTGGGGCAGAGATTATGTCTCTCTGGATGGTTTGTTCATTCTTGAACATGAGAGGCCCCAACAGCTAGCAAGAATTTAGCTCTTTTTATGAAGTGCCAGTGTGCAGCTTTGAAGCTGTTAGCCTTGTAGATACTGCAAGTGGTAATCTGCAAGTGGTCTGCTTCACCTACTGCTGGATTTGGAGCAAGTGGATTCGATCACTTATGCATAATTTTTTAAAATACTGTCAGGTCCCTCACAGGCAGTATCTTGTAATGAATGCAAATGAAAATTGTGATTATCCATTTCAAAGCAATCGGTAGCAAGCCATCATTGGCACAGAACATTATTTATACAGCTCATAAGCACCAGTGATGCTGGTGCATAATTCCTCACACATCACAGTAACAGAAACTGCCCTCAGGGCTGGACTTTCCAATCCAGCTTCTCTGTTTTTGAGTTGCAAACACTGTCACTTCAGTGACTGACTACTGGATTTTGCAGGTTCAGTTTGATGCACATATGACAGCAAGTCCATGCTTGCCTGCAGATGCCAGACTGCCACCCAAATTACTTGCTCCTCTCAGCAGCAGTGAATAAAGTGACAGGATGGCAGCTCTTAGGGACCCTTGGTTCTCTCATTTTCCAAATCCTTCTCTACCAATGCCTGTTCGCAGCTCTACTCTCATCCTACTCAGCACTTGCTTCAGTATGAAAGCTTGGAGTCTATCATGTGTTTATATGTACAGTTGCTCTTAACTTAAACTTTATTTCCAGATTTTACTCAACCTCCAGTTCCAGTGCATTGACTCCTGCTTACTGTCCCCCACGTGGGTTTCACTGCTCAGTTTGCAGGACTCTTCTTTGACCTGTTAAGAACGGAATTCACCAGAAGATGCAAATTACCTCTTCCCATGCCTGCTAGGCTCCTAGGGAAAGTAAAAATAATTGTGTCTCTTCCCACTGTTAATACTGTAATCCCTACATCCAATAATATTTTGGGAAGTTTAACTTTTAGAACACTGGGCCTTGGTAGCCAAGAGGTCCATCAACAAATTGCAGTGGAAGTGTAGAGGTAGGAGATGTCTGCACAAGTAACCACTTTCTTAAGAGACTCTGTTAACAAAAGGACTAATAAAATCTTGTTTAACCATCATTGAAAGACTTTTTGGTAGACAGCCAACCCTGGCTGGTCTCTTGAGTACAGAAAGTAGCATAGAAATGCTCCTTCTAGCATTAACTCATATCAGCTTCTGATGCCAATCTCCTATACATTGAAGAGAAATGCTCATTTATTGGACCATTTTGCATTTTAAATAATTTAAGCTTGTAGCACATACCCCTACTTTTAGCAGCAGCAGCCTCTGCCCTTAGTCCAGCTAAAACAGCAACTGTATTGGTTGGTGTTTCATACACATATGCAGCCTGGTCCCACAGTGCTGAAATGGAGATACTGCTTTGTTTTTGTACAGGGCTTAGGGGGTTATGGCCAGGCAGTCCTTTCTTGCCATGTTTGTGTTCAAGTCCTCCACTGATACATGTGAAGGAAGTTTCTCCCTGTAACCCACTGGCAGTCCCCAAAGGTAAATATATATAAATTGTCTTTTTCAGACTCGGCCTAAGGTTCAGTCTCTGCCTTATGGAAATACAAACCAGTCTCCCACCTGAGCACTGATTACAAAGTTGTTCTTATGCAAATCCAAACGGGACAGTGTGAAAATGCTTAAAATGAGTCCTCATCTAGGGCAGTATGTTACAAACCTGTTAGTCTGGATCTGTGAAATTCATTGTTTCAGTGCCGAGTGGAGCTCACAGTTTCCAAAGCCGGATTGCTACCTACCTGCTTCTCAGCCTGTGATCCACGTCCTATACCTAAATTTTACTTCCCTTCCCCTTGTTGTCCAAGTGTTGTCCTGTACTACACAGCAAAGTCTTTATTACTTTATCTTGCACACCACAGTCCATGCTTCTCAAGCAGGATGTGTCTAAGTGTAACCTTTGCCTACAGGTAAGAGCAAGAGGTTTTTAGCATTTGGCACAAGGCTTTTCATTTCTAGCATGATGAGTAGCTATTTGCTACAACTGGGCATTGAGGCCTCTACAGAAATTGATAGCCTCATCCCTGACTCTAAGGGCTTTCAATTTAAATGCAGTATCCAGGCAACCTCCTTTCAGTCAAGTTGTTCTTGCTTGAAGTCACATGGAAAAGAAGTGAATGTGAGGACCAGGGCTATGCCCCATCTCTCTTCAACCAGAATGACCCCTCTTGCGTGCCAGGGAGTGATGCTGCTGACTGGTGATTGCTTTCAGTCACATATCTGCTTCCAGAATAACACCACATTTAAAAAAAAAAAAAAAAAAAAGAGAGAGAGAGAGAAAACAGTAGCTGTTTATCCTGCCTAAGCTTGTATAACAGGTTTTCATATGATGATTTTAGTGTTTAAAGTCTTTTTTTATTGAACGGTTTCAGTATCTAGAAAAAGACATTTCTCTTACTCAGCTTCATTAGTTATAGGAAATTGCTGGATTACAGTAGAGAGCAGATTAGCAAAAATAAACTGTAGGATGTCTTGGGCATATGGTGCTGCCTATGAATGGGCTTTAACTACTTATCTGTGTATGACAAAGACTAGAAGGAGAGATTTATCTTAGTGTGCAATAATTATAAGGTGCAGTACCTGTGTAGCTGAACAGGCAGAAAACACAAAGCCAGGGAAAGATTTTGGTTCAGGTTTTATGTGGTGTGTGTGCTGGTCCCTGAGCTCACACCGTGTTTTCTGCCAGCTCACGGCTGGGCACGAGACTGGACTTAGCTGATTAACAGGATGCCTCTCCCTCCTTTCCCTTCCTCTTTGCTGGGCTCGTGTGTTGCAGTGTTGGGTTAGTGTGGGTTACAGAGACTGGGATTTAGCCCTGCTGACATGGGAGCAGGCACAGCTCCAGGGACACTGCTCCATCACTGCTCATCACTGCTCCAGGGACCAGAGGAGGGGGGCAACCCATGAAGCCAACTGTGGGCAACCCATGACAGCCCAAGCTTTACCTCAGCTGGAAATTGTCCCCCACAGAGCAAATATAAACAGAAGTAATAAATAAAAGAGGCCAGAATGTCGGGGTGATCTGGGAAGTATTGGCCTTCAGGCTCTGGGCACAGACAGAGCAGCACAGCCTGCTTTGAATTCAAAATCTGCAGTTTCCAGCTTTCTGCTTTTTTTTTTTTTTTTTTCTCTGATACCTTTTGATCCCCTCTGATACCTCAATCTGAAAGATCCCAAATTTCTGCCTTTTCTGAATAGGCCCAGCTCACACTAGTCTGGAAACCAGTCCTGACACACAAGTAAAAGTTGGTAACATCCTGATGGTGCTCTACCTCTCACTTCTCAGGAAAACTGTGCTTTTCCATTTGGGAAATGAGAGGTTTCTCAGTGAGGCAGTGGTGATGACATCATTTCCGTGTCTTAAAAATACTTACTCATAAAGAGATATAAAGATTTGCAAAACAAATCAAATCTGGTTTATAAAGTAAATTCAAAAAGTTCTGGAGAATTATCTGGTCTTTATCTGGGCTCCTCAGTACGTTTCCTTGCATGGATTAACAAATAATGTTATGCCACATACCTTAAACATGCATGTCCTTGCCTATTTTTGGGGGGGCTTGCTTTCCTCTGAGGTTTCCACAATGTGTTTCACATTGACTGTGAGTAAGATTCTTGGACTTCTGCCCTGGATTAATCAAACATGAATCACTGACCCGTACAAAAAGAAAGTTTAGCCAAAAATTGTGGTGGTCCATAGAAGAAAAGGGAGGAATGTTCCCTCCTCTGTGAAGTTTTAACTAATTTTATTCCCTGTTTTGGTGGGAAATCTTGGGCATTAAAAGATTCACTGACAAGGACCTGATCATCTTGTTCTTTTAAGAATTATTATGAAAAATTAAATCCCCAGCTGTTCAGGAGAGTATTCTTTCTTTCTTTCTTTCTCTCTCCTAATTTAATTGCATAGTGGTGAAACCTGCCAAACTTGCAGGCTTTGTGTTTAGCTTATCAATAACATAGCATTGCTTCTGTTGCAGAGCTCCCTGAAGAGAAGAGGCAGCAGAGAAATCCACAAAGAAAAAAAGACGTTTACCCAGGTATGGTTTCCATGAACATGCAACTTTGAGCAATATCACATGACACAACTCAAAATTTATTTTTATGGGTTTTGACAGGGCCATCAGGTGTATTAACCTGAGTGCAATTAGGCCTTAATCTACTGAGACCTCCCAGAGATAATGTAGAAGCAATTTAGGACAAAAGTGCAGTCTCCAAACTGTGCAGCTTCTCAGGCTCATTGTGCTTGTATCCACTGATTCAGGCTGCAGGTTTTCTACAAGAGCAAATCACCTTGCCTCACAAAATAATTGGATCGCAGCTTAGGGACTAACTAAATTTATACACCATGCCAAAGATTTTGTGCTAATGAGAGTCTTGGCAGGAATGCAGTTCACACACTGCAATGACACCTCACGAGCTCCCGTGTCGCAGCCCAGGGTTTGATCTCCCTGAAGTTGCATGAACTCGTGCTCCCCAAAGCTGAGGTACCACAGACAGCCTAAGCTGCCACTCAGTCTCTCTTTGGACACGGGTTTTATCGGAATCTCACTGGTCAGTCCCTCTCAGGAAAGCAGTCTGCCTGGTTTCCTCTGCTTTTTGTGCTGACTGTAGGAGTTAAGGCTTTTCCCAGCACCACACAGTTACTGTTTATAGCCGGAGAGATGGGGATAGTATTTCACCTCTCTGGGAAAGCAGCCAGGAGATACATTGTGCCTTCATTAGAGAAGGGATGTGCTTCCCCTGCTGCCCCCTTGGCAGGCTCAGCGTACACAGCTGAGACCTATGGGCTGGCTAGTCTTAAAATCCATTGATTTGTAATAGAAACCATAATGAATCACTGCGATGTGTTGAGCTTGAGGGGGTAGGGTGGGCAGCTGAGTGGGCATACTGGGGGGCTGGCCAGTGGCCAGGGCACTTCAGCCTGCTTTTCCAGGACAGGGCAGACTGACCGTCCTTGCCAAGATGACACAAGCATGGCTTAATCATACCTGAAAATGGGGCACCTGCTATGGAGAGCTATTTAAGTCCTCAGTCAGGTCAGAGTTTGTTTTTCTGCAAAAAAAACCCCAAAAACATACATGGGTGAAATATATACACATGCCCACACACATGCAAATTACAGACGAAGCTACATGAAGGCACGATTGTGTCCGTAGGGGTTTGTGGGCAGTACTGTCCTTCCTTTCCTCATTCCTGGAAATACAGAGCTGTGCAAAGAGAATGGATTCTCGTGCTTGCTTCCTCCACCCAAATCCAGGCATTAAGAGCAGCTATAGTTTGCTTTGGAAAGCCTTAAAAAGGACTTGACAAAATTAACTGAATAACCAAGTGTGAGCTGAGCTCAGCACCACTCACAGCAAAGGGAAGTGATCCCAGAGGCCACACGGGGAGGAAAACTTTTACCCTCTACACACACATCACAACTCTTGCAAGCAAAGGACTTGGGGTTGGAAATGAAAACCATTGCATCAGCACTCTGCAAGGTGGCCATTCAGTTTTCTTCACCAATTCTTTAGGATAGAAAAAGAAATAACCAAGAAATAACCTTATATATCAAGATAGCCCAGAATATACGTACATGTCCTGGCTTTCTCCCAACTCTAGGGTATTACCCACAGCTGTCTCCAAACCCAGGCATCCATTCAGAGGTATTTGCTGGTTGAGATCAGGGCACATCACAGCAAATGCCTGACCTGGTCAAACAGCTGCCAGGTCCTGGGCGTGGCCCAAAAGGGTTGGTACAGACACAGCCCAGGAGGTTCAAAATGCTGCTCTTCGTGCACAGATACCCTAAATATCTAGAATGAACACCCATTATATGCTTTGTGACTGAGAAGGCCTCAAACTTAAATACTGTGCTTCCACGTGCTTACAGATATGTATGGCACGTGGCAAGACTGGTGTTTTTACTTACTGAGAACTTGTCATGAACATAAGCTGGAACTTCACACCCACCCAGGGCACCCTGAGTAAATAATACCCATGAAGCTGATTGTCTTGAAGTTGTGTAAAAGCAGAATTCGTAGTAGCACTCTCCCACCTCTAGCAGTATTGAAGAAAAAAGTTTTTATTCAGCAGAATTGCAAAACGGAGCCTCTTGGAAAATACCAGGCACCAGGCAAAACACAAAGAAAAGTGGTTCTCCAGCGCAAGGTAGGAGTGCTGGCACTCAGCCAGATGCTTGGGTGCTGGTTGTACTGCCTTGTCGTCAGACTTGCAACCCCAAAATTGCTTACCAGTCTTCTGCCTGGCAGTTCCCTTGAGCTGGTGGTGGTGGTAGAGGAGACGGTGTTGGCCTCTATCTAGCTTTGTGTCTTCTTGCCAGAAAAGAAATATTGTATTGGGGAATTTTTGATCAGCTCTTCATTCTCATCACATCTCTCACACATTACGTATTTACATTGCATAATTAAGTTAATTTATTTTCTATACATTTCATTTCTTTATCTCCACATTCTACATTTGTTTAAATTAGACAGCAGACTCTGTAGGGGAGGATCTGGTTTTTTTCCTTCTGCATTTTTTGATGCATTAAAATCCTTCTGAAGTGCCATGCAGAGCCACAGTGCAATTGCATGCAAATTATCACCATCGGTAATCATTAACTCCCATTTATCCTTAATGATTTCTCAAAGTCCATGACTGAGCACCGTGACTGTCACGTCTTTGCACTGCTGTTCCTTTTCTTCTTTCCATATGATTTGCCCTATGTACACATTTTAGGAAAGCATCCACATACTGGATGTATAATACAGTCAGGAGGCCAGTTATTCAGCCCCTGGGATCTGGGCCTCTTGTTCCTCCAAAACCACAGAAAGGCTATTCTCCCTTTTTTTTTTTTTTTTTTTTTTTTCATTTTTTTCCTTTTTTTTTTTTTTCCCCTCACCTGTCTTTTTATTCATCATCTAACTAATAATGAGCTATTCTTGATTTCCATGATTTGGCCTCTTTAGTTTGCCTTGTATGTCAAAACTCTGCTTGCCTGCGTGGGTGTCTCACCCTCTCGCTGTTTCTACTTGGTTTCGACTGATCAAGAAATCGGTGATATTTCTGTACACAAAGTTTCAGAGGGGCAGATGCATGAAGGTTGGAGTCCTACTCTTCTGGCATGCTTAGATCTGGCTAATAAATCTCTCCTGACCATTCTTTTCCTTTGGAAAAAATGCTATCAGGGGAATGGGATGTTCCCTGGCAGGGAAGCGAGGAAGATCTAGAGCTTTCTCACCTTTCCAGATGGGATCCATATTTAGTAGGCAAGATTAACATCCATCAGCTCTGTTGTTTTGTATGAGGCTTGTGTTTGTTTAATGAAAAAAATCTTGCTTGTTTCAGCTCCTGCAAAAAAAAAAAAACTTGAAAATTTGATCCTTAAAAAAAAATAAATGCTAAGACAAAACCTGGCAATAAAGTAATGCCGTTAAAGGAGTTTAAAAGTGGTTTTGTCCTGCAATAATAACACACTAACTCCACAGATGCATTGAGTCGTGCAGTAATGCTGAGCAAAAACATTGGGGCCCTGGCCCTAAAGCCACCAAAGCCTTTCCCTTTTCTTCAAAAGCTTCAAAACTCTGAGTGTTGTTGTCCTGAGTGCTGTTCTTTGTAGTGTCTGAAAGGCAGTGGGTGTCTGGCTGGAGGTCCCTCTGACCCCAGGGTGGGAGCAGAGCAGAGGGATGGGGCTGCCCCTTCCCTCAGGCATTGCTCCAGCTGCCTGCAGCTGGGGAGGGGCAAGGCACCAGCTACTGCCACAGACAGCTGGGCTCTTGAAGCCAAAGGCAAACAAGAAGTTGGGTAAAGAATGCAGGATTACAAAGGCAGAATAAAGAAAATGTCAGACCAGCTATTAACAGATGAATAAATAAATAAATAAATAAATAACCAGGAGTAATCATCCCACCCGTGGGTTCTGATGTGCAGCACTGGTCTGGCTGCGACTTTTCTTGTGATCTTTGTATTTCCCTAAAAGCAAAACCTAGAGGGCTGGGGATAAACTGATTCACCATGATAGGAAAAACAGAAGTAATGTGTTGCACAGCCCTGGACAAAGATGATGCTTTAATCATACAGCCTTACCCAGCCAGAGCAACCAAAATTCAGAATGACTCCAGCAGAGGCTGCATAGGATTTTGCCAGATTTTTATTTGATTCTTAATTTGCACTTTAGACTTACAAAGAGAAAAGCAATTTATACGTATATGTGTGAAAAAGAGAAATGTGTGTGCAAGGAGACAACAGAGAGGATAGAAAGTCCTCCTTCTAGAGGCTCTGTTTTTACTCAGTTATAAGTACCTTGCTTGAATTAATTTAAAACTTATATTTCTGATGCCAGAAACATGATGACCAAATGAGCTGATTGCATTTGTGTTTGGCTCTTGGTTATCAATGAAAACCACATATTATCAGAAAGTTTGACTGTTTTTAATCTCTATCATGCTATTGCCATGGAAGGTAACTTTTTTTTCTATTTAGCATTTTAAAGTCACAACCTGCAGCAGGCAGCATCAATTAGGAAGCTGACTGGGTTCAGAAGGATACAACTGATCGCTTTTGTGTCTGTTTGCTTTTTAACAGCTGAAATTAAGTCATAATTAGTATTTATGTAAATAGAATGTGACAAAATTAATCTAGGTAATATAGAAGACCAATGTATTAGGTTGTGTGCTATAGAAATTAAATCATTTCCTCAGATTGCTGAACCATAATTAGTTTTGTAATATTTTTTTTTTTTTTGCATAGCCTGATCTGAGTGAACAATTAAAGTCAGTCATGTTTTCCTCTGAATTTGCTTTCTATTAGTAGGAATTATAACAAAATGGTGCTTGTGAAGGATAACAGTGCTCCAGAGACCAAAATGAAGTTTCCATATATAATTGCACATATGTCCACATGGCCTACCAACAACGATAAAATCTGCTGTCTCAGGAGATCATCTTTCAAAGCCAGCCTTCCATTATACTGCTAATGCTGATAAATGTGTCTCTTTTGAGGCCAAGTGCCTGTATCTCCATGACAATTCATGAAAGTGATTCATGCAAAGAAATTGTTCATCGGCTTAGAATTTACTTAACCTTGTCTCTTATTTCGCACAATACACACTGGAGTTTTCATCTGAGATGAGATGCAGTACTTTTTAATGCCCAACACACACAAAAAAAACCAAACAGCCATTCAATACCTTGGTACTTCCTGAAAAATGCAGATTTTCACACGGGATGGATTGGATGTAAACATGGTTTAATGAATTTTTCTTCCCTTTTACACGTTTTCACCGATCTCCCTTGTGAACAGTTGTTCATCCCAGAAACAGAGATCACAATCTGCTCTGTCCTAATAATAACACCAGTAGAGACAACAGTGTGTTTCCTATTTGGAAAGCAAGTTAGGAGCTTCGTCTATTTCACAGCATTATGAGATCATAGTAATTAAAGTCTTCACTTTTCAAGGCAACCATGCGGCTTAGCACACCTTTGTTGTGCTTTCTATCTGAAGGAACCCAAATTTTGAGATTATGATGAGCAAATTCATCTGAGTAGTCTTTGTTTCATGGTGCTTGAAGGGAACAAGCGTGTTATTAAAGGTAAATGGAACAAAAAGTAAATGGAACAAAAAGTAAATGGAACAAAAAGTGCCAGCAAATCATGGAACCTTTTAATTCGAGTCATTATTTTCCACAAAGTTTGCTCAGCATTTGAGAAAAAAACATTCTGCTGGCACTCTTGCATCACTGAACACTTGCACAGGCACACTTTTTTTTTTATTCCCTCTTTAACTCTGGTCAAGCTGCTTTGCCAATTTAACCAAGACCAAGCCATGAAATGTGTCAACTGTGTGGCTCGCGCAGCTCTGTCTCTGAATTGTTTGCATACTTAACAGATACAGCTCAGAGGATGGGGAGGTGGAGATTTTGGAAAATGAGCTGCTGGCTGTGCTTCCATTGTAACATAATCTTGGGGTGGGGGGGTGATTATTCTTGGCAGGAGGACAGTGCTGATTTGAAGTGCCAGCTCCAGTTTGCCAAAGAGGAGGCAGCGCTGATGCGTAAGAAGATGGCCAAACTGGGGAGGGAGAAGGACGAGCTGGAGCAGGAGCTCCAGAAGTACAAGTCCATCTATGGAGACGTGGACAGTCCCCTGCCCACCGGGGAAGCAGGGGGCCCACCCAGCACCAGGGAGGCTGAGCTGAAGCTTCGTTTGAAGCTGGTGGAGGAGGAAGCCAACATACTTGGCAGAAAAATAGTGGAACTGGAGGTGGAGAACAGGGGGATTAAAGCTGAGATGGAGGATATGAGGTGTCAGTATGAGAAAGAGTGTCTCAGCAGGGACCACATTTCAAGCATTCCTACCTCGCCCTACGGAGACTCTGTGGAGTCAGCCACAGAGCTACGCAGGCACCTGCAGTTTGTGGAAGAGGAAGCAGAGCTGCTGAGGAGGTCAATCTCTGAAATTGAGGATCACAACAAGCAGCTAACGAATGAGCTGAACAAATTCAAGTTCGAGCCGGGCCAGGAGCCAGGCTGGTTGGATGATGCAGCATCCAAGGGTGGTGGGACCTTGCAGGAGGAGCTGAAGTCAGCCAGGTCACAAATCAACGAGCTGAGTGGGAAAGTGATGAAGCTCCAGTATGAGAACAGGGTTCTGATGTCCAACGTCCAACGTTATGATCTTGCCTCTCACCTGGGCCTCCGGACTTCCAGCCCCAGGGATAGTGACGCCGACAGTGATGCTGGGAAAAAGGAGAGTGATAGTGAAGATGGTCGTCCACCACAACCAAAGAGAGAGGGGCCCATTGGGGGCGAGAGTGACTCTGAAGAAGTATATGAGAAGACATCAGGTTTTGGGAGTGGGAAGCCATCGGAAGTCAGCGACCTGTGCTCCACCGAGCTGATGAGAGTGAAAGAGGACAGCGAGTCATTAATTAACATCAAACGTGAGGCTGAGCGACTTGAAAGGACTGTGGAGCGCCTTATCACCGACACGGACAGCTTGATTTATGATGCCAAGGTGCACGTAACCAGCAGCCCATCCACCGAGCGGGATTTCAGGAGTGGTGAGGAAAGGGGAGAAGATAAGCATGAACCAGAGCTTCTGGACACTGTCAACTCCAGGATGAAAGCTTTCCGGAAGGAGCTTCAGACCTTCCTGGAAAAGGTTGATCACATTGGAGAGGGCCTTAAGGAGCAGATGGAGGACCTGTCCCCTCTTCCCCATCTCACAGAGTCTTCCAGTTTCCTATCCACAATGACGTCCATGTCCCGAGACTCTCCCATTGGTAACCTGGGGAAGGAATTAATCACTGACTTCCAGGTAGGTCAGCCTCTTATTTGCCTTCTTTCTCTTTATCGTTTCTCTTTCTTTCTGGCAATTGCTACCCTAGAGCTAATTTTCCTCTCAGCTGCTTTGTTATGATTTCAGACCCGCAGTGTATTAAGTGTGTAATGTTAAAAAAACACTTTATAGCTTTTTTTCCTTTTATTTATTTGCACAACTCCTTTGATTCAGAGGCGGTTCCTCGTGGCAAAAAGGCTAATCCATTGGTGTTAAAGAGATCTGTCTTCTTTTTGTCTGTAACAGCAGTGTTTCCCCATGAAAGAGGAGATTAATTAAAAAAAAAAATCTGATGAATGTAAATTAGAAGCCTTGCTAAGAAATGTGAGGAGGTCTTTATTATGCTCTCTTGTAAAAGGGTCAGGCATGTTCTCAAAAGCCTTGCCGAAAGAACCCAACCAAATGCAGTTTTCTAAGTGATGTGTTTTGAAAAGCCTGCTTACAGCTCACTCCCCTAACCGAGCAGCGAGTGAGAAGCTCTGTAGCCAGCGAAGGACTGCCTTGCCTAAAGCGTTGCCCATGGGCGCATGTCTAAACTGCCACAACTGCCACACTGGATATGGCTTTTCTGCACCGCACAAGTAAGGAAGGAAGAGCCTTGTGTCCCATATCCTTCATGACTTGTATGCTTGCTGTTGGTTTGACTCATGCATCCTCATTGCATGCGCCTCATAACCAGTGTTTGCATTCTTTTTTCCTCTCTTTCTCTTTTTTGCTTTTCAGATGTTTCAGCCCGTCATTTTGCTCATCCTCATTTTGGTTTTGTTTTCTTCACTTTCTTATGCCACTGTATTTAAGTTGTTTTTTCTGTTCACGCTTTTCTTTGTCTTGTAGTTTTTCAGTCGTCTACCTTACCCATTTTTGTTTTCTTTATTCCCTCCTGTCCTTTTGTTTTTTTGTTACAAACCGCCCATGCATCTAACAGTCCAAACTGAGGGATCAGATGGAGTGGCAGCTCAAACAAGATCGTGGAGAGGAGCAAGAGATTCGCCACCAGCGAGCCACCACCGACCCACACCGCAGAGCTGATGGAGACATTAAACTCTACAGGCCAGGAGACAAGGGCTGTTTCAGTCTAGAGGTCAGCAAAGCAGCCCGTCTTACTCACTGCCTCCTGCTGCCTTAGCCAGGAGATGAGTAACAAAAACCAGGGGTTGGGGGAGAAAATTAGACCAAATACGGCACCCCTGTTGTGAAATTTGTGGTTGATCTCATCTGCCCCATGCAGTTTCAGAGAAGCAAATTTTGAGCCATCCTAACTTTCAAGCCATCACCCTGCTCCCAGTAGCTTTGCCAAGGGGGAAAGTACAGCTCAGGGACCCATTACAACTGAGTAGAGAAATGAAAGATCTCCAGAAGAGGTTGTAATCCCTGATATTTGATCATGCTTCCAGGTTTTACCTTGTTGGATATTTTAAATCTGGAAAGTCTACAGATTTTTGCCTGTCGGTAGATGCTGGTGTGCATTGTGATTCTCAACACCATGCAGGAACACAGCACCCTGCAGCTTCCCAAAATGCTTATTTAAAGCATAGTTCTCTATTGTTTGGGTTGTTGAGTTACTTTTTCATTTGTCTAAAACATCAATCAGTTTTTATTTGAATCTTCATTCATGCAGAGGCTGTATCTGCCTCAGTAAACATGTCCTTAGCAGCTTTCTCATGAACATGATTGTCTGGACAATGCAATTGGTCATGAAGAAAACAACTTTGAATCTGTCTCCATAAAGGTGGGCTTGGAGCAGTGAGAAACTTTTCTGCTGGCCACTGGGAAGCCAGTTCTTGAAACTGTGATGGTTAGAGTAGCTTCTAGAGTGAGGGATGAGTTTTAACATGCTTTTAATTCTGTAGACACATGAAGAAGACTTAATAGATCTGAAACCCCTAACTCAGTCTGGGAAAAGGGGACTGCTGGCTAGGAGAACTAGATTAGAGGGTAAGCAATTGCAAGACCTAGAAAGCAGGGGTAGGAAGATAAAAACTTCAGGGCAGCTAGTAGCCAAACAGCATGATGATGTGACTATGAAAGGGAAAGTGACCCTTCATCTTACCTCAGGTAATTCTTAACTGGTTTGGTTTGATTTGGTTTAAAATATCCTGACAGCACAGATCTTTGGTAGGATTAGAACAATAAATTTGTTCAACAGTGTCTCTTCCAACTTTTCACTTCTAACAGTGATAACAGACCTCAGGAAGGATACCTGATAAATCCAGGTCACCATAAACCTCTCACTGAAGGGTAAAGTAATTCTTCCTCAGCTGTGAAAGGGCCCAATGAGGTAGAGAAATCTCACTCTTCAGCACGGATCCCTTTGCAACCAGAAATCAATATTGCTTGACAGCTATGGTAGAGAGGGTCAGAAAATTATTCCAGCAATATTTCAATATTACAGTTTTTCTGTTTCAATCCTGTCATATTTATTGGTTCGCCCTTATCTTAGATCAGTGTTGTTATTATATTAAGCCCTGTATATGTATGCCCTCTGTTAAGAACAGGGTTAGAGATTTGGCTAATTTTTGCACAATACCTTTTTTTTCCTCTCCTAGGATGGGATGAGGTACAAAATATGTACAGCAAACTTGAGCGGTGCTTGAACAGAGGAGGGACAGTTTCACACCATAGCCTGGCAAGGAACAAAACAGTAATTATAATCAAAGGTAGAGAATAACCAGTTTAGGACTAGATGTTCTCAAAATATGACCAAGGCTGGGACTCAAATAGTCTAACTTAAGAAAATGTGTAAGACTAAGGTGCTTTTACAGTCACGATCACTTAAGCAACAAAGAATATTACAGTGCTTTATGGTAAAATTTTCAGTGGGTAGGCAGCCTGTGGAAATCTTAAAATCTGTAGAAGTCAAACCCAAGTGTGGGAGAAGATATCTCAAAATAATTTTGGAATGAATAATTTTTAATTTTGTTATTCAATTTAATTTTATTGGTTCAATTCAATTTAATTTATTTTAATTTTTTTTTTTATTCCATACACTGCACTAGCAAAAACTGTTAACTTTTTTATTCCAGATGAATGAGAAAGGAAACATACTATTCAACTACCAAAGGTATATTTTTGTTACCACAGATATTTCAAATGGAGACTCAAACCTTTTAATGCCCATAGTGGCTATGGCTACACACGAGTCTTTATCTGCTTTGACTTAAGAAGTGAAAATATATGCACTGGCCTTTCATTTTGCTGATGAGGATATTTGCTTTTTATTCAAACAAGCCCATTTATCTAAATTTTTTTTTTCCAAGCTGAATCTTAAATTAAAATTTTCACAAGCAATGCTGAACAGCTTCCATTTAGCAATTTCTTCTGTTTTTAAAAATGAGCACCATGGGAGCCTAATTTTTTGATTAAATACAATAAATGCAGACAGACGTGCTTGAAACTACCCTGTGGCCTAACTGTAAACATCTGCTGTCGTTTGGGCTTTGCACTGCAGTTGTTAGTGCAACAGGATTATTAGAATGTATTCGCGTGTTAAAGAGGTGGGTTAGAGTCCCAGTCCAAGGGAAATCATACCTTGAAATTGCCTTAAGAGCAGGGCTTTGTTTTCTTGCTGAAACAAGCCTTTCAGCTGCTGTTGTGGGAGGCTGGAGCCCATTGGGGTGGATGTTCAATCCATTATTCATGATTTTAGCAGAGCTCTGTTATTGGGAAATCATTCTTTACTGTCCAAGGCAAAAGCAGATGAACTAGTAAGAATTGCCCTGACTAAAACAATCAGGAGAATTAAAAAAGGTAACATGGAGCAAGCATCTTATGGCAACAAATGGAAACCAATAGGAAAAACAGTAAATAACCTTCAGCCTGGTGATTTCTGCCAATGGAATATCCATAAACAAAAGGCAGTTTCCTCAAGCAATCTCCTCCTGTTTATTCAGAAGCAAGAAGAATTCTGAAGAAGAAAAATTTCACTCTTTGAAATGACCAGATATGACTTGTTACATTTGATACCAAATGCTCTAAATTGGAGCTGTATCTCCCAGTTCTCCTCCTTCAGAGGATCTGTTCTGCCTTTTCCTGAGCAAGTGTATATCCAAGGCAAAAGCACTTTGCATTTCAGATTTTGGTTGTTTTCATACATGGCTTTTAAAGACTTACACATTTAGTTCTGTGTAGAAAAAGACCTTAAAAATCTCTGACACTCATAGGTTATAGAAAAAAAAACAACTGAAGAGAATTCATGTAAAAGGAGTAAATTGTCAACGGAGATTTAAAATAAAAACAGATAGGCTGGAGAAGGTGTCACATTCCTTAATGAGAACAAAGGGAACAAAGAATGGAATATAACAGATTATCAACTGTTGTGTCCATTTTGTAGTAGTGTTGCTTTACAAAACAAAACAAAACAAAACCACAGTTGTGCCACAGAAGGTGAGATCATGTCTTAAACATCAAGTTCTCCACAAGGTCTAGTAATAAAATAGGAATTCTAAGCCATTTTTAATGTGTTTATCCATTTTCCTTATTTATCATGCCAATGAGGAATGTATAACTCTAAGTTAATTACTGGGTTAAGTGTGGACCAACCAGTTACAGTGATGTGCAAGTTAGGTAAGTCAGTGTACTGCCTGCTTTGAGTTAAAACTTCTGTATGGATCCATTTTGGACGTAAGAGGAGAATTTTGATCTATATTTTGACTGTTCTATTTTTTAACTGGTGCTGTTTCTGTGAAATTTTCATAATTTCATGTGAGAGTTTTTCAGCTGGATGTTTTTTGCAGCAGCTCCCAGCCATCCAAAATTTGCACATCCATTTCTCTGGTTAAAGGTTTTGTTTTTGCAGAAAGGAAACAGTGAATGGTTTACACATTGTGACTTTTTTTTCTTCTGGTAAAAAAAAACAAACAAAACAACAACAACAACCAAGGACCACGTAGATATGTCCACTATTTATGTCCACTTATGTCCACTATTCCTCCAATGCAAAGCTGTGGGAAGAAGAAAGATAAACTGATGCTGTGATTATTCCTTCCCACCAAGATTAGGGGAAGCAAGAATAATTTACTTTGATGTATTGTATTCATTCTTGCTATGTAAGATTCTGTAGAGGTTGACAATGTAATGGCTTAAAAGACCCTTTATGATGTAAATCTGGATATTTGAGTCCTAACTGAACTTGGTGAGACTTTGTGTACTATCCATACAATGCGATGGATTTTTAAAGACTTGAAGTGTTGTGTTTTTTTCCCAAACTAAGAGACTTTTCATATAAGCACAGACAAATAACCACACAGCTGCCTAGTCTACATCAGAAAATGGAATATATGTTGTCTATTTTTAAGGAGTGAGAAGAAGAGTGCATCCTCAGAAACAGCCTCTGCGCATTCAGTTAGATGTGAATTGCATGTAAAAAGTATAACAAAAGGCACTGGAACTTTCTTTCTGACTGTTGCATGCAATGGCCAGCTGTCAATCTGTGAAAAAGTAGCAATTTTATGCTATGTGTTCAAATGTAAGGTCCAAATGTCAAAGCATTATAATGTAGCTTTAGAGGAGCAGCACAAAATATTCATCTTTTGACTTCCTTGGAATTGCACACAGATGCTGGAGAGCATCATTCTACCCTGCCTCCTCAGGCCTTATTTTGTTTGATCATTTCTGAGGGGGAAAAAAAAGCTTAAGAAAAAGATTCCATGAAATTTCGTGTTCACGGTTGTTGCATATAAATTGATTAAGTTTGCAGGCGAATTGAGGTTGCAATTAGCTACAGCAAAATGGAGAAAACAGACAAGTAAAACCCAGCCATGCCTTGTCTTGGATGGCAATCTTGTGAAAACAAGTCATGGCAGAAATGTGGGATTGTGTGAGCTGCAAAGTAACCTGAAAATCTGTCAACACTCTGAGAAGGGGGAAAGGGGTTGGTACAGTGAGGGAGTGGTGGTGAAGTCCCCAGGTGTGGATGACTCTTCTCTGTGCATCCTCTTGAGGTAAAGACATCAGCATGGATTAGCTTGTTCTGGAGTGATAACAGGTGAGATAAAAGGATGAGCAGAAGGATTTGGCAGTGCCTGTCTGAGGGGACAGGAGTGGGAGCATATCTGGTAATGCAATAACTGGGATCCATGGGAAACTGTTAGTTGGTGTTGAGCTGTGGATGAAGTGCAGCTGTTTCTGTGGTGCTGTGGTAGAGTAGCACTAGCTCGTAGTTCCCGTGGTATTGTGTTTGTATGTCTGGTTGTAGTGAGTTTGTGTCTGTTCTGTGATGTCCGTACGTCGTGCAGTGGCTGTCGCGTTCCTTAATGAGAACAAAGGAAACAAAGAATGGAACAGATTATCAACTGTTGTGTCCATTTTGTAGTAGTGTTGCTTTACAAAACAAAACAAAAACACAGTTGTGCCACAGACTACACCCTGCTGATTGTATGATAGGGGACTGATTTCCACATATAAACACCCAGACATCCATCAGTGCAGTATCAAATACTGCATACACATATATTACATGATGCATTTATAAGTATTATTCATTCATGATAATAGGCACTTAAGCAGCCCTGCCTCCCGTGATTTGAGCAGTGGAGATAGCCCAATGCTTCTGCTAGAAATGGCCAGAATATATAAAGAAATTATATATCATATAGACTATGAAGAGTTGCCAAGTGGCATTGAAAAGGAAAATGTGTGCAGCTCTGCATTCATGCACTAGCTGTTTTTAAACTTAAATTTACTTTAGGACTTACAAAAATGTATTGCCTTAAAGAGGCAAAACACTTGTGATGTAATTTTGTCTTAGTGTGCATGTAATACTGCATCTGCCTTTATGATATATTTAATTTCTTTTCAGCAATTCCAACAGTTAGCACATAATCCTGCCACCCAAGTTTCCTGCCTTTGCATGGGCTACATATTTATAAAAAAAATTGAATGGGTTAATAATTTTGAATTCATAAAGGGAAGGAACAGATTTTTTTAGATTATACATTCATAAAGCAATACATTGGTTTTTGTTTGCCATATTCCTAAAGAAGCCTGATCAGAATAAAATAATGCAAAAATTCCTGATAAAAGTAATTTTTCCCTTATTGCATGAGATAATTAAATTAATGATTTACAAATGATTGTGCAAAACTGACAAATCCCATCACGAGCAGTTCTTTTCAAATTACTTGTGAAACCAAATTTTGACCTTATGCACTACAAAGTGTCTGCAGACACATTACAGGGACAGAAAATGATAAGGCAGATAATGTTCTCTTAATCACTTTATGTGTACCTTTCAGAGGGATGGAAGTGTCTTTTCCTCAGGTACAAAACAGACATGCACAAGTCAATAAATGACTCAAGTAAAGAAGGAACTGATAGGGCCCAGAAAGTCTATGTAGGTCCACTTTTGGATTTCAGCAGAGTGTGGTCCTGCAGGTCGTTTTTGGGACACTTCCTTTGCCTTATCTCCTTTTGAAAACCGAAAGGCCAGGGTGGAGTGAGGAGGGGTGAGGAGTGTCTGTTCCAGGGAGAAACATTTTGAATAACCAAAATGTTCCAACAAGGGCTGTGTGGCCTGAACAGCAGCAGCTTTGCTCTGGGAAGTGGGAGGAGTGCCTGGGGAGGAGGTGAGTGATGCTGGTGGGGAAATGGCAGCACAGGCTGTGAGAGGGTCCCATGACCTTCCTTATGTCCTTTGCAGCTGCTGAGGTTGGAGCACGCAGGACATGGGCCAGCTGAGAATTTGGGATTACACTTTGAAGCCTGAAGCAACCCTGACTTTAAGCACATTTTTGCTGTGGGAAGCAGGGGTTTGGTGCTGTAGTGTTTTCTGTGGTCACACACGTGAAGAGGATGGCGTCCAGCCAAGCATCACTTTTGTACAGATAAATCAGTTCTAGCACCGACGTGAGAGACACAAAGTGAAGGGCACAGACAGTTCTGATCAGAAATATAAGTGCCACAAGATTAATTACTGTAGTATAAATAATGAGATCTGACTGCCTTCTGACTGCCTTCTTGGGTCTTTATTTTTGAGTTAAGTAGTTTTCAGGAGTAAAGTGGATGGGATGCCAAACTTAATGAGAACATAAAATTGAAGGTATTAAGATTAGAACACTATTGGACCTAAAAGGAGGGATACTTAATTATTTTGGTCAGATCTCAGGCCCATACAGTTTATCACTGTGACATTTTTGTAGTCATTATTTTGAGTAGAAATCACAGAATGAAGTTGACTTGTGCAAAGATCTGTCTTGTGTCTGAAGAAAGGGACCTTGTGGATACTTAGTTGGTTTAATAAATGCTATCCCATTAACTGCCCCATCAAAACTGTTGCAAATGAATAAATAATTAGGTTCAATATGCATGCATTAGATTCATCTTGTGCAGAGATGTTAAAATTTTACAGCTTTGATTATGATGAAGAAATGCACCACCAAATATGTAATCCTGCAAACAGGAGTCTCAGCTATTCGAGTGCAAACCCAGAGCAGAGGCCTGAAGGGAATATCTAATATGTAACATCAGCATCCCGGCTTTAGTTTCCAGAAGAAGCCACACAGGAAATTCCCACACAGATTTAGGACATTGTTATTTATTTGCACACTGTGCTTTGGTTTTAACTATTGATAGCTGTGAGTTGTGCAGACGTCTGTCCCGTGGCTCTTTTCTTTTTGGCTTTTATTTACACCTCGGAGACACATTTTCTGCTAAACCTATCCCTTTGTCCTGCTGATCAGCTCAGGGATTCCCATGTTTTACCTGTACAGAATGTATCGATACAGGAGCTTCAGGCTCAGCTTGAGCAGGAGACAAGACTTCACCGAGAGGAGCAAGAAAAGTTTACAGAAAGGATCATCCAGGTAAATACAAAACCCACCTGCTGGGATGCAGCATGATGTGTGACGTGAGCCTTGTTTGTCAGGACCGTGGGAACTTGTGTCCTGATCACTGTGCCTGTTTGACCTCATCTGAGTAAATGGAGAATCTGGAAGCTGGGGAAACCTAAACTCAAGCCTATTGTGCCACTGTGAATCTGGCTTCTCTGCTTTGTGGAGAGAAATTTTGTCCTCCCCTATGCAGGGCAAATCATGGTAGAGGCATGAAATACTGCATGGAGAATTCTGTCACCCTTCAGCTCTCTGGGAAAGGTTGTGTTTGATCCCTGAGAGCTCAGTTCAGCTCCATACCCTGACCGCTCCTAGCTGAAAGAAAATCCAGCACCTCTCTGAAGTCAGAGGAGTTGTTATACACACATAGCTGAGAAACAAACCAGGACATTCATTCTTGTATTTCTCAGTACTCAGTGCTTCCAGTATTTGTGTTAATAGCTGGTGAATAAATCATATTTTTTACGTGAGCTCCCCCTGCTCTTTTGAAGGCTGGAACAGATTAGTCAATCGCTTTGTGATCTCTAGCTCCTAGAGCGAAAAAATCTATTGCTAATTTCTGCAGGCTGTTTAGCTCCTAACTGAAGTTTTCTTTTTAAATTTTCTTCATAGACTAAATTCAGCATAATTGTTGCATACTGTAAAGAATTTTTCCTTGTTCCAACTAATCTCTTTATGCCCAAGTGGTATCTCTCTGTTTTTTTCATAACTAGCTTTAATTTTCAGTTGATCTCCACTGGAGCTTTCCACTGGAGCTTTTGAAGGCAACCAGTAAATTGATTTCCTTCCTAGTTGCCTTGGCTGTGAAAGCTTTTTGGAAGCTATGCCTGCCTCTCAAAGTTCTTTTCTTTTGTAATTGCTGTCCCTTGAAACAGCATAATACTCTATGAATCTACCTCCACTAGGGTCTTCTGCAAGAATTCATGACGTCAGGGATTTGATATATAACAGCTTGTCAAAATGAAGAAAAATGCACCAATATCCAAGCTAGCTGTTCATGTTGATAGCCAGCAGAAACAGAAGAATAAAAGCATCTTCTGGATTCTTCTTTTTTTTTCCAGATTATGCCCATCCTGTTGATAATGTTCCTTTTTTATCACCTTCTAGGATTTCTGGTGGAAATTACTCAGATTTTTGCTGTATTTAACCATAACTTCATTTGGTGGAAAAAGCACTGTCAATGTCAAATCTACTTCTTTCTTCCTGTAAAAATTAAATTTAAATTCAGCCCTTCTTTTACTATTTCATTTTTAGGAATGTTTAATGACATCAAATTGATGTGTACTAGCAGTGTACAATCCCCATGAGTGTTAGTAGGAGTTGTATGTATGGTTTTGGGGGCCATTATGGCTAATTTTGTTCCAGATTACTTTTAAGCTTCATCTTAAACACATTTAAGCTAGCCACTACTGTAATTTCAATTTAATCAGGAACTCCTTTTTAAGGCATAATAGCATACATGCTAAAAATTTGCATTGTGCTGGAGCACATCATTTAGATGGCAGGCAAGTTCTTAGGAAACTCTCGTATGGACTGGTAGCTTGTTTCAGAAGCATCTGAATGTTGCCTTGAAAATCAAACATATATTTCTTAGCAGTATTTATTGCTAGGGAGTCCTAGTCCCTGCAATATTCTTTATTCTTATGTGAACACTGTTTGTCACAGGGCATGTTGTGATGGTGTGGATTGCTGTGGTGCTGTGGTGCTGTGGCTTTTATGCTTTTCATCTATGGAGCTGGTCAAGAAAAGGAGAGGCTTTTGTTCTGCAGAATGGAAAATAGAAACTGGCACCTGTAAACAGTGACTCTTTACTGATTTTCCATCTGCATTTTCTTCATCTATGAAGAAGCCACAGCTTGGTTGAGGAGGAAGCACTTTCTCATCTATGCACAGTATGAGATATTGTACAATTAACTTGTACAAGTTCTGTTGGGTGCAGGTCATGCCATAGTTTGATTTTTATATGTTGAGGGAGAGGTCAAGTATAAAGAATGATGTTTCAGGTGGCCTTGCATAGGAACAGGAATAATTATGTGTGCCCTGGAAAGAATGAGCTTTTCTTGGTGATTTTAGTACTAAGGCTGAGACATATCAGATCCTGAGTTGCAATCTGTTCCTGTCTCTTCACTTCCTGCTTGTGTCCCAGATACAGTCATGCCAGAATGAGAGACTGTTGACTGTGGTGTCATTCAGATGCCTTCAAGTATGAACTGCAAGAAGTGAGGGACCAGTAGTTGTAGCTGAGGTACTGGAGGTGTTTTCTTCAGAAGTGTTGCCCTTCTACAGGCAGAGGGAGACTGTGGAGAGATTGAATCTGTGGCTGTGGAGGGAAGTTGCAAGGCAAATATTCCAGGTTGTCTGAAGGGTAGCTGTGGTCCTACCTTGTACAAATGGCTGCAAAAGCATGTAATGGGTGTGGTATGTGCAGCAGTGTGGGCTGGTGGCTGTGCTGGGAACATACTGCAGAGATACAATCAAGAGAGGGAGAAAAATATGAGTGGTGTAAAATGTTTAACCAGCTTCAGAGCTCTTGTGCATCTTTGAAGTAAATATCCACTTCCACAGCAGGTTATTTTCATATGGTTATCTAAGCAAAGCTTATCATCTTCTATCCTCTAATTTCCTCAGCAGTCATAACTGCTGAGGAACTTATTGAGCCAAACTCAATAGCTACTCACTACTGATGAAAATTAGAGATTTCAGTTTGTCTCACCCAATGAAGTACTGCTCCAGGGCACTACCCTGTTGACATGTTGCCTGTTATTCCTTTAAAGCTGGAGGAGGAGCATATGCAGACCCTGCGGAGAAAAGACTTGGAAGTGCAGAGCTTGACTTTGCAGAACAAACTGGAGGAGAAGACCTGGAGTCAGGAGAAAAATCTGCTGCAGCAGGAACTCAGGCATTTCAAGCAGGACACCTTCCTTCTGTATGTCAAACTGAAGTGGCTGCTGAAACACTGGCGGCAAGGCAAGCGAATGGAGGAGGAAGGGGAGGACACATTAGAGGTAACTGTCCCACCTTAACAACCCAGATGAGTACTGGGATGTCCCTTCTTTAAGTGTAGACTTGAAATATGGTGTGGCACCAGCAGCTTTCAAATTGCACACATGTTGAGAGAGGATTCAAATTAAACATGAAAGCTTAAGTTGGCTTGTGCTGAAGTATATTCTGCATGATATGTTACAGATCACCCATCTTTAAATCGAAACCCTTAACTAGTACAAACACCTGGTCCTGAAAAACTCTCTCATAGTAAATGAAAAATTAATTAGGTCTCAAAGATATGACTCCTGAGTAATTTTTTGAAAGAAAAAAGCACATTAGCAAGGTGAGGGAGTCAAATCCATTTAGATGGATCGAGTGCTGTTGTTTTTCTTATCCTGTGCACAGTGTGTTCCTTGCAAAGCCTTCAGCAATACAGATGGAGGGAAGCTCTGTTTCTGTGCTGGCAGGAAAATTACACAGCTTCATGTGGGAATTTACAGTGAATCATCCTTATTTGTTCCTCTTCTCCACACACACGTCTGTCGCCGTCAGCAGCACTACACCAGTCGTCATCATGGTGCTGTTCTAAGTAGAGGCTTAATCAAGATGAGGAATTTCAGAAGTGTATAACAACCTGGAATCCCCAAGCTGACACATCTCAGCAGGGGTGTGGTTGCCAGCCAACATGCACTGTGAAGGAAGTGTTGAGTTGCACACCCAGAATTACCATTTGTTTCTTAGCTAAAGAAAAAAAAAATAAACTGCTTTCCCATTCTGACATTTTATACTAAATTCTTGGGAACAATAGATTTGTTTTGCAGGTTCATGCAAATCTGAAGCCATTTGGTAAGCAATTAAGTAATTTTTCTCAGTATTTCTGATTCTTTTGTACCTAGTGTTTTTTAAGGCTTGCTGCATTTGGCAGTGCAAGCAACTTTTCAGGTTTGGTCAGAGTATGCTTAAGTTGAATACTCCAATGATTTGTATTCTTAGATAAAGGGTGGATGAATATCTTTAGATTTGTCTGCTGTGGTAATATGAGTCAGAAACAAGAGATGAGTAGCTATTTAGAAATAATTTGCTTCTACTTTACTTCAGCAGTGTTAATTTGCTTCTGTGTAAACTAGCTCATCTTCTAATACCAAAAAGCTTTCATTTCTTGACTGATTGGATTTTTTGACTGGTTAATTTATTACCAGCCTAGCTCTAGTCATTACTGGTGTCATGTTTTGCTCACGCTTTGCAGAAAATAAAGTGATAGATTTGGATACTTCTTAATCTCCATTACCTCATCACACAGTACACCAGTGTCTTGTATAGTTCTTGATTAATGCGTGATGGATTATATCCGTTCTGTGATATTATACTCATCTCAGCTGCATAAATCCCGTGTTGCAGGCCTGCACAGTGTTGTGTTCACATATGCAGTATGTGATATATCACCCAAAGATCACTTCTGAAGCCTGAGCTGAAGTCAATATATGCCATCACAGAGATGCAGTCCCTTCCCTTATTCCTTCAGTAGATTTCTGGCCCCAGAGGTAAATGGCAAAAGCATATTCCTGTGTTCCCTCTTGCATTCTAGATCGAGCACCCTGAGGCCCTCCCAGACCTCAGCACTCAGTCTGAGCAGAAGGCAAATGATGCAGAGCGAGAGGAGGAGGAAGAGGACGTTGTGTTTGCACTGACAGACTTCTCCCAGCGTCCCACCACGGAGAGCACTGATCATGGACCACAGCTGCAGACTGCAGAGTTACTGCAGCAGCAGAAGCAGGTACTACACCATTTATATATCTTGCCCTGGGAAAGGAAACTGTAGATTTCCTGAGAGTTCTGTGCTGCTGTGTTAAATCACCTAGAATCATATTGTGTAAATACTTCTAGCTACACAACAATTATAGTGGATTTCATCCATTATATTTATATTTAAATTTAATCACGAGCCACGTGTTTACTGTTCTTCTGTTGACAGATGCTATCAGTGAAAAATCCTATTTCCTCTTGTGGCTGTTTGCCCAGAAACATCTATCAGCATGTGATGGTTTGCAGAATTTACATGCTCCTCTTGTCGGAGCACATTTATTGTACTCTACTGTCAAGCTTTTAGCAAGAACATGTGATTTTATTTCCTTTAAATAATTTAAGAAACTAGCACATGTATTTAATGTTTCCCTTAGAGATGATGGGAAAACAGTGTAAAGGTTCCTTCCTGTCACTGGGCTTGTTTTTAAAAGTCTGAAATCAAATTATGTCAACTTTTCCCTGGCATCTCCTGTACCCTGACTGTGTGTCAGAGCACTGCCATATATCCTAGCTTTTTCATTTGTACATTTATTATAGTAACTATCCTAACAATACAAATAGAAAATATTCAAAGAAGACAGATTTCTTATATTTTTAAAATGAAAACCATTCACATGAGACCATCCTGTTACATGGATTTATTTGCAATCATAAATAGAATGGAGCAAGAATTCTATGTGAAAAAACAAATTCAGGGGTAAAAAAGTCTTCAGTCCTTATGCCTGATGTCCCTTCTCTATCCAGGCCTTTGACTTGGCAGCCTGCTCCACAGTGACAGCTCTCAGGCAAATATGCACTCCCCATGACCACAGTACTTTGCTGGAGTCACTGCAGGGCCTGGGGATTGTGTCTCTTTGCATCTGAGCTCTTCACCTTGAATTCCACAGACCTTCATGATTATGGACAACCTGTTTGCTTACTGCCTATGTGTTGCAGCAGGCAACAGGAGGTCTCTTTCCTATAAAAAGGATATTCTCTAGCTATTAATTTCTGCAAAGTGTGCTACCAAATTAGTATTCGTTGGATCGGTTTGGCATTTGGAAATGTTCTACCTTGCTGGTCACCCAGACCCATCACTGTCTTCCTCTCAGGAAGCTCTTCTCTGGTAAAAAGCTGTAGAAGACCATGCAAGAGATGCTCTTGAACACATAGTTTGACAGCATTCCATCTGTAGACTGATTTATTCTGGAATTAGTAAAATAAATATATACCAAAATGCTGTTTCTGTACTCACTCCATCATGTACTATCTTTCCATATAGAGCTCTTAAAATAACCAAGAACATTCAAATAAATTATGTACTCATTGAAAAAATCATTGCTTAGGCATTAATCTCAATTAAGGTGGCAGAAATGGGCAATAAATTGATTATAATTCATTTTTATATACATCACATACATTAGCAGTTCCAGCTAATCTTGCTTAAAGAATTGATCTGTAGGATACTCCCCGTGATGATAAATTTGCATGATGTCCAAATGAACTTGTCAACATAAAACAGATTCCTTGCATCCCAACCAGAAAAAGTGTTATTTTGACTCTGTAAGAATGAATGAGTTTGGTAAATGTTTCTCATTTTAAGCACTATTATTTGTTTCACTTGCACACACTAGAGCATCTTCTCACAAACACTGCTGTGCTGAAAAACACACTCAGTTTTGAGGGGTTTTCTTCAGGTCCCTTAAGCCCACAACTGGAAAAAAACACTGTTTATACAGGGAATTTGGAATGAGCGGTGCAGCTGGAAGTCTCCAAGGTTTGCACCTGCCCAAGAGAACCCAAAGTTTCTGGATCTGCCTGACAAATTCCAAGATGAAATGCATCAGCATTTACTTCACATCAGGAGTGAAACTTTTAGTTAGTCTGGGAGTGGCTGAGATAACTAGGTCAGAAAAAAGAAAGGGCTTATGGTAACCTGAGGTTACCCATATTTATTTTTAACATTCAGTGTTAATATTTAATGGCTTGTGTTTTCAGACTGCACTCTTGTTGCTGACTTTCTTACCCTGCCTGGAAAGTGAAATTGTTTTGAGAAAAGTTATAAACCCAGAGGCCTTAATTTCAATGTGCAACTTTTAATTCTATATTGCTATGATTTGAGATACTCAGCTGGCTGGAAAGTACAGCAGTCTGACTTGTCTGAGATTTTTATTTGGACAGCATGTGGAGGGATACAGGCAAGGCAGAGCGGAAAGGGGAGAAAAAAGGCAAGCTGATAAGAGGCAGAGTAGATAAGGAGTCTGAGAGAGGTCAGTTGATCTTTCCCTGCATGGGATTGTCCCTTGGCTGGTAGCTGGGGGACACAGCAGAAAGTGTCAGGCAAGGTTAAGAGCCAGGCTGGAAGTTTGTTTTTTAAGAGAGAATCGAGCAAGTCTGGCTGGTGGCATAGCAGAGGAGGGCTTGCTATAAGTCAGTGTTTCCATGTGTATGGTAAGAGATCAGGGAGAACAGTCTGTGGATAAAGGAAGAGCTTTGTTTCAGTTGACTATGAGGGGTGAGATGGTGTAAGATAAGGGAATAAGGAGAAAAGAATTTACACATCTGCAGTCCAGTGGAAAAAGCTTTAAAAACCAATACAGCAATGTTGTTGCTGGGAGGGGTGTAAAAAAATCCCCAATTAGCTCTCTCTTCTCTCATACAATGTTTGTTTTCAAAGCTTAGGTAAGAGAAAAGCCCAAAGGAATAGTCATTAAGCCCTGAATATACTAAAATGGGTTGCACCAAGATTCAGCTTTTCTTTTGCCTAGATCTTTGATTAGAAAAAAATACATGGTTCTCATTTGCTGTTTAGGCTCCTGACCTTGTGTTCTTAATTGACTGCTCTACTAAACTGCCTGTAATACCAGGCACTGGCAAAAGCCTTCAGTGAAAATTTCAAGTGAAATTCTCAGAGAAAAAAGAATTGTGGTAGAAAGCAGAATCAAACTGCAAACAACTACTCCTGTCCAAAACTTTTCTAGAGCTGGATGCTCCTGTTTCTGTGATTGACTCAACTTAATAAATGTTCCAGTGTCCTGGAATTTAATGGGAGTTTGCTACATAAAGATTTTGTTTGTTAGCTGTTTTTTCTATAAAGCTAGAGCTGTGGATCCAAGGCTAAAATTTTTGTAAATCCTTTGTAATTATCTTGTCCTAGATCAATTGTAGGTCAGTGAGATTCCTCTAAGCTCTACATTTTAAAAACATCTGAGTGCTAAAGAGCCTTCTCCTTCTATGGAAGACTGTCCAGAGAATCACAGCCACACCAAATTTCTGCTGTGCAACATGCCCAAAAGGAAGGGGAAAACTATAACAATATTTTTTGTATATTTACAGGACTTAGTCTTTTATGCTGTTGGCAGTTTCGCCAACAAAATCTAAACCATGGCTGTATGTAGTCAATGTATTTCAGAGCACATTCTCTCTAAACTACTTTCTCTGTTCTTCAAAACCACTCCAGTTTGGCAAAACAGAAAAAAAAAGTAATTTCACTGACTTCTCCAACTTCAGACAATAAATACAAAATCATGCAGAAGAGACTTCTCCCCAGGAGTACAAAGTATGTGACCAAAATTGGATTTATATTGGCAAAGTAATTAAAATCCCAACAAGCCAGGGGGCACCTGGGGTACTTGTCTCATAACAGTGACACTGATGCGTTGCCTCTAGAATTAAGAGATGCCCTCATCCCAGTAGGCTACAGACTCTTGTCTCCTTTATGTACTAGTCCATATCTTCTTTCTTTGCAAACCAAATTTTATAGCACTCTCAAATTATCAAATGTATGCACAGGAATGACAGATGTAACTTGCTTTAGTGTCATTTGGTTTTATTTTTCTTCTGCCTCATTTGTCTTGTGGAGCCTTTTGACTGCTTTGCCAGAGAAAGGTTTGTACAGCACACCAGAAAACACAGAACGTGGCTCTTGAATGAAAGCACTTCACAGACATTTGGAGTCAGGGTTTTCAAAGAGGATGAGACCAGATTTTGATGCCTTCAATACCCAGCAGCTTCTGTTGTGACATTAAGGGCAGAACTTCAAAGGAGTTCTTATTCTGATTATTACACAAGGGGCTTGAAATGTTTGGAGAATTTAGTCTTAATTAGGTAGTAGAATGAAAATGCATGGTGGAAACATAAAATCTCATTGCATATTGAATAGTAGGTGATCTTATATGCATGATGGAGAGTGCTGCTGGATAGCAGGAAACTGCTAATTGGCATTAAATGTTAATGCAATTAATTCTGCTTCTCTGGGTGCGTTTCTTGCAAAACCCCATCTTGTACACCATCACTTTTCATTAGCCCAAACACACAGGTCAGTCAATGAGCACCTGCAGTCATTTCCCTACATCTAGCATATTTTTGATGATGCATCTAATGGCTTGGAAAAAGCAGACCACAGTTTTTTTGGTTTTTAAAGAAAAAAGGCACCTTGACATGTATGATTAGTGATTACAAATATGGATGAGGTGGGTTCAGTGATGCCAAAAATCTGATGAGCATATGAAGTCAGCTTAGTTGTCTGCATAAAATTCTATACGTATTGCCATTGAAAAAAGCACATGACAATTATTGAGATTTTTGTGTGCATCTCTTTACTTGAGTTGTCTTCAAAGAAGCCCCCATGTAGCTTCTTCATGAAATACCAGATAAGAGGGAATGCAGGAAGCCTTCACTTGGGAAAACAAATAAAAAATAAATTTAATTAGACTATCATGCAAGGATTGGAGACAACTCATTTAAGTTAGGCCTTCCCAATTGAGTTGACACATTCCTGAGAACCAGGTAATTAAATGCTGAATTTTTTGAGTAAGCTTTCCCATTTTTCTGCCTCTTGCTGTGTCTGCTAGTCAAGTATAATTTCCATAAAAATATTTTCTAGTCAGGATAACTTGTCAGATACAATCTCTGGTTACTCCCTGGTGTTTGAGAGGCCCATTGGGAATATTTGATTTAAATTTTGGACAAATAAATCATATATTTCTGTTTTCTGATTCAATGACTGTGAAAAAAAATGGTGGGAAACTTACTATTTTACTCATCCAGAAGGAATATTTAGAAAACGTTTTTTGATATTTAACATAAAAATGGCAGGTTTTGCAAGTGCCCAGAGAATGTGCAGAAGGTAAATGCCAAAACTAAGGAAAAAAAAACAAGATTTGAGTAAGAATACGTGATGTCAGTTCTGGGCTAGACTTTTAACTTGGCTTCACTCTTGGCTTCTGGCTACAAGAGCTCTGACAACATTTTCAGTATGGCCGTGACACTCTCAACAAGACATGGATGGGGCTTTGCTCTTTGATCCCCTCTGCAGATCCCTGGCCTTCCTGCCTTTGGTACCAAGAAGGGAGCTGCTGCAAAGCTAACCTGGGTGCAGCTGCCTGGTGTGGAGCAGGAATATGAAGTACAGACTACTGAAACACCTTAGCAGAGATACTCAGCTCAAAGCCTCACTGCATTTCCCAAAACAATTTTATCTGATAATACAAAAGCGTTGAAAAGTTATCCCCTTTCTTTTTATGTAGTTTACAAATATTTGGGATTTGATACTCAGCAATGACTGTATGTGTGAGACAGACATGTAACTACCCAACAAACCTCAGGCATGATACTCCTCTAGCTTTGGTTTACAGGATTTAAAAAAAAAAAAAAAATATTAATGATTAATGATGTCTTCAGTCCAGAAAGATGCTTAGTGCCTTTTTCAGGGTGAATTAAGTATCCTTGGCTTTCAGGAAGCACAAGCACTAGGGCTAAATGAGAAGCAGAATCATAGAATCATTTAGGTTGGAAAAGACCTTTAAGATCATCGACTCCAACCATAAACCTAACACTGCCAATTCCACCACTAAACCACATCCCAAAGTGTCACATCCACCACACATCTTTTAAACACCTCCAGGGATGGTGACTCAACCACTTCCTAAGCAGCCTGTAGACAGAGAAGACATTGCTATTCTTAGTTTTTTCACACAAAAGTTAGCCCAGGCACTTTCTCTTCCATGCAGTGGACACAAAGTCATTTTTCATCCTAAAAATAATGAAACTGAGGATTAAAGGCAGCATTTTGTCTGCTTTGTTGTGTCAGGCAAGCGAGAACCGGAAGCTGCTGAACGCTCTGAAGGGTTTGCTGGATGATTTCCGCTCGGAGCTGCGGGACGAGGAGCGGGAGCGCCAGGGGCTCCAGCAGCAGTATGCCCTGCACAAGGCAGCCTGGGAGGTGGAAGTGACTGAACTCAAGTGTCGCCTCGAACAGGTAACCTGCCCCAAGTGCAACACCTGGAAAGAACAGCTGGGGTGATGAATGAAATAGGAAATTTGTGACAAACTGAAAAGGGACTTTATTCGTGCATTTTATCCTGGTGTCTGAAAGCCCTCACCTGAAGCCTGATCAAAGCTCTGCCACTCGAGTGGCAGCTCTTGGGATTCCAGTTGTCCCAGCACAAGGGCCCATGTGGTGGGCACTGGTGACATAGGTGAGAACAAAGGAACTGAACCTCCTGCTGTATTTTCTCGGCAGAGTTGGGTGGTAATCTATCAGCTGTGGTAATGAGACATGTGGTGTCTGTATTTATTGGAGAGAAAAATGTCTCGAGGTTGGCATGCTCACAATTAGTTCATCACTGTGCCTGGGTATGTAACAGTTGCAGTATTTGATTTATAGAAGAGAAAAGAGTCATTCAACAATACTGAGGAGATAGATCAATATATTACTATTAAACCAGCCATTCAAAGCTCCTGGTTAGTGATGGATGGCACTCCAATGAAGAGAGAGCTCTCGCTACCTGCCACGGGATACTGTTAAAAGTATTTGTATAAAACCTGGTGCCAGGTGTTACTGTGTCATGTATGGCAGTTCACTGAAGATGTACTCTTTCTGAAGCAGCATGAAAACAAATCAGCAAAAAACCCACAAGAATTTATTTCCAAAGCTGATGGCAAAAAGCTCTTATGTTACACATTGAAGAGGGAGGGGTGGGCGAATTAGTACATTAGGATCTTGAGAAAAATCGTATCGCTTCTTTTCACAAGGAAAATATAATAAAAATATTCACTGTTGGGAGGGTGATACATTTAGAAGGATTTACTAAATTTTAGAGGCTCACTGTGACACACAGCTGAGATGTGAGCACTGCTTTTCCTGCCCAGGTACTGTGGGCTGCTTTCCCAGAATGAAGGAGGCAGCTTTCATTTTTAGCAGAGTCTTCTCCCAAAAGATTGACATTCTTAGTTCCGCTGCTTCTTAGCACACAAGCATTTCTGAACAATGTACCACTTGAAAAAGGAAACAAAATCAGTTCCTGTTTTGGCTCCTTCTAAAATGTGTTGGTGACAGATTTACCTTAAGCTCGCAATGGCAACAAAGAACAAAACTTAGAGAAAAGTCTGACACAGAACTGCCAAGCTCTCCTGCTTTGCCTTTGCATGGGGAATGAACTTCCAAGCTGCCACTTTGGCTGGTGTTTGGCACCAGGACGGTGCTGGCACTCCTGCTCAGGGGTTTCCACTCTTCCTCCTGGGGCTTTTACCAGGCTCTTTACTACCTCCACTGCTCCACTGGAAATAATATATAACATTTGGTAATTACTGGGAAGTGGGTGTTACTTTTGATGTTTTTTCAGGCAAATGAAAAGAATGAACCTGGCCAATGTTTAAGACACGAAAGTCTTTTCCTAAGCCAATTCCCCACAACACTTCCATTACAGTAAATACATGTCCTGAATGCAGTAGGAAAAAAAGATAGCGCAGCTTTAACCAAATAATAGCCAAGTCTGTCAGGTTCCTGTGTGTAGAAGGATCTCTCATGATGCCATTTTGTTGTGTTGATGGGTGATGATGAACTTACCTCCCACCACAGATTTCATATGGAGCTGGCAACATCTCGACAGGCCCACAGAGGATCAAGGTCTTTCTAGTCTCCACTGTTATCCTCACTGCTGCTGTTTTCCACCTTTTTTGTGCAGCAGTAGGTCAATTGACAAATGCATTTTCCTTGAGACAGTCAACTCCTAATGAATAGTCACTGCCAGTGTTTTTTGCATTTTGATGCTTCAACTATCTCTGTACAGAAAAGAAAGAAAAAAAGAAAGAAAACTCTTCTGATATTAAACCACTGCATATCAGAGGTGACAATGTACTGTCATCTTCTGCTTTGGAGTTTTAGCACTGCAAAGATCATTAAAAGATAAAATCTTGTCTGTCAGAACTGCATACACGTCTCATTTGGCAGAATGATCCACGGGGATTGTTTTTAAAATAGGAAATAATGAGATTTCTCCCAAATATGGAATTGTGATAATGCTGAGGCAATAAAGAGTCACCATAATTTTCAGCCTCCAGCTCAGCAAGTGAAAAATCCCAGTATTCTGGAACCTGTAAACTGAGAAAGGTTTGGAAGAAACAGGGAGTTACTGTTAGGGGCCAAACCCTACATAAGCTTTGAGAACTTGCATTAAGGACATGGGACCCATTAAGGATATGAAAGTCCCTCACTGAGACTCTGACCAATAGTCCATCTTCAGAATGCCTGGGGGGAATACAATATAATAAAATATAATATGTGGTGCACAGGTGTGAGAAAGATGATGTCATGTTGACTTTGTTAAAATAGGATGCTGCTCTTTGAGAATTGATTATTTTGGTTGGTTGTTTGGTCATTTGAAAGAAAACAACTGGACTCTGAAAATTAGTGGTAGAAGATGTTGGTGTTTTTAAGACTTCCCTGTCACTGCAAGTGGCTGTAACAGGATGTTTTCTGTAGCTCATATAATTTAAGTAACTCAAGCAATAATCTCTCAGTCAATTGTTTGGGGAGGCTGTTCCAGAGACTAGTAAGCATCACTCCTGAATCCAGTCTGAAATTTCTTTGCTCTGAAAGTTTGGGCTTATTTTCCGCATAGGGCAAGGTGAAGGTGTTGTCCTTCTCTCTTGCTAGAGGAGTGTGCTTCCCAGCAGACCTGCTGCCTCTCATTTTTGAGGACAACATTAACTCCAGAGGTGGAAATGAATTTTCGCTGCTTTTCACTCCATTTCACCTGCAGAGCTAGGGGATGGAGATGTATCCCATTCTGAGTCACACACACATTTGTCAACAGAAGGTCAGATTCCAAGGATAAATTCTTCACTTGCTTGAACTTACATAAAACAATTGAGCACTTTTCCCCTCTTACAACAGTCCAGCACTAGCCCAGCTTGACCAGAGAGGTTGTGCAATCTCTGCACTTAGGAGTTTTTCGGGACACATCTGAACAAAGTCCTGTACAACCGTTCTGACCTCAGCGCGTACCGTGCTGGAAGCAGAAGGTTCAACTAGAAACTTCCAGACATCCCATGGAACTTATGTTTTCCTATGAATCTATTACCTTGGGCCAGCTCTTCTGATCTGTTTAAGCTGTCCCTGATCATGAAATTGAAGAAAGGAGGGAAGGTGGCATCAGATAATTGCCCTTGAAATCAGTTCAGACTTCAGAACCTCAGAGATGGGGGTGATCTCAGTGCATCTGTTGCTGCTGCTAACACCTTCTCTTGTTGGAAGGCAGGAGAGTCATACAATAACACCACTGATGAGGGCTGTTGTGGGATAAGTCTCTCCAGAAGACGAATTCACTCAGATGCACTGAGTGAGAGGACAAAAGCAGAGCAGTAGCTGAGGACATTGTCCTGGATATTGTCTCAGAGATAATGATGAGGTTAGAATTTGTCTCAGAGATAATGATGAGGTTAGAATTTGTCTCCATGTTTCCTTCATTACTGATATCTATATTCCCATCAGAAAAATCATAACTGATGCCTTAACAGCATGAACTGGTAGAGCTTGAGAAGTTATTCCCTGTAGTTTTCACTGTCTTGATTTTAAACCTTTTTTCCCACTGAACATATTTGATCATTTATTGAGATCCTAAGATGCAAGAAGGATTGCTATTATTCTGCCATTACCTTTGCAAAGCTAGGTCTTTAATCAATTGTCAGGCACAGGTTTTTATTGCAGAAAGTTTAACATCCTGGTAACATTTGACTTTATTTCCAGCTGGAAGGGAAAAGTGAGAACACCTCCGGAGAAACAGGTCCCGGTTCGGATGCAAAGGGAGCTTTTAAAAGGGAAAGAGAGGAGCACAAGAAGCTTCTGGCTGACAGTCACAGTGTGGTGATGGACCTCCGCTGGCAAATCCAGCACAGTGAGAAGAACTGGAACCGGGAGAAGGTGGAGCTTTTGGACAGGCTCGACAGAGACCGGCGAGAGTGGGACCGCCAGAAGAAGGAGCTGCTCAGGCGGATAGAGCAGGTAAGGAGCCATCAGGTAAGGAGTCATCCTGGGTGAGCAGGGCCTCTTTGAAAGAATGAGGCCATTGTATCTTTACTACACTCAGGCCAAGCTCAAGGGACAGCATTACGAAGCAGCACAGGGATGATTTCGCTTCCTCAGCTACATCAATGTTTCTTATGTTACGAAACAGTTTATACACACAAGGGAGTAAAAGGAAAACGCTCATAATCCCTATAAAAGACCACTTATGAGAAATCAGCTCTAGGTTAGAGGTCATTTCCCCATTTCAATTACCCTGGACAAGCATGGTCACATTCTGTTTGAAAGCTTTAGTGCATGTCTGTGCTAAAACACTCGACCCACAGAGTTATTCAAGGTTTGGTTGCCGAAAGAGACTGTTCATCTATGAATTAGCCACCAAAGATGCAGCTGCTGCAACTAGTCAGTCTCAATTGAATCCTTTTTCTCTGGCAAAGGAACACAGGGCTTAACATGAAGAGCTCTGACTGATAACAAACACAGTTATCAGTACTAAATATTCAGAAGAATATTGGTCACATGAATTTTGTGCAAACCTCTGTTATCATTTGCAAATTTGGGAAATGCATACCTACGCCCTTGTTTTCATGCCTATCTGTATTTTCATCTGCTTAGCATTAGAGACAAATAATACCTAATGAATTTATTATCAGGCTGGAAGCTGCACAGAAAAATGAAGTTTTATGAGAGAGAGAGTTAAAACACGGTTTTTTACTGAGCATTGTTCAGCTCTGAGTCATGCATTCCAGGAAAAGCAAGAGAAACAACTGAAATTGTGGGTCCTTAACTAATTGAATGCTTTCTGTCCTTAGGACATGAGAAATGGAACCACACCAGACTTGTGCATGCTCCTTAGAGAGCAAAGCACAGAGTGGCCTCACAGGTTTAAATCAATGAAAGCCCAGTGTAACTTCATGACCAATTTTTGAAAAGGATACATTGTCTGTGTCTTGTGTTCCCATGTCAGGACTGCAACAAGAAGTTAAAGAAAAGACACCAGGCTGGAAATATTATGAGTACAAGCTCAAACCTTGGTTTAAGCTGTGGCTGTTAAACCCACAGAGAAGCACTTGGGAAAATCCCATGCTCATGTGGGTATTTCTAAAACCAATGCTAAAAGTGTAGGTCTGAGTGGGCAGTGCGAAACATGAAGGTTTTATAGACCAGAAAAGGTGTTTTTTGAGCTTCTAAACTTCAAATATATATTCTACATATTTTTGGATTATATTCTGGATTTTCTTGGACTATAGTCTGGACTTTTAAATCTCCTATATATCTGAGGGGGTTTGTGTGTACTTCATGCAGCTTTTTGAGCTAGCTCTCATAATGCAACACAGCAATGCATCTCCTAAGATAAAACCATCAGAGCCTGTGAGCCTTATAACAAAGTTCATCATGCAAAGTTCCTGGTTTGCAGGGTTCAGTGGCAGAAGGTGCTTAGTTAGTTCTCCATGGCTTGACTGGGCTGATTTCTAACTGTTGGGTTGTAGTGGCCAAACTGCCTCCTATGGATTCTTCATGCACAATGAGAATTAAATAACCCTCAGAAAATTTTCCAATGTACTAAGGACGTAGAGAGAAACTTTTCTTTGAAGAGTAACTGGTACCTCTTCGGATGTTTGTTTTCATGTCATCATAAATTGTGAGGTTTTAGGTATATCCTCAATAGCTTGAGGGACTTCTCTGGAATGGGGCACATTGAAGGAAGCCATGGAGAAATCCCTGTTAATGTTACCTAGCTTTTAATTGTCTTAAAACCTGACATAACCTCTCAGTGTCATATTGGGAGAGCCTACAAAATAGCTCTTAGCTAGTGCTGGAACTGATTCCTTTTGTAGTTTCTGAAGCCTCTGGGCTTTAACTATATATGTTTACTGTGCCAACAGAGTTGTACACAGAATTGGCAATGAACAGGGAAATAAAAAGTATTATATCAAGCTAATTTCAGAGAACTAGATGACCAGAAATAGCATTTGAAATCTTGGCTACCTGCCTACAAAACTTCATAACTCCATCTTTGCTTATAATCAAACATTTCCCTGTGTGACAGGAAGCTTCCAAATATTTGCAAGCTTTTAGTTGAATATCCTCTCAGATTGCAGTCATGCCCTGCTTTATATGGAAACAATTAGTGTATCTCTGAAGTCCTACTCCCCAGGGTTTTGGTGTGTGTATTCCATGTATGGCAATACACAGAGGATGAGGAGACTACACCACTGTGTATGTTTGAAACAAAGTCTAAAAGATAGCAGGAGCGTGTGTGCCAAATTTCATTCTAATGCTTTATGCCAGTCTGCTTTCACACAGCTCCTGAATAATACATGTCTAAGGGGGAAGTCACACCAATGTATAAAATATATAAAATACTTTACTCTGGATGGTGATGGGAATACTGCTTGCATAGAAAAAACACGATGACCTACTTTCTTCAGAGCTCACAGTTGTTGTTTTTTTCTTTTTAAGTGCTCTGTCACTTCATTTTCCCTTAGAGAATCTCCCTCCTCTGTGCTCCTAAAGCTAATTGTGCACAGAGAACACTGACAAATATTTAAATCCACAAGATCACCTGTATGAAAAGTTGTGTATTTAAAGGTATAAACACATGCGGACTTAAAATTATTAGTCGTTCTTGAAAAGTCAGGGCAGTATTTGTCACTTTAATTCTCCTGTCAGCTCTCTGAGGTTCAGAGAGTAAGGCAGCATCGGTACTGTTCTCTCATAAAGGTTTCCAGAACCTTGTCCTTATAGGATCCCTAAAACTCTGAAGGGCTCGCAATTGGAGCTATTTATAAAGAAAGCATGTAATTACTATTTCTCCTTCCTTTGAATCTTGCCCGTATACTCAGGAAAGGCCTCCAGGAGCTCCTTATAGATACCTTCCAGCCCCTGTCTTTATAGGACACCTCCTTTTAATAAAACTGTTTCAGATTTTGTATATCATGTGCAAAACACTGAAGATGCATTTCCCTTTTTGTAGACCTGAATCAAGAAAAAAATCTCACTGCTTTCAGCTCAAGTGTAAATTTAATCATTTGGGACCTAAAATGGCTTGGTCTAAATTAGGCAATACAATATCTGTTTATTTTTCCAAACACAAGCAGCAAGATGAATATGTTTTGCAGTTTCTCAGTTTCCAGGGCCCTAGTGAATGACTCGTATTTTCAGTTTATTGTCACTAATATTAAAATGCTGCTCTAGCAAAACATCAGAGCTCTGATCAGGTTCCTGCGGTCATTTATCGTGTTTGAAATTATCACTGCATCCATCCTGTTGTATTTACAGTTAAAAGAGAAATTGATCACATAATCTAATTTTAATATTGGTAATTTCACTAACAGTTTACACTCTTTTCACTAGTTTTTAAAAAGTGTAGAGTTAATGTCTTTGATGCCCCTTCTATAAATACACATTTTCTTTGAACGTGTTCTGCATGCCTAATCCATCCCTTTGACAATGCTGTTCTGTACAAATACTCAACTTTCCAGCCATGCATTCAGGCGAGGCCGTTTATAAAACAAAGCTTTTGTTTTTTGTTTAGCATAATTTTCCACCTCTGGAAACAAGTGATATATACAAAAGAGCAATCTTTTTGTTGCTGGCCAGAAGAAAAATGTGTTTGTTTTGAGAAGGCAATTGGCTCACCCTTCCGTCAGCTTCTACTTGTACTGGTATCAAAATTGCTTTTAAATAACAGTCTGTGTTGATTTGTTTCTTTAAAAAACAGATTACAGGCAGATGCATAATTTTTTATATACATATATACTCAGTGTGATATATGTATACATATACATGTAAATAAGCAAAACTGTACATATACACATTTAGTCACTCAAAATCTCATGAGTAATAGCACCAAAGTTCTAGAGAAGTCTCTCTTTGTGGAACAACCAGCAGAGCAAGGCCAGTGTCCCTTGGAGGTGCACCCCTGGGGCAGGGCTGTAATCCCCAGGGCACGGGTGCCTTGCTCCCGAGGCAGGATGAGTTCTGCCAAACGCCACGCCCTGCAGAAGTAATTGCTGCTCCTTTTAATCTGCCTTGTCTCCAGCTTCAGAAAGAAGCGAGCCCACGGAGAGGAGGTGGTTTGATGTGTGAGCAGAACGAGAGCAGCCGCCGGCCGTTTGCGCCCCAGGGGAACCTCCGCGTGCCCCGGTCCATGGGCTCCAGGTCCTACTCTGATTCCGACACCATCCAGTTTGACGAGCGGTCGCTGTCCAAGCTGAAGGAGAGCGACCGGTGCAGCGCCACAGAAAACCTCTTTCTGGAGTCACTGTCTCTCGACTCCCCCGACGAGCCTGAGGAGCACCGCTCTCGGCAGCTGGAGCGGGAGAAATTCCTGACCGGACTAACAGAAGTATGAGCTCTTCTACGTTTTATCGTGCTGTCATGTCATCTCTTCTGTCAGAATCAGTACAGCTCCCCTGCTGTAGGAAGTGAGATATTGTGTCACAGGCACTGCTTACTGTTACCCAGTAGTAAATTTGGGATGGACGAGTTTTCATTCCTTGTTATGAGCTGATTAAACCAGTGTCAGTTCACCTGAGAAACTGGGAGCCAGCCTGAAGGTCCCAAAGATTACTTCATCTTGTAACCATTCATATTATGTATGAGAACTATATTTGACATAACATACTGTCTTAGAAGGTCTTCAATCTTTTCCAATTGTAAGTAGATACATATTTATGAAGAAACGTGGGCTTTACTTTGTTAGTAAAGCAGTAAGTGCTGTAGAGAGACACTTCTGATTGTTCTGACGTGGTTGCCTTCTGAACAGATCAGCATGAGTAAGTGAGATGAGACATTAAGAAATAAAGTTATTCATCAGCCAAGTACCTACCCTGAAGTCACACCACAAAGCTATAAAGATATAAAACACAGTGCTAAAAGATGACAGCGGGAAATGGTGAATGAAATCTGTGTCCTCTACCATGGCAGGCTTATTTTCATCAGTTCCACGTCTTCACAGTTTGTTTACATTGTTTCTGAATGAAACCAAGCGTCCCTATCCCTAAATGCCGGTACAAAACTAAAGGATCGAGAAATCAAGTCCTTTGAGAGAAAGAAGAGAAAAAGAGATTAAGATGGGCAAGAAGTGTGACTGTCCTTTGTGCATAGCTGTAGATAGCTATGTGTTCCAGTTAGATTTTCTTCCCTCAATGCCATAAGTATATTGGTGGCATTGTGAGGTCCCATATTTATTATTTCTTAGCTTTTTTTCATACATGTCCAAGTCCTCAGCGAAGAATGTTGGTAACACTGTCAGGGAACTAAGCTTTGTGCTTAATTTTGATTGCTGTTCCCATTCCTTCAAATTCAGTCTGATCTTCAGAGAAAATCTCTCTTCCCTTTTCTGTTTTTCAGATATTACCACCATTAAAAGAAAGGGTGGGCAGCAAAATTTGTCCTTGGTGATATTTGCATAGCTTCTTTCCTTCAAAGCATATTTTAGGGAAACCTGGGCAAAGTAATTCTTCCTCAGAGGGTTTGCTGAAGCGAGACTGATTGGAGTTTAATGAGTAGCTTAACTGAGGATGCAGAGAGGCAACTGCAGCTTGCTGGTTCTACCTTCCACTATATTTTCTTTTTGGTATGAAATGCAGTAAGCAGTCAATCCAGCCTTCACCCTCATTATGCATTCAGTTAGGTCAGATTTACTCTGCAGTAACTCCACTGAAGCCACCAATGTTATTCCAGAATTATACCACAGTGAATGCAGGGAGGATCAGTTTACCACTATTTTTTTTCCCCTGACCCAGGAAAGGTATTTGCTGAATTAAGCAGTGCTGTTTTTAAACAGTCCCAATTTGAAATGCATTTTGGTAACGTTCTTAATTTCATGAGATCAAATAAAATATATACAGTGCCAATGCTCTTTTTTTCCCCCTCGATCCTGTTTTGCATTCCCTGTAGTTTACTAGAAATGTAGGTAAACAGTTAGAATAACTGTTTACTACAGCAAATGCTTCAGAAGTAGCTATTTAAAACCCCAACTCATTATGGGAATTGTCGTAGGGAAATAACTGCCATAAAAACATCTTAATGCTGTTAGCAAGCTGTAGGTATTCCATGTATGAAACAAGCAAGTCTTCCTATACATTTAATGTACCAGATGTATGGAATTTCAACTGGTGCCATTTGTTGGTTCCTAGAAAATGTATAATGAAATACTATGTCAAAGAAACTCAATTTATATTTTAATTCAGCACAGCTAGGCCTCTAGCATAAAGTAGATTACCTCCACAGAAAAAAAAAAGTCACTCAAAAATACAGAGTCCAAACCAATATAGTGTGGGGAAAAGGCCTTTTTTGGCCTACATCTATTTGTGATTGTATGGGAATAAAAAAGTTCAAGGCTGTTGTAGATTTGGCATACAGGCTTGACCTGTGCAGTGTGTTATCCTGATGGGATTGCCCACTTTCCTGCCTATTTACAAACTGAGGAATATTCCCATTGGCACTTTAAAAATCTATATCCGAGAGAAAATCAGACACTTTTTAGAGCCAAACATTTCTGCTGCAACTAATGGGGAGTGAATGACAAAATACCCATATGCTGATGCCACCAACCTCTTTACAAATAACTAATCCTGCTTGTTTCTGTTTTCATTCAGGAGGAAGAAACACACAAAGGAAATCTTCAAAGGTGAGTAAAACTTACAGGGGAAAGCCCAGCAAATACTCAAACTGCTGGAGCTATAACTCTCTGCACCCAAGCCACAGGCCCAGGACATAGCCATGCCACCTCCTAAACAGCCTGCAAGCCAGATTAATGGATTTACCCAGGGATTAATTTGTCTCAGTATGCTTCTGTTCTACTCTGATTAACTTGGGCCACATTCAGCTGCCATGCACAAAGATCAAACTCTATGAAAGTGCATGAAGCTGCAGCTTACAGTGAAATCTATGCCTGCATTAGCAAGCAGTGCAGTATACACTGCAGACATCAATATATAGAGGAAAACACTTGGTGTTTCCCTCTATAAAAATTAAGTGCTGGGCACCTGATATGCTGCTGCATGTCAGGGATATTTTGCTCTGGACTAGTTCTGGTCTTATCCCATGGGTTGAATACCCACCTAACCCTAGAATGCATTAGACGTGCCTCTGGAGAGCATCTTCCAGGTCATTTTCATCCCAAAGGAACAAAGCCTTGCTCTCTGAGATTGTCCTCCTGATGCAAATCAGAGCATCTGACTAGGACATCCATTTAGAAATCGTACTCACCTGACACCCTAACAGAGACACACCCAAACTGCAGCAGGAGCTCTTGATTAAAAACTCGCAGTGTGACTTGGCTGCATCTTCTGGATCCATGAAAACCACTGCTTGCTGACTTCTCATCCACCTTGAGTTACCTCGTTGAGCCAACTCTGATAACTACACTCATTTGCATTTTTATTTAGTCCCATTCAAAAATTTTGATTTTTTTTCTTAAAACAAAGCAGTAAGATAACTCATCTGAATGCCTGTGATTTGTACAAATTAGTGAAATGCAGGAGCACCAAGAATTCAGCATTATCACTTACTTAGAGATTCCCTTAAGTTAAATTTCAGCATGAGCTCAACTCACCAAGCCAGTTCAATGTAGCAGCATTTCTGCTGGATGTCCCACATCACTGCACACCAGCTGTGCAGCCTGGGCAGTCTCAGGAGTGGGGGTGGACTTGATGATTTCCCAGCAGGTCAGAAATACTCTGCACTTGTTTTGAAAAGTGTGCCTCATATTTTCACAAACACTCATTTTCCATGAATGGTGTAATTCTGAGACGCATCCGACTGCTCCACATTACAGATATTTGCCATGCAGTAATCCATGAGAAAGCAGTAAATTAAGAACCTGTATAAATTAAGAAACTATTTGGTACTTTTAATGGCACATCAGATGTTTGTGTTCACAACTATTTCAGAGATAATAAAAGGGGACTTAAATGAAAGAAAGGGCTAAAGGAAGGAAAACTAGGATAAGGTTTTGCACGCAGGCGGTACTTGAGCGCTGGAGCAGGCTCCCCAGGGAAGTGGTCATGGTATCAAGCCTGCCAGGGTTCAGGAAGTGTTTGGACAATTCTCTCAGGCACATGGTGTCATTTTTGGGGTATCCTGTGCAGGGCCAAGAGTTAGGCTTGGATGGTCCTTGTGGGTCCCTTCCAACTCGGATCAGTCTATGATTCAATGATCGAAGTGGTTTTATATGTAAGCAGATAGTGAAAGTTAGGTTTCCAGAGCTTGCTGCTAAAAATAAGTTACTCTGTGACAATTTCCAGGCACATGAGTTACTCTCTTGTGTTCCTCTCTCCAGGGCAATGTCGGTTTCTTCCATGTCCGAATTTCAGCGCCTGATGGACATTTCTCCATTTCTACCAGAAAAAAATTTGCCTTCATCTGGCAGCAAAGATGATATAACCCCTCCCTTGTCTCCTGATGATCTGAAATACATTGAGGAGTTCAACAAAAACTGGGATTACAGTAACGCTAGGAACCACGGTGGGGCAACGGAGAAGCCTGCAGAGGGCTGGGCAGAAAGGACAGAAACTGGAAAAGCCGGGAATGATCCTGCTTCAGATCCATTCCAGGCATCCTCATGGTACCTCACCACCAGTGTCACTATGACCACCAACACCATGACCAGCCCGGAGCACTGCCAGAAGCAGCCAACCAGGAGTCACAGTGTAACTGATAAAATGGGAGTTCGGGTGTTTCACAGCCCCCCGGTCGTCCGTAGGTTCGATAACTCAGTGATAGCTGGCAGTGAAGGGAAAAACCAGGCTGAGCCAGACTTCCTGTTTTCTGTGACCAAAGCTATGGGGAACGTCACTGAGACAAAAGGTGCTTCCTCGGATATGTTTGGAAGGTGGTCTTGTGACCTGGCCAAACACCACAAAGATTTCCTGGAGAACGGTCTTCATCCCATTGAACGCCCTATTTGCACTACTGTGGGCTTTGCCTCACCCTTGCACACCTTGCAGATGTCCAAGAACATGAGTGATGACATGAAGGAGGTGGCTTTCTCTGTCCGGAACGCAATACGCTCCAATTCCACGGAGCCTCAGTTCAAGGACACGGCGTGCCAAACCAACGGCATGAGAACGACGGGGACGCAGACCACCCAGACCATCAGCGTCGGCTTGCAGACGGAAACGCTGCGCAGTATCACCAGCAGTCCACACAAGTGTCTGACACCAAAGGGGGGGTCCACGCCTGTCTCTTCACCATCCAGAAGTCTAAGAAGCAGGCAGGTGACCCCCGTCATTGAAAAGGTCCAGGCTAAGTTTGAACGCACATGCTGCTCCCCCAAATACGGCTCTCCAAAGCTGCAAAGGAAAGCCCTTCCCAAATCAGACCAGCCAAATAACCGGGCTTTGCCCGGCACGCCTCAGAAAGGATTCAGCGAGTCCGCCTGGGCTCGATCAACTACCACGCGGGAGAGCCCTGTCCACACCACTATCAACGATGGCCTGTCCAGTCTGTTCAACATCATTGACCATAGCCCCATCTTTCATGAGACCTTCCAAAAATGCCCCAGATCTGGCAGCCGGTCCAGGTCAGCAGAACCCAGGCCAGAACTGGGCACGTTGCAGGAGCCATGTACAAATGCCCGTGGCAGGTCACCCAGTCCTCTCCGGCTGGGGACAGAGACACAAAAGGAAGAAGGAACTGAGGTGACAAGTATTAGGCAAGACTTATCTGCTCCTCCAGGGTACACACTTGCAGAAAATGCTGCCAGGATCTTGAATAAGAAACTTTTGGAGCATGCCTTAAAGGAAGAGAGAAGGCTACCTTCACACAGCCCACCAAATCTTAGCAATGACAACAGCACAGGAGAAATTGTCAAAGTAGATCCAGGGTCCATAGAGGTAATGAGTTTGCTTGTTTTTCCTCCTATAGCTAAGTGCACTCTTCTTTGAGCAAATGTATTATGAGATCTCTTGCAGTCCTAGTGAGTATTTACAATGAATATCCTAGCCCTGTCCTGGTACCACCAGCAATTTCCAGTCATGAAACTTTGGATTAGTCACTGAAGAATGTATGGAAGGATTGAATTTCTATCCTGGCAGTTTGTTTGGCTTGAAAGCATCAGAAGAGTATTCTTTATGGGATAAAAAAGGGTTCTTCCCTGAATGGCTGGGATAAGGGTTTTCTGTCACAACATACACCACACGTTACAGATGCTCTAGGGACACTAGGTTTGAGTAAATTTTTATGCTGGATGGAAAGGTAGATTCTTTCTCCTACACAAGATTAGGTCTTAACAAGTTCATGTGAAAAATAGTCTCTACAATACCCTGGAGCAAAACTTCAGGGCCTTCAGCATATCTTTTCTGATTGTATCTGATTAAGTTTGGCTCAGGTCTGTGAATGTGATTGAATGGCATGGTGTTTGGTACCAACTGCTGCTGCCTCACAAAAATAACAAAAAAGCAAAAAATACATGTATAGCAAACTAATCTAGGCACATACCTATTTAGTGTTTAAGAATTCCTTGCTGATATTTTGTCATCAACAATGTAACAAGCATCATCTGTCTCAGCAAGTGTACCCAGATATCGGGGGTCAGTCTCATGTGCAACAGCAATCAACAAAACAAGGTGTACTGACAGATGAAAGCTTTCAGTTACCAGTATTTAAACCTCCTGGTTTTGGTGAACCTTTGAGAGCACTTGAATTTTTACTCTTAGGAAGCCTAGAAAAGCTGAATTATGCCCAACTCTTACATGCATATGTTGCCTTTCTGGTACAGCCTATGAAAAGGTGTGTGTACTGCTGGTTGGTGACAGTCCCCAGGGCAGAGGCAAATGCTCCTCATCCTCTCTGCCCTGTGCTGCCCCTTTAGCATCCCAGTCTTGGGGTGAGCCCTGACTCCAAGGAAGCAGCTCCTTGACACCTGTGCACCCCATACATCCACTTTGCCTTTGCAGGGCAGGCTCCTACTACCCCTGCCTCAGATACCTCAAAAGGGAAGGTTCAAACCCCGTTTTCGAACTCAGCTTTTGGCATGAAGGATTTCTGGGGACCTGAGCACTGAAACCTCTGGTCTGCAGTTGGCTTTGCCCTAGTGGGTGGTTCTCAATGTACAGTCAGTTCCTTTTTTGCAGGTACTGCTCAGAGGATGTGATCTTTTTTGCCAAATAGACAATCCAGACCTAAGGATATATTCCCTATGTGCAGTTTAAACAGATATAAGCAGGGAAGTCTTTACATTAAAAACAAACAAACAAACAAACATAACCACATGCACATTATAAATACTAATGAGTGAAAGTGATCTTTGTGCACAAACCTCAGAGTGAATAAAGGTGGGAAGCAGCCTCATTTATTTGACTTTTTCCAGCTATCTCTGTGTTTTGTCCTTAGTTTGAAATACTGGGAATACACTACTGGTCCTTATTAGGAAGTGTGTTTTGCTCTTACACGTTCAATTCAGCTTTGCCTTCAAGGTATCCCTGGAAACTCTTGATTTCCTCATGTATCTTTTAACTGTCTCAAATATAAGATTTCAAATATAAGTAGATGGATGTCATCCCACATCATCACAAATTGCTGTTGGCAAAACACAAGCTAGCGACGGTACCTGAGTTTGATGCACAGAGAGATTTGGGTCAATGCTATTTAGCAAAAACTCATTGCCCATCAAACTGGCAGAAAATTGCTCCTTTTTGTGAATTCTCAATATCTTTTGCCTATTTTCTTGAGTTATGAGCCCTAGAGCTAAGACTTGTTTCTCCTTGCAACTCCTACATGGCTGTTACGACTGTAGTTCAGATGCACAGGCTTTGTTCATTGGCTGGTCCTGGCATTTCTCAGGAATGTGGATTGAAAAGGAAACTGGTGGGCACTCACACAATGAGTTTGGCTTTTCCTAAGTGAGGTGGTGCTCTGGAAGATGTACTCAAGGGAAGCGTGGGTTCGCTGCTGAAAAAAACCACCCACAAATAAGTTTAGACTCTGCAGGTGCCTTGGGTTATTTGTGGATTACCCTGACTGCACAAATTACACTTTGTAAAAATTCCACTTAGCACATTTTGTACAAAGCCAGACACAGATGTTCAGGGAATTATGCTCTTGAAGGAGGCAGGTTTGTGCTTGGGGCAGCGCTGACACAATGCTTCAATCCTCCTGTAGATCCCTGCTCTGCTTCCCTCTCACCTGTTGGTTTCTGGCCAAGTCAAGTGCCCTTCTTACCACCAAGCGCCTTCTGGGTTCTGCAGCCATGGCATATTAATGACTTTTAAACTTGCATGCAACACCTGTTGGTGATTTTTACTTAATTTGAGCTTCTGAGTTGTTTAGTTACATAATTTGCTTCTATATTCCTGCTGCAAATACGAAATCTAGTTCATATATTTATCTATGCACATGTGTGTGTGCATGTGAGTGCATATGCATACAGAGTAGCAATAACTTTGTGATCTCTAACTTGCCCAGAGCTGCTTACAAGCAAATTCATACCCACCTAGTGTGGCCTACTAGTGTCTTATCCTGCTAATTCACTAAACTCCTATCTTACTTGCATATCATAGGATTTATACATTTTACTATGAAAAATGCAGATTAGCATTACCTAACTAACAACATAAGAGCTTTACAAATATTCTGCTTTTGTGACTAGCAAGGGTCTAGATTGTGGAGGTTACACAACAGTCCTGGACTGGGAGTCAGACTAATTTCTGGAGACAACACTGTGAAAGACAACACACAGAACCACAGATGAGAGAGCAGGTGCTGTATCCTCTGCTCACCAGGGCAAAGCAAATTGCCACAGGCTTGCCACTGAACCATTCAGCATGGGAAGGGGAATGTTGAAAATCAGGAAGGTGTTGTCAGAATTAAAGGGCTATTGGTTAAGCTTGAGTTTCCCATCCAGCATCACTGTTGAAGAGAAACAAGGGAGAAAGGTGAGGCAAATGGTTGTCATGAAACCTGAGCAATGTAAGCAACAAAAAATAAGTCATTTTCTTGCTTGTTAAAGATCTCCTAAGCAGAAACTCTCTCTTGAAATCAAATGAAGGGGAAAAAAATACAGCTTTATTCCTCTCATAGTACTGTGGTTTTTCCCTAGCCCAAACCAAGGTTGGCAAAGGATAACAGATATCTTTCTCTGCTGAGTAGAAATGTTTGATTTGTTTATTGCTATATCCACTTTTGAAACTGTGCTAGGGTTGTAAAAGGTTGGTTTGTTTGCTTCCTTCCTTTCTAAGTCTTTGTTCTGCTAGTGGCTTATCTTTTATTTTTGATTATTAGTTTCCCTGTGATAACACTGGTAACATGATCTGAATGAGTAGTAACATCGGGAGACTTCTTCCTTGCTGACATGAAATCTTCACTTAAAAAAAAAAAAATCGATTAAAACAGTTCTTTCCAACCTACTTGCTTTCTTTTTCTTTTCTGTCTGTTCTGTCCAGAACCAAACTGTCTTATTAACTGCCCCCTGGGGACTCTAACCCTGCCTGCCTCACTGCTGTAAGTCCTTTCTACCTTGTTTCCAGAGCTTTCTGAAAGCCATCATTCTTGAACATGTGGGTTAACAGAGGGAAATAAATGACCACAACTGCAGAGGTATCAGCACACACCTGACATCCCTGTGGGGCCCTTTGTATGTGACAGTCAGGAAGAGCTCAGGATAGGAGCTCATCTCCCATGTCCTGCAGCAGCACAGGCTGTGAAGAGGTCACACTTCAGTCAAAATTTGTGCTGTTGGGGTTTTTTGCGAAGCTTTTAAAAATTGGCAAAATTTAAGACCAAGACAAAGGCATTCAAAAATGTTGGGATGGGATTCAGATTTATGACAAACTTTTTACTTTTTTCTTTTTTTTTTTTTTTTTTTTTTCCTTTTTTTTTTTTTTTTTTTTTTTGACAAATGCACAGCAATGCCCACTGCACTTCTGGCTGCCCCAGAACAACTTCCCTCCAGCCCTGGCTACAGCAGCAGGTGGAGAGGGCTGGGAAGGAGGCTTCAGCACCAGCCTGTGGCTAAAGGCTAAAGCCACCTTAGCTCATTAAGCAGTTCTGGGCCCAGTTCTGTCCAGTGGCTGTGGTTGCCACAGTAGAGGGAAGACACTGTGCAGACATAAGCTGTGACCATCCGTTCTGCCTCAGAGAAAAGGGAAACCTGTCTTCTTTATTTATTAATATAGGCATAGCCATGGTGGCTGGGCCTGTTTTAGGAAATAGCTAGAAACTGAAGCTGAAATTATCTTTCCCATTTTCAGAGTTCAAGGCAAGAAGTGCTGCCTGTCCACCCACACCCCTAAGCAACCACCAAACTAAATTATGCACAGGTTATTTATTTTTAAAAAATCATTTCTAGCTATGACAGCTGCATGTAGTAAGGGAAGAGGGTTTTTTTCAAACCATTCTGCAGACTTTCCTTGTCATGGCTGGATTTCCACACTGCAGGTGGGGGTGACTGACTCAGCAGCCAGCACTTTATAAGATTATGCTGCCAGTCAGTTTTGGCCCTGGAGCAACATCCGTCACCAGTACAGCCTTGTGTGGTGCTGGGCATGTGCACATCACAGATAAGATGAGCTTAACCTTGCTGTTTGGTAAAAGCTGACCAACATCTGCGGGCATGCTGGAGAGAGGCTTTTGAACTGGGATGCAGCAGTGGAAATAAATTTTGTTATCGCTGTGCTAACTCTGATTTACTGCTCTGAAACTAGGATAAAGCAGCCAGGAGCAAGCAGCACTATAAAGATATCATTTTAAGCCTCCTTTTTGAAAGAGGCTAAGACAAAACCCTCAAATCTCATAGCCTCAATGCACTGTGCTGTGCTGCCCGTGACTGTTGCTGTGCAGATGGATTTCTCTTAACAAATCTGAGTCTAGTGGCAGCTTTCACAGACCATATGCTGCCCCAGGCACAATGGGATAAGGTGAAGTAAGGACACACAGTCAATCTTTTTTGTTAGCACCAATTTATATTTCAGCCTTACTGCTGTTTAGCAAGGGTTGTGAAGTTTATGGCACAGAGATAGGGCAGGGGGTGAGGATGCAGAGAGGAGGGGGTGCAGGCTGAGGCGCTCTGCGAGTGCCGAGGGCAGCTGGTCATAACTCTTTCTCTAGCATTGGTGTGCAGCTGTAGATCACTCCATTGGCTGCATGCTGCCCAAAAGCACCTGGGTTGACCCTTCACTGAGGCTGCACTCAATGCACTCTCTCCAAAACTCTCTGGTGTCACCAGCTCCATTTCTCATACCTCAGCTCTGTGTCTTCAAAACTGGTCTTTCTGTCCTATGACATTCATGTTTGGTCTTTCACTGCAATTGAGAAGTTCAACGTCGTATCACTTTGTTTGTTCACTGTCAATCACATCATGTTACCTACTCCAATATCCTCCACCCTTAGTCACTCTTCTCCTTCTCCATGTGAAACGGTGTGCTGAATCCTGGCCTCCCTGCTGCCTTGGTATCCCTGTGCCTTACCGTGCCAGAGCTTTTCCTTTGCATTGCGTCGTTTTTGGTCTCTCTCTTCATTTATCACCAGTTTGCATTCTGACTTTGGGTTTTACCAAACTCCCCTGAACATTCCAGTGACTGCTGCTTGGTGTATACATTTCTAGAGGCTGGCAAACTGCTCTGATTTGCTTTTATAAATTGCAGAGTATGCAGTGAAATTCGTAAGTTTGGCTTTGGCCCTATGAGACAGACTTGCTTCCACAGTCACTCATCTTGATGTAGGGAGCATTCAGGGCAAGGCAGGAAGTGCAGCTGTACTTTGAGCAATGTCCATGAATATTAGAGGCAACTTAGCGCCAGGGTGAAAAATCACTTACTGCAGATTGTTTCTAATTGCAAAGGCAATCTAGCCAAGCCAGAAGAGTGGAAACTTGGTGAAGGAATAAAATTTCCAATTTCTTCCGTTTTTGTGAATGTTGCCTTTAACATACAGTACTCTGAACCCTGTAATTCAGGCTTCAGCAGCTGGCAGTTGGAAGTGGTGTTGCAGAAAATGAAATCTGTAGGTAAGCCTCATCTTTAACACAGCTGGAGATCATAACTACTCCTGTAGTCATTATTCTGTGCTAAGAAGTCTCCTGCATGTCTGTCTGAATTCTGAAGGAGAAAAAAAAGAGACAGAGGTTGATTTTTCACCCCTCTTGCAAATGCCGAACCTGGCCTTTCTATGCCAGGTCATCACTTAAAGTGTTGAATAGCGGATTTCCCTGAATTATTATGCAAATGTACTTTTCAGCTCTTCTCTTTCTAGCACCAGGAGAAATAGCAATTGGAAGTTTGTCAGCTACTCCAGCTCACCCTCCTTCTTTCATTGTCTCCTTACCTGTTCCATAAATCATGGGCACACACGCAGATACCTGGAGCCCACACGCAGCCGCGTGTTCGCCGCTTGCTTTTGCCCCACGCCATGACACCTGCTTAGCTTTAGTTTGACGGGTTTGTTTCTTAATTCTTCGCGCATCCCGGGGGTCTCCGATGCAAGTCGCTAACCGCTGTTTTGCTCTCTTGGCTGCCAAGGAACTGCCTTGTTCTGCACTAGCCCCGTCCCTCCAACCCTGCTTCTCCCGGCCAGAGAGACCAGCGAAGCGGCGCCCACCGTCACGATGGGCCTCACATTCCCCTACTGCCTCACAGTCGCAGTCCACCGGAGACCTGACTTCCTCAGAGGAGCGCGGAAGCGAGGAGCTGCTGGCAGAGAGCCCCAGCCAGGGAGGCGAGCCGGCCTGACCCCGCACGGGAACGGGCCGGGCCACCGCCCGCCTCCGCCAGGTCGCCCGCCAGCCGTCTCTGCCACCAAGGAGGGAGGTCCGCTTGGAGAGGTCAAAGAATGTTCTCAGACACAGCTGCTGAATGTCCGACCTGGGAAACAGAGGTGTTTCTAGAATGAAACAGTTAATGTGCCTGTAATAACTTAATTTTTTTCATAGCTGAGAAAACTATTTTTGTCTCCATCTTTTCTACATACAGTATATTAACAAAAACGAAACAAAAAAAAAAAGGGTTAAAATTATATAAAGTAAGATTTAAAATAAAATATAAATTAAGTTCTAAGGGAATTTGAATACGTGCTCACGCTCTCTCCAAATACTGACTGCCTTTTGGTTATATTTGCACTGTTACGTTTTCAGTTTTGGTTTTGGGTATTTTGGGTTGTTTTTTTTTTTTAATTTCATGTAAAACTAGGGTCTTAAGTTAATTTTATTCTATTTTAATGTCAGTGTTATCGGTTTTTAAAGGTAAGGTTCTTAAAGATGCTTCAACTGTCTGAAGCGATACCTTTTAAGTAGTGAAGAAAGCCATTAAGCTCGTTCACTAGACTTGTAATTAATTGAGATGGAGGGGAATACAGGTAAACACAAGTAAATGTGTAAAAAAAAAAAAAAAGAAAAGAATGCCTCAGAAAGTCTTACAGAGTTAGCTGTAAAATACACCTACAATACTTGACTTGCATGCCTCTGGGTCCTCGCACTTTAGTGCATGTACATACTGCTACTGTACCATCACATAAATGTGAGTCAATCTGTTTCACTGTAATATTGTTGTGAATTTACCTGTACTGTACTTTTATTGTTGGTATTCTTGCATTGACTATACAAAAAAGAGTTTTTAAATTATTGTTAGCAGTTCAACTGGCTATGTACAGCGTTTACTGAGAACTTCCTTCGTTTTGGAAAAACCATGGAAATCTCTGGGCATACTAAATTGTAACTGGTCTTGTTTAAGAGTCTGTTGGAGACCATGTGAAGTGGAAATAAAACCCTCAGTATTTACAAGCTGCTCGAGTGCTTCATAATGTTTTTTTTATGGTGGTACTTCCCAGGTTCATTTAACTGGGGGAAATAAAAGCCCCTGAACTCCTCCTTTATTCATAAGGGAAGAAAAAAGGCTTCCTTATATGAAATAAATCACAGCAAAACCAAATATTTTGCTGTGCTCCACGGACTCGTGTGACACTGGATCAGACCGTGGGAAGGTTCTGAATTCCCTCCCTGAACTCCACAAAACATCTACTCACAACAGATTGTAGGACCCACCTTCTCAGTTTCTCTGAGGCCCTATGGCTTGTTGTTTTCTCACTCATGGCAGTGAACACCAGCCAGCTAAATGGAACACCAGAAATACGACGTGTCCAGTATTAATCTCAGCTTACATACCATCTGCATACACACAGAGACCAATAAACAGGGCTTTTTGTAAAACTGAAGGCTAACAATGAGAAGTAAATGCAGCCAAGAATTCACGCTTCTGAGAGGTGGAAACCTCTCAAGCTACTTTGCCTAGGACCATCTGTTTGGCCACATGCTTTCTCTGGAGCCCCAGAACAGCTCTGACTAGTTATCCTATTGCTGAACTAGCTCATTCCCGTTCTGTTTTCTTAGCTGAGGTTTTCTGAGGCTCATTTGTTGAAGAGCACCATCTGGGCTCCCTAGAAGACTTCCTGGTTAGCTCTGTCAAGAATAAGCCCTTCACATCCCATCCTGCTGTGTCACAGCCTGCTTTCTAGGAAGTTAATTCAGCTGCTGGATAAGAACAAACTCCCTGTCTCCCAAATCACAACCAATTTAGGTCTGATTTGTCCAGTATCAGGCAGGGCTGTGGCTATTGACCCAGGGTCAAAATGTCCACCTGTGTGTCATCATCACTAAAATGGCCCCTTACCAAATGGGCAGGGCAGTGACTGAACAGTACTGTTCTCTAATGGCTCTCTGGTGCCACAGTCAGAGCAAGGGGTGTCCAGTGCCAGTGTGGAGCAGCAACACTCATGTTAGTGATAGCTGCCCTCCCAGCTGCCTCCAAGCCTCACTGCTAGCCTTTTTCATGAGTTAAGCATAATCCCCAAGTCTGAATGCTTAAAATTGTCCATGGTGGCCATCCTGCTTGCTTGAAAATCTTCCTCCTGCAACACATTGCTGCATTGTTGCACTAATTTTGGTTTGGGAGTGGAGACAGGAGTACATGCAAGAAGTGTTTTGAAGGTGAACCACAAGAGTCACAATGATTATTGGAGAAGACTAAGCCACAGCTGAAAAATCCTTGTTTGTTTTCAAAAATTGCCAGTAGTAGCTTTGCAGGGATAAGAGGGAGATTGCTGCTTCCTTAAAAGTTATTTCTCCTTGATGAAGTAATTGGAAGTTGCAAATGAACGAGCAATGTTGACAACCGGCAAGTAAAAACGATGTTCTGTTTCTTGTGACAGCTGTAATTTTTTTTAATGATGCACCAGAAAATTCAGGGCACTAATCTGTTACTTTGATGCCAGGAGATGATATTTGCCTTTCAAGTCAAGGATACACCAGTTTGCAGAAATAGCTTCTGGCCATCCTGAAGATCTGCAAGGATAAGCAGCAGCCTGTGGCTTGACAGGTAAAGTGCTTCTGAAACAGCAGGAATCACTGAAACAAAAGTGAGAGAGCAAGCAATAACAAGGACAAGGTTAAGCACAAATCGAGATTCTGTGGGCAATCTTAAAAAGAACAACATCAATTAAACTTAATCTTCTTTCTAGTCTAATTAGTGAATACAGTGGCATTGAGAAATACCCCCTGTTTCTACTGTCTTTTGGAAACAACAGGGGTTTTCTCTTCCAATATAGCTGCTGGTGGGTTTGGGACATTCCTACCCACCTTCACATTATTCCATCATGCTCCATAATTACTTACATAAATCATAAAACAAAGGACAAGTCTCTAGCCCCTCTGAAGTCCTTTTAAAATCTTCTGAGAGAAAATGAAAAGCCTTTTTAGAAAGTCTGCAGCTCAGTGTCTGTGGCATATCCGAATTACTGCCTCATGAATAATCAGGGCAGGAGAAGCCTCACAGATTAGTACCCAAGTTAGTGTAAGGGGATGTGACTAGTCTGTCACAGCTTTGTTTGGTAAGGCTGAAATAGGCAGATTTCACCCAGGGGTTTGTGGTGCCAGAGATGATGGCCTTGGGATGTCACCTGCTCCTGCAATTCAGAGGGGATCAGGAGCAGGACTGTGACCTGTGGCATCCCTCCCAGTCCAGACAGCTTTTGAGGTGGCTGCAGCACCCCAGGGTGATGCGGTGTCCCTCATGTCACAACACTGACATGTCCATGTGGGCACCCTGAGGAGGAGAAGTCACCCCTTTCTCCCACTTTACCTCCTGCCTCTTCACAGTGATGTGCCTGTGGTATGCTGCCTCCTCTTTACACGCCAGGGAGACATGGGTATATACCAGGGGCAATGGTGTACAGCCTCTTAACTCACTGACCTGAGCTCACAAGGAAATACCCCAAACTGGACAACCTGGCAACACCACACCTGTGGTGTGCCTCAGTGGAAAATGACCAGGCTTAGACCATCCTTTCCCATTACCCTTTTCCCTTCACATCCTCCTCAGCACCGAGGAAATCTCCATGACCATACAGCTCCCCAAGGCATGCATTTTCCCCTGATCCCTTCCTTTCCTGGGCATCTGAACCACCAAGCTCCTCCATGGTCTCTTTGGAGGTATCCCATTTCTCACTCACTCCCTGTTCCTCAGTTTTAACTTTGTTATATGTAAATCATTGCAACCTGCTGGAGTATTATTAAGCTGCTGAGTACATATAATTTTCATACAAAATTATAGTTATGTCTTCAGTCTCCACACAGCCCAGCCTGCTTTGCAGAGAGGTTTAATAGCTTTGAGCAAAGTCTGCTTCCCTTCCCTGTTATCATCTCTTACCCATCATGAGTATGAGACATTGTGCCTTACGTTTGGGTGAAAGATGTTACTGCCTTGCTATAGGTGTCTCTAGAATAAAAGACTAGCATCTGTTGCTGAAAATCACTTTTTATTCCCTATCAGAGCAGATTTAGGACTTCTCTCATTATTCAATCTTCTCTTTTTTTGCTTTTTTACGAACGCTTTATGGGGACCAGTCTTGTCATCCTCTGGAAAAAATATGTGAGAAATCCTGAGAGCACTTGGTGATTTGGGCAGGATCTCACCAAGGAGGGAGGGATCAACAGGATCAGCAAAGTCAATGCAGACTCTCATCCTGAAGCTGGCCTGAAACAAGGTGATGCTCCATATTGAGCAACAGTTTGGAGGCAAAGCTGGGGCTGGGGCTGCACAGGCCCAAAGTAGCTCCTCAGAAGTCCCTGGTTTGGCAGCCAAGTCCCTGATTTGACAGCCATCACTTGCAGGTTAGAGCTGCAGGAGGTCAGGAGGTGGGTGGCAGAATATTCCCTTTTTCGGCACAGGGCCTAGGGTGGTAGACTGAGGAGAGAAGGTCATAGAAAAAGAAAAAAAAGCAGTGTGTTTGGCAGCTGCAAGTAGATGGATATCCGAATGAGGAGAAGAAAGAAGGTGGTTTGGATATTGAGTTTTATACGTCTCTAGATGGCAACAAGCCTGGCTGAGCAATGTAAGCAGATACTGCACTAAAAGGGAAGAGTGCTGTTAGGCTATGAAATGTGAATCCTATTAAATCTCAACAACAGCAAATAGCAAATTTTATTTTGTCCTTTTAAATCCCTAGGTTATTTGTTTGGGGTTTGAGGGTTTTTATATACCATAATGATATTTTTTAATTTCTACAGTAAGACTTTAGACACAAAAATGTCATGGACTCAGGTACTCTCCTAATCCTCCTCCTGCTCCTCTCTCCCACTGTGATCCCTCTGGATTAGCCTGCAGAGGAGAGAGCTGAGTGCAAATGGATAGGCTCATCCCACAGCTTTGCTCAGCAGGCACCTCTTTCTCACTGAGTTGGTTGGAACCAGCCTGGCTCAAAAATATTAAGCCCTGCCGTAATGGATAGGGCATTATTCTGGGGTTGAAAAAATTCCCACTTTTACATAGGAGATGAGCAGTCCATACATTTTAGCTATTAAGAACTGCAGTGCTAAGTGCTTAGCAATTTAGAACATAAATCTCATTGATTTTCTGCTCAGGGAGGGGACTTAAGCAACTAAAGACATTTGGGGAACTTTCATCACAAATCTGACTAGAGCTGACTAAATCAGAGCTACAGCTCTGACTAGAGCTTCAATGTGTTTGTCTTTAAAATACAGCCTCAATTCCTAATGTTGTCTGGGAGAAGACATGTATTGTGTTGTTCCTCATTGCATTTTCTGCACTCTGCATTGGCAGGACTGAAAAAAAATTCACTTTGCATATATGAATGAGAGGAAGAACAATAAAGGCCATGATTTTGTCACAGCTATTTCCATGACAAAACCAAAGACTTTTGAGAGGGAGTTTACTTACTAGAATGTCACTGTGGTTTGTCATGGAAATCACATTTCAGACAAAAAACAAAGCCCTGGCTTCACAAACTATCTGTGTTCCTCTTAGTCTGTGATGCTTCTGAAAACACCTCTGCTTCTATGTACACATAAAAATGTAAGTTAAATATGTTGCACAGACATCTTAGGTGTATTACAAGTAGGTTCTGATGTGTACTCTTATTAAACAATTTTTTTTTTTTTTAAGTAATAGGACCATTAAACAGTTGGAAGGAAAACAGCAATAAGAAGTAGGTAAAGACAGAGCCCCTGGAAGCCAACACCCTGAACTGTGTTTGGTAAACAATGAGTCTCATTCTGATCTCCTGGGAAGCAGCCCTGGACCTGTGCCTTGGCTTTAGCAAACCTGGAGTGGTGTCACTTTCATGGGAGGACACACAAAAGGACAAACCTGGCCTGTCTAGAACACTGACAGCATCTCTCAGCAGCAGTCCACATTTGAGTGACATTGAAGCTCCAGCTGATGAGCTGCACTGTGCTGGGCTTCTCCCAAAAAGCCTGGGAGCCTTCAGCAGGACAGACTGGCTTGCCAAGCCAGGAGTCTTGAAGAACACAGTGACACACTGTGGAGGACACACGGTGGGACATTATTCCCTGAATTATGCAACATTTTTCACAATAAGAACAGAAGCAAAATTATTCAGAAACTGCAGCACGATGGGATAACACCTCCTCAGGTATGTGGGTTACTTTTACTCAGCAAATAATTAGTGCACCTTCCTAGCACAGAGCTAAATTATTTAGCACTCAGAATTTCCTCACTTAGAAGAGTCTGCCTGAGCTCTTGGTCAGCAGGTCTGGTTTAGGTGACCAGCAGCCCCCCTGACCAACATCAATCCTCTGTGAAGAGCTGGGATAACCTCCACTTGCTCTCTCACAAGCACCACTTAGCCCCTGCCAGCTCCCAGAACCAGAACTTGCTTATTTAGCTAGTCCCCTGCCAGGGTTCCTGGTTTCTCCAACAGGAGCTATTTACCCTGAAATCATCCCAGTGCAAGCACAGAATATTCTTCTGGTGCTGGTTCTTCAGGTTAGGCAGAGGCAGCTCTGAAACTCAAATGGAGACAGAATGGGGAATGGAGTGAGGAACTAGACCACTGTTACCTGAGGCCACTTCTGACCTGAATGGAAAAAAGAAAACACACCACCCTACACCAAAATTAAATTATCATTTGAGCTACTTAGCAAGTTAACTAAATTGACTGTGACCTACATACCAGAAAGCTTTGGATATGTGGAAATGCTTCTTTCCATGGGAGTCAGGTCACTCAGTAAAATCTAGTTTTAAAATACACACACACTTTTCTGAAGCCTCTATTGATCTTGCAGCAGAAACAGCCAATCTGAAGAAGCAGTAGGGCATTTTTAAACCTTGACATCTATTAGGTCAGGCCTGCAATGGTTTTAGTCTCTTGTCAGGGTAGCAGACAATGCTGACAGATGAACTGATTAGGCTTGGTGCACGTTGCAGTGCAGACACAGTAATTACAGCCTAGAAACAATCATTTAAACTGAAAATAATGTATTACATGCAGAAGGTTCATTGCCAGCTGCCTAGAGGCAGCACCTCCACAGCACCTATGCAGAAGTAAAACACATCTACCAGCACATTGGGCATTAAATCTTTCTAAAAGTACATCAGCTAAAGACCAACAGCTGATGTAGTCACAGAAGATAACACAATTAAATACATATTTTGAAAACAGTCTCTTAAAGAAAGATGGAAAAAGAAGCATTGATTTGTCTGTCTGCCTGCCTGTCTCTCTCTCTCTTTAAAACAGAAAGCCTCTTTTATCTTTTTAAATCTATCAATGTATATGTGTATATACAGAGGTAAAACCAGACCCCTGCATGGTCAGATACTTTGCATGATCTATAAAGTGACCTTTTCCACAACAGAGTGGAGGAGATGTTCTTTAGACCAAATAGACTTCCCCAGCCCTCTTAGTATTTTCTTTTATCCCATATCAGCATCACACAACTTTTAACCACAGACTGCTGCAAACCTGGTCTTTGGAAATAGAGTCACCACACAGTATTTGCTCTGCTGTTTTTAAACAGTATTTGTGTGCAAAAGCTCAGCTCACATTAAGAAGAGAAATACAATACAGAGCTTTAAAGATAAGTTAAATGGACAGTGAAAATTGGCCTTTAATCTGCTTAGGAAGTCTTTGTGATTAAAGTCTAGCATTTTTTTCTGTGCTAATGAGGGACTAGGCAAGATGGTGACTGAAGAAATGTCTGGGGAATAACATATAAGCTATGGCTGGTGTTGTTGTTTTCTCTTTTCTTTCTAAATCATTTACTTTGATAAATTTTGGATTCTTTCTGTATCAGTTCATCAGATGGAGCATACAGACACAATCAAAAGATGCATACGTAGGCTTTCAACCTCCATCACGGTGAGCTCCCTTTTACCAGCAGGCATCTGAGTGTGCTACCACGTAAGCAAACCTCTTTTGATGCATGTTTTATGCAAACAAGCCTTTGCTTTAGGCAGCAGCAGGCCACGAGCTGGCACATACATCAAACAGCATGCAAATCCTTCCCCACCAAAGACATGGTTTATAGCGTGCCATCAGATTGTAAAAATGTAAAACATCTGATAAATTCTGTAGGGCCATGGCACAATGGCTCTTTAGAACAGGCAGGCATTGCTTTCACAGAGCAGATGTTTTGCAAAGCCTGCCCTGGAACACCTATGCCATCAGCTGTATATTCAAAAGACATAAGAAACAACGATTAATCGTCCCAATGCTTTATGGATTAGGAAGCAGAGGGAATGGGCACAAATCTTAGATTAAACCAAATTAACTGGAGTTTAGATTATTAACTGATTTTCTGGCCACTAGTTTTAGCAGCAAGCTAAAAATAACATTAAGAAGGCACTAGTGTTCACTGGGAGGTTTTGAAATGTTCAAGGGCCACCTGATTGGAACAACTACATTGCATGGGAAGGTATCTCTTGAGGTAGAGCTGCCCTCAGTTATCCCAATGTTTTCCAAACGAGAAACAGGAATGGAACGTTATGTCCCAAATGAAACCAAAGAGGTTTTTTTGTGTGCTCACCTCCTCTGAAAATGTTGTTATTAGAAACAGACACCTGAAAATAATTTCCCCTCTTCTACTCAGTCTTGCCACTCTTACCACTTCAGAATTTAAACACTGTCATGCTGTGGTTCAATAAGCAGCATGAGTAACACCTGTCTCATAAGGTACCTGCTCGTCCTCTCCCTCGGGAAAGACAGTGGAGACTGCTTTTCTTATGCATACACACCAAAAAATGTGTAATTACACAAGCACACACACGTCCATGTGAGTTTGTCAGAGAGGGTAAGGTGAAAGCAAGCGTGGCTCAGACCTCGGACAGGGAATGCTGGGGTTCACTCTGCAAGAACAGGGAGGTCAAGGCTTAGGAAGGCCCCCAGAAGGGGCTGCCCAGACACATCTCACCCTTCCTGGATACACCACAGCTGTGTTGGGAAGGTGTTCATTGTCTTTAGCAGTATAAACAACCAGACACTTCTGGTGACTTCTGTGACTGAGTGGTTATGGAAAATTTGAGTCTTCCATGAGTTTTAGCTGTAGCTACTACATACAGTCCCTGGTAATGTGGACCCAATGAGCTTGACCAATTATCATAGACCAGGATTTCTTAACAGTTTTGAGGAGTTTTGTCTGTATTACAGCATTTTACTGGGAACTTGTTTTCATAGTAGTGTCTGTTGTGCTGGAGTGACCTCAAGAAGAAGAAGCCATTTCCTTAGCATAGGACGAAATTGTGGTTATAATTAAATTTGAGCAAGTAGAGGCAGGAGAAAGGAATTTCTTTGTCTTTCTGTTTTTGGCAGTGAGAAACATATTCACAGGGAGCTTTTTGTAACTTGGCCTCTTTGAACAGGGAATATCAATAGCCATTCAGGAAATACATTAATGCAGTAGCTGTGCTATGGCAAGAAGTTATCAGCTTCTAGTTATTGCCATAATGCAGGCTGGGTGCCCTTTAGTTGGCTGTGTCCCATGACTGAACACAGGAATGCTCTTGCCCATTTTTCTAGATGTGTGTGCTTTCTGTGAAGATGAATTTGTATTTTTTTTTTTTTTTAACTTGGATGGAAAATCCAGCAGTGGAAATGGTACTAATCCAGACAGCTCAGCAAGTCTGAGCAGAAGGGGTCAGGCAGCATCACAGAGAAAATAAGTGACAGCAAACATAAGAAACTAAAACCACTCATCCAAATTCCAGGGGCCAAGGTGAAGGACTCAGCAGGACTGTGTCTGACTGTCAGCCTGTTTTCTATCTGAATTTTGATACTGGCTTCCCTGCTCAGGTTCTATATGAGTTCAGGCAGTGCTTACACAGCCATTTGCTCCTTGGGAACGTATGGAAGTTTATTTGCTCTCCTGTGATGGTTGCTGTTCTTCCAGCTGAGAAACTGAGGCATTTAAATGTTAAGTAATTTACTTAAGGAGATGCAGTAGGGCTTGGAAAGCACCCAGTTCCTGTTTCTTACTAGACTGCATTGAGTACACCAGGCTGTCTTTCCAGTGCATCAGTGGCAAGGTTTAATAGAAGTTTCCAGATCCTGTTTTTCCATGAGGCAAGAAGGGGCCATCAGCCTACAGAAGGTGAGCCTGCAGGAGGAGAGCATCCTCTGGTGTTACGGAGCTGGTGTCTTAGCATTGCCAAATGATGTAGTTGATAAGTTCCTTAAGGAAGTTACTGAGCCTCATCTCATACTGCCTAAAGCTTCACCAGTGAGAGCAGATGGAGTCTTACAGCCACAGACATGACCTCCAGCTGCTGCAGACCTGGACTGGATTCCTCTGGGCTGCACCATCCTGTTCAAGGTGAAACTGTCCAGAGACCAACTCTGGGTGCTGCTGGGCTGCCTCCATGAAGACAGCAGCTCTGGCTGCAAGGATCCTGGCCATGGGCTTTCCACTGCTGCCTCACTCGAGCTCCCCAGAGGCAGAGGGGAGAACCTGCCTCCCATCAGGCTGGTGTGCTGCATGGTTGGTACACAAGGAAGAGTGAAGCAGGATGAGCAGGGCAGCTGGAGTGGGTGTATCCAACAGATCTGCCTCCATTTATGTTTCCTGCTTTTGCCCAAAAGGACAGCACAAAAGGGCAGCATCATAAATACCACATTTTAACTGTTTTCCTAGCAGAGTGTGAAATATGCATGTGCCTTGACTACAATCATGGAAAATGCCTTTCAGTTCAGCCCACATTTTTGAGGATTTCCTGGGAGTTGCAGGTGGCACTGTGCCATATTGAGGGATTTAAACACAAATAGGAGCTGGTCTCGGTGGTAAGTGAGGAACATGGATCCTTACAAAATATGTTGCTTGCAGGCATGTTACAGACTCACAGTGACATCAGTCTCAAAGGTGGTGCTGGCCTCCTGCCACCACTCAGCACATCTAAAGGCCAATTTGGCAAGGAGCAGGACATTGTGTGGAGCTGCTTGTACAGCAAGTATGGTACTGCAGATTGGGAAAATGAAATCTAGTATCACCTTGAACCATTTCTTTATGCTTCCTGCCCTGAGAGTGGGACTAGATCTGAATTTAAAGGAAAAACAAGGAACAAAACAAAAAGGTCAGCTTTGTTTAATGCCACTTCTAGCTCTGTGGGTAGCACCAGGTTTTCATCTGTGCCCAGAAGCTTTGCTTATACTCTTTTGTGGTGGGAACCAGCACAGCAAAGCAGCTGGGACAGGCTTTTATTGCGCCGCTGAAAGAGCCTTGAGTACCTGCAGAGCCCTCCTTGCCAGTCTGTCCTTACTGAGCACATCAGGGCCTGGCATGTAAAAGGAGGATTCATGTAGTGCCTGTTGTCTGCTGAGCACTGTGAAACCACTCCAGCATCAACTCTCTGGGCACTGGGTTCCTCTAGAGGGAAATGTAGCAAAATGTTCTCGGAAATCCAGTGCTGTTCTCAGAAATGCATGAAGTTTGCTGTTAGCAGTATCAAAACATCAAATGATACCTTCACACATTCTCAATAAGAGCAGGGCACAATTTTAAAAGATAAAGCATTCTAAAGAATCCTGGTATGTTCATGGCCAAGCAGCTTGGCTATGACATTCTAGCCTTACTCTCCTTTAGCATCAAGAAGAGGAGCCTATTTTCTGCCTTAAAATTTGAGAAGGGCAGAAAGGTCACGGGTTTAGAGCACTGTTCTTCATTATACATAATTTTGCTCTGTTTATTGATAGTTGAATTTTCTCCACTCCTCTCAAATGTCACCCTCATATTTTTTTCATAATTCTTCATTGAAGTCTTAAGCACTCAAATTATAGATAGAAACCACGGCAGATATGGAATATCATAGATTGCATCTTCCTCTCCTTGTGTGATTCAGTAACTTTGTCCAGTTACTCTGCTTGGGCTCTAGAAGTATTGGTAATTCTGTAATTTCTTCACAGAAGCTGAGTCCCTCACATAACTCAGCTTCCCTTTCTTACGTGGTCTTGGGCCCCAATTCTCCAGTCCCCATGTACATAAAGCACATGAGGGATTTAGCAAGGAAGAGGATATGGGATCAGGCCCTGGCAGCATGCAGAGCATAAAGAAATTGGCTCCCACTGGGCCCCCAGCTGGCAGCATTTACAGCTCTGTGGCTTTCACAGCAAAGTGATCCCTGTGCCAGAGCCCAGAAACAGAACCCACTCCCTCCCTGCTCCTGCTGAGCAGCAGTGTAAGGGCAGAACACAAAGCTGCTGGGGCCTGAAGGATGGCATTTCAAGGTGCCTTTGAGAGTGGCATCCAAACTACTCATCAAAGGTGTCGTACTCCATTTTTCATTACATTTGAAAAGAAGAAAGTCTACGTTAACTCTGCTAAGTGTCCAGGTAAAAAACAAACTGAACCATCCCATGTGTGGGTGCATCTGAAGCCTGTAGCTTATCTGGCATTACTTGATAAAGAAGAACAGCACAAGGATTATGGTGATGAAGGAGTACTTCTACCTTCACAAGCTGTGCAGACAGCTGAGGAAGCTAAGAACTTAGCAGATACCTTCCTTGGCAGCTGTTCTTCCTCCCAGAGAACACCCTCTGCCCATCCACAGGTGAGTCCCTCTTTCACATTCTGACAGAAGATCAATGACTCTCATTCTTAGCAGTTTCTTGTTTCCAGCCAAAGTTTCAGTTGTTGCTGTATTCCACTCTTTACCAAAACACAAATGTTTCAGATCGAGACCAAGACCCTGGCTCATGCCAGACATTTTTACTGCTTTTAAAACTTTGGCCAAAAAATATATTGCAAGGCTTGATCCTGCTGGCAACTTCTGAAGACATTTATGTATGCATCATTTATTATATACATCTATGTAAAACAGCCCATGCATGAAACTCTTTGCAGAAATTACTCTGCTAGTTGCACTGAGAGTCACCAAAGTGACTCAGGCAGAAAGTCCAACCCAGATACTTTGACTCAGTGCCATTTCTAAGGTCCATGTGAATAGGAAAATGAAGGCACAGAAACCAGAGCACTGCCAGCCACTGCAGGAGCTCCCTTACAGATAGAGAGCAAAGATTGCCCAAGAGCTTCTTTTCTTCCATTTCATTCCAAAATGTACCCCTAGGTACAATTCTTCCCCTGATTTTCATCATTCTTAAAATCTTGGATTTTGCTGAGAGGTATTTCAGAGTCAGAATCAACTTTTCTGACTTTTCAGGCTTCCTGTTCCTGTCTCCTACACTGCTCAATGTCTAACAGCTTTGCAGTATGTCATACTACAGATTGCAATAAAAATGAAGGTAATGGTAAGGATGCATGATAATACACTGCAACAGCAACAGTTTTTCTATGGTTGGGCCATTAGAACAATAAATATTTGCTGCCTTGGGGATGGAAGGTTTTCTGTCTAGAGCACAATTTTCCTGCTTTTATACTAAGTAAGGTAATGAATTTTAACTTCCACTGGAAAACAAAATAGTTCAAATCATTCTTGCCATCAAGGAAAATTGAGAAAAGGCTTTGAAGAGCAATATCGGTTCTAAACGTCTTAAGCAGTGGTAAACAGCAGTCCTGGTTTTGCAACCAGCTTTTCCAAGTAAGAGTTTCCATGGGCACCCACTCATCCTGATCTTGTTACAGCACTGTGGTTTCAAATCAAGAGAACTACACTAAAACTACACAGAGTTACAGGGGAAAATACTGTTAAAATAAAAAATGCTTCAATTTTTGTTAATATTAGCTAAGAGTCAATACATTATCAGTTTCCCGCTGTAAAAGAAGGGATTTTTAAAATATTAAGATGTCACAGAGGCTCCATGAGCTGAGAATATCAAACCCATAAATTACCATCATATCAAAAACAATGCATCAAGCTATCATAGGAGCTTTCCCCTGTGTACCAGAGAGGAGAGTGCTTAGACCCGTGGGGGTTAATGCCTGGGAAAGCATTCAAATTACAGAATCCACAAATGACTGGCAGCCCCCATTAAATTCGTTGTCTTGAATCAATTGGGAGTGGTGTAGGGGATCCCACAAGGGGTATTATCCTGTTTGGCCTTAAGCCACTCACTGAAAATATGCATATTGGAGGTGAAATTGAATTGCATAGATTTGTTCTCTAAATATTCACCATATGTTCTCATAAAAGTAAGTGCCAGACCCATCTATAAAATTAATTGTGTATTGTGTAGCTGTTTTCTTTAGGCTTTTCTTCAAATTCTTAGTATACAACATGAGTTCTGTAAACATTTGAGTCATATACAAGATGCAAAATGAGTTTATTCCAAATTTTTAGAAAGGGAGGCTTGACAGCCTGAATGTTTGTTTACATGTGGATTTCTCTGCTTTATGTAATTACAGTCATGCTCCAGTCCCTCAGCAATTTCAACTTATCTCTTTCAATCCTAAAACAATTTGTGCTGTGTCAACTATTGTGGAAAAGGTAAGTATCTTCCCAGAAGGGACCTCATCTCAGTCATCATTAATAAACTTGTAACACAGAAAAGTAACACAACCCATTCTCTGGTTAATAACATCTTGTGTGGTCTGTAAAAAGCTGGCAAAACCAACTGAGAATTAAGGCTGTACAGAATATGTTCAACAGTTATCTAGTAAATTAATAAGAATGTTTTAGTAGCTCCAGCTGGCCTGTGTAGCAACAGAAGAAAACAACTGTAATGACCCTGACACTTTGACTATACAAAGCTAAAAGATGCCTTAGGGCCCCTAGGTGAGACACATCAAAGAAGCCAGGAGGAATTTCTGCTGTGAGTAGGCTTGGATTATGTCTAACACCAATTTCACTTGTAGCCTGTTTTCCAGGTCCTATTAAATGAAGTTTGGATTTTCACAGGAAGGTGTGAAGGGAGAGGTGAATGAGAAATGAATGAGAAAGAAACTCAGCGCCTTCCTGAAGCAGTCACATGAGTGCTGCAGTGTGTCCAGGCAGAAATGAGGAATCAGCATCCCAGAACATGAGCAAGGATGACAGGTGCTGGACAGAAGAGGAGTATGGGGATTTGGGCTGCCAGGTAAGAGGTATTCATGTCAAGCACCCCAACCATTCTTGCAACAGCTGGTGGAGATACCTTACAGCTCTGCACAAAACCCCAGAGTGTCCAAACTTCCCCTTCTGAAGCACTGCTCAAAGGCATCTATAAAGACTGAATCCAAAGACACTGAATCCATAATGTTAGCTCTGGTGGAAATGAAAGACAAATTTGTCTGTTAGGTGTCAAACTACTGGGCATGACCTGTGCAATCTCTGAGCAAAGAGAACTGGTACTCTCTGAAGAGCCTTCACTGGACCCTGGGAATGGCTTCTTGAAAGGTTTAAGACATGCCATATGTAAAGCATGGAAAATAGCCATGGCTGGGAGCAAGAAACACTGTTCCTTCCCTACCAACTCCTGCCCCAAGCATGAGAAACAAAGACTAAGATCTCACAAATCCCTCTGCATGATCCCAGTGCAGGGATGCTTCCATACTTTTGTTTACAGAATTTGTAACCAATCTATCAGCCAAGTTTCCTTCTCAGATCAAACACCTGGTATTGATATGTTGTACCTTGAGCTTGGAAATTTTTGCTGTTGTGATGCTGGACTTTGTACACGGCACATGACTTCAGGCACTGTTCATGGGATGTGTTTCTCCTCCAAGACCAAACAGGGGCTCAGAAGCAAAGGAAAAATGCTTTCTTAAACAAAGGAGGGGTTTTTATCGCCTAGAGAGACATTCTGCAATCTGTTTGCTGAATTTTTTCCCTTGTTCACAATATCATTGAGGAAGTTCCCAGGAAAATAACATGAGGCTCACTAAAAATTATGGCTTCTTGGGAACATTATCTAAAGAAGCATGCTTGCCTATATTTCTTCTGCTTTCTGTAGCAGAACTCCTGAGTTCCAGGGCATCACAAATTTCTGTTTGTTCTTTCCTGTACTGTATTTTAAGATTCCCACGATGAACTTGCACAATTCCACCAGGACACACACTCTTCCTCCTTCTCATAATATGTTTATCATAAAAACTCTGACTGGCCTGAGGCCACATGGCTTACAAGCAATGAAGGTGAAGTTCCTTCTCCCAACTCTTACAAAGAATCACAATCTTTTTCTGTGTTTGTTTGAAGTATGAATGTGGTTATAGTACCCACCTGAAATATAATTTTGTTCTTTCTCTGACATAACAATACGTTTATTGTTGATCTCACTTTATATGGATCAGATACACATAATAGCTTTTGGCATATTGTTTCAGTAATATATTTTATTTGGTAAGCTCCTAAGAAAGTAACCCTTGGAGCTTACATATTCATAGTAGTTTAAAAACAAAAACAAAACCAACAACAACAAAGCACAACTCTCATTTGAGGGTAACACTTTAGTAGAGATGGGATGGTTTACTTTGGGACAACTTAAATTTAGCACTGTTTCTACACTTTCTATGGAAAGTGTGTCTTAATAGTGCTGACATGAGATCTCTTCATTGGTGTCCACATCATATAGGGAATTCATAACTTACCAAAGATCTAAAAGCAAAGACTGGAGTGAAAAGAGCTATATTCATATGGCCTACACTCATTTCAAATGACACAATTCAAGGCTTTTTAAGAATAAGAGGAAAAGAGGGACCTGCTCACTAGAGAGATATGAACACCTTACAGATGTTAATTAATGATGTCTGGACCTCTGTCTTGCAGTTCAAGGTTTCAGAATTACTCAGGAGCCTTTTTTTTAAATTACCTATTACCATACACCATGAGTTTCCTGCAAAATCTTCCCCAGAATATTTTTAATAGCTTCCCCTTTACAGCTAGAACAGAAGATGGTGCTTTTAATGGACTTTAGTAGGACCTTGTAAGGTCCCCTTTCCAACAGACAGGCAGCTAGAACTGAACAATACTCTGCTGTACTCCCAGAGGAGACAAGCGTGCAGTATATGTGTAGAAGACAATACACAGTACGTTTTTAAGACCTACTTCTAAAGAAGGTCATCATGCTCCCTCTGCCATATTCTCTTCAGGTCCAGGACTCTGCACAAGGAAACCTGCCACTGTGTGGTTTGAAAGTCTCTCTCTTCTGATTCTATTCTCAGATTCACCACAAAGAGCAAGATGCAGCATTCCCTGTGGTGCAATTATCAAAGGCTCTGATACAGCAAGTCACCTTAGATTCTTTCTGTTGTGTTGCTGAGAACTCCATGCACTTCCAGGATGTTTTTTCAAACCTGAGCCCATGTGTTGAGCATAAGTTTGTCCCCAAAAGTGCTATATTGGGTCACTTTTTTCCAAGTGTTCTGGGGCATTGTCCAGCCCTAAAATCATGTTAAATCAGTCAGATTAAATGGTACTTGCAGAGGTGTTGAGATCTTGTGACAGACACAAAGGACAAATTGATCTTTTGAAAATCATCTCAGCTTAACATCTCCATCATTAGCTGTGGATCAAAACAGAGCTGGATATATGAGATTATTGAAAAAACAAATGGATCTCACAAGCTGTCTCAAAGACTGTGTGGTAAGGAGAGCTCTGAAATAGTTGCAATGATAAAATCCAGATGGATAAGTCATCCATTTCCTAGCCATGGACACACTGGTGAAACTGTTTCTATTTTGGATACAGGTTAGGAAGCTCTGTTATCCTGGATCTGCGTGAGAGATAAGAAATTATTAATTGCTCAAAATGGGGTTAGGAGAGCTTGTAGTCCTCACACCAGATGAACTGAACAGAGCTCATTTCCAAAGGAAAGTTTCAGTAACTAAATGATGCAGAAGCCCTGAGAATTTCAAGTCCCTGACTTGAGAAATGGAAGGAAAGAAATGGAGGAAGGATGACTCCAACCCTAGAAGGAGGTACCTTGATGAGAAGTGAAGAGCTACAAGAATGTTTCCTTGATGTATTTATTTCCTGCAGAATGAAGACAGGCGGTCTTTATGACTTGACCAGGAATGACAGAATGATTTAACATGTCAAGGTTCTCTCATGCAACATTGAAAGCAAAATCTCTGGAACAAGGGTAAGGGAGGGGGCAGGAATTGCAGACTGGCACACAGAGCAAAGAGATCACTTCAAAAGACTAGCAGAAATTGTGCACAGCCAAATTTATTTTCAATTGAACATAATTTTGGATTCCCTCCATTCTTTCTGAGTTGAAAGAGGAAGAAAAAGATCACCCAAGTCTTTAACAGACAAGGGACCTGCTCATTTCTGGAAATGTCCCAAGGGGTGAACATTATGTGGTGAAATGTTTCCAGCAGCAGTGCTGCCTATGTAACAGAAGGTGCATAGGGATTGCTCTAGTAAATTATTCATGGACAATAAATAATGTATAATGTGTCTCAAAGATTAGGGAAGTGCACTCTGCAATGTACTCAACATTTCTATTCCAGAAATCATTTTTATTTTTGTTTGGATAGTTTTTTCTCATTAGCTCTGTGGGTAAGCATGACCCTGCATGAGCCTGGGGGTTTTTTCACACATTTTTCATGTGACAATTCTCACATCTAATACACAGACTAAAATGAAAGAAATTTTCTCCTGATCCTGTCTTTATTAGAATTTATTTCATTATTAAGTTCATATATAACCAGGCTAATTTGTTAGCTTTATGTACACATACATTTTCTTGGGGGTAAATTTGTCTCTGAACCATATTATCCAGTTGGGTTTAGTGGTACTAAGAGTGCTCCAATGCCAGTTATAGAGCCTGCTCTGTAGCAGTATGTACTGCATCAGCCTCCTGTGAAATAAGCTCTCCATCCTTGGGAGCTCATAAACCAGGATGTGAGAAGCTGCAGCTGGATGATGAGGTAACAAGAGAGCAAGATATCATGTCCTAATTAAAGGACTTGGCTTGCTTTCCACTTGGCTTCTGCAGTAAAGGGAGTTACTTGGAAAGTTACTTGTATTCCTACCTCATGTCTGAATAATGTTTATTAATCATCACTGGTTTCTCAGTGCACTTCTCCCCTGTGAGAAACAAGGGAGGATTTTTCTCTTTCCATTTCACCCTGTGGTTTGCAGCCTGGATGACTCAGGCTAAGCTGGGCTATTTCTTCTCCTTTCATTTCAGGTGGTGTGTTTACCACACTGGTCTGGGCTGCAGAACAGCCTGACCTTCCCCATTAACTATTTAGAAAGAACTAAGAGAAAGAACTTTAGACCAAACTAATACGTACTTTTGCCTAAGATTCCCTTCCTCTGCTCTTATGATCTCTTGGACAAAGGCAGTTGAGAAATGCAGTAAAGTATTTCATACACTCTTTCAGAGGGACCAGCAAACTTTCTTTGAAGACTTAACTGTCCTGTAAAGATTTATTTCCAGGAGAAAGTCTCAGGAGTAGTTCCAATCCAATTTCACGCTTATTTTAGGCTCTTCTTTCAGTGGAGATTTAGACCAGATATCAGGAAAAATTCTTGACCAAAAGAGTTGGAACAAGTTGTCCAGAAAAGTGGTTAAATCACCATTCTGGAGGCATTTAAAATACATGGAGTTTTGGCACTTAGGGACATGGTTTAGTGGTGGACTTGGCAGTGATGGAGTAATAGTTCAACACAATGATCTTAAAGTTCTTTCCCCAGTTAAATGATTCTATGATACATATTTTTCAAAGTTCCTTTTCTTATTATTTAATACATCTCAGTAAAGAAGTGGAAGAGGAAAACTTATAAAAAATTTACTTTTTTTTTTTTTACTTAACTTTTTGAGTGTCTTCTCGTGTCCAAGACAGATATCTTGTAAGTGTTGACACAAATATTTGAACAGGGTCTGATTATTCCCTGGAATTAAAATGGCAGCCATTAGCAGAACAGATTCATAGTTATGGATTCTAAATTATGTTTAATCCAAAAAGCCATAGAAGTTGGTGATTCATTAGTGAAGATATAGCCACAATAATATAGGTGCCAATTGAACTGAATAAATACAGTACATACATCCAGTTTGAAAGTTAATAATCTGAAAGATCCCATTTATACTTTAGGTAGTTAGAACTTTCAGATAGTCCAAGAAATCTTCAACATAAATAGAAAAAAGAAGAAAATTTTCTTTAGCAAGAAAGTTACTTGACTTGAGTCTATGACTAATTATTTGTTAATAATGAGTCATCAGACTGCAGCTGTACACATCTTGGGTGCTTCCAAGGTTTCAGATTTGTCTACTTTGAGTGCTTTAAAAATCTCATTTCTTGCTGAAGGGCGTACAGTCAATTTAAGAGACCATCATATTCTCACACTATTGTTACAAACTGCTTTGCAAACTCTCTCAAATTGACCTACTTTGCTCTTCAAACCAATTTCTTTGGAAATGACAGAAGTAATTGGCATGACTGGCAAGTACCAAATTCAGTGGCAGATAAGAGCATAGGAAAAATTGAAAAGAAATATGCACCTTGCATTAGAATGATGAAGTACTCCAAGTACTTTGGTGAAATCACACTAGGAAAGAATATTCTCTGGGACAGCTAGAAGTAAAAAAAAAAAAAAAAAATAAAAAAATAAAAAATAGATCATTATACCTAAAAACTATCAGCTGGAAATCAGATGGTGACCAGCAAAGCTCTGTTATTCCATAGCTCTCCAAGGTTAAGAATATCTACTCCTCTCCAAATCCATGTAAAAGTATATAGATCCTCCTTGGTTAGTTTCCTCTGGTAGCAGGTGACATTCACAGTCTTCAGGAACAGCTCCATCTAGGGCTGTGTTTCAGCAATCTACCCTGAAGATGGCCAAAACAACAATTATAAGGATCCAATTTGGTCAAGCAGAGATATCACTATCAACAATTTAGTTCCCACCTTATGTCTAAGTGGTCGCCAAGAACAGAGAGTTCAGCAAAGCTTCTAAACTGCAAAAGACAGTGAGCAAATTTATTTAGTGAAGATGGGCTTAGAAAATTTCCCTACTTCGCTGCACTCTGCTCCTAGCCAAGTCTACTTGGCTGTGACTTTAATGTTGTACTTCATCTCAATTGGCCCCACATTCATTCCTACTCTGCTGACTGGATGAAAAGAAATCCAAGAAGTAAATGCTGCCTCAGTAACTCATAAAATTGTGGTTTCACTGAACAGTAATAGTGCAAAGACCAGAGGTGAGGGAACTCCACACAGAGATACTAAGACTAGACAGTCTTTGGCCTCATTCTAGCTTCCCACTCTCTGCACAGAAGAAAGCCCTTGGCATGGCAGAAATGGAACCTCCTTCCTCACTCTCCCAATCAGATTTTTCTCTCTTCTTGGACTCATTGTTGTGGTTTTAAATTCTTACAGTACCTTCAGGCTCTAGCATCACACCTATTCATTAAAAAGAGCAGTCATCTTAAAATCATCTTCTATAGATGTAAAGACTGTGACTAAGTAACTTCTCATTTAATAAACCATTCCCATCTTTTGGGTGACTTGGCAGTGCTGTAAAGAACTGCTGCTGAAAGCCCTTGATCAAACAGTCTAAAAACACTCATATGGCTCAGGATTGTCCATTTTGTTCTTTTTGCTTGTTCCACAAAGAGCTGCCATAACACCACCACCATACAAACTCACCTGGAAGATTTAACAAGCAGCAACCAGCAAAAAATGTGAAACTATAAGCCTTTTCTGACAACAGTGAGCAGCTATTCAACAGCTGAAATCACTGGTATGGTTTGTGAGAGTCTGTCACCTCTCAGCAATGCCAGTAAAGATCTCACCATTTCATCAGAGTCCAGAGAGGCCTTACAGAAGACTCCCAACCCCTGATGCATGAGGTCTGGGATGCTGTTCAAGAGCTGACATATGTGCTGCAGAGACTGGCTGGTTGCAAACAGATAAACTGTCTTATCTGGTGTGACAAAATTCGTGTTTCCCAGCAATTGCCAGATGTTGTCAGCTCTCTCTCCAGAAGATGAAAAGGCTAGGAGGACATGCAAATTGTGGATGATAAGAGGATGTGACTCTGACCCCTGGGCCTGACAGCTGATATCAGGCTGTTCCTGTGGCTCTGCTATCCCCAGTACATGGCTCTCCACATCCTCTCCATTTTCAGACTCACATAACAAATTCAACCCGGCATGCAATTTACAGAAAAGTAACACACAAGAATGAGCTTGTACCTGAGGAATGTCAGGATCTTAAATGTCAGGATTTTAAACAAAATACTGGTTTTTTTCCAAATGCCATTGAGTTTTGCAGCAATTAGGAGCATGGAACAATCTGTTTAACATCAGGAAGAGTAGAATCACTGCAGGACATGGCCTTCCATCACAGGTTTCATCACCTGCTCAGCCAGGTTAAAGACACTGAAACAAACCATTCCCTTTGTGGGAGAGACAGAACATCCAAAAGCTTGAAGTCTTGACCAATGGACTTTTCTTTGGCCTCACACTACCTGTGTGTGCACAACTAACTATAAATTTATTTATATCCTGGTATGGGATCAAGCGTGGTATAGAGCAGCAGGAAAATAAGACATGAGCTTCCTGGAGCACTTCATGTTGCAGTGAAAATTGTTGATTTGAAAGTTGCATCAGTAGCTATTTGAATGCTAGTATTCCTTAAGGAATTTTGTTTTGCAAGGAAACAAGATGGATAAAAAATGGCTTCATTTTCATGCTTATAATTATGTTGGTCCTCTACTTCATACTACCTAGAGTAAAATACATTAAATAAGATTCACCTTAGTTGCACTGAAAGTATTTCTTGTTCTGCTTGGCATAAAGAAATGGGACCATCACACCATGGTAAAGATGTTAGACTGTCCTTGAGGATCCTCAGTAGGGTAAAGGGAAACACCTCATCTGCCTTCCCCGATGAAGTTTTCCCTGTTTTTATGAAGTAGCTAACACTTCTGTCATGTGTCTGACCTAAAAGTTTAGCATGTGCTACTAACATCAGTTAATATCTCTTTAATTGAAAGTTTATTGGTTTTTGGTTTATTGGAGATGAAGATTCTAAATTCATTTTTTGTACTCCTTACATATTGGCCATATCCGGGGATATTTGTATGAAATATGTATTTATATACAAATATGGAAATTCGTTCTAAAATACAAGGTCTCTTTCTCCTGGAAGATCTGACAGAATATTGGAAATCCTGGATATCATTTTACACCCTGCAGCAAACTGATCAAAGGAGTGCTCTTCCTGAACATTTCCTTGCTCATTTCCATCCCATTTCCTATGTCCTTGTGATTCCTTAAGAAAAAATGACAAATAAAAGTTCATCGTTTCACTTCTAAAATGCAATGCATCAACATGATGCACCCGCTGTCCAGCACTTTGGATTGCCTGAGTGCTAGGTGCCCTTACTTGCTCTTTGTGAGCCAGCAAACCCACTTAGGCAGCTGTGTTATATGCAATTCCCTTTAGTATACAGCATTCTTTTTTCTAACTGTTTTAATCTCTGTTGTACAAAGGAAATCAGTGTATGCAATGTATGAAAAACATCTCTACATGCCACTCCCTTAACAGAAAAGGACAAACTGGAATTTCAAGAGAGCTTGACTACATTTGCATTTTAAAACAAACTTTGGATTTAGCTCACTGAGCTTCCTTTTTTCCTTTTGCATGCCAGATGTCTGAAGCATACTGCCCTCCCATCACTCAGTTACAATCTCAGAATCCCAAACAATTCAGCTATGACCTATGAGTTTTAAACATACCTTCTCTGGTTACCCAGTGGTAGGTTTGTTCTCATGCGTCTGCAAACCAAAACTCTTATCTCAGAAACTCTTAACTTGGTCCTCAAATGTTTGTCATAAACAAAGTTTCCCTGAAAAACTCAAGTGGGAGATTCCCTTCAGTTCCTCCCCTTGGCAAGGGTGGTGTCAGGAGCATAGTGAAAACACCAGCCCTGATCTAAAGCAGAGCCTCCCAAGGAGACAAAACTTGCTGTGCTCCATTTTTGAAGCACACAGAGAGGGTGAGGAGGACAGTACCCAACCCAGATCCCAAGTGGTTATGGTGGGAAGCTGGACTCTGCCCTTCATTTGTAGCTCCTGTTCTAACACAGGAGGTAACCCACACCTTATAGCATGAGTGACTCAGGTACATCAGTTTGTGGAATATGCTCATACCTCAAGATGTGAGTGAGATGTGCTGGAATTACAGAACACTTATATGAGACCACAAACAACCCACCTGATGCTCAAGGTGTCCAGGGTATTAAGGTGCTGTCTCCAAACCAATAGATTAGCCCTAAATCAAGTCTATCCAATTCCTACCAGTTATTTTTTTCCTATGAAACTGAGATACATTTTGCAAGTAAGATGAACACAGGCATGCTTCCTGCAGCAAAATCTTTTATCTCCAGTGCAAAATCAACAGGGAATCTATTTCCTGCCAGGGACATAGAAACCAGTATGGCTCAAATATGGACAAATTCACCTTAGTTCCCTGAAATCTGAAACAAAGACAGGAAAGAAATCAGTCACAGGGATAAAAGCTGCAGTTCAACTATCTTTAGTCTGCACTTTTTGTGTCAAGCCAGAGGTCAGAGAAGCAGTGTATACTTATCCCTGAAATGACAAATGAAGATTAAATGAGACTATTCATGTGGAATTTCACTTGTATCCTGAGCTGCTTTGAAATGTGCATAGGATTAGCATTCCTAGCCCGAGGAAAACAAAGCCCCCATCTAAAACTTCTGTGGTCTGGAGAACATGCAGAGGCTGCTGCAACCTAGCTCTGGGCAGACTTTCCATGACAGTGTCAAAGAGCAAAAAAGCCAAGAAAAAGATTCTCATTTTCAAAAGTGTGCTTCCATCCTGGCTGTGGTCTTGTCCCTGTGCTGACTGCTGTGCCAGCCCTGGAGTATGGCACACACACACAGTCTCTGGTTTTTAGCATGGGAAGTGAGAGAGCTACAGCGCCCCATCAGCTTCTGAGACTCCTGAACTTCCTGGAGCTTTCAGAGCATACTGTATTATGCCAATGTTCACAGGCAAGAAATGACTGTTTAAATGAAAAATACTGCTGATGTGTTTTATCTGTATTGTCAGCTACTGATTCTAGACAGTGTTTTTTTCATTTATGCAGAGGGACTGGGCATACATGTGTGATGAATAAAGAAAGAACTTGCTCCCTTTGTAGTCCAGGATCATCATTACCCTTTCTGTGAGCCATTTCTAAAAAGACTGGCTTTTACCAGCTGGTCCCCAGTCCCACCTTTTCTCCAGTAGTTTAGGAAGTCCTACAAGCCATCTTCTCTCTCACCAACACCCACAGTGGTTTCTAAATCCACTTAATATCTCATCCTTTTTAGCTTTCCATCTATTTCTGTTCCAGCTCCAACCCATCCCTCCCTCCTGGCAGGGCACAGGCACTGGCAGTGACCTTCATTGCCACCATCAGCCTCTTTAAACAGTTGCCTTTTCATTAATCCAGGCTATGTGTATATGTGTGACTCTGTGTAGAAGTCTAGACAGCTGCAACTTGGCAACCTTGCTGGAAGATCTCCATGGAGTGAGGTTTGTTAGCTGTTGGGCCTTAGTATCCAACAGGAAACAGAAATTTGACCTCAGTAACTAGAAAAATGTAGTGCTAATTTCAGAACGTAAACATTATCCTGCTTTTGTCTCCTATTTTCCTGTGTCACACACATAAGCATTTCATACTCATTATCTTTAAAAATCTCATTTGGCCAAAAGATTGGTTTGGGCCTAGCAGACAGGTCCAACTAGGCCACGTTTTTATAGATTATGTCTCTTATTTCCCTGTTCTGTCTGCACCCCAGGCTGTCCCTCTGCTGCTGTCCTTAGTTCAATACCAATTTTCTAGGATAATTCTCATTGTACCTTTCTGGACAAAAGATTTGGATCCCTGACATAAATCCAGACCAACTCTGCATTTAATGCACTTCAAAGAATATATTATGAGATTACCATTTTTCCTGTACACACACTTATTAGATGTAAATAAGATACCACAGATATCATAAATGGCACTCTGATTTGAACTATTTCTAGGAAAAGAGCAGACATTCAAACCAGAAATTATTTACACGGATTTATGGAGCTGTGTTTTTAATTTTGCTAAGGAGAAGCAGACAAGAAAATGCGTCACATTTCCCAGCAACTCACATGAGGCTTCAGTACCCTCTGAAACACGGTATCCCTGAGTCTTCTTATCCAGGAGCTTCAGCAGCTTGGAGAGCCCAGAGCGTGTGCCAGCAGCCGAAAAGAAAACAAGGATGAGGGAACGAGGCTTCTTTGCATGCGAGACTTGGCCGTGCCCTACCAAACACAAACCCAATTCATCATCTCCCAGACACTATTTCATACCAACGATTTTGCTGCCTCTCTAATGCATCTGTCTGTTTATCTGTTCTCAAGTACCATCTGCTTGTCCTGCTCCCTCGCACCGCACATGTTCACAGCGAATACACCTCCAAGGTGACAAATGAGCAGTCGAGCTCATTTCATTGGGATAAACAAGAAAGCAAGAGCCAGATGGAAAGCCATGGAGAGAGCCAATGTCATTTGGGGGGGAGGAGAGAGTGTTTGGAGGAAGAATCACCATAACAACCACAAGTGCAAAGAAGAGGTTTCTATTCTGTCTATCCCACTAATTACTATGAATATTTTATTCTTGCCCTGTGGTTTATGCATGTCCACATCAACAATTTACTGGCAGATGGCTTATTTTGTTCTGGACTGGGTTTTTTTCCCATTAAGTTTGACTGGTTTGATTTTCATGAGGTTTGGGGTTTAGATTTTTTTAGCTCTCCTTTAGGAGTTTTGGACTGTTTTTATCAGATGCTCACAGGGAAGCAGCACTTGAAGGAGTTTAATGACTTTGTGAATTCCAAAGGGAGAGCACCCTTTTATTACAGATTTTAGTTACTGTAACGACACAAGTTGCTTGTTGATAATGTTCATTCAGACCCTGCTTTCAATTTACAGATACCCTTTTGAGACTGTAACTTTTGTCTGTATCGCACTTCCAAGCCCTGGCACAGCATAAAGATCTCAAATAATCCTGACTACATTGGCAAAGGTCCAGCTGACTTCAAAGCACCAAGATCTCTCTGCCTGTCAAAACACAAAGGTTGTAGCCAATTAACTAAACTGGTTTAAAAACACTCTTTAAGTAAAAAAAATGCAAAGTTTGAAGTGTGTGTGTGTGTGTGCAGCTTTAAAACTGTTTTACATTGCTTTAGCCTGCTTCAGCAAGAGACCTACCCAAAAGTGACAGAAGAAAACTTAAAATTGAGCTAAATATGTTTATATAGGCCTTAAGAGGATATGGATTTTTAAAACATGATTTTAGTTCAGTTTTCAGTTCAAATTGTGCTTGAGGCATATTTATGCAGCACAAAGCAGCACAGGGCAGGTACACTTAGCTGCTGCATGGGGAGCTAGCTTAGAGCTGGAAGCAAAACTCTTTGGCCAGGCTAATAAACTTGTTCAAAAATGGCACAGTACAGTGTCTTGCAGAGATATTTGTGCTAGCTGGGCATTCCCACATAGTAAAAGTCAGTGACCTTACTGCAAAGGACAGCCTGGTTTGTAATTTCTAGTGACACACAAATACAGAGCTAAGCCAGCAGGCTGAGAAACCTCTCAAGTTCACTGTCGTTGCATTCGATAATGGTTCAACGAGTTTAACAATACACACTCAGCAAGGCTTTATTTTGCTAAAATGAACAGACAAGGCACTGAAAAAAATGTCTCTGGTTTTTGTAAAATATCAGTATCATTCAGTGTGAATTGGCTCCTATAGCTCAACATGTAATATTAAAAAAAAAAAGAAAGAAATCACCATGCTCTAACTAAAATACCCCTCTACCTGACCTTCCCAAAGTTCAATTTCAATCCTGTGTACACTGAGCGATTTCTTCAAAGACTAATCTATCTGTTAGAAACTCTCATTTCACGCTTTTCAGTGAAGTGCCTCTCAGAAAAAAAAAATTGCTCTCTCCCCCAGTGAAATATAGACTTTCACTTTGAAGATACATTTTCAAGCAATGTGCTTTAGACCTTTGCTATATGAAAAGAGTCATTCTGTATGTAATATAATCATGTACTATAAGTACTGTCTTTTAGAATCAGTTTTAGACTCTGTAAAGCAGGAGGTACTTTGTCTTCATGAGCAGGAGTTGTTCTGCTGAATGGTGCAGAATCACACCCTGCGCTGGAAGACTTTGCTCTTTGTCTCCCTTCTCTTCTCACCAAGCACATGGTTCTCCATCAGCTTACTCAACCAGTTTGCTTTTGTTATGTTAAACACCCATGGAAAGATTAAAGCTTGAATCCGTCCTATATTCCTGTGTGTTCCAACTGCACTTGATGCTATTTGCATGAGAAGCACTATTTGATTAAATTTTGGGCACGGTATTATGTGGCAAGTTTGCACAATAAAGCGGGGGCCTAGGCTTAATAAACAGAAGGGTCCTTCTCTTCTATAGCCTAAGATCCTAAGGGAAAGCCCACTCATGTGGAAAAAGATCCTTAGTAAAAATACTGCTAAGGGTTAAATTCGATTCTTAAAATCTTATCTAAGGTTTTTCTCTAAGTAACGTTGTACTCCTTGAGAGATGATGCCATGGTAAATGACACTGTGTGTTCTTCTACTTGTAAATAAACAAATCATATTATATGCCTGGGGAACAGACCCAAACCCACAAAAATAAGATGGTTTAGAATGGAGAATTGTTATATACATATATTTCTATGTGTATATAAAAGAAATGTATACAGTTTGCAGATTGAACAAAAAAATAATAAAACTTGCCATAAATATACCTCTCCCATAAGTGTCTGCTGGTATCGTAAGAAAGAAGTTTAGGTTTCACTTTTGTAAGATGTGTAAATAATCTCCATAGCAAGGCAGTTTCAGGAGAACAGGCACACCTGCCTGCACACAAATGATTGCAAAACTTTTTGCCTCCTCAGCGGCCATGAGATGCCCAAAGTCAACAGAACGGAAGACCTTGAAGTACCTCAGAACTTTTCCTGAACAAACATCAGGAATTCTGGAAGGCAATTTCATCCAGGGCCTCCCTGACAAGCCTCCTCTAGTTTGGAAGGACACCAGTACAAGAGGAAAATATATGGCCACCTCAAATGCAGGAGACTCACTCTATTTCCAGTAGCACCCCCTCCTTTCCCCTGCCCACAGCACAAACATCCAGGTACCTCTGAGGATCCGGCCTGGGCAACCTTCACTATCTTTATAGCCTCTTGACCTTTTCTTCTGCCTTTTTTTAAGCTCCATTATTTCTGTTCCACGAACTCTCACCCATCTGAGGATGGATAGGTGGATGGACCTGCAACTGGTGACCTTCTGTTCATTGCCAAGGTGGAAAAAGCCAATGGACTCAGTTAGCAATGGACATTTACCCACCAGCATTGCTTGCAATTATTCTCACATACTCTGGATGAAATGACCATAATCCACATTCTCCCTCTGAATATACAAAGCCTTTGGATGAGTAAGCAGCACCCTGAAATCAGTGAAGCAATTGCATAATGTGCAGGTGCTCTGGAGAGAATTACTGCTTCCCAGGGCTACCAGGATTGTATAATACTAAAAAAGACAAACCCACAAAACAAGCCTTATATAACTTCTAAAAAATGCCTCTTCATCTATCCCTTTGTTAATCTTTCCTTACACTGACTGCACTTTTCTGAGGATCTCACTCCTACTGTACCTGAAACAAAACATGATATGCCTTTTGGCAAGATCAAAGCTGGAAATTTGTACCAGGACAAGAGCCTGTGAAAACCCTTTAAGAAAATCAATTTCCAGTATAAAAATTCAAATGCAATAGCTTCTGTTTAATCTTTGAGGAATGCTTATTTGACTAAGATTTACATGAACACATAATACTTCAAAATGGTACAGCTCCCAAACCAAAGCACAGTCTTAATAATCAATAATCAGCTTTGTTGTTGATTGTAGTGATGGGCAGAAGAAAATCTGCTGCTACATTTACCAGGTCCTGAAAATGGATCATACATGTGATAAAGGGAGAAAAAAAAAAAAATAAAAACAAATCTGCGGTAAAACTCTGACCTAAAAACCCACACCTGCTGCTGCAGTTGTACCATTTCAAACCACATTAGAGCTCTTTGCACAAACTTTACCATCCTCCAGCCTGCAAAGCTGCATATCAGGGGAAGAAGTCCTGGATTAGGATTGCCAAGTGAAAGAAGGTTACTTTTCTGGTGAGTTCAGTGTCAGTACCGAAGGCTTTAACTTCACTACTGATCTAAAATTGTTTGGGACTTTTCAGCTTTGATGCCTGCATCTAGAAATACTTCTCAGAAATACTGTCCTTCCTCACAGCAGCTTTGCAGGGCTTAGCAACCTGACACATGCAGAGCATTTTAAGATCCACATTATACACAGCTTTATTATTAATAGAGCTGAATGTTCTCTTTTCCTAGGCAAAGGTACCAGGTCTCCTAAATAAAATAATTTTAGGCACTTTATGGAAATAAAATATTAAGCATAGGACATTAAAGAACTATTTTGGACTGTCTTTTATCTCTGCATGTACACAATGGTCAAGAGCAGCTTGGTTTAATTCTGCACTAGCCTAATTGCTGGGTACCTTCCACATCCATCTGTGTGCATTGTGGTGAGTACGTGCACTGAGCCTTTAATGAGTCTGACACCTGCTCAGATGAACAAATGGACTGGAATTATCACTGCTAATATCATCCATACATTTAAGATGCTCTTAATTTAAAAGGAGTGCCAGTGCACTGAAATAAATGAAGTGGTAAGATCACTCCAGCCAGGATGCATTTGCAGGAACAGTGACACGTCCCCAGGACCATCCTCTGGCAACGCAACTGGAGTGACTGCACCCACACACTCGAAGAGTGAGAGCCCTAGAAGCAGGGTAGTCCTGTGGGGAATGTTCCTGCCAAAGATACTTAGGAATGGGGGGGTGGGGAATGCGAGTTAGCCTGGATCACCACTCTGATGGGGAGTATTTGAAATCTATAACAGATAAAAGACCAAATCTCACCGACAAAAAATGTGCTCTGTTTACTGTGACTTAATTGCTAGTGAGCCCAGAACAGAAGTGCTACGGTGCAGAGAGTGAGGCAAGACACTACAGCTCAGTGCCCATTACACAAAAATATAATTTTGTGTTTTCCATACCATTAATAGAATCCTTATGCAATTTTCTGTTCCCAGAAAGATTTGACTATTAAGTAGCTTATACTCTGAGTAACTATAGATACTACCAAGTCAAGCATCCCAAAGAGCCTCCCACAGCCAGAAGAGTTACTATGGTTGTGTTTATGGTGACATTTCAGAAAACAATAATGCAGGGGAATAATCAACAGAAGCACAGATACAACAGGATCATAAAAATTTACTTCATATTCAGTATATAAATGGGTTTCCTCAATCTTGTTTTCATGTATGTTACTCTAGTATTTAGCTAGCATTTCTCTCAGGGCTTTTTTCCAAGGCCTGAAAGAACACAGCTTCCAGTATAAGCTTTTTTCAAAGCAGATTTTGTGGCACTCAGTTAATACTCTGTTCTTACCAGTGTGGTACTCCTATTGCCCTCATTACCCTAAGCCATCAAGACTGTGAAATTCTACCTCCAGAAGAGCCCTACCTTCTGTCTGTGTTTGCACAGGTAGAAAGGCCCCAGCTGGGAGTTTTAGCTCAGTTCTTGATTATTTCATGTTCCTCTCCATTCATTTCCCCTCTGAAAGCCTTGTGCCTGGGTTCTCCTGTTTCATCCCTTCCTTGTCCTCTTCCACCAAATACAAGTCTCTCTTCCTCATAATTCCTACTCACTCCACTTCTGCTCTGCTTTCTGAGAGACAGTCCTTTATATCTACTGAATCATCCTCTGGGCTTCCTTCACCTCATCACTTACATCAGCCTTACCACTGCTTGCTAATGGGAAAAATGACATGAATTTCCCACTAATATTTGGTCATTTTCTTCACAGCTACTGTGCAGACCCACTCTAGTCACTTCCACCAGAAAAGACCTCAACTAATACTAGGATAAGGACTGAGAAGGGCTGCTCCAGGCCTGGAAGGCTTTTTGTATGAAAATGAGAGGCTGTTATCAAATTCTTGCTGGTACATGCTCAAGTGCAGGATATAGAACCAGTACATTGTACAGTACAGTGCATATAGAACCAGTACAGTGCATATAGAACCAGTACAGTACATATAAAACCACACAGCCACAGAATCAGAGAATCATTTAGGCTGGAAAAGACCTCTAACATCATCAAGTCCAGCCATAAACATGGCACTGCTGCAGTCACCACTAAACCATGGTCCTAAGTGCCAGATCTGCATGTCTTAGTTTTTCAGCATTTTTAAAATTCATATATATATATACACTATAGAAAATATATTATTTTTTTTAATAGCATTCACATAGAGGCAGGGTGATCTAACATCAAGGTCTATGTATTTACAGATTTATGAGTCAGTCTTCACATAAGCACATATCTATAATCTTAGAATTTAGTGTGCAATAACACTTTTGAATTGCCCCTGAAAGCTTAGGATCAGTTAGAATGGTAACACTCGGGGGAAAAAAGGAGTCAGAACATGCTAAAGCATAGGATAAAAAATCATATGAAAAGATGGTGTGAACACTACAATAAAAACTCTGTCCACTGTACAGGACGGTGGAGAAATTTAACCTCTGTCTGTCTAAGCTTCTCTCTCTCTTTCTCTTGGCTGTAGCCTCCAGCCCAGGTGGAGACATCCATGTTCCAGCACCATGAGCTACACAGAAGACGTGGCAGCTGGTTGCTTTTGCTGACTGTGTCTATGCTAATGGCTCAGCTGGATCAATTCCTTCATCTCACAGAATCCTGAAAGGTACTTGTTAGTGCCTTGTTCCATTAGGACAGCACTATTAAAATGCACAAGCCATTCCTCCAGGGCTCTGTATATATTGTGTGGCTGGCCAGGACACCAAGCTGGGATTTATTAGTATGCTGTGTGCAATAAGTAACAATCAATACTTCAGTCTTGGCACAGTTTAACGCTGCAGAACAGTCCGAGGATACACTTCATGCCAAATAGCAGCATAGGATTTAGTGCAGTACAGATGTATCTGAAATATTTCAATAAAAAGGAGGGTTATGGAAAACATTTGGCAGTTTCTGCAGCATGCTGCAAATACTACATTATATACCACCTATAACAGTATAGCTGAGCATGTACAGTGTATTAAATAGATGTTGCATCCATTTCCTACAAGAAGTTTCATCTTTCTGTAAAAAATATAAATGTTTTAAGGTTTGGGGTTCTTTTAATGTTTCCAGTCAGGCTGGATTTGCTTGGTTTGGTAATAAAATCCCATTTGTGCTCAGCTCAACCTATTTAATTCTCTTGAGATAAGACAAAATTTCTTAAGCTCTTTGCAAGGAATTCCATTCAATAGTCTTCAATTTAAAATGTTTTTGCTAGAACATCCAGGAGAAAAATGTATTCTGAACACCAAATCCCAAATGTTTCTGCTGCTTTCTATTGTGGCAGCAGAAAAAGGCTTTTTATTCCAATTAACTGGCTTCCAGATGAGGCAGCATTTCAAGGACTGCCACTACCATGATGAAATCACCTCATGATCTCAGTCATTAAGCTAATGCAACACACAAAACACACATGTTAGAGCTAAAACCAAACTTATCCCTTAGTGAGCACTCAGAAGAGTTCATGTATTAAAGAAACCCTTTAAGCTTCACGGGTCCCTTAGTGGTACAAGCAGCTGTAAAGAGATCCAAATCTGAGAGAAAAAAGTGCTTCCCCTTGGGCCATTAGGGGTAGAAGAAGACTCTGCTGATCATCACTGCATTCATTCAGACTGGAAATCCTGTTGGTTTCCTCACTCTTTCCAAGAATGTGAGCAACAGTGGAGTAAGCAACATTGTAAAATCCCAAGTAAATATGTAGATGGAAACTTGAGCAGAGGAAATATCTTATTTACCAGATTCTGTGACACCCAGACAGACTTCTCCAAATAAAGCTAATTCTTCTCACACCAGATAATTGCTAAATGCTAATAACAGGGGTCCCTGGAAAAAATATTATTCCACTGGCCCCCTCTCCTTTGACTTTCTGCATCCCTAAATGTGTTACTCTCATACGTGAACAGGAAGGCTACAGGATCTGTAATCCTTTCCATGTTGCCGTGGGAGTCATTGGAGAGTTGGCAATATATTGACTTCTGAAGGAACAGAGACTGGTGACACATTCACCAGGAAAGGCACTGAAAAGCAGCAGCTCACTGCCCAAAGGATGTATTCTAGTGTTTCCTGAGTGCACTACAAGGCACAGAAGCAGCCTTGTGTTTCTGTGGTATGATATGAAGGTGATTATGGCATGGGGATAGTTTATCAGATCTTTCACTGTCTTCTCACTCATTGCAAAATTGTATCAAAAATACTATTGGGCAACATCTGCCCACTAGGAAGTAGAGAGGTGCAGCTGTTGTAGCCATTGTAGGCAGATATCATGATATTTTAGGTAAAACTGAATCTTGGTCTGGCATAGGTCTTTCTCCTGATCTGGTGTTCTCTGCTTTGTTCTTTGTCAAACCGTTTGCTGTGTCCATGCAGGGTTGAATCCCCAAGCATATGAAGACTACCAGAACCTGAAAGCCTGTTGGAATAACCCTTCATGGTTAAGAGCCTAAATCTGACTTCCTTTCTGGCTTACAGATGTAGTATAATGGCTGGAACAGCAATGCCCCACTAGTAATTCCATTCGGTTTTGGTTTAAGGATGACTTTTCTTTCTACCACCACAAAAGAGTTGTATGTACAGACATTCTGATTCAGTGCTTCTAAACTAGTGTTATATTTGAAGCATAGTCTCCTAGGCGAGTGAATTCTTTATGGAAACCTAGGAAATTTCTTATCTTTGGCCAGCTGTCAGTATTTGTACTTGTTAAATTTCAGTGTGCAGTGTTCACTCTGCTTTTCAAAATGTTCTGTCTCAAAATATTTTCTCTTGAGACCCCTGTAACTAATAAAGTGAGGAATTTTTAAGGTGCTTGTTTGGCATTTTGGAGTGGGGGTGACCTTTAGATGAGTTATTATCAATACTAATATTCCCTAAATGCTTTTACATGGTAGTGATGTCTTATCTAATAGTGAAAGAAATTTTCAAATCTCTTACTGAAATAAGGGAAAAGTCTCACTGCTTGGACATGTTCCATTTCTCCTTGTTATCTTATGGCAAATCATTACTACAGACAGTTTTTAAAAAAATTCTCGGTGATGACATACAACCTAAGAGGCCCTCTGGAACTCCAGTAGCATTGAGACAGATGCTGTTTCTCATTTTAAAAGAGAGAAGCATTACAATATCCACAAATGGAGTGCAACATATAATAGATGGAAAAGACTTACACTGATAAGTAATAACACATTTATATATACATATGCATGCATATATGCATACAGAGATCTGTTGGGGAAAATCCAGAAAAAGGACATGAAAAGGCTCAGAGGGATGGAACACCTCTCCTATGGATGCTTTCTGAGAGAGATGGGGTTGTTCATCCTGGAGGAGAGAAGGCTCAGGGGAGAGCAGCAGCCTTCCAGTACCTGAATGGGGCCTACAACAGATCAGGACAGGGACTTTTGTCAAGGGCAGGAAGTGATAGGATGAGGGGCAATGGCTTTAAACTGAAAGAGGGCAGGTTTAGATTGGATATCAGGAAGAAATTCTTTACTGTGAGACACTGGCACAGGTGGCCCTGAGAAGTCATGGATACTTCATCCCTGGAAGTACCCAAGACAAAGCCCAGTTGGATAGAGCTTTGACCAAACTGCACAATGGTAGGAGGGTTGGACTTAAGTGATCTTTAAGGTCTCTTCCAACCTAAAACATTTTGTGATCCTATGATTCTGTTACGTTTAATTTTAAAAGTTGTTATCTTGGTTTCATTTCACCCTGAACATTAACACTCCCCATCTAGTTGCCTGGAGATGTGTCCATTTTGGAGACGCTATTAACACACCTGTATTGTGTCAGAAGTCTCAGGGAGAAAAGCTACTAGGTTGGAGTGTGGAAAAAATGTAGAATGATAGAGGGATCCTTTTAAGTACCTCACTGCAGATAGACTACGCTTTTGAAGCAGCTCACAGTGACTTGCAGAGCCAGCTACTATACTTCAGTAACTAATTACCAAGCAATGATACACTTCAGTAGCACAAATGTTCGCTTTTGGTGCCCACTCAGTACCATTTTTAGCTCCATTTACTGCGGAAATGAAGCCTATTCTGTATCATTGGGAGGTCTATCTCTTTGTCCAACCCAGCAATACTTGGCTGACTTAAATCAAACCTGACACTTAGAGGCTTTAATAGATAATGGGAGACAATTCAATTGCTCAGACAAACATCTAGAGCTATTTTAGATGTCCACATGTATCCTCCATCTGCTGCTCCAGAGAGGGGCAGGTCTTCACTAGATTTTGTATGTTAGCTCTAGTCCCATGTGCAAGTCTCTAGAGCAGGACACCAGTTTCAGGCAGTGACATAAATGTGTAAAAACACACTAAAATCTTGTCCTAAATCCCAATGAGTTTTTTGAAAATCCATTGTCTGCTGGGTTAATGGCCACACAGTAAAACTGAACATTTACCTGTAACAGTTTAAGTGCCAGTTCAGAGCTGGCCACATCTGGGTACTGCCTCCTTCACACGGGTACGTGTGGGTGGGGAAGGGCCTGGAGATACTATGAGGAGGCTTAAGGTTAAGTGGAGAGGAAACTGCAGGAATGACAGGACACTCATAAAAGGCTGCGATTATTGCAGTGAGGTCAAGGCTGGAAATTAAACATGGGCTTAAAGAAAACCAGACTTCCTCACGTCCACCGTTTCCCGTGTTTACTGTATAATAAATTGCTTATATGGCTGCTCATTAATCTCTCCAGACACAAGTAACCCAAAAGGCCCTGTCTCATTTTCAGACTTAGCTAACCATTTTTCCTTATAGCTCACCAGTAATGCTTCTCCTAAGGCAGACCCAAGGCATGGCTGCTGAAGAAGCCCCTGCAAGATTATTCCTGCCCCTGGACTTCAGTCAGGGCTGTTACCTGCTGTATACTGACCCAGTTCTGAATATACATTTCTAAGATGATTACTGTAATGAAATAGAATATTTGTCAAATTTAAACTGAACTAATAGTCAAAGACTAATTTAACCTATTGTTCTGTCTGCCTGGTTCTAATAATGCACAGATTAACTCCCAGTGACTGAAGTGCATTTTTAAAGACCCCTGTAATCAGCTGGCCATACTCCAAGATAAACAGACCCTAGAGCTTTGTCAAATATTTCTAGCCTGAATGTTGAATACTGCTGAGGGAGGAAAGGTCCACATTTAATCTCTAACAAATATCTCATTTGTACCTTACTGGGTCAGCCATATGCATTTTAGTAATACTGGAGAACCAAAGAGATGAAACAGCTTTATAAGTAACCATGAAAAGGATGGAAATGAGGACAGGAAATCAGAACAACCACTCTGAGAGAGAGGAGACAGAAGTGTAACTCAGAGTGGACATATTGTCCCTGTTCCACCCTAGAGCATTATACTGGCTCCCCTGGAAATAACAACAGCCCTGTACCCAAATTCAGAGCCTAACATAAGGCTCCAAGTGACTGACATTTATCATGGGAACAATCAAGAACTGAGACTGAGATCTGTTCATCTTATGACCCTCTTGCTTCTTCTTCACAACACCTCAGAGTAAAAGAACCACTGGAGCATTTACACACCTCCAATACAACATGAGATCTTGGAGATTCCACTTGGGCTCAGCAGGCAGGTATAGCAATATCTTATTTACAGTCATCTATCTGCCATGGAAGGGCAGGCAGGGCAGGCCTGTGAGCCCTAATCTCCTAAGACACTGCAGAAAGGTCCCAGACATTCTCTGTCACAGCAGAGAGAGTTAAGTGTCTTCTACATGTTCTGGTGATTTACTGGGAATAGATGTAAGGGCACAGTGCTCTTCTCATTATTTGGTTCTTCCACCACTGGCAAGCTAAATAAAATCATAACAATGTAGCCTTCTTCTTTTTGCATTTGGAAAACTTTGAATGCTTTTTGGCATGTGGCTGTTTAAAATTGAAAATTTACAAAATAGTTTGTCTAATGTGGTATGTTTGGCTAATAATGTTTTAAAAAATAAGCATGGCAAGTTATGTAACAGAAATGCTTTCAATGCTTCTTGCTATCTGCAGTTTGCAGTTCTCCCTGGCATTACTGATGGCTAGTCCATCTCTTTCAAAGCCCCAGTGCATTAAATCATTTTGTAAATGAAAAGAAGTGTGCTATCTCCAGCAGACAAAGAGTGGATAGGAGATCTCCCAGGTTAATGCCAAGTCCTCGAAAAGCTTTTGAAATGTCATTACTCAAGTATCTAATGGACAGAGTAACAGTGAATGCATCATGTTTTCTGTGCATTGTGTCTAACTGACAAACATCAACACTCACTGTGTTGGTAAATGGGGTGGATAATCTGCCAGGTTTTCATTCCCCATAATACTCTTTTCTATAATATAGGAAATTAATGTTTACATGTTATATATCTATATATATGTGTGTACTTGCATTTATATATATAATTTACATTCTATATACACATAATTTGCATTATATATACATATAATTTACATATTATAGTTACATCTATAAATGTAGTTTAAGAGGACTACAATTCTGTATATTAGTATAGTATCACTACATGTTTAAAGTGTGACCAGAAAGCTTCAATACAACCACTTCACTTTATCCATTACCTAAAGTAACATAAAACATATTCACAGCAACTTTTCTCTCGTGTCTTCTCAAAAATCCAAAGCTACTTAATCATGAGCAGGGTTTAAATTCATCAGTGTCTAATGATGCACAAGTTGTAGCCTTATGCAAACCACAGTGCTGAAAATCACATTCTTCCTCACCCTTCCCTTTCTCTCTCATCCCAAATAAAGTCTGAGTTCACACTGATATATTCTTGACTACAGACACCAATATAATCTTCCTCCCCAGCAAGCCTCCCCACCCTAAAAAATAATACAATAACCCAGAACTTAAGGCTAACTTACGTAAGTTTTGATGTAAGTTATATATAAATTCAAATATTACAGCACATACAAAAATATTACCTCCTAGGTTACATTTTCTTTCCAACTGAGAAGGAAAATCACTTCAGCAAAAATTCTGGCCGTTTCTGAAATACCACAGCAGCATTTAGCAGAATATACTAACCAAGAGAAAACTGCACACTCCATAAATATCTAGACATGGATATTCTAGAAAAAACAATGCAAGCTTTTTCAAAGGTACACAACACTCATCTCGCTCTGTACTACCAAGCCAGTTTGACAAACGATCCCAACAAGGCAAAGAGCATTGTTGAGCTCTCTCAACTGCCTTCTGACTTCTGCAGTCTTCTGACTGCAGAAAAATTGCCAAAAAAAATATCTGCAAACAAACAAACAAACGGCACCATCATTGAAACTTGTGCATAGGATTGGCCCTGAAACAACCTTACTTCAATCCCTTTCCTTTTATTTGTGTTTTATTCGCCTTGGGAAGAGTGTGAGAGCTGCTCACTGCTGTGCACCCACCCACGTCCCAGTGCTGCAGGCTGCCTATTGACAGCCAGGCTCAGCAAAAGGAAGCCATGGGCCCACGTGGGTATCTGTGCTTCAGATTCAGAGGCCTCTTACACAGAGCAGATGGGATCAGCATGGGATGAGGAAACTAACTTAGTATCATGGCTGTAGGGAACTACTAAGTGATGCAAATTTTGGCTCTTCTCTGAAGGGAGAATGAGCACGTCCATTTGCTACCTCTGTTCAGAGTGAAGGGGGGTGTCTCAGCAAGCAAACAGAGAGAGCAATTACAAGTTATTGGCTAATAATTATTGGACAAAACTTAATCAGATGATCTTGATTCATAAAACCCATGACGTGATGTGGTGTTTTTCCTCATTAGGACTTCAGCTAAATCAAATTCAAATTTCTATCTGCCCCATGAGGCAGTAGCAGCATGGTAAAGCAACTCTCAGCTGTCTCTCACTGTGCCACAGTGCAGGACTGCCTCACCATCACTTCCACATTTTCTGTCCTGGAAGCCCAAAACCCTTCGGAGATTTTTTTATTATTATTTTTTTTTATTATTATTTTTTGAGAGGTCCAAAACTCTTCAGAGCCCCAGTTCAAAATGAGATGGAGTTTTGGATCCATGGAAGACCTCATTCCAGACTATGCCAAGTGTGGAGCACCACCATCTGCACATTTGTTTAACAAACAGCTTTGCATGCCTACCTCTTGAGGAGGCGTATTGCTCTGCAAAAATACCGTGTTGTTGGTGTTTGCTGTGTGATTTATTTCTTCATAGAGAATTTCTTCTAGAAATTTTGACAAAATTTATTTCATTTCAAACTGGAACAAACCCAAATGTCAAAATAATTACATGTTTCTCTGAAGAACACTTTCCTGGGTTTGGCTGGCTCTGATTAAGGTAAGAATGAATGTCCTCAAACTGTACATCCACCATTTATCTTCCAGCAAGGAACCAGCCTGTTCTGAAAAGCCCAAGCAGACGTGCTGAGCAATTCAAGTTGCTGAACAAAGAGATGAATCAAAAGCTGAACAAAATGTGTACATGGGAGCAGGCACAGCATTGTGACTTGTGAGCTACATTATCCTGCAATCACAAAGTGACAAGCGGGTCCTGTGGCCAGGCTGCACTTTAGTTTGGGAAGTATTTTGCATAGTCTGCTTTGCATCTTTCTTTGGGATTAACCAAAAGAAGATGGAGAACAGCCTTTGAAAGGCAGACACATTGATTTGTCATACTATTCAGGTGTCAGATTTCTAGTTCAATGGGAGATTTAATTTACTTTAAAAATCCAAAGGTTAATTCCCTTTGCTTACTTACTCCTTCAGATCCAGTTCTTGCAACACTTCATTCCTCTTACATATTTTTGAAAGCCATATGCAGTCTTACTGGTAACAAGAATCATCTTAAATTCCTGAGTGACTGGGTGGCTCACCAAGATTTCTTTATGACTAATGAATTTTTTTCACTCCTTCGAACTTTCATCATTAAGGCCATTGTTTCCCCAAGGAGGTGTCCTTGCATATTCAAAAATTGAACTACATTCTTCCCATGTACTTTGTGGCAGATGCAGCTCAGTTCTGAATACCTGTGGAGACTCAGCTTCTCTGTGAGCTGGTATCAGCCATTAGTTGGCAAGCTCTAGAGATAATGTCTGCTATCATAACTGTGCTCTTATTCCTTTCTTCCTGTTCTCATTCTACAAAGTTTATGGCAGGGTTGTATAATTTTTCTAAAAAACCTATGATTTCTCTCCACTAGGAACATGGTGAGATATGCTTATGAAACTGCAGACTGTGACAAAATGAGATTTCTGGATCCTTGTATCACCCTTTTACTGTTCATCTGTCTGTGAACTCTCTATGTAGCCTCACCATTCCCACATATTTTACAGGAACAAACTTCTGGGGAAGGAGTGACAACGTTAATCGCAAAGGTAAAACCAATCTTTTCTTCTGTGTTCCCCCCAGGATGTCTGTTTCCCTTCAATGCAAAAAGTTTTCTGTTTATATTTGTTGGAGTGAGGAAGTCAGTGGATACTCAGGCTCATGCAGGTCTTGAGTGATGACAAGTGAGAGCAAATGTTTTTCTTTTCTTCTGGTTTTACTTGAACTTCTGTAAAGAGAGAACGAAGCCCTTTACTCTGAAAGAAACCCTAGCTGCAGTAAATGACAGAATGAGATCTGTTTGACCTTTCTGTGTGACAAATTTAACTGATGGTTATAGAAGAATTTTTTAAGTTCCAGAAGAGGAACTGTTATCCTTTTCCAATGTATGTAGGTGTTATACCAGCTGCTCACATAGTCTAGCACCTTGTGGCTGTTATTGGGATTTTTTAACAATTGTGCTTTAAAGATTCCTCCCTTCTCAACACAGCTTTTCCCCTTTCTACACGGAACAAACCTGTGGGATTCACAACCTGACTTAAATGGCCAGGGCATGGCCTGAAGAAATCCCTGTCTTCTGTATGCAGCAGCCCAGAGGATTCCCATTGGAGCAGTCAGGAGAAACTGCTTAGCTTCTCTTCATTTCACCAGCCTCCCACCCATCCAAATCCTTCTCCCGTTCTGTAGGGGTAGCTCTGCCTAGTTGGTGTCTCTGACACTGCCCCTCAGATTAAGCACTTGGCATAAATACACCTGGGAGCTGAGACAAAACTTCCTTTGGGACTTTTTGCTTTCAGCACATGCTTCTGCAAGCCCATCCTCTGCCAGGAAATGAGGAGATGTGGCTGACCCCAGGGTAGGATTGGTTGCTGGCAGGACCCACAGAAGCTGTCTCTGATCTCAGCTAACAGATTTGAGGGGGGATATGCCTGTGTATTTTAGCATATTCAATATGTTAATCATTAGTGATAGGGGATCAATAGTGTCCTTTCCCAGGGAACAGAAGGGTGAAATCTGTCTTCTTTGAGGATTTTGCAGGGTAAGATGCTGGCTGACAGCTAAGTACAAAAGAGAGTATAAAATGAAGCTTGTGTGGGTTTGGGAGAGGACAGGGCAGAAAGAATCTATCATCAGCAGCATTTATTCTTCCTTCTTTCTTCCTATTGACCCATGTCTCTAACTACACCCAAACATGCACAGCTTATTACACACCTCTGCTGGTGGTGTTTTCAGAGTGGTGACTCGCAGCAGCCTCAATCTTAGCTTCTCATCACTGTACTTGTAACTCAGATCTACAGAACATTAGTGACACTAGGCAGGATTTCTACAGAAGTCAAGGGCAAAAGCAGCTGAGTCCCCTTCTAGACACTGAAAGCATAATAAATGTCATTGGACTCATACCCTGGCTGTTCAGAAATTGGTGCCATTAGCAGGAAAAAAGCACATACTAATCAGTAAGTGTTGGCACTTAATGGCTCTGAAGTATTGGTGGCTTGGCAATTTACATCTACTCACAGCACTGCACCGAGTCATGACAATTTACTGTCTGCTCTCCTGTTGAAACTCACCAATACAAATTGTGACTGGCACTTAGTAATTCTTCCTTCCAGTCTCATAAATAACTCTGTTTAGAAATCCATAAATATTATGGGGAATGGGTAAGGAGGCACAGTGCTGTTTAATTAATAGCTAATTTTCACAAGGTAACATCACAATTTCCCCAGCAGATTTTTTTGAGGCAACTCCATAGATTCTCTCAGAAGACCTCTCATGGTACATGCACGTCCTTCTGAACTTCCAGAGATCAGTTTTCACTTACTTCAGTCTCTTCTGAGGTGCTTCTGTTCCCCATGTCTCTTGAGATCAAGCCTCCTTCCTTTATGTGCAGGATAATTTCTATTCCTTTCCCTTGTGCTAAACTCCAAGGGCTCCATAACCTACCCGAATTCCAGCCCAGGCCCTGCCCCGTGCTTGCACAGGAAAAGGCAGAGCCCACCACAATAGGGGACTGGCCCTGCACGGCAGATTGCTTTGGTGGGCTTCCTCAGAGGCAAAATCCACCAGTGGTAAATTCCAACTTCCCACTGAAAACTTCACTCATGGGTTCCAGCTAGCCCACTTCTGAAGAGATGGGACTACTCTCTTTTAAGGGAAACTTTCCAGGAAAAGGGCATTTTACAGACAATTCCCATAAATTATCATGATTTCTCCCCCAGTTGTGAAGGAAATCAGCAATGGACCCTTGGCAATGTAGAGAGCAACCAAAAAAAAAACCAAAAACTAGATTAATGGGAGGTTCATTGAGTCTCTTACTAATATGAGATAAAGTACAAGATATGTTCACTCACACTCCACTGTAAAACGGAAAATGGAGAATCACAACATCATTCTGAAATGTAGTGTTTGACAGCACACTTTTTTTTTTTTGCTCATCACTGTAAAAAAAAATAAAAACACAATAAAAATATTTTATTGCATTTTTTGTTCTCTCAAAACAATATCTGAAATTTTGTCCCTAAGATAAGTTCATTAATTTTTGATACCCTGTTTGCCAGTGAGTTTAGCTTGATCTGGCTTTTGGACAAAATGTAATTATAGAGATGATAGGCAATTTCATGAATAGTTGCAGTGTGTAGAACCCAATCTTTATTTCTCTCAGGATTCTCTTTTATCAGCATATTAGGTCACTGCCTTGGACACCTGATGTGGGAGAATGAATTAAAGGTGAAATGACAATTAGCCTGAGAGATGGAGAAGGCCCATGGCACACCATCAGTGCGGAATGAGACAGGAGAAATTTATTTGAGCTCCTTCTTCATAACTGAGCTTCAAGAAGTCTGAAATTGTATCCCGTGGGCCCTTTATTAAAACAATATCTGACAGAGAAAATGATCCCCAAGTCCACACACTGGACTGGAACTTACAGTACTTGGTTGTCATCAAGTACTTAATCTGATCTGCTTGTTCCTGAACATCCTGTAGAATGTGGACTGCACTCAGAGGCATTTTGTGGGGACAAACACAGCTTGGAGTGAGCTCAGAAGCTGTACTGTTAAGGACAAAGCAAGTGCTAAGCAGAATTTATGAGTGGTACATATGTTCTGCAGATTCACATTTTCACCCATTTAACTCAATGCTTCCGTTTCATCACAGATGAAATAAGCGACTGAATGAATGTACAAAAACGCATCATAGTTACATTGTGGCTGAGATCCTCAGCGCTCCACTGAGTTCAAGGTGTTGCAACAAATCCAAGGCACCCTGTAGGGTGGTGTAGAAGGCCCCTTCATGTTTCAAATACTTGTGAATATCACAGATCACACATATACAGGGAGATAAAACAGCTGCAGATGAAACAGCTTCTCATGTTTGAGAAAATATAACAAAAATACAAACTATTTTATAATGTCCCAAAATTATTTGTGATCTGAAAGTAAATGCCTGCTTAGCTCCAGTTGAACTAACACTTATTTTTGGTCCACCCAAACAGTTGCAGATGCCCAGAAGACAGAGACCAAAAATCTTAAATGGTTGGACAAGAAGTACAAAAGCTCTAAAAATGTTTTGGAAGTGCCTGAACGTGAATACTGAGCAGAGACAGGCACTTGGGGTGGTGTGAGGATGTCAGGAATCCAGAAAGTGCACCCAGCTATGGAACTGCTCTCATGCTCTGGTTGGATCTCTGACAAATTATGAAAGCCTGAGGCTTCTGGTAGAATTAAAAACCTAAAAAGTGGGCTATTCACACACAAAAAAAAATGGGTAGTTACTGGTGGGACTCCAAAGGGACAGTATCTCTAGATTGCTGGAGATTTGCCTACAACTCCTGCTTTCTTAGGTCTCTTGTGCTGTGGGAGCCAGGGTGGAAAACTTTGCCTTGCTAGGTAAGAGATACAGAGGGAGAGGGCAAAACATCATGAAAGTTCTTCTGCATTCAGACAGCTCAGAAAAGCATCACTCAGGTCTGGGGGAGTTTTTAAAATGGAAACCAACCTGTACTCAGCCAGCTCTGGAGTGTTCCTGCATAAGAAAAAATACAAATTCCACTCTGATGGCTTCTGCAAGCAGGTGTGGTTGTAAGAACATGGTCATCCTCAGTGACAAAGGGTTTTGTTTTGTGTCCTGTCTCAAAAAGTCATCTTTGTCAGAAACAATACAAGAAGAGAGGCGCCTCATTGAGCAGTATGACACCTGTATACACCTACTGCAGACTTTGACTATTTATATATTTTTCTTAAACAAAGGTCTGAATTCCTGTCACAGAGTTCAACATCTTGCATTTGGAGGGGTTTTTTTTTTGCTTTCTATACATGCACTATATTCTTTTTAATTAGGGTTCTCCTCTAGCCTAAAATTTATTTAAACATAAATTTATAGATATCAATGAAAGCACTAACTGAATAAATAAAGTTTGCCTACAATAGAACATTTATTTGGTGATGTTCAAATTGTTTGAGGTCTTCTGGTCCTAGAGGTCACTGTAGTGTAAACTGAGGCAGTCACTGGGTAGCACAGTGCAGCAGGCAGCAAAAACCTGGCACAGCTCTAGCTGTGCTCCCTAGGGCAGGCACATTGGTGCTGAGGCTGGAGGAGTGGATGAGTTTGCTGCCTCTTGGCATGAAGCACTTGGTGACCTGAGCAGCCTGCCTGAGAGGGATGCATATCCTATGCCTCTGTGTCCCACAGAAACTATCAAGATAAAATGTTCAGTGCTGTCAATCATTTGCTTTATGCCCCTCTCAGTGTTCAAATCCAGTATATTAGCTTATTAATAAACACCATTTGTCAACTGCATCTCCTGTGTATTCCCAGTGAAACAAATAAGGTGTGCCAGAGAGGCATTTAATGTTCAGATTCACTGGTTTAATTTTATCCAGTTGCCACTACTGCCTCATACTTCATCCTACTAACAGATTTATGTCTGGGGTTTTTGATCATCCATTATTTCTTTCACTATTCAGTGCTTTGCCTTTTTGCCCTTATTCTGAGCAGGCTGGTGATGCACACACATCTCTCTCTGGGGCCAAAGACACTTTCAATTCTTCCTCCTGCATTAATAACACATACAGACAACTTGTCTTCTAAGGGCTTTTCACTGAATTTTGTTGCCTCTTATTCTCCAAAAGATACACTGCTATGAAAAGACTCGTTGCTTTCTCCTACCCTTATCCCCAGGGTACTGTCATTGTTATCTATTAGCTAAAGAATGGACTAAATTTTTCATATTTCTCAATAGTCTTGTTTATTATTTACTGTTCTTTTCATCAGATATCAGCTCATTTCTGCTGTCTGCTATGTAACACACTTTAATCATTATGATTTTGCATTGCTGTTTCATCATCTCCTATAAAAGTACTCAGAGGGGACAACCCTTTAGATCCTGTGGCTATGAAAAATGTAACTGTGGCTTGCACCAAGAGGGACTTCTCAGCATCAAATGGAGCACCTTTCTCAGAATTTTCCATAAACACTCAGGTTCACAGGGGTTTGCTTTTTTAAGTCTTTTGCTTTGCTTGAGACTGCCCCCCTTTGACACTGTAGTGAAAGTCTGATGATGCCTTGAAAGAAAAGACCAAGGTTTTTTCCCCTGTTTTTGCCTGTGAGTGGAACAGAAGCTCATGGGGTAGGGAGAGCTGAAAAGAGGGCTGCTTGGCACTACACCAGACACAAGGCTTCATACCAAATCATGCTTCATTCACTGTTTGAATTCTTGTTGGTCTTGTTGTTTTAGCATAATTCTGCCCCACATAACTATATCCAGCTGCCTCTCACAAGCCCTTTAAAAATACAGGTCTTTACATACTCCTTTTTCAGCAACATATAACAATAACAAGTAATAACTTACTGTTAAGCAAGTTTCAACATGTAGAAGTAGCCTGTTAATGTAAATAACTTGGAGGGCTGAAAAAACCTCATAAGAGCTCCCTTAAAGGACCATTAAGTCTCTCTTAGGATTTTCTCTCCACCAGAAGCCCAGCAGTCACAAACAAACAATGCTTTACATAACTTGGGTCAGAGGGTTTTGTTGTGGTGATGCTCTGTTCTGCTTTGTCAGCCTGACTGACAATAATCCAGCTCTGGATTGCTCCACCCTTGCCAAATGAGGAGGTATCAGCAACTCCCACATCTCCTCCAGGCCTGGCTTCACTTTGGAGATCAGCACAGCTGGCTGGGATATTTTTGTACTTAAGGAAAGGGTGGGGAAGGAAAGCACCTTTTTATCAAACAGGCTCCTTCTGAAAATGGCAATAAATTGCTTATGGCAAATTTCAGCTAATGGTGGCCTTTCCCCACCAAAATACTGCATCCTTATCTCCAGACTGCACCCAAATCCCCATCCTCTGATATTGCTGGCATAAGGCCTTAAGGATGACAGCCTCAGCCACGCTGTTATCGGAGTAGTGCACATCCGTGGAGTCATTGGTGAATTTATTTATACACATTCTGCTCCCAGTGCCAGACATGGCTGGGCAGAGACCCAGCAGCAGGAAACCTGGTGTTGATCCTCCTCAGATCACACCCAGGGCATATCTGCTTCTTGCTTCCTGACCGTGGGGCACTACCAAATCCTTCAGATAAAGACACAGCTGCCTTCATTCTGCACCCCAGACTGCCCCTGCTGAATTCCTTGCCATATGAAGCATTACATGGCCCCTTCTCCCCCTCACTCCTTCCCTCTTTCCACAGTAGTAATAGATTTTGGAGAAACAGAGGCACAACAGCAAATTCTGTTGAGTTTTCACCTAACCCAGATAAGAAAAGCAAACACAGCAGGGAGGCGCAGAGGTTCATTCAGAGTGCTCCTCAGTTTTTGCTTGCAGCAAAAGATTTTGCTAGGCCTTACTTTGCATGTGTTTGAAGGCATGGAAACTTATGAAGTCAAAGGCTTGTAAAAAAAAATAAAAAAATCTGGGTCTTTTTTTTCTCTGCATTTAAATCGCAATAATGTCCTTAGACTACATTCCTTATATATGTGTGTGTGTGTGTACTCTACACACATAATTCTGACTGCTTCTTATTCAGCTTCAGTCCAGAGAGCACGTTTCAGCTGGCACAGCTTGGTGTCACCTTCTCACCCGGGTCTCTCTTATTCTACAGGTGAGTCCCAAGAGTCCCAAGAGGACAGGACAGTCAGGTAACCCACAGACTCACAGGTATTTCTGCCACAAAACTCCTCCAACACCTCCAAGCCCAAATCCTCATGAAAATTTGCCTCTGGAAGGGGGAAAAAAATCTCATTCCCTCCCCCTCTTCTTTTTGCAAGTCTGACTCCCCAGTCGGCACAGCCCCCGGAGCTGGTGGGCTCAGCCGCTGTGTGAGCCCTCCCCAGCCCCGGGAGCAGCCGAGGGGCACGGAACACAGCGGGGACATCCGTGTGCTCCTGCCTCCCTTCGCCAGCACCCTGACCGTCACTCAAAGCTGGGGGTGTTTGTGTCGCCGGGCTTTCGCACACCTCTCCCAGCGGGAAAGCCTCCGCTGGCCACAGACAGCGGCACTGCGGGGGCTGCGGCGCCATCGTGTGTCGGCGTCGGGACAGCGGGACAGCGGGACAGCGGGACACGGGGACAGCGGGACAGAGGGACACCCGGACAGAGGGACATCCGGACAGCGGGACAGTGGGACACTCGGACACCGGGACACCGGGACACCCGGACACCCGGACAGTGGGACAGCGGGACAGCGGGACAGAGGGACACCGGGACACCGGGACACCCGGACACCCGGACACCCGGACACCGGGACAGCGGGACACGGGGGCACGGGGGCACGGGGACAGCGGGACACGGGGACAGCGGGACACGGGGGCACGGGGACACGGGGACAGCGAGACACGGGGACACCGGGACACGGGGACACGGGGACAGCGGGACACGGGGACACCGGGACACGGGGACACGGGGACGGGGCAGTGCAAGGCGGAGGGGCGAGTGTCGGTCCGGGTGTGAGCGCTGAGAGGGCAGGAGGTGCCGGGCCCCACAGGAGGGAAGGCAGAGCCGCGCCCCCGCAGGAGCAGGGACAGACCCCGCCCAGGGGTGTTCTGGCTGCAGGCAGGCTGCCCCGTCTCGGTGGCAAGCTCTGCTTTTTTGGATGCCCTCTGATGATACACTTTTCCCATTTCCCAAATACCTGGCCAAAGAGAGGAGGGTGAGTAAAGTGCTTGACTGAGGACGGAGCCAGGGGAAGTGTAGGGATGGGGATGGAGATTTTGCTGTGAGGAGGGCTGGTTTTCTGAAAACAGTTCCATCTTTTCACTTAACCCAAAAATATGGCCCAAGAGATGAACACAAATGCAGGTACCCCATGGAGGTGGCAGGCTACTGTCCTCCATACTCCCTGTGATCCCTAGCAAGAGCATGGATGCTCTGTCAGAAGAGCTCTGCAGTACCCAGGATCTGCATTGTCCAATATCCAGCAAGCTCTTAAGTGCAACAATTCCAGAAGCCAGGTATAAGGAACAACATTGTCACTGGATAGCATTTTTTTCCACCTCTTGCACCTGTTTGGTTCTGGTTTGACGGGTTTTGGGGTTTTTTCAAAAAACGTTTTTGTTCAGCATTTTTCATTTGTTGTAGGCAAAACTTTTTTTTTTTTTTTTTTTTTCCCAGACCATAAGCATCCTCGCAGGATTCAAGGTAGAGATGTACTGGAGTCTTCAGTGGTGGTACAACAAAGAAAGGAAGAATTGAAGAAGTGGGAGAGAAGAGTCAAAAGCCTACACAGGAAATGATCCTCCAATTGTCATTTGTCCTCAGAGCTCTGAAAAGTGCTTGGGGCAAAAAAAGCAGCACAGAGAAGCAAAAGGTGCATTGTTAACCAGTCCATGTAGACTTCTGGTCCTAAAGAACAGAGAAAAATACCCCTAGGAGCATGGAATTAAACACCTATTAAATGGAAAAGCATTGTAAGGAGCAAAATGAAATGAAGAAAAATAAGAAACTTAGGAGCACAGAAGAGGAAAGAGTTAAAAATGAAAGGGTAAATGACTATCCCACAGAAAAGGTGAAGGCTTATTTTAACATGACTGAAAATGCACTTTAGTTATAGCATCATCCTCTCATTTTTACAAGTTATCTCAAAAAACCACTTCTTTAATGCCACTAACCTTTGGATATATTTGTCTCCTACATCCCTCCAAGGGAAGGCCAAAGCAGGTTTGGGAAAGGATGAAAAAAAAATACACAGAAGGTGAAAGAGTATATTTATAATAAACTAATCCTGAGCATCTCCTACGCATTTAAATGCTCCTCAGGAGAGTTCACGACATACTTTCTTCTTCTCTTCTTTATTTTCAAACATCTATGACACTAAACACTTTGTCAAACATCAATTAATCAGAGCTCAATGAGCAGATTTGGGGAATTAATTGCCTCAATAAAAAATACAGTGTACTTATTTGTACAAAGTATACAACAAAAATGTACATCATTTTATGTCCCAGAAATTTGTGCAATCTAAAAGTAAATACCTGCTTGCCTCCAGCTGAACTAACTATTAAATATAAAGTTCACTTGAATATCTGTATATTTTTTACTCTTAGAGGAGGGTTTCTCCTTTCCTAATGTTAATGGCTGATAAAATGGAGCAATAAATCCACATTCCTCAACAAGTGAACGTGCATGTAGCCTTGTTCCAATACATAATTTCCATTATTATGTGATACTCTGGTTATGATTATCATGAGTTTCTGCTTTGAAATATATCAAATTTATTTCATGAGTCTGTGTTTGGAAAGAAAGAAAGAAAGAAAGAAAGAAAGAAAGAAAGAAAGAAAGAAAGAAAGAAAGAAAGAAAGAAAGAAAGAAAGAAAGAAAGAAAGAAAGAAAGAAAGAAAGAAAGAAAGAAAGAAAGAAAGAAAGAAAGAAAGAAAGAAAGAAAGAAAGAAAGAAAGAAAGAAAGAAAGAAAGAAAGAAAGAAAGAAAGAAAGAAAGAAAGAAAGAAAGAAAGAAAGAAAGAAAGAAAGAAAGAGAAAGAAAGAAAGAAAGAAAGAAAGAAAGAAAGAAAGAAAGAAAGAAAGAAAGAGAAAGAAAGAAAGAAAGAAAGAAAGAAAGAAAGAAAGAAAGAAAGAAAGAAAGAAAGAAAGAAAGAAAGAAAGAAAGAAAGAAAGAAAGAAAGAAAGAAAGAAAGAAAGAAAGAAAGAAAGAAAGAAAGAAAGAAAGAAAGAAAGAAAGAAAGAAAGAAAGAAAGAAAGAAAGAAAGAAAGAAAGAAAGAAAGAAAGAAAGGAAGGAAAGAAAGGAAGAAAGAAAGAAGAAAGGAAGAAAGGAAGAAAGGAAGAAAGAAAGAAAGAAAGAAAGAGAAAAGAAAGAAAAGAAAGAAAAGAAAGAAAGAAAGAGAGAAAGAGAGAAAAGCTGCTGGAGCAAGATAAGAAGCCCAGATGGGTCTTCTTCTTGATGCTCCCCTCACAAGCCAGCATTCCTACCCTATCCCAGAATGGCACCAACCAACCAAATGCCTGAAGCCCCAGACATATACCCAGATGTGCTGACCACATATGTGAACAAATGTGAGCGAAGGCAGTTTCATTTCAGTGCTGGCAAAGAGACCACAAGTGCTCAGCAAATGTGTGATCAGACTACTTCTATTTAAAGCATGTAGCAGAGATTCAGGTATCAAATCTTAGGGGTGATGCTTTGGAAATTGTAGCTCTGGCCAGATCCTTTGCATGATGATGCATGAAAGGGTTCAGTGCTTTTCCATCAATCCAGCAGGTGAACGGATTCTGCCTTATTTCATTGTACTGGGCTGTAATGGCCCATATCAGAGTTGCATAAAATGGGTGCTGAGCTCATCCCTGAGTGGAAAAACATTATTTGCAGTCATAAATCTCTAACTACTTATTGATGGAATCAGCACAGTCGTTGTGAACTCCTTACAACTTTATATGGTATGGTATAAACTTATATTTTATTAAATTCTTTCAAGAGATTGTATTTTTTTCTTGAGCTCATTGATGATAAAACTCCTGCTAAAAGTGGAGAGGGCTAGTAGCTCTGGCTTAGCTCCAGCACCAGCTCTGCAAAATTAATTAACTTTTTTATTTGCTCTTTTCACTCCATACTGTGGCAATTTTGAGCAAGCAGATCCAAACATGTGGTTTTAATGCAAGTGGTAGGGAAAGAGTAAGGAGGCAACGCAGTCATAACTCAAGGGAATGTTTGTCACCTATAAAATTGATGTCAGAGAATAAAAATAGCAAGAGTGATAAAATAAATGAAATATGTGATAATGGGTGTCAGCATTGCAGACAAAGCAATGAAGGCAGTCCTTTGCCATAAGTCTAGTGTGAAGCAAAGATCATGGAGGTTGGCTGTGGGTCTTGAACAGCACCCAAAGTAGGAGGCATTGAGCAAGTGACTGAATAGGTTACCATTGAAGTAAAAATACCTTAGTTTTGCTAGATTTTTTGAACAGATGAAGCATTAAATGATCATTTGTGATATTTGCACACCTTTGAAGCCTCTTTTAGTTTTGCCATCTGCTTTTTGTTTGAAAATCTCAGGATTACGGATCATATCACCTAGCAAGAGTGTAACAATTTCTGTTAAAATGTCTGATTTTTCCCCTTTCCATATTCCCTGCATAGCAAATGGAACAATAAATACAAAGAAGCTCAGGTGATGATTGATTTGTCATCAAAATATGTCACTAGCTATCTAGGGGCTCCGGAAGGATTTTTGCTTTACATCCTGAAGTCTGTGAAGCTCTCTGATTTCAGAGGGCATTTTAGAGATTACTTAGAGGGAACACTGTCTTTATGAGAGAAATGCTGCAGGAATCAGATTGCAACCTGCTCAAGAGTGAGCTGGCTTGCTGAAACCCCCTGCCAGCTCAGTGTGTGACAGCACAGGTCTGCATGCCCCTTCCTCTCTGTAGATATGTGTGTGCATAAGATGTGCTCATAAATATGTTCTAACTGTTAGAGGAAACAAAATTATAGCAGCTGGTAGGAGATGGCACTTTTATAACTGCTTGCTAATGTTTCCATAGCTTATCACCAAGCATTTTAGAACAGTGGTCTTGCCAGTAAGTGCCAGTTCTTCTTGTTCAGTTCAGTTTAATGGCTTAATAATGCATAATTTGAGTTCTTCGGTACTGGTAGTGAAAGGACACTACACTCCATTAAGTCCAGGATATTTGTTTTGAGAAAAATGAATGAGTGCACAATTTTCTGGGAGCACTAATAGACTTAAATGGATTTCAAAAAGCCTTTTACAATCACAGTATAAGACTCAGCTGTGGGTCACATGCTCAGCCCCCAGGATGCATCCAGAATGCAGTCTGTCACTGACTTGTTCTGCATTAAAGAAATTCTGTGGATCTTGCTGCGAGTGTCCTTGACTCATTGAGCTATGAATGGGATCAAAGTCAGGTCTCTTATATTTAGAACAGGCAGTACTCTTTATACAAAGATATATGATTTTGAAACAATTTAATTCAGCATTATATTGATAATTTGGAAGGCTACCCACTAGATGTTCCCCTCCCCAACCCCCCCAAAATTCTGGTATTGTCTGATTCATCCACACAGAGGGATGTTGGTATCAGGATGGTTTAAAGTTCTTTCATTGTGTGGTGGGTTTTGTGTTCAGCGTTTCTGAGATTTTTCTACACCCTCTCTTCCAGACCTCATGTGTGATGGTCTCTAACATAGTGTAACACCCTCCCTGCTGCTTCCTCTGGCCTCAGCACCATTGATGAGGTGGCTACTGGGCTATAGAGGGACTTACACGGAGTGATGGACATTTGGAGCTTGTTCAGCGTTTTTCATGTCTGTGGAACATCACACCCCACACTTCAGACATCCCAGTTCCTGAGTCTTCAACACAAATATCCACTCAGCAATGTACAGTACAGGAGATGTTATTTTCTAATATCTGATTAATGTTTCTTTTGTGGCTGTAACATCTCAAGCCTTTCAAACCAGGATTCTACTCTGCTGTTAGAACAAAATTACTAAGAATAAAAAGAGGAAAACTGGTCAAAGAGATTTGACACACACAATACATCCAGTGTGGCAATGCACAAGGCTTGTCTGTGTTTCTTTCATATCACTGGAGGGAAAGGGAAGTTGGGATATTTTCTGTTTCTCAAGCATGGGAACTTTATTCCCTTCTTGGGGAATAAAGTTGGTTGGTTCATCACATCTCTCCCCGACATCCTTCAGTCTGATACTTTGATCATCTCTGGTTCACCCTGCCACTTGCTAAATTCAAGGTATTCTCTTGAGGAGATGGGATTCTTTTTTCCCAGAATGTCTGGTGTAAATGCCTAAATGAATTCCTGACTGCGTCTTGCTTCAATTTGAATTTGTTTCTCCATTGCTACTAGAGCTCGTAAAAGTTATTTGGAAAATCTACCCATTTTGTACCTATGTCACTCATCCAATGTCTAAATAAGAAACAGATGAAATTCATGAGCCCGTATGCTGAGACAATGCTTGGCATATAAACAATAAAGTATTAAAATATATAAAAAATAGTGAAAAAACCCTAAAATATTTCACTTTTTATCACATCTCAGTTTCACTTGTCACATGCATTTGGAAAACTGTACTGCAGCAATATTTTCCTTTTCAATTTAATTTTTATTGACTTCTTTTCTTTTTTCAATCCTATTCACATGAATATGACAATATGAGTTATCTGTGGATGATTCATTTATCTTGCTGACAGCTAGCCAGTCCAATGAATTAGAAACAATCACAGCTCCACAACATCTATTTATACTTCCCCTCAGTTTTTGCTATGTTTAAGATGAAAGTACAGTCTTAATGAGCAAGGATGCATTTTAAAAATTTATATAAATATATATATGTATGCATGTATATGTGTGTATATATATAAGGGCTTTCACTTGAGTTAAAATATTTTCTCTTTTAATTTTGTAATCAGGCTGAAGACACATGATTTTCTGCAAGGAGTTGCAATATTCTACTGAACGTCACAGTTATGATATAGTATAATTATCACATTTCTTATATCTGATTATTTCTCTCTCTAGCTGCAGTTTCTTCACATGTGATGGTGCTTTTATTTGAGCACCATAGACTACTTCACCCAGAAAAAGGTTTTTTCCATACAACCACTTTTCCCTTCAGAATGTGGTTTACACTGTTCTCCACAGAGGAGCTTTGAGCCTCCTCAGTTCTTAGGACTCTTGACCTGAAGTCAGCCTCTGCCATACCCAGCTCTGACGATTTTAAAGGCAGTGATGCTAAAGAGTTTCCTAAGCACAGCTCCCAAGGTCAGATGAAAGCAGAATTGAATCCATATTCCATAACACTTCCAACTACAGAGGAAGTCCTAAATAGCTTCTTTCATCACCAGCCATACTGAGGACAAGGATGTGACTTCTTGTTCACAAGAATGCTTCTGTTGTGAGAACCCTTCCATGTTCAAGGACTTCCTTTGAGAAACAGGATTTACAAGTTTGTATCTGCAGTTTCTATATGAAGATGATCACTAGAAACAAGAGATGTCTCTGAACTTGAGCGTGAACAGGAGGGTCTGCTCCTCAATACTTCACCAGGAGGTGACCCACACAGAGCAACGCTTCTCTTTACTTTGAGAAGTACTTGCTAAAGGAGGGCATTCTGACATAGCCAGGAACTGTGCTGCTTTAACCTCCTACTGCCACTTTTTGCACTGATCACACTGATCACATATTGTCTCTAGTGTAGCTGGGACCCAGGAGGGGAATCATTTTGTTGTGTTTTGTTCCACATTCATACATATGGAGTTAATCCTACAAAAGCTTACATTTGCAGCTGACAAAAAGCCATATGACTTGTAATTTTACCTTGCCTCCAGTCTTTGGTGAATGCTGTCATTGACACCAAGGTCATTGTGCTCTTGTAGGGCACTATTGCCATTTTTGCCAGGAGGACTCAATGTCAACTTCATAGAGAGTTCTCTGAGGTTGGCTTTCATCTAGGTCAGCAGCACAAAAAAAATTCACCCATTGAATTTTTTGCTGGGTAAAATAATGCAAACTGTACAACAATATAATTGAAGGAAATTAGGAGGAAAATCAAAAGATTGTCCCAAATCTGCATAGGCTTTAAACTTAATAAAGCACCAGGTGTCAACCAAATGCCTTGTGGTTATGAACAGATCAGAAGTTGAAGGCTAGGAGCCATGAAATTATCAAGATTCACAGATATGTTTTGCATGGCTGCTAAACCTCAAAATAATTAGTATTGAATATCTTTGCTAATAATCTAAAGCAGATGTTGGAAATTAGAGGCTAAATCAAGTAATCCTGGATGCCAAAAGTTTTTCCAAAAGTCCTATTTATGGCATGCTATTGTGCTGTTGTTTTTATTTCAGTAGTAATTGAAAAGTGGTTTAGAACACTAACTGACAAAACCCCAGATTTTTATAACTGCTCTGTGGTTATCTCAATGTACATGTGAGCATGCCTATTTGGAAGATTCCTGGCTTTCATATGCCCGTTTAAAAACTGTTACCAATTTTGGCAAACATCCATTTAAAAGCAAATATAAAATTTAAAGGCAAGTTGCTCATAATTAGTCACGTTATAATTTACATTGCAACATGCTCTGGGAGCTTGTTTGGGGGGTTGTGGGATGCAGTCCCATCTCACATATAGAATGAGCCCTAAAAGGAATTTTATCAGGGAAGAACAGGCCCAGCTCTGGGAAAACATTTGTTTGCTTGCTTTAGTCTGTCTTTACTCATGGTGGTCCTTAAACACATTCTTAGAGGAGCATTTCCAAAATTTGGGCTGAATGAGTTAAAGGGAGAATTTCAGTGGCTTTGCTGTGTTATGAAATTCAGCATGGCTTCTAAAAACAGGCACAGCCCAATTAAAAGGTTTATATCTTTCAAGTCTGAATACACTGTCATTTAAATGGGACTTGTAAATAGTACCTGCAGAAACACCATCTGGCAACTTTCATGGTATTAATGTGTCTAAGCCTTTGTGGAACTTGGAAGAAAAAGCTGGAAACTGATTTCTAGCATAACTCAAAGGGTATAGAAATATATAGAAAGTTACATTTCTTTATAAAGCTCAATGAAGGAGAAAACAGGCTTCATTGTAACAGTAGGGCAAACAAGCTCTAATGACAAAACTTAATAATATCTTAAACATAACTAAAATTTTAAAAATGTTCATTAACCATAGTAAGGAAATCCCAGGCCCTTCTATCTATCTGTCTTACAAATCAGGACCACATTTGAGACGACAAGGCTTGAAATACTGACCTAAATAATTTGTTTGTGCTGAAATTTTTGGAGCCTGAAATACAAGTCCTGCAGTCCTGCACTGTTGTCTGAGCTTTTCTTCATGATTTGTTCAACTTCAGCATGAAAGAAAATACACAGAGGCACAAATCCAGTTGTGTCTTGTCTGTTTGATGTGTGATTCTTTTTAACAATCCAGTTACCTGTGGTGAGTTTCTTCAAGTCTTATAGAAAAATGGCACAGAGAAAATGTAGTCCTGTCTTCTCACACATCAGGCTTCATTCATAACAAAACCCTCATGTAGACAGGAATCATGGCCTCCTTTTGCCTCAAATTTTTGGTCTCCTCAGCCTGGGAGACTCAGCCTAACCTCTGTGCCTTCAAGCTGTATCCCAGCTCCCTGCCATTAGGCAAAAATGGCAGCATTTGTGCCCAGGGAGCCCAAAACTGCCCTGTCTTGGCTTGCAATATAAAACTAAAAGCATGTATTCTATTCCCAATCTGTTGAAACCAGCTGAAGAGATGTTTTTTCTTTTCATTTGGGGCGGGGGGTTGGAGGTGGGGGGGTGTCTTCTGTTAATGGGCCAGCTGTTAAAACCAGGTGGGGCAGTGTTCTCATCTCTTCCATGACCCATCCTCCCTCCAGGGGGATATCTTCTGTCAATGGGCCATTAAGGCTCACTGCATGACTGAGAACCTTATATCAACCCATTGTGAGGGGCTCCACCCAGTGGGAGGAGCCAACCATTCCTACCTAGATAAAAGCTGAAATTCAGCACACAAGGACAGCCTCTTTCCACTGGATTCCAGAGGAAGATTGGATCCTTCTTGTCACCACTGGGCCCTTTCTACAGGATCATCTCTACTCCAACAGAACCACATCTGTCACTCTAGGAGGATTTATTTGGACTGCTTCCAACACCCTGACCAACAGAGTGTCAGGTCGTATTTCTGATTCTGTCAGGGTTTCTAGGATTTTGGTTTGCTTGCTTGTTTTTTGTACTACTACAAAATATTCTTAATATTCTTAGTAAAGGACTGTATTCCTTTTCCTATAATTTTGCCTGAAAGCCCCTAATTGCAAAATTATAATAATTTGGAGGGAGAGGGTTTACATTCTCCATTCCAAGGGAAGCTCCAGCTTTCCCTGGCAGATACCTGTCTTTCCAAACCAAGAATGCTCCCAGGGGAGACAGCAGTGACCAGGCCTTGTCACAGCTCTCTTTATTCCCGTCCCCATTTCTCTTTGTGGTGGGCTGCTGCCATGTTCCAGCCAGCTGTCCAAAGGTCCTGGGAACTTATACTGTCATGAAATGTATATAGCTTTCCTCTTCAGCATTGAATCTGACCCACATATTAACCTCATTATTTCTACATTTGCATGACAATGAGCAGTTTGCTAAAAAAAAAAAAAAAAGCCAACAATAAATCTGTGTAAAAAGATTATCCTGAGAAAGGATAATAACCGTTAAGCCTGACAGTTACAGCATGAGGACTGTTGCTCTTCTCCTATAAGGCTCCACCACAGAAATGGCTGAGAAACATGGGAGGTAGGGAGAAATTGCAAGCATTATGAACATTTTGAAAAATGGTTAAATGATCCTGGCATAGATACAATGGAATATGCAGATCTTTATTTTTCCCTGTTCAAAAGCAAGAAACAGGTCAATTTTTTCAGCACATGGATGATGTTTTATAATAAACTGCAATTCCAAAAGTTTGGAAACTGTATGCAGTTTGGATAATTCAGCTCTTGGATAGCTCTGTTAAAATATTTTTATAAATAATATAGTATTATTCATAAATAAAATTTATAAATATTTTTACAATGTTAATTATTTCATGAGAACTTTTATAAAGTTATGAATATGTTAATTGAGCATGAAACTTTCAGAATTGCACTTTCACATAAATCATTTAACTTTGTGTGCTATTCAGCACAGTGGCTGAAGGAGCTGTTATGTAAGTATTAACAGGACAGCTGCAGGTTGCCCTTTCATCATGTTATTCAGATAAGTTCATTTGTCATCTAGAAATCACTCAGAGCCCAAGCACTGATAACAGTCTTCCAAAATCTGTGTTCAAAACAAGCCCAGCAGTACTCTGTGACAGAATAATCTCCACAACAGAGCAGGTAGTTCCAAATATCTTTTGTGAGATCCCTCTAAAAATAGTTTCTTACAAAGATATTGCTGACTGGGTTTATGGAGTCTGACTGGGCCTCTAGTTTAACTGCAAATAATTCCAGCCCCATCTGCTGAGTCATTCCAAATTTGCAACAGATCATATATTTAGAGAAAATACACAACACTTGTCTTCTTCACTTCTTTGAACTCTAAGTTTTTCAGAGAAGAGAAGATTTTCTTTATGATTTTGTAATAAAAAGGGCCTTACTGGCAGTTAGAGTCTTAAAACAGTAAATAGAAATAACTAATGAAAAAATGTCAAAAAGTTCTGAGGCTCACTGAACCAAAAGTCTTTTATGTTTAAGAACATAACTGTTGTAATAGACACCTGCAGCAACAGGGACAAAATCATTCTGCCTTTTCCAGAATGCATCACAGATATTTCAGTTAGGACAAACTCTGGATTTCTATGAAGTTCACATATCTTGGCAGTGTACCTTTGTGATCTCCTATCTTGAGGAGTACTTCAGAACACTAAAATGGACAGGTTAAGGAGAGAATAAATAAATGATCCATTCACTAGGGAAGCATTACATCTCATACCTGGATTTTCCTCTGCTCCCTTCAACAACACAAGGCTGCCATAAAGATTTCACAGATGCACTTATCTCAGCACTGCAGACCTCATCGTACAGCTTTGGATAGTAGACAGTTCCTGCTCCACTCCACACTGTCTGGAGGTGAGGGAAATGGTAGCAGTGATCCACCATCAAAGCCACTCCTTGTAGTCAGACCAGCTTTGGGGAGTGTCAGACCTGCTGCCAGGGACTGCACCTGTGTTGGTCATCCAGCTCTGGAGAGTGGCACCAAGGTAGGAGAGCAGTTCCAAGCAGATATTTTATTGGACCAAGTCCTTCTCACCACTGCTAAAGCTAGTTAGATTGCCTAACTTCATTCTTCTGTTTGAGTGGGAGCTGGGGTCCTAAGAAATCTCTTGCTGTATTAGGAGGGTCCAGATACCTCCAATAGCACGGGCCCCAAGTTGGAGTGTTCCTGTATACTTGAGCAGTCCCACACCTGACCATGTGGTGTTGAGGTGATGGTGATAAATATTTGATCATTTCTCTGCCAATTCATGTTCCTGATAGTTGGAGTGAGTTGCTACGAAAGCTAACGCTTCTCAAAGTGCAGAAATTGGTGTGGCAACTTTCTCCTCAACCCATGGCAAGCAAGTTCTTGGTGTCTCAACAACAGCCCTTCACATCTGTGAGAGATATGAGTCCCTCCAGCAGCAGAAACAGGGCTTCCCAAAGGCACCACCTACAGCTTTAAGCTGAAATATGACATTTCAGTCACAGGCTGCCCACTAATGAGGGCAGCTGGGAGATTGAATAAGTGACTATCCGACAGATCCTTAGGCATCCTTAGGAAAGGAAGCATAGCATGCCAGGTTAGACAAATCCTTCTGTCACACCTGAATAATAACAAGTACCTTCAAAACACTTTCTAAAAGTTCAAAGAACCTTATGTACCAACTCACATTTCAACACATTATTGCACTGCAAGTTAGTCATACAGAGCTCATCCCATTTGTTTGTTTCATGAACTGTATGGGACAACACTAGGGAAAGGCTGCCTTTTTTTAGCAAGGAGAAATGTTTCCTCAATTTCTTTGATTGCAGATAGCTTTCCAATCACACACTCACAGACTGGCTCTGAGACTCTCTTCCAGTCTCCTCCTTGTACTCCCTGTGTGCCTTCATACAGTTCCCATGCAGACTGCTGGACTAATGAGATACAGGAGCTCAGCATTGTTTATGTAACACTGGTGCTACACAGCTACTGAAACTGAGATGGAACAGTGAGGTGCTCTCACTAAAGAAGGTAACATTCATTAGTGATGGGATTAGAATCCACTTATAAAATGTAATTCAGGCACCTAAATTTAGGTGTGAACAGTGTAGTTGTCTATGATGTCTGTGCCATCATTGTACATAAAGGAGGTTGAAGGGTCAGTTCAGCTTCCAAAATCATAGGTGTCCTGTGCTATTTGAAACTCTCAAGAGCAGCTGTCGCAGAAAGCTCACAGAGAATTTGTGTCCTGCTGCAAGGCAAAGATCCTGCTAGGGAGCAAGCAGGATGACCTTGGGCTAGGGCCCCTGTTTACTCACTCACACCTGGGCATCCACTGCCATTTGAGGTGCTCTAGGAAATCCAGGGTGTGCACAAGGCAAGGAGATAGGGCAGAGGACATCTGGGGGACATGTGCCCATCTGAAATGACAGATAAATATGCCTGTGCAGGCAAGACACCCTGGCCACCTCAACTGGCACAAGATAAATATTTGAGGGTGGCCAAATGATGTGTATGTCCTTGTCCAGGCAAATGTATCACACCTCTCATCAATGCAGTTGGGAATGTACATGCTGGCATCCATTCAATAATCCTCTAGATTCATCCACTGCAGGGGCAGGTTCCCCAGGAGACATGGAGAGGATTCATAGACACTGGTTTTGTGTTTGCACTAGAAGTATCTTATCTTGCCTGGTGTTCTGCTGCTATTTCAGAAGATGAAATGTCTCCTGAGGTCCTATGTCACACATACTGCATGGATGTTCCAGAAATGAGACACCTCGCATTGCACCAGGAGCCCATTTTTAGGCAACTGAATCTTGCAGTAGCCCACATTGGTTACAACAGCACCCTCACCACCAAACTCACCTACTGATACTCACCCTGTAGACAGCTCATTGTTCAAACCTGAACTGGGATCTTCACCTCCAGCTCTTCCCTGCCATGCTGTAACATTTCAGATTACAGGTATTTCCTTACTTTGTGTCTGCCACTGTGGCATCTTTATTTCAGCTCTTTGCCCCAGTTATACTGAAATACGACCATTGAACCATAGAATTAAATCACAGAATATACAGAGTAAGAAGAGATCCACAGGGATCATTGAATCTAACTCCTGACTCCACGCAGGGCAACCTAGAAGTTAACCATATATCTAAAAGTGTTGTCCAAATGTTTCACAAGCACCAGGTTTGGGACCATGACCTCTTTCCTGGGGCACTTGTTCCTGTGACTGACCACCCTCTCATTGAGGAACTACCCCCAATATTCATTCTGAAGTTCCCCTGATGATTTAAGTCATTTCCATGCATCCTTTCAGCAGAGACCAGAGGGAAGAGATCAGCACCTCCCTCTTATTGTAAAGGAAGTTGTAAACAGCAATCTGTGCTGGTTGGGCCTGATGCCCTGGTTGTCCTGCATGTGCTCCATGATGGCATCAGGATGATCTACTCCAGCACTTTCCCTGGCATGGAGGTCAGACTGACAGGACTGCAGTTCCCTGGATCCTCCTTCCACCCTTCTGGTAGATGGGTGTCACCTTTGCTCACCTCCAGTCAGCTGGGACCTCCCTGGTAAGCCAGGACTGCTGACAATTGATGGAAAGTGGCTCAGTGAGCACTTAGTACCCTTGGGTGGATCCCATCCAGACCCACAAGTTACTTTAATCACAGGCAGTAACTAAAACATATCCCACTATTGAGAGAGTGACATGTTAGTTAGTTAGTTAGTTAGTTAGTTAGTTAGTTAGTTAGTTAGTTAGTTCCTTAGTTAATTAGTGGCTGAGCAAATCTACTGTCAGAGAAACCGCCCCTGAGCAAATTCCTATTTGCTGTGTCAAGTTGCCTGCAACACCCAGGATGACACTGGCACAAAGAACAAAGACCTTATTTTTTTCCCCCATTCCCATCCCTTTAATGACTTCCAAATCTCTTCAAGAACCCATATAAGCCTCTCCAGCTGCTGAATTCCCAAATTTTCCCTGCCTTACTGATTCAACCAAATCAGCCTGAAAATGGATAAAAGGTGATGAATACCTGGTTCACTGGGTACAGGTTTCAGGGTGTTCTCTGGTCGGGAGAGAGTGTCCTGAGATGGAGTCTTCCGAATGCCATTAATTCTGCACCTGCTCAGTGTGCCCATGGTATCATCTGATTTTTTATTTTTGTACAATTTCTAACATTTCTCATTATTACCTTGGCACCTGGGGACTGTGATTTGCAGAAAGGGCTCTTTTCCAGGCCAGGCAGAATTATATTACAGTTCCAAGGCATGTTTGGCAACTGCTAATAGTGGCTGGCTATTTTTAGATACTTCTTCTGATCTTCTCACAGTTCAGATCTGTCCTATTTACCCCCAACATTTTTTTTTTTTTTAACTAGACATTTTATTATCTGTAATAATTTTCACTGATTTTTTAAATTTTTTTTTACTGCTTTTTAAAAAGTTTTTCATTAGATTGCTTCCACCTTGATTTTTTCTAAAACTGTGGTATAATTATTTTGGACCTAAACCTGTCTCTCTTCCATGGTGTAACAGCATCTCTTAGAATAAGGACTGAACTCCCATCTAAACTCCCATCTAATGTGTTCACAGGGGAATTTTTTTGTATATATCCAGTAATAACTGGTTTTGACATCTGAGTTTAAACCTTTTTGAGGGTCCTGTCCCTCAGTCTTTGCCATTGATTTGCATGATTTCAGATTTGCATGCTTTCCTATGTGCACTGTTCTAATTCACAAAGCCAAATTTAGTGACCCCCTCAACGTCTGAAAATGCCTGGGGTCATTTGCTGAGCTAAGAGTAGCAGAGGAAGTAGAATTTGGCACCTTCAGTACCAGTAGAAATAAGCAGAAAAAACCCTGCTTTCTCGTTGTTATATCACCTGAACCCACACAGGCGATTGCCCTATGTGGAGCTAATTTTGTCTGAAACCCATGGTCCTAAAATATCAGGGGAAAGGGTGGGGGGGGAGATAATTGGAGGAAAAATGTACAGTGGATTTTCCAAAGTTTTCACACATGCATACACAGAGAGGAAAAAATAGTGCAGTAGTGATGCTAGATCCTCTCCCAAGACATTTTTAGCACCTTGCTAAGTGATGACATCCCCACAGGAAGGGGATGTACTCCTGCATATACATTAAGTGTCCCAACAAAGTACAAATTATATTAATGTGCCATGAAAATTTGCCTTGGCAAAGCCAAAAACAAAGATCTTGTTTACTTTCCATTTCACAGGTATCTCTGCTTTTTGATTACTGCTGTAAGTTGATTATAACACTGGGGACATGTAGGCAGGCACCTCACTGAGTGATAAATAAAAAAGGATCCATCTGCGACCTGCCATGCATCACCAGAGTAATGTCTTCACAGAATATTTTCCCTGGATTATTTTTAAATCTACCTGTTTTTTGACTGTCAGAAATACCCATTTTTGGCTGCTAGAATTCTCTCTAGAGTTGCTGTGCATTGGAGCACGGCAGATAATGAAAAAATCTGACCTGCTTAATTGGAGGGGTTACAGGTGGGACACTAGAAAATGGAAAATGCTTTTCTTTTTCTTGGTAGCTCATTATTGGAAGCTTCCCCAGTGCTGTGAAAACATTTATAAGGATTAATACTGAAACTGCTGCAAGTAAATTTACAGACCGGGAATGAGAAAGATAGAATGACAATTTTAATAAAAAGGCCTCCAGCTGGAAACGTGAAGCTTAGCTCCTGCCTCTACTGTTCTTAAATCAGGATTAGCTTAAATTTTAAAAGAAAGAACTTACGCTGTTATAAAAATGTGAGATCAGACTCCTGATCTGGGTGAATGAGAAAGATCTATTCAAAAAAGGAACAACTATTATTAGTCTGTATTTACTTAAAATATTAATAAAGTGCATAAGTACATCACTTTGAGTACACTTGCCTTGCAATAAAATCAGAAATTCCATACAACAGAAAGGATCGCTGTTGCAATTGTTCTCCATATCCCTGGTAACTCAAGCAGCTTCCTTGTCTGTTCTGCATGGGAGTGTCCAGATAGGGCATAAAAGTCTGTGTAGGTAATGCTCAGCATTTGGAGAGCCCAAATGCTGTCAGTGTATTTGAGGGATAATATGAGATGAAATCCCCATCCCATCTTTGGCTTTATCTGCCAAACACTGTGAGACACTGTTTCTTGTAAGCTACGTCTCTGGCAAGAGAGGCACTGTATTTCTGCTGAGTTTCTAACAAGTAGGAACAAGCCAGCCAGTATCTTGCAGACAGGTAAACAACTAGCCCTGCTGCTTCACGTTCTAAATATTAGACAGTACTGGTGCAGAAACTTTGCAGATGCTGCAACTCCAATATTTGCTGGTTTTGCAAGCTCATTTCCTACTTAGTTCAGGAGAGTCTCTGAGAAATTTTTGCTGTCTAGAAGGGTCTGGAAATTTTGCCATGAAATAGGATGAGTTTGTATCCTGGTGGTGTTTTGCTAGTAAAAAGAAAAGAAAAATGGAAAATCTACTTATGTTGCTGACATGCCACAGGCAGTTGCAATCGTTTCCCAGATATATGTTTGATTTACTTTTTCCAAAATTAGTATTAATCATAACTCAGTCTAGTAAGAATTGCCTTAAGAGTACTGTAAGGATTACTATCTAATGGCCTGGAGAAGAAGGAGTCCAAATGCTGGAAACTCAACACAAAGTGCCACTCACAGCTACAACAGCCAGCTTCAAAGGGATTGAACAGCTAAAAAGCTGTTTTATCCAGGCCACTGACAGAAAGAATGTAAGTTGTTTGCTACCATACCAAGGCTAATGCAAGAAAAAGATCATGCTTTTTCCACTTACCTAATTTTTTTTTTTAGTTACAGTCTCTCTTCTTAGAGGGAATATTAATGGATTTATGTTGGAGCATAATAATGCTTCCTGTTTCACTAGTTCTTCCTTCCATAATAAATGCTGTCATTAGATTTGCCTTTTGCTTTCCACTAATGTTTTCAAAGCAGTAAATGCAGAGACTGCAGGATGTCTTTCCCTGGTGGTAATAGGTAATTAAAAACCTATCATTGCACAAGCATAGGTAGGATTCTTTTTCTCCAAAGCATTACTTTGCTTTCCTGAATTTAATCTAATTTGAACTCGTTATGGGTCTTCTTTCTTAGCTCATGGCTCCTGCTTCTTATGTACATATCTGTCTTTCTCTCCTTTTCCAGACACAACTGGGTAGAATAATGTTGGCTTTGACACAACTTCCTAGCGTGGATATTTAAAATACAGGCTTCTTTCCAGCAAAACCAAGGCTTCAGCTGCCACAAATTTCATTGCCAGACTTCTGCCCTGTGTGCCTGGCAATAGTTTAAAGGACTGGAGTGAGATCCTTGTGAAGACTGCCATCACGAACAGGGTCTTTTTTTGTTCCTGCTTGAACCAGGTGACCAGGCATTGATGTACGATGTAGCTCAGGCAAGGACCGGGGTGACTGCCTGAACTTTAATGCAGCTCTCAAGCCACGGAAAGGAAGGCCCTTGACAAGGCTTCTCATGGCTTTCCCACACATCTCTTCTCACAGCATCCTGGTCCTGGGATACACAGTTACACCACATCAGGGCATAACTGTCTTGGGTTATGGAACCAAAAATGTGTATTCTATTTCATCTGCTGAAACCAGTTGGGGAAATTATCTTCTTTATCTCTTGTAAGTCTGGGGGAGGGGGGCAGATGCCTTCTGATAATGGGCCAACTGTTAAAACCAGGTGGGGCAGTGTTTCTTATCTCTTTCACTGCCAGTCCTCCCTCCAGGGGAATATTTTCTGCTGATGGGCCATTAAGGCTCACCAAGGACACAGACACATTCCGTCATCCCATTGTGAAATGGTCCACTCAGTGGGGGGAGCCAACCATTCCTACCTGGATAAAAACTGAGACGTAGGAACACGAAGTATCTGGTTCCACCAGATTCCCGGAGGAAAACTAGACGCTTCTCACCATCACTGGACCCTTCTCATCATCACTGGACCCTTTTCTACAAGATCATCTCTGCTCCAACAGAACCACACCTGCCACTCCAGGAGGACTCACTTTTGGACTGCTTCCAAAACCCTGACCAGCAGGGCATCAGGTTGCAGCTCTGACTCTGTCAGGGTTTCTAGGACTGTTGTTTGTTTGCTTGGTTGGTTTTTTTTTTCTTTACTACTACATTTGTATTGTTAATATTTCTAGTAAAGAACTGTTATTCCTATTCCCAAATCTTTGCCTGAAAGCTCTTAATTGCAAAATTATAATTTGGAGGGGGTGAGGGGTTTACATTCTCCATTCCAAGGGAAACTCCAGCTTTCCCTGGCAGATACCTGTCTTTCCAAACCAAGACAGTAACACAGGCCACTAAATCCCTGTGGTGGTGAGGGAAGAGGCTGCAGGGCATCTAAACCTAGTCAGGACCATGAGATTTATATCTTGCTCCTTTTCTTCCAAAAGAGGCCCAAGCCTGTGCTCCAAAAGTGGCACTTGAATATAAAATTGCTAATGGACTATGGAAGCACTTAGGAGGGTCATCAAGTTAGCACTGGAATGAGTGCCACCAAATTCCTGGGAGAGCATAGTCCTTGAATTCTCTGTGTGCCCTCAGAGCCACTGTACATCATTTATTGCTTCAGACAATTGTAATGGATTTCTCATTCCCTCCTGAAGACAGAACAAAAGGGGATTCTTGGCATCTGGCCAATATTTTGATCATTATCAGAAGTAATAGAAAAATCTGTGTCCCTCTTTGAATGATCAGAAACCAGTCATTTTAGGAGATAACCTAAGGTAGGCATATATTTTCATGGTCATAGAAGTAAAATCCTATTTTTTTTTCATTTGTCAAGAACTTAAACACAAAAAACAAGAAAAAAAGAATTTTTATGCTTTGTTAGCAAGGATCCATTCAATTAGCATGATTTTCTAAAGAGAAGGCTTTGAGTTTGTGTGCAGAAAAAGGTGCAGAGCATTAGTCATGGGAGTAAACCATTGACTGAACTAAGCAGTTCACTGGGAATGAGGTGCTTTATATTCATTGAACCAGATGCTTGGATTACATATTTTGTATCAATTTGTTGCATTCCCTCTATTTTAGACATAATTCCTTTTTAACAACACAAATAAGACTTTTGAAGCCAGTGTGAAAAAGCAAGCTGTCCCCATCTCAGAGAAGGTGTTCCTTGGAAGTCTAGATCATTATTTTTATGGTAATGGCTTAATTCTTAATAGCTTTACTCTCAGGCAGGGTTCAGAGAGGGCTGAACTTGGAATGCATAGAAGTAACCTAACTACTTACATGGAAGTGAACCTATTAGAGCTCCCTCAATACCTTTAAAATGACTGAATTATGCATGGTGTTGGGATAGGTTGTGCTGACTGAAAATCGACCGTGGCATTCTGGAGGAGAAAAATAATTACTTGGCTGAGTTTATATGTTGGCCTTGCTCTCACAGTGGGAAAGAATGTATGTGCTGCTTGTGAAACAGTATGGAAGGAATGCAGATGCAGGCTGTTGCAATTTTTTTGGCCAAGATTATGTCATTTCATTTGAAATTCCAAAATAAGGTCACAGTAAATTTTCTGCATCCAAGTGCGAGCTTCATTTTTTTTCTGCTGCTTCAGTTTGCCAGAAATGCGAGCAGTTGTAAATTTCCACACAAAGTTGAATCCAAAAAGGACAGTGCAGATTTTCCACTGCACCTGTCAGGCAGGCAGTCACATCCACTGACTTCAAGAGACAAAAAGCTGTAACACCGAGTGCTTTGGGTATTGAACTCTGGTAAGAACAGCAATAAGCCAACTTGGAGAGTTTTTGACAGTCTCATCTAGAAAGGATAAAAATACCACTGAAAGAAGAGCTGTTTGGAAAGTACTTTAAAAGACACCGTGGAAGAAAGACTTAAACTACAGAAGGGAAAAAATATCCATTCTTATCACACAAGAATTACAAATAAACAACACGTTCTGTGAAAGTGTTCTGAGTATGGTGAAACCACATTGCGTGAGGTGCTTAAGATGACATGTTTGCACCTGGGGTTTTTCACCCTGAAAACTGTATTTTGAATTTTAGATTTTTCCCTCCAGTGAAACTGAGGTTTACCATGGAAAAATTATGTTTGGTAGTTACAGGGGTTTTTTTCACTTTCATTGGCTTAGATTACAGCCATAACCTTTCAGTGAAGTGAGGTCAGAAATAAGACAAGGTTGCCCTCTATCAAGTGACCTAATCTCTTTATAATTCTCTCTATATTTTTCCCTATGGCTAAATGATGAGACTAACTAGCTTCTCTGTTGTTTTTTAAAGGCATGATACATTTTGATGGCCATATTTTTATAGTAAGCACCTGACTTTATTCCCAATTGGTCAAGCTAATGCATGTTATAATTTCTTTGGTATTGCTTGATTTGACAGAGTTGATTTTAACCTGATTTCAGCTGGATCTATTTTTTAAAAATACAGGAATAAGACAGTGAAAAAATAATGAAAAAAGTATTTTTACCATTACTTTTGGAGAATTTGGGTTTTTTCTATCATTTAACTTTTTTAGACATGTAGTGCAGTAAAGAGATACAAAATTTAAAAGAAGTTGTCCTCTCAGATTTCAACAGATCATAGATTTTGATAGAATACCTGATTTAAACATACTCAGAAAATAGAAAATCAGACTCAGAAAACTATTGTTTTCTGAGTAAACAAGAATTAGTTCTGTCCTGATGCTCCTGCTATCTGAAAACTATAAAGATTTTTTTTTATTAATAATTCAGGAGCTTATCAGATTTGGGAGCAAATTCCAAGTTTAAAAAGTAGTTTATTTCATCAAAAGCTGATTAGGTTATGTGACAATCGGGTTCTAGAGCACCTGCAGAACCTGAATATACCTAAATCCGTGGGATCTGATGAGATTCATCCCAGGGTAGTGAGGGAATTGACTGATGTAGTTGCTGAGCCACTCTGCATCGTATTTCAAAAATCATGTCAGTCAAGCAAAGTCCCCAGGAATGATGGGTGAAAGGAGGACCCTGGAAACTACTGACCATTCAGACTCACCCCCATGTGCAAATGGACCAGATACTCCTGGAAGATTTGCTGAAATATATGAAACATATGAAACATATGGAAGACAGGGAGTTAATTAAAGACAGCCAACACGGTTTCTCCAAGGACAAATCATGCCTGACTAACTTTGTGGCCTTCTCTAATGGACTGACTGCATCAATGGACAAGAGAACGGCTGTAGATGTCACCTACCTGGACATCTGTAAGGCCTTTGATATGGTCGTTCCACACCCCCCCCCCCCAACACTATTATCTCTGAATTGAAGAGATACGGGTTTGATGCATGGACTGTTAGATGGACAAAGGTCTGGATGGATGGTTGTGTCCAGAGTTCCAGGCAATGCCTGAATGTTCAGGTGAAACCCCATGATAAGTGGTGTTCCGCTGGGATCCATACTGGGACCCAAAATGCTGTTTTATCTCTTCACCAATTAATTACATGGACAGTGATACTGAGTGCATCCTCAGCTAATTTGCACCAGGCTGAGTGGAAAACAGATGCACTTTAGGAAAAGGATGTCATCCAGAGGGATCTTGACAGGCTTGAGGAGTGGGCCAACTTTTTACCAAGGTCTATGATAGAACAAGGGGAAATGGTTTTAAAATGAAAGAGGATAGATTTAGATTGGTCACAAGCAAGAAATTCTTTACTTTAAGGGTGGTAAGACACTGGAAGAGGTTGCCCAGAGAAAATTGTGGCTACCCCACCCCTGTAAGTGTTCAAGGCCAGGCTGGATAGGGTTTTGAGCAACCTGATCTAGAGAATGGCATCCTTGCCCAAGGCAGATAGGTTGGAGCTAGATGACCTTTAGAGATCCCTTCCAGCCAAAGTCCTACTATGATTCTATGATTCTATAAAATATGTGGCTAGTCAGACATCTCCTGAGATTAGCATAATTGACCAAGAGATTAGCTGGGTATCTACCCTGTGGATTAATAGCTCAAGAGGAAGGAGCTTTTACGACTCCTAGCCTGTCTTTAGGATGACATTTCATCTCTTACCTTGCACATTAGTCTTAATTGTTCCGGTAAAAGGAATAATCAGTTCTTATGTTCCCTGCAGTCTGGCAGCCTGAAATGTAATCTGCAGCCCAAGGGTAAAGATCTCATCTGAGTCACCTTTGTTCAAGATGAAAACCTAAGTAATTTTGTTTTAAAATCTTCTAGGTGAGTTAACGTAATACCTGGAGGACAGCATGACTCTTCAACCACTTTTGCTAATTTCTCAGCACTAAAAACTACATCAAATACATGTTCAACATTAAAAGCCCCTTGAGAAGTAAAGCAGTGATACAGTTGAGGGGGAGGATTAGGATCCCAATTCTGATCCCCAAATAATGACATTTTCCCTCTTCCTTCTCTGCCAGGTCTCTCATTCCCGATTTGGTGTCATGTCGTGTTGATGGTTATTCAGGCTGCAGCACCATAATCTCTGCTCTGCAGTAGTGTTTACAGCTCCATTTGCTAGTCACTCAGGGACCAGGTCTGTCCCTGCTTCAAGCTGTGCAGAAGGCAGGCTTCTCTCTTTCTGGGTCACAGGTGATAAACAAGTTTGGCCACCTCTTCTCCAGGGAACTCAGGATATTTCTGCTTGTGTCTGCATATGCCCTCACTCTGCAGAAAGAATAAAACATCTGTGGAGAGATGAGTACTTGAATGCATTTAAAAAAACACTGGTGACTTTCTGAAAAAAATAAAAACCAAAACCCCAACCAAAAAAACAAAACCAAAACCAAACCAACCAGATTTAATTAACAGTTGTTATAATCAACAATGCTATGTTCAAAATGTCAATGACACCCTAAGCAGTGACTAAAAAGAGGAGATTGATGTTCTGCAGTAGCTACTCTGCAATAGATTCTACATTTACTTTGATTTAAGAAGCAAAATAAGATTACTCTCCCCCCTTTTCCCCAAGTGTTAGTTGTTAATCTCAGTATTTCAGAGGTTATTAAAGCAGGTAGGTTTTCAGCCTTTACAAAGTACTCCTCATTTACTGAAGCCACTCACAGTTATATGAGCAGAACAAACATTAAAAGGGATACTGCTCCACCTCTCCAGCCCACCAGCTTCCCACGGTGCATTTCCTACATCCTCTAAGCAATTGTAGAGTGTGACAGTTGAAAGAAATTTGTCCCAGTGGTTAAAAATCTTACCTGATCACCCTGTAGTTCCTTGGCACAACCTCACTCCAAGATCTTCAACAAATCCCAGGCCAGGATCTTGGGGTATACATAGGATGCTAGCACTTTAGGAGATTGTGGCTGCACCAATAAGCATGATGCTTGGTTCTGGGAGCAGCCTTCACAGTCTGAATGTGGATGTTTTTCTCTTCCTCCTTCCTCTGTACTTGGGTGTACATACCAACCATTGTGAAATTCAGTCTACCTCCCCAGACCAGGCTGAGAAAAATGAAGGAGCACTGGTTGTGGGATGTGAGTTGGAATAATGAAGGCAGTGGGCTGGACAAACCCTCCAAAAGCCAGGAGTTGCAAAGGAGATGAAGAATAAATAATAAGATCTAGAATGCAGTATTACTTGCAGTGAGATGAAATAAGATAGGGAAGGGTTTGAATTAAAAATAAGGTCAAGAGTAGATGTTTAGGTGGGGAAGAGTAAACCATGATTCTGCTGCAAGAGAGGAAAATCAGACTGAAAATAAGCAGGCAAAAGAGTAAGAAAGTGAGTTCAGGTGGAAATCAGTCAAAACCAGGGACCTATCTGGTTTTCCCAAATGTATAAGAAAAATATGAAAATTTCATTCTAGAGACCTGATGTACACATTGCACAAGATAGATTAATCCTACTCCAAGCATTATTGTCTTATGTTTTCATTTGCCAAAGCTAGTTTGCTCATTAGGTTAACAAATCTGTGGACTTACCTCAGTTTTACCTCAAAACAAGCAAAGTGTTGGCTGTTTTTTTAAACTGAATTCTTTCTCTTCAGAGGAAGCCAATATCTGCTGCTAAATTCAAAAGCCAGATGGTGCATTTGGATGCATTTAGACATGACCCACTACACAGGAGGGAGTTTTGCCAACATAAGATGATACATTTACCCTGTGGATTTGCAAGAGGGACCAAACTTCAGTGGGCTGATAAGGCTGAATGCAGAATGATGCTGAGCCCAGCACTGTTTACTGCAGGAGATGGATCGCACCAGCAGCTCAGCTGGATGCATCAGGAATTTAATGCCTTCCAAGGGGCAGCTTTTTTCCACCTTAGGAGCTAATAGGTCTTACAAATGAATAAACTATAAAAGTATCTTCTTGGACTGGCTTAGGGAAGAAGGGAGAACAGAGGCAGAGTGGATGAAAGAAGCCTGTCTCTTTTCACCCACATTCCTAGCTTCAACCTTTCAGAGCGATTCTTGTACTCGGTTTGGCTCTCCAGCCATACAAAAACATCTGCTCTGAGTCTCTCAAAAGGAACTTGCTAATCTGTAATGTTTCATGCACACAACAAAACAAAACCTGGAATCCATCCTACGTATCATATGTAGCTGCGTGGAAAGATGCCTGTGGAATTAAGCTGAGCAAGAGGCATGTATTTACTTATTCACCAGCAATAAAACACAAATGATGACTCAAAATGTCTGTAAGGGCCCTCACAATTCTCAAGCAATGAAAATCGCTGGAGTCTGCTCACTTACACATGTTCACTAAGGTGACAGTGTCTTAGATAATCACAGAATGGTCACAAGGGACCTTTAAAGGTCATCCAGTCCAACTCCCCTGCAGTGAGCAGGGACATCTTCAGCCAGATCAAGTTGCTCAAGACCCCATCCAACCTTATCTTGAGCATCTACCTTGAGCATCTATCACTTCTCCAGGCAACCTGCTCCACTGTTTTACCACCCCAATGGTAAAAAAAAAAACCCAAACTAATACACTTTATATCTAATTTGTACCTACCCTCTTCCAGCTTAAAACCATTACCCCTTGTCCTATCACTACAGGCCCTGCTGAAAAGCCTGTCCCCGTCTTCCCTAAACTAATCCCCCATTAATTTTGAGAGGCCACAATGAGGTCTCACGAGATCCTTCCTTCTCTGTTTGCTTTTAAACCTGATACCAAATTATTTCACTGAATATTCTGTAGCTTTTATACCGTGGGAAACAGTGAACACCTATTCTTCAACTCCCTTCTTTGTACTACTTATGGTATTATAAATTTTAACACATCTCTCCCCCTTCCCTCCCACAGTGTATTTTCCAAGTAGATGGTCGTGAGATAGCTAAATCTTCTTCTGTGGGATTAGCTCCATTTTGCAGATCAATGTTGCTATTATTAGCAGCACCCTTGCTAGCTCAAGAAAAGCCCTTCCTAGATCAATGGCAAGACTTTAATTACCTATGAAATATATTTGTGAAAACAGGATGTTAACTCCTACATTTGTTTCCTATCTTTCAACATGATATTCATCCCAAAAAGATCTTCTGGTTTTGCTCATGATACCTTTACACACCTTTGGTAAAGAAATATTTTGGAAATATTTTTGAAAGCCATGTGTATGAACAACTGTAATCATCTGCTCATTGACCCCCTCAAAAGACTGCAATAATCTTGCAGCTAAAAAGAAATCTGAGCTGATGTTTCCCCTATATCTCATATTTACACTTTGCCCAGTGTCTGATTTTACTCTTTCTTAGTGTTCCTACAAATTTGCTTGCTACCAACGTCAGATTAACTGCCCTCAGAACAAATTCTGTAGCTCTTTTAAAGACTGCTGGAGCATCTGCTTTTTTTTTAATGGAAAAAAGGAAGTCTTTCAGTATCCTGGCTGCAACTTTCTTACCTTTTTATTAATTTATACAAATGTCTAGGATTAAGGGTATAAATGATTAATTAATCCATAATATATACTTGATGACTGGAAAATAGTTCAAGTAGACACTTTACAACAAGTAGTTTCAGTAATCTGTCAGTCTGGGGAGACCTTATAGCAGCCTTCCAGTCAGTACCTGAAGAGACCCCAAAAGAAAGATGGAGAGGGGCTTTTTATAAGGGCACAGAGGGATAGGACAAGGGGAAGTGTCTTCAAACTGAAACAGGACAGGTTTAGGTGAAATATTAGGAAGAAATTCTTTACTATTAGAGTGGTGAGGCACAGAAAATGTTTCCCAGAGAAGCTGTGGATGCCCTGTCCCTGGAAGTGTTCAAGGCCAGGCCAGATGGAGCTTTGAAAAACTGCTCTGGTAGGGGGTGTCCTTTTCCATGGCAGGGAGGTTGTAACTAGATGATCTTCAAGGTCCCTTCCAATCCAAACCATTCTATGATTCCATGACTCTTCGACTTTGCCTTCAGTTTCTTTTAGATCTCAAATCTTGCATGTGGTAGATAAATACTTTCTCAATAAAGTCTGCACATGGAGATTTCTTTTCCCTTTAGCAATTCCAGTCTTGGGTGGAAGGTTGCAAGCCTTTCCTTCCACTAGAACCTGAAGCCAAGTGCCATTTTTCTCTCATGGAAATTGACAGGAATAAAGTGCAGTACAATTTTAACACCAACATACTGAGAAGCCGATGTCTTCATTGCTGCATTTACCAAGTCCTGGCAACAAATTTTGTTATATAAAGCTTAAAACCTAAATATATACTAAAATCTGATCTAAAAGCAAAGGATCTGGTGAGTTACTGATTGAGAAATTAAGAGATGTTTCCAGGATGCTTGTAAGGATGTACAAACTATATATGGCTACTCTGTAGTCCTCATTCAGAGGAAAACACACAGGAGTGTCTAAGACTGAAAGCACTAAATGGAAAACTGAGAAACCAGGGAGCAATTTTCCTGCTTGCAGACCTGCATAAAAATCTCTTATAATCCACATCTGTGAGTTCCCTGACAGAGGAAAACAGGTGAATAGTGTGAAAATCTCAAAAATAAAGATTATTTTTTCTTAGCTGATCCAATATACCTACATGTATGTCACATGTATCAATGCCATGCTTTGCAGAAATATTTCAGAGATTGGCAAGAAATATCCACAATTTTACAAGAGCTTTTAGTTAACGTCGTGCTGACTCTCAGGAACAGAGAGGGGATGAATACACTGAAGAGGTAAGGTGCACCTCCAGTAATAAGACTATATAAGTATAAATAACACCCACTTCCATTTTATAGAATATTCTACCATCTGACTGATAGGAATAAAAATATCATTGTAGTCCCTGAGATCATCATCTGCAGACTTATGTAACAGCAGAAACTGTTTTTCAGGAAAAAATATTAATTGCAGCCTATTATTAGCCATGAAAACATTCTTCAGTGTTATGAGTCATGGTTCTTGTCATCAAGCTAGATGCCATTGATACATATTTCCTAAGAGCAGTATCCTTAACTCTACTCAACCATGGTTATGTTAGTGTGGTTAAATGCTGCCCCTCCAACATTATATTATGAAATAAAATGGGTACATCTGGAAGGACTTGGATGGCATCACACATATTTGGACTTCTAGAGGGCTGATGGTGCCATAGCAACAAAGTCTCTGGACTGTTTAAATTTGAAACCACCAAAGTTAAACTCCCATCTATGACAGAGAACAGCTGTATTGGTAGCCTGTGGCCACCCTAATTTTTGCAACTACAGTTGTTTGTGTATGATCCATATTAATGTTATTAGGGGCTGCATTTCTCTAGGATTTTACAGGCAGACTAGTGCCTCTCTTGTCCCTCCTCCCACCTGACCAAGAATTTTGTCAACACCAGATTTCCAGAACATAGAGCTCCATGTACAAATGTATTTATAAACATAGATACCAAAGCCTGAAGCTGGATGTTTCAGTAGTAACATTGTCTTGATGTTGCTATTATTTGGTTATAAAGTATAACATGTAAATAAGCATAATCATATTTTTGCATCTTATTTTATGTGTTTATATGCATCTATTGCATCCTCAATCACAAACTAGAGGCAGTAAAATAAGCCTTTTTCCAGACACATTCTTCTGATACTTTTTTCCTTTCTGAACTTAGCAGAGATCTGGTTTAGGAGATTGTCTCTCTGCGTAAAAATTTTGTTGCTTGAAAGTTTTTTGATGAGATATTCTTAATTTCTGTCTTTTCTGGCATTAAACTAGTATTTACAATATAATGCTTCAGATTTTCAGGTTTTTTTCACAATTCTTGAAGCTTTTTTTTTTTTTTTTTTTTATTTATCAAGTACTGATCTTTTTACATACTCCCAATTGTTACATCTATTAGAGTTATCTACCTCATGGGCAAATAGCATTATAACAATATGAGAATATATATCAATTTTTAATCCTTTTAATGTACTGAGTTCAACTACTGGGTTACATCTTTTCATTTCTCAGCTGTTCGTACTTTCCCAAGTAATCCCATATTTTCTCTCTCTGCAGCCGTTGATACTCTGAACTTTGTCCTCCCTGCTCTCAGGCTTCTTATGTCACTCTGGTGGACTAAAGGCTCTGTCTACACGTAGATTATATTTTAATCTACCTATTTTCAGGTCTTTTTATGTATAGTAATTGCATTGGGTATCTTTGAGCTGAAAGAGAATCAGTTGTTCTGGTGTATTATCCAGCCCCGCTGCAATTTGCAACTGTTCACAGCCAGAAATGGTGAACTGTGAAAGAGCTGCTACCAATTAAAATATTTCTGGTGAGAATCCATTAGCGAAAATGTATGTTCCATTAGTGAAATTAGTTATGTAGCCAACATAGCTTTCCACTAAGTGCTGGATGAAGACTCCTCTCCCTCCCCACCTTGTAACTGGCTCACAAGTCAAAGCAGAGCTTCCGACCACTGCTACCCCAGGGAAATAAAATGGACTATTTTTGGATATAGAGTCACTGCTACAAAGCAGAAACTTGCCTGTGAAGTGAAATTATCCATATAGATGTAGGAATACAGTTATAGTTACACTGATACTTTTGACACAGTGTGACAGCTTCTGTTAGTATTCCAAATCTCATGATTTGGAATATCTCTTCCCAGCTCAATATATGTCTCTTCAAAAGCACTCCAAGCCAAAATAAAAACAAGCTTAAAAGCACATAAGGGTTCACAGGAAGACTAAAATTAACTCATTGTCAGTGATATAATTAAACTAACATAGATTAAAATGTTCCCCAGAGAAAACAATCCTTAAACAAGTTTATTAATAAAAAAAAGTGTGTGAAACACAAACTCACTATCATATAAGCTGTTATATCTCTTAATATATAGCAATATATACTATCCCCAGGGAATGAGATGGGTAGACAGTGGGTATGGCATCCACATAACAATCCTGAATACAGGCATCTCAGAGGAACAGTTACCCACTGGCTCACCTTACTGGTGATTTTTATTTCAGTTCTGGCTCTGAAACTCTGTTGGTGTTTGGGGAGCACTGGGCATCCAGGCTGCTGCATTTTCCCTGTGCAACACCAAAGGTTCCTTGACCTGTGTGCAATAGTGTGGAAAATAGATTATGACGCTCAATCCTCACTCTCATTTTTAAAAATAAACACCTTTTTATCTATCTTGTGACCAGAGGCTAGCACAGGCTGTTCTACTGCTCTCAATAAATTTCCATTGCCTCTGAAAATAAACCAGCTTGGGAGTTCCTAATATATCATCATCATCATTACATTTGCCTTTGGTAAACTTACCTAAAATGTCTTTCCAGAGGGCTAAATAGCAGCATAGCAGGGGAGAAGAGAAATTGCTATTCACAAGTCACTGCCTTGCAAAGGCTAGCTTATAAAAGTGTGTGCTGACTTAGGCAGTGTTCTTCATTGCCATTTTGGGGATGAAGATTTGGTTACATTAAGATTTCTTAAGATTATGAGGGTGTCCTCACATAAATGTAAATAAGAGGAATTGCTGAGCTCTGAAAAAAATCACTTAGCTTTGCTTGCAGATTTTTAGGAAACTCTAAGGGCTGTGAAGACAGAAAAATTGCTTAAATTACTTCCATTTGTCTTACAAAATGTCAGTTCTCAGTACTTCCTCCGAGGCATCTTCCAAGGATAGTAAGGACATAGCACTAAAGAAACAAGTCAAGGGCCCGTTCTTGGTTGACAGGGTAATTTGGAAAAATCAGATACCTGACATCTATGTAGAGACATTGTCCTGCCAGTGGCTGTTCTTCCATGGACTACACAGGATAATCAATAATAATAATAATAATAGTCCTTAATAAAGATTTCTGGCAGCAGGTAGCATTGAGGTCCTTACTTGGCCAGGTTTTACGATTTTCTGACAACACTTTGTTTTTCAGAAGATAAAAATCAAGTAGAAAAGAATTTTCATAGAAGTATAAATAATAACTTATAAACTAAAAGTTTTCTGAAGTTCTATGGGTGTATTCAGCTGTTATGGAAGTCATTAACATGTTACAATGATGAAGAAAATGTCTAGGAGTTAATCTGGTGATATAGGACTCACACATGATGACAATATATTCCTAATATTTAGCATGATTCAAAATTTTATTACGTGATCCTGCACATCCCTAGAGTTTTACATACAAATTAATGCCTCTTAATTCTTCCTCTCATATGAACCAGAGCATTAGCTGGACCACATTTTCAATAAGGGGAGCTCGTGTATGTGTACATCTGTGCTTACATGTGCAAATCCCAAAGCTGTCCTTGCAGGTGAACGTTTTGGTATCTGTTATTTACATGAAAATTGTTGTTAATAAGGGTAAAAGTGTAAGGATGCTTTGTATCAAATTATAGGCCTCAGTTTCCTGCAAGGATTTGTGCACATGAAATAATATAAATAATATATTGGCTGATCTGTTATCTCCTTTAGGCTATTAAAAATGGTAGAAATTTACTCCATATTTGGGCAACTAAGACACCCAAACATCATATGCTGCCCGAAAACATTGCTGCATCCTTGCAGTCCCTGAGCCACCAAAGGTATATTGGATTGTTCAGGCATCTAAAGTGGAATTGTCCCATGAAATCTCTAATTGCCTTTCTGTTAGCTGAACAGTGTGAAGAAGTACAAGCCCTTCCCAAAGAACTGCTGTAAACTATCTTCCTGGTCACAAGGCAACAAAAGGGAAAGAACATGCTTTGCAAACAGACATGTATTTGAGGAACAGCACCTCCTTAAGCTCTTCCTGAGCATAAAATTTTGTGCCAGACATTTGCAGGGTCAGAGCAGCATGCACACATTTTTCTTTAAACTCCTGAATTTGGTTGTAATAGTCAGTGATATTCTTAGCTTTTTTTTAGGCCTCTAATTTCCAAGGGCTGCCTTTATACTCACTTCATTTACACCGTATTTCAGCTGTTGCAGATTGTAGAAAAAGTTATCTCATTGCATTGGATATAGGATAAGCAAAAGAAGGCTAATTTCCATGGCTACATTTAACTTGTGTGAATAACATTTAATTTTTCAGTAGGGTTTGTTTTGGTTTGTTTTTTTTCCTAACATTTCTATTAAAGGAACCATTCTAAATAATGAAAATTATTCTGACAAAGGGAGCCACAAGATCAAGGCTAGAGTGTCTGATATCTGTCCCACTTTATCTTGCATGCTGTCATCAGAGGATACATTTATACACAAAGATGTTGCAGGATGTATTCCAGATTTGTGAAGAACAATATCATCTCCTCAGTCTCCACTTTTCCTCTGTGTCACATGTTCTGTAGCTTGGGAATGCTGTACATTGTCTACCAGAGGCATGTGTTTTGCATGTCAGGACATGATCGAAAATTTATGTAAGTGGATTTTTGCATTGTGACAATTCTCACCTTTTACCAATCTTTCCCAAGTACAGAGGAATGGACGTCCTTCTCAAAACACTGCTCCAAGTGGCAGAGAACTGAGCCATCTATTTACTGGGGGGGTACAGTAATGTCTCCCTTCTGACATCCACAATGCTTTGGGAGTTTATGTGCCACCTTCTGAACACCAGCATTGTTCACAAGTTTTTATTTTGGCAAGTGCCATACTTCACAGATACATTCTTGAGATGGAAAAGACCTAACCCCACCCCAGTTCCCAAGTGTGATTCTTTTAGCTATTAAGCAGTGTGATCTAGAAAGCCTTACAGGACTTTCTTCCAAACGTTAGGTAATGACTTTGGTCCTCTCTAGTATTTAATTTAGTAGCTACCTAACAAAAATGTAGGGGCAATGTAGTAAATTGAAAAATACACAACAGAACTGTCTGCTCCAATATGCTTTAGTTATTAAAAATATACAAACAATGTCTCTTACACATGTCTGGAGACTTGATGCTACCATGGTTAAAGTGGAAATACTTTATTACCAATAGTTTTAAAAGGCTGTATACAAGGCCACAATGAACCCAAAAATAGAAATCACTGGAGAAAATCACAGATGAATGCAAACAGACTCTTTACACAGTAACAGCTTCTAGACACTCTATTTGGTATATTTCATATGAAAATAAGCAGTCCTAAGTTTTTTGTTTAACTAGAAAAAAAAAAAAGAAAGAAAGAAAGAAAAAAAAGAAAAGAAAAATACTCTACCAACCCCGTGCGCTTTGATCCTGCAGGCACGTGTATTTTATCCCCAGCTCCGCTCCCGGCCGCGGCAGCCGGAGCGGACGCCAGCCCCCACTGGGTGGCACTCAATAACCAGGCGTGGAGCGAGCGCCGCGCTCCCTGTCCTCCCTAAGCCTTGCGAGATGCCGCCGGCGGAGCTGCCGCACTCCTGGCAGTATTCTGAGCCACAGCTGGATGTTTTCCATCAGCTTGGCCTTTACAATTGGCAAGTGCAGCACCGTGCTCGTCTCGGTGCAGTTGGATCACAGGATGGGAGACAACAGCTGAGACAGAACAAGGCACTGCCCCAACAGCAACCAGCACTTTGCTCATGGCTGTCCATCTCTCATATCAAAGCCTGACCTTTACTTCATCCTTTTGTTTCGTGATAACAACTCAGAATAAATCAACCTGTCAAACCTTCTCGAAGCAGCTCTAATGCAGTTGTTGACCAAACCTAGTTTAATATACAGCGCTCACCATGAAGAGACAAAGGCAAACTTTGCATCTGTTAGCAAGTAATAGTGCAGCCTCACAAATGCCAACCTTTCAAGACTATGTGCATTCTTCAGGACTCAAATCCAGTCTATTAACAAACATTAATCTTAAAAAACTTTCTTTAAAAGTTTCTCACTTTTTTTGTGAGGTGAACTTGCTTGAAGTGAACTGAATATCTGAAAAAACCCTCACAGGGACATAGTGCTTATGATTTTGCCTGTTAAAACATGCCATCAACACAGGCTTTGGTTTTCCACTTGTATGTTAAAAAACATAGTGTGTGAACATGGAATTGTCTGCAGGAGGTCATACTGAAGATCCATCCAGTTCAGCAGTGGCCAGCAGTACATCACATTTTAATGGAGCAACCGAGTACTGATGACAAATCCTTGCAGTTCCTAGCAGCCTGGAGCTCAGGCACTCATACAGAAATGATGTTTGTGCTTCATAGCTTTTGGTGGCTTTTTTTGTTTATTTGGAGGCAGAACAAATAATAAACTTGTTCTATTTCCATTTTCTCAACATGCAAACAATTTGCCTTTGGACACTCTGCATGGCAATGTGTTCCACATTTAAGTACACATTGCTTGAGAAGGGGTCTATTTCTTTCTTGTTTGCTTCGAACAAAAAGAATATTGCTGGATGTGTCAGACACCAGGAGAGAAGTTTGACAGTTTTAAATCAGATGGGAGGGCTGCCTAACCAAACAGACTTACCTATGTTATTTGCATCACATACGATAAAAGAAGGCACAATTATTTTTATACCTTCTCTGAAGTCAGGTGATTACAGCATCTATAAGGCTTGGCTACAAAGGCTATGACCTTCAGAACCAAACTAGTACAATGTTTATCCAGGCATGAAGATGCTGTGAGGAAAAAGCTCATTATTTCAGGCCTTTCCAGACTGAGGGAGAAGTGTTATATTCATAATGACATATGGGAAGTACAGTGATATAAAGCACTGAGGTGAGATTCTGTGCCATGCTTGAGTTACCTTACAAGACCTTTAGATGTGAAGATAGCTTTACACCTACCCAGTTCCGAGGGTGTCTGTGCCTGGGGAGCTCTGCCTGTTAACTTACGCTGTTTAAAACTCTCTGAGGCACTCCACAGGGTCATAACACTGCCTTGTATCGTCTCCTTCTTCTAAAACTTTTTCTATGATACAAAATACATGTTTTATATTTAAAGTCAGCAAAAGGTCCAGCCTCTTTGAACTGACTCTAGACTAAATCCATCAAGAAGCTCTGTGGTTCCTCCTTTTGACAGCTTAGATCTTAGTGTATTGCTTCCTCTAGAAGTCAGGCCAGGGCAATTATGAGTGAACCTGCTCCCTTAAATGGATAGGAAAAAGACTTTTCTTTGGAAAACAGTTTCAAGACCAGTGGTTGAAAGTTTTTTATAGAAAATACAATTTAAATCTAATGACAAAGGCCTGGAAGTTCCTTACATTTATTCTCAAGTGTCATTTTTAACAAGTGAAAAATAGGCCTTGGAATTTCCCATCCTAAGGTCAGCCAGAAAGCTAGGTGCAGACCTAGAGTTTAAAATTAATTTTGAATAAATCTGTAAACAAAACTAACTGGACCGCATTCCTTCCAGCTGAACCTATGTGAAGCCTGTTGAATTATGTCAACAAGGAAAAATTTAACCTATCTTGTTTGTAAAATGTTGCGCAAATACAACAAATACATTGAGTAAACAGCTCCAGAAAGAGTGCAGCATCATCATCCAAAATATGTTCTAGGAAACATAAGGGTAGATAGTGAGCTGAAGACTTGCATCATGGAAAAAAAGCTAAATAAGGATTCAAATCTGTTATAACAAATTTAGCCTTGCTGCTCTTATTTCTTTCTCTATTTAATTTAGAACAGAAGAAAAATCTACTTATCAACCAGACAGAACCAAATTCACCTCTGGTTTGACTCAGCCAGATTTAAGACCAAGACTGAATCACTATTTTCATTGCCAGAGGATTACACAGGGTGGGCATGGGTAAAGTGCAGGATACAATTCTATCTACATTAATTGAATATCGAAAACCAGTGAGAATACTTAGTGTGCAATACTTGGAAAACACTCCAGTATTTACTTGCACAGGAGACCTGGTCTACTGGACTCACAGATACCCTGTTCCTGTCCTCAGCTTCTGTGTGGTGCTCCCTGGCAGGAGTTTCTTCTCAGGCCCTGCAACACCTGTAAACTGGTGCTGGTACCAGAATCTGCTTTTTGCCAATTTTGAAACTGAGCCCTGAGGACCACTGTAATGGAAGAGTTCTGAGAGGGTGAGCCAGTCAATACTTCAAGAAGGCATCTGTTTATGCTCAGCTTTTAGGCAAACCTCCTGCTAGCAATCAAAAATCAAGTGATGTTTAAACATACAGACCTAAACATGAAGCTTTAGATCTACAATACTGTAACACTACTGCTGCATTGTGGTTTCTGATGGTTACAGCATTTGACAATTCTTAGCCTCCAAGGCAGTGTGGCTGAGTTTGACAGCTCTCCAACTTCCCCATGGGAAGCCAGAACTAAAGGGGGCATACTCTCCCTTCCCCAGTCTCCACTGTGTATCACTTCTGTTTACACACAGCTTTCCTGTGGATCGACACCAGTCTGGTCCAAAGGTTTGCTTCCTCTTTCTCCAGGTCAGAGCCAGTCTGTTCTGTCTGCCAGACAGATTTTACACCCTTCTGTGTGCAGGTCCAGTCCAGCCTATCCAGGTGGGTGTTTTGCAGACTGCATGCTGACCATCTGATTCAGGCCTTTGCAGTCTGGGTACGATTATCTCAGCTCTACTATTTTTGTGTAACTATGCCGAGCAAACAGGTATTACACAATATTTCACTTCCTAAGTCAAACAGTCTTGTGATATGTCTGGGTACAAGGCAGGCAGGATGCCTCATGTTTCTGCTTTAACTCAAGCAGACTTGAAGCATATTTGAGTACAACACAAACAAAATATATTTCTCAAAAAGGTCTTCTCACTGCAAAGTTATCCCCACTGAGTCTTGTGTTCAGACATTCTGGAGGTAAACTAGGCCATCCTGCAACTGAGTACAGCATGACTTTTTTTTTTTTTGTCAAATCACCTTTTACTCAGCATGGAGCTACACACTGACTCATCTTAGAACACCGTCTACTCCTCCTCTACCTGAGCCACTGTAAGCTGCCTTCTCCTATCAGTCAAAAGGTAAATGTGCATGTAAATATTGGGTTTCTATAAAAAGGAATAGGTCATTCATATGCTTAAATGTTAAGATGATGATTGTGCACTTCTGACTTACAACTTGGTAGCAGTAATGATTACTTGTTTAATGAGGGCTGGATACAAATACTAGAGGGAATTTATAATCTCCTGTTCTTCAACTGTGAACCACAGCAGATGGTTTCAGTCTATGCAGATTAAGAGCACAGTAACACATTTTGTATTTCCATAATAAATAAGAATAACTTAACACCAATTACAGTTAGATTGTACAAAATAGGAAAGACAGCACTCCAAGCAGTGAACATCTACTGATTTGAGCAGATTTTGAGATAATAAATATTACATTTGGCAGTTTAGAATCATCCACACCACAAATGGAGGAGAAACTGTGAGAGAGAAGAATGCATCTGCCAAAACAGGGATTTGGTTCTCCTTTCCTTTACATACTCTTCCATTCAAGTCATTACAGTAATTTCCAATATAGCTTTTTAATGTTAGAACTACTTTGGTCACTGGAACAGTTCCTCTGAGTAAAGCCTCTCTACATCCTATGTTGTCTCCAGGAGGTTAAATCAAAGCATTAAACAGGAGAGGACAGATGGGGAAGTGCAAGTAAATGACACATCAGTACCCATCAGTGTGTCTGCTACCAGTTCCAGCAGTCTTAAGTGTTGTCATCAGAGCAAAGAACTTTAACAAGGAATTTAAAGGTTGTATTAGATATTCATACACATAGGAAATTTCTTCCTAGTGGGCAGCACAGGGCAAACATGAAACAATTGGGCAATTCATATTGTAATAGATTTTCCACAGAACCCCCCTCAACCAGACCTGCACAAGGGCCTGCCCAGGAAATCCCATGCACTTGGGCTGCAGAATGGTGAGTCATGAACAAAACCCAAGTGGCTGAACTGATGCCAAACATGAGCTGGCAATTCGAAGCCAGGTGATGTCACTGCACGAGGACGGTGTCCAAGTGTCTTGGGTTATAGAACCTAAAATGCTGTATTCTATTTCATCTGCTGAAAGCAGTTGGGGAAATGTTCTTCTTTATCTCTTGTAACTCTGGAAGGAGGGGGACGGGTGCCTTTTGATAATGGGCCAACTGTTAACACCAGGTGGGGCATTGTTCCTTATCTCTTTTACTGCCCGTCCTCCCTCCAGGGGAATATTTTCTGCTAATAGACCATTAAGACACCCCTGAAAGCACACATCCCCAAACTTACCCTCCCCAAAGTAGAACATCCACATTCCATCATCCTATTGTGAGATGCTCCACCCAGTGGGGGGAGCCAACCATTCCTACCTCGATAAAACTGAGACTCAGGAACACAGAAGCTGTCTGGCTTCACCCGATTCCCAGAGGAAGATTGGACCCCTTCTCACCATCACTGGACCCTTCTCACCATCACTGGACCCTATCTACAGGATCATCTCTACTCCAACAGCACCACATCTGCCACTCCAGGAGGACTCACTTTTGGACTGCTTCCAACACCCTGACCAACAGGGTGTCAGGTTGTAGCTCTGACTCTGTCAGGGTTTTCCAGGATTGCTTGTTTATTTGCTTATTTAGTTGGGTAGTTTTGTTTTCTACTACATTTGTATTGTTAATATTCCTAGTAAAGAACTGTTATTCCTATTCCCAAATCTTTGCCTGAAAGCCCTTAATTGCAAAATTATAATTTGGAGGGGGTGAGGGGTTTCCATTCTCTATTCTAAAAGAAACTCCACCTTTCCCTGGCAGATACCTGTCCTTCCAAACCAAGACACCAAGATGGAGGGAGCATTCTCACAGCACCTGCAGTGGAGACAGGAATTCCTGTTTTCTGAGTTAGTGCCACGGTAGGTCCTTGCTTACCTTTGAGGAGTGATTGACAGTTAGCAAGTGTAGTGCAGATTTGAACCATGGATTTAGGCAGGAAGGGCTCAGGATGCAAAATGACACCTGGTGTCTTTGCTGGTCCCATAGTTCACAATGTCACACAATTTCTGACACAAGATAGCCGTTGTACAGTTGCAACAAAATAATTACAGGGGTTAAATAGAAGAAACTGTTCCAAATGCAGCTTGTCTTGAAAGCAAAAACAATCCTTTGGAGAACAAAGGAAAGTCAGAACTTTCCTGTATTTTGTGGCCAAATTTAGGGAAAGAGTGTTTGCAGCAATATTCTGAATGGCTGTGAATGGGGAAAGATTGAAATCACTGGGACATTTGTTCAGGAGAAAGAAAAGAATGTGAGAGTGACAGAAATACATAATAGATTTAGAAGTTAGCAACGTACAAGGGCAAAAGCTGCATTAAAGTTGGAATTTTTTTGATGAAACCCCAGATAGGAATTGTATGCTGAGAGATGTAAAGAGAAAGGATGATAAAGCACTAACCAGGAAAGGCAAGTGAGTTCAAGGGCACTATTTTAAGATGGGAGGGGTTAATTCATGCCTGGATCTGTGAAGAAGACAACCCAAAGAAGAGTGACTCAAAGGGCTGACAGTGATTAAAAACAGTACAATGAGTGGGCAACAGAAACTAAAAGAGAGAATGAAATTAAATTCTTAGGAATGTGGTCAGAAGAGGAAAACAAATGGGAAATTTGAAATCTCACTGTCTATCATGGCAGGAATAGCAAGCTGCAGACGAGTAAGGGCATATGTGGTTTTGGGTCTGGAACTCTCTGTCTCCTCTCATGCTCTGCAGTGTGAGCATGTATCCCTGTGTCAGCTTTCATGAGAAAGCTGGGTCCAGGCTCTGGCAGTGACACTGTTGGCATCCAGGCTGGGTGCTGGGTCCCAGAAAGGAGTGAGTGTGTAGGGGACACAGCTGTGGGAGGCTCTCATGTTGCAAGCAGGATCTGTGCACCAGGATGCTCCTGTCAGCTTGGCAGCAATTTGTTTCACCACAGGTATCAGAAGGGTGGAACAGCTGGATTCTAATAAATCACTAAGGTATCAAATCAGCATGTCTGTTCCCAACACACTTAATTACTCTCCAGGCTTTGGATAGAAGACAAACTTAATTCCTGTGTTTGTAATTATTATCCATAGAGCTGTGAAGGTAGCTCTGAGTAGGAATGCATGTTTTGGTTTACATTAGGTAAAACAGATTCCTTCCCTGAGGATTCACTTTGATGTGAAGGAAAGGCAGATCTGACCCAGTGATAGCAACAGCTATGCCAACAGAAGCATAAAGTCCTGCCAGGACCATCCAAGGTGAACAGATCAAAGATTAAAGAACAAATGAAAAACAGCTTCTGGTCATCTAGGATGGTGTCTATGTAACCACTCAGGAGAAAAAGAAAACGTTACTGAAATACAGTATCATTATTATAATAGACAGAATAGTAGACAAGGAGGGCAGAAGCTTACTGTGCCCTAGGATATCTGACAGAACGAGCAGCATTTGTTTTTAGACAAGATACTAATGCACTAGAAAGTCAGTGCCCTAAAAGTCTTACTAGGCAAAGTAAAAGCAGCCCTTTAAACTGCATAATAATAACTGCATAATAATAATTTGACCAGAAGTCAAATTAACTCCTGGTAGAATTTAGCTGCCTTTAGGGGAAAATGAAGACGTTGTCTCCTTTCATGCACACATTCATTGTGTTGCATTTTTTTGTTACTATTTTTTGTAACCTCAACCCCAAGAGGTGTAATGCATTTTAATTTCTCTTTAAGTAGGTCACTGGCTTCCTTTACTGCACTGCCCTCTTTCTAAAACAACTTGTAGTCTAAACTTTTATTTATTCTTTTTTTAAATGGGGAGAAGATGGGGGAGCAGTGGGCAGGGAAAAAGCTCCACAGAAATTTCAAATCTATTTTGGCAATTCTACTGTATTTGACTTTAACCTCACCCACTCAATACCCACCAAGTTCTTGCTTTTCCATCTGCTAGTCCTTCACAGAGAAGGATTTGGGGAAGAAGGCAGCCCAGAAAGATAAATCTGCATAGTGCAGAAAAGAGGAAACTTGTCCTTAAAGACCATGACAAAGCAATGCAACTTGTTCCTAAAACTGTCCCTATTCTGGTCATGCAGGGTTTTTGTAAAAAGACAGTGTGTTACTGACCATCAAGACCTTAAAAGAAAACTGACTAAAACTCCATCCAATTATGGTCTTCCCCTATTTGTCTCCACTGAAAATAACAGTTATCTCTTCTCCTATCTCCCAGAAGACTTTCAAAAATTGGTAATGCAATAATTCACAAAACATCAAAACAATAATTTACCCAGCATGATGTGGGGAGAGACCTCAGTGAGGGATTGACAAGAATTAGAGTACATGCAGGGAGTAGCTGTCTACAGGAGGGTTCATCTCTGATTGCTTGCCTGAAAGGTGGAGAGATATTGCCTCAGTAAATCCTGAGTGTGGGAGGCTGTAACATCACTGGTTGCATTAGGTCAGTACCCTGAAGCCCAGATTACAAATCCAGGGCCATGCCACAGGGACTGCTGTGTTACTTGGAGCTTATGAAAGCAACATTCAGACTCCTATCTCTGCCAATACAAGATGTGAGGTTCACAGGCACTGTGGGAGGAAGATATAAATAATAAATGAGCTAAATAATGACAGCTAGCTGTACCTAATTATAGTTCTAGCTGCCCTTTTGAATAAAGAAAGTTCAAAGCTGCTGCAAAAAGAGGCTGATCCCTTTTCTGAATGGTGTTTGAACCTCACAGATTATTAACATGCAAAACTGAGGAGATGCCAATGGAAGACACGCTAGCCTGTCATAACCTTGTTGAAGAGAGAAGCACTATCTCTAGCACCAGTTTATTTACACATCAAAACATTCTTCAGCTTAAATTAAATTTACCCTGAATACAGAAGCAATGTAAGAACTAAAATTAAATTGTGTGTATTATTTGGAAGAGGTTCCTCCTTACAGCTTTTGCTACCTGACTTGGGAGACCAATTTAGGAAAGTAGCTCTGCAGGCTTGGTATACAGGGAGCACAAGGGTCAGTTAACTCCAGAGAGAGCGCAGGTCCCTAGCCTGGGCATTTAAGTGTCTAATGCTAAGTGTGTGAATGTATTTACCTTCTCACCCCTCTCCTAGTGCCCTTCCTATGCTGCAAATCAGGGATTATGAATGCCTGACCACCATGAACTGAATTTCTCAGAGATTAGGAGAAAAACATGGCCCATGGAATAGGAGGCTCATGGAACTGGTGGGAATTGGTGGCCTTGAGTTCTCTTCCAGCTCTTGGTGACTTCTTGTGGCTTATTAGAGGCCAGTACACATTTTCCTCACATTTTTCTACCTGTAAAATAAATTCAATAGTTCTTAATCACATTCTAAAAGAAATCTTCATCTTTGGGCAACAAAGTTTTAATTACATACTATTATTATTTTATTCTCAGCTCAAGTATCTATCTGTATGGGCACATTTAAGTTATCATTACATATTTCTAAATAATCTGAGTAGTAGCTTAAATCTGGATTCTTTTTAAACTTTCAGTGCATTTACATTTTCATACATAATATGAAATGTACTTTCACATAAAAGTTAAACTGCTACAGCATATTGAAAAAAATGTATTTGTAGAAAGTCCAAACACAACCAAAGAACTTATAAAAGTGTAGAATATCTCTGGGCAACTAGTTAACACAAGTAGTTGTGGTTTGTAATTATCCCATGTTCCATGTGCCTTCTCATTTTCTTTTCAGTCTCTGTCCTCTCATAGTCATCTCTCTAAAGACAAACGTTCTGCAGAAGTGGTTTCATGTACAATCTCTACACTACCACACAGTCATCTCCTGTGATGCTAATGAATACCCATGCTAATTTTTACAGTTCTTGGGTGAGTGTGTTAAACAAGCAGGCACTTCATTGCCTGCTTTATCTCTACTTTGCTTAGACAAATGGGTCTCAGGCCACATTTTGCACTAATTTTGCTCTTAGTACGAATCAATTTTTTATTAATTAAAGCTAATCTAGCAAAAGGAAAACAACACTTTTCATCTGAAACATCCCTGAGTACAGAGGTTGGTTTTCTGTACAGTGCTGGAACATGAAGACTGCAACTGAGAATGTTTTGTTTTCCAACGTTTTATGATCTTAATTATTTAATACGATCTCTTGTGTTTGTCCCCTGTGTTTTTACACTTCCCAAAATAGATCTCTGTGCTGGTTAAATATGAACATACTAATATGTTAAAAAAAATAATAATAATTTTTGGAAAGACCAGAGAGATCTGAATAGCCTTTATTTTTTCTCTTTTACACAGTTGACAGCAGAGCTGAATGAAGGTGGGATAAAAAGCCTCTGATACCATTTGATAGATTTTAGGTTCTATCCAGATGACTTGCTTTCAAAAGAATCTCTTCAAATGGCTTGCCAACATTCACAGTCCTCACACTGCAAATTACATACTAATTCTATTAATTAATGTTAGAGCATGTCTCTGTGGATGCTCCATCCCTGGAGGTCTTCTTGGATGGGGCTCCGGGCAACCTGGCCTAGTGAAAGGTGTTTCTGCTCATTGAAGGGGGTTAGAACTAGATGATCTTTAAGGTCCCTTCTAACTGTGCTATGATTCTATGATTCTAAAATAACAAAAATCTAACACTTTCATGTATGATTGGTTAGTATTACTTGTACTGCTATAGCTGAAAGTACTACTTTTGAATGTCAGAAAATATACAGTGATGCCTGTACATGTGTATATGAATATTGGATTAAAGGTTAATGAAAGCTGATTTGTTTATTTTTGTATTTCAAAATGGAGAGTAACGTAACAGCCATTAAATATCCCTACTATTATTTCCATTTAAGTCAAAAGCCTGAAAGCAATTTGGCATAATGCATACTAAAAAAGAAATCCACTGACACAGAAAATAATTATTTGATTGCAAGTAGAAAAATGAGGTTTATGAGCAAGTAAACAGTGAAGACAAATCAATGAAAGTATCAAATACTGGTAGTGGTACTTAAATTACAAATGCTGATAGTATCTGTCAGCATTGAGGAAATGATGAATAAGCAGCAGAAACACAACCACTGACTACAGTGAACCCAAATGTAAAGGGCAGTAATCTAATCAGAGCTAGAACATCCTGCCTGATCCACTGTGCAAATGAAAAGTATTCTGTTAAAAGGACATTAATTACAATAACAGCTCCCAAGTATACCTGTGCACATATATACATATCCCTTTAGGTATACATGCAGTTATCTGAAAGAGTAATAAATATCCTAAAATGTTCTAATATGTTTTGTGTTTTGGGTTTTCTCTAGAGCGATCTGTTGAGATGTACCATGGCATTTGTCACCCCATACACACAGGTTTCTTTACAGGAAACCTTTCTTTTCCAGGTGCACCTACATAGGCATGGCCACTGTGGTTCTTGCTAACCCAGCCTCTTGTCCCAACAAGTGCCCTGATGGATCACTTCATCAGTACAAATCCATACCATAATCATGAAAGCTTTTTAAGAAAATTCAGTTGGCTGCAGCATAGTTAATCCTGCCTTTTTGAAAGTTTATACTTTTAAAATAAAAGAGGGTACATAAGTAAGCAGATGAAAAGTAATTAGTGCTTTGGATGAAGGAAAAACACCGTAAGGAAAGCTAAAGTTTTTTTCTAGTATGTATTTACTAGATGTAATTGTTACTCACAGTGTCAACTAGCAAATCATCAGAGTTTTTGTAAAAATAAAATACGCATGGATAGATTTTCCATGTGAAATTTATGAAATTAATAACGCTGCCCCACTGAAAGCCAGGGTAGATGAGAGGGTGGGGACTGCAGGGGAGATTCCTCCTCGGAGAGAAGGAGGATATAGCAAGAGATGTTGGAACATCAGGTGATGCTTTGCCAGTCTGGAATGCTGAGTACTCACTGGAATAAAAGACTTCCTTCTTAGCTACTATTCGAAAACGTGCATTTATTTGCCAGTGAAAAAGGTACATTTGCACTCCTCATCACAAAACGAACAAAACGAACGATCAAGGCTGTGCACAAGGTCCATGTTCACAGGTCCATGTGAACCATGTTCCTAAGAACCAGATGCATGTAAGGAAGAGCCTGTTACTTACATAAATTGTGGATGCGCCATTCCCCGCAGTGCTCCAGCCCAGGCTGGATGGGGCTCTGAGCAGCCTGGTCTGGTGGGAGGTGTCCCTGCCTATGGCAGGGGGTGGAACCAGATGATAAGTTTAAGTTCCCTTCCAACACAAACCATTCTGTGATCTTCGGTTACAGCATTTGTACTGTATTAAGTGAAATGTTTACCAGAGGCCAAAAAGACAATCAATGTTCATTGTTTTTATTGAAGGAGGACAAACCATTGGCGCAAGCAGTTCAAACATTCAACGCCCAAACAACAGGTGGGTACTTAGGTGGGAAACACAGGGCTGAAAAAAACCCTCACTAGCTTCCTGCGATTTCCCGCGGTTCCCAGCTGTTGTTTCCGAAGGGATCTGTTTTTTCCACGCTGGCCCGTGCCAGAGAGGCTGACATTCCCGCGGCCACCCTCAGGCAGACCCCACGGCCAGGCTGCCCGGCGGGCCGCGGGCCGGGACACCCTCAGCCTCCAGAGCGGGCAGGCGCGGGGCGGGCGCGCCCCGGCGCATGCGCGCTGCGCGTCTCCTTGGCGCTGCGCGGAGGAGGGCGAGCGCAGGCCTGAAGGAGAGGGATCGGGACAAGGAGCAGCCGGAGCGGGGATCGGCGCTCCCGCCGCCACCGCCGCCATGCTCCTGTGCGCTGCCCTGCGCGCCGCGGCCGCACGCTCGGTAAGGGCTCCCTGCCCCCGCCGGTCGGCACTCGGAGGGGCCGCGGGAGAGCGGGGAGGCCGCGGCGGGGCGCTGGGGAAGGAGGGCCTGGGTGTAGGTCGGTGCCTGGAATCCGAGTCTACGGACCACGGAGCCACAGTCCCGGCTCTTTTGCAAAGATCGGCTTGTCAGCTCAGGTCTTTCTAGCAGCGGATCACGCAGTTGCGCCTGCAGTGTAGTGTCACAGGATGGTTGCAGCCTCTCCCTGTCATATGACCTGTCCTGTCCCCGGGAGCGTTCAGGGCCAGGGTGGATGGGACTCTGAGCAGCCTGCCCTAGTGGAAGGTGTCCCCGCCTGTGGCAGGGGATTGGACGACATGAACTTAAGGTCTCTTCCACCCCAAACCATTCTGTGATTCTACTTTAAGAAATCTCAAAATTGCTGAAGCATTAAGTATAAAAATAAACGTAATTTAATATAAAATTAATTTTAATAGAATAAATACTTGCGGTAAAATTATCAAATCTTACTTATACCGGCCAGAATCTCGAAATCTTGATCTGTCCTGGCATGTCAGAGAGTACAGAGAATAGTTAAACAGAACTTGCATATGGGTCTGTGTTCTGTTCATTCTTCACGTTTGTGTTTACATTTGCCCTCTTATGCCGGTGCTCAGTGTTTGGTTCAATAAAAGCTGAAGAAGCATGTAAATGCTTACTGGAGAAGAACTTCAGTAGTAGTGGTGGTTTCTGCAAATTTTATAGCATGTAGTATATAAGGTCACAAGTTGAGAAATTCTTCCTGAAATGTTGGATGAGAATTTGTGTTCAAGGCACTTAAATTAAGTAGTAACAGAGTTAAATCCTTTAATTTCTACATTGTTCAAACTGATCGAGGCAGGAGTCGAGATATTTGCTCTCCTAATAGTACAGGAGAGTCCTTAGTAGGCTCTTCTTGACTTATTTTAAACTATTAGTGATGGCAGTAGAATGAATGGCTTACAGTTAGAACAGAAATCAGACTGCTTCGAAGCAGCCCTAGCAGGATGTGCATTATTAACACTGTGTTTTGCTTGTAGGTAAGACAGATCCGATACTTGCATGGAACAGCAGAGCGCAATGCCACTGGAGCCTTGTTTGTGGTAAATAATCTGCTTTACTCTAAGGGGGATGGGTCAGAAGAGGTTGGCGTGTGCTTTTCCAAATCTGCCTAAAAGCTTCTGATGGGCAGAACTTTGCCCATATAAAAACCTGTAGGGGTGCTTATAGAAACCCACTGGCATTTACAAAGAAGAGGCTTGTTTTTGGTTTTTTTTTTCTGTAGAACCTTCTACTAGAATTGTGATGGAGTATCAGAAGGTTTTATTTTAGTTTTTGGCTCTGTGTTTCTTGCTTTATATAGTGAAAATGCTCCGTAATTTGTATGTGATTGCAGATAAGACTTTGCTTAAACTTTATTTCATTAAAACCAGTTCTTGTTTCCTTTATTTATTTTAGTTGAGTTTGTAACTGCATCTCGTTAAACTTTTAGCAAGTGCAGTTTCTTGTTTTCTGAAATTCGCTGCAGAATTACCCGTGGGCTCAGGTCCTACCTGTGTTTACAGGAGTTGAAAAGTACAGTTCTTGTTCATGTTCTGTGTGATACAGCAGGTCGTACAATGAGTCGTAATTGAGGCCATTAAGCACTGTCATAAAAGGCATGAACAGTAGTAGTGATTGCAAAAAGTAAAAAGGCCTTGAATTTGAGTGTGTAAAGCAGCTGTGTTGTCTGTCTACCTCTGAAGGGAACCTGAAGCATCTCAAGAGAGTGTGTATTTTGTCCCATTCTGCTCCGTTCAGAGCTCTAGCTAGCCTGCAGTTTAACAGCTGAATATTTTGGCATTTTCCCAACACTTGGTAAAAATCAGCCCTTTACTGAAGAGTTGACCACTGTTGAAAACAGGTGCTCAGGATTTTTGGACACGTTGTTGTTGTCCTTTCCTTTCTGCAGCTGTCTCTACAGCTTTAATCAAAATGAAGTTAATGGGATCTCAGCATATGCTTCGTGTACTTTTCCAGAAATCTGAGCAGGAACTGGTGATTTACAGGGTGAGAGCTGGTGTTCAAGGAATACAGGAAATGCTGTAGTCTGGCAATTTAGGAAACTTCAAGTGTAATTGGAGGTTGGTGAAGACAGGCAAAGGATGTCTTTGGCACCCTATATGGCTGTTGATGAAGCTAGATAGCTTTGTAAATTCAAGATTTATGTGATTGTTTAAATTATTTACTGCAGGGAGGAGCCTGATAACAGAGAAAAGCTGAGTGCTTTGCAGATGTTTATTTAATAGCATCATTGATGACTTAATCCACAGCAGAATTTTTGCTAGAGGAGCATAATAACTTGGTTCTTTGCAGGTGTGTTTTTTTTCTTCTTCTTGTTGGTGGGTTGTTTTGTTTTGTTGTTTGTTGTTTTTTTTTCTCAGTTGTTTTTTAATCAGGTAATATTTGTTCCTCTCTGAAGTAAAAGGTAACGGGAAGAAGACAGTTGGTTATCACTGTGTGTGTGTGTAATTGTTTGCCCTAACTAAATTCCAGATGTTACTTAAAATGGCAGATTTCAAGGGAAACTTGTCCTGGTTTGAGACAAAGGCATTATTTTAATCAACACAGGTGTTCTTATACAATCAGAAAATTGGACTCCCCTTGGATTTCTGTAGAGGAAAAAATAAAAGGACTTTAAAAATCTTTTTTTTTTTTTCTAATTACAAGCAGAAGTAGTGTCAAAACTGCAAGAAGTAGTGTTAAAAACTGCTTGTGCAGGACTAGTGGGAGTAACTCAAACCTGTTGTGGTTGTCCTCTTAGTATGTCAATTTGCATACAGTTGTCTTGGGTTTGTTTTACAAAGCTTATTGCTGCTTCTTGTACTTCTCATGTATAAAATCTGTATGTGAGGAAGGTAAATGCATGCAGTGTATCTGTGTTGTAACAGCAGAGGACAGGCTGGCAAGGGACCTGGTTCTCATAAAATCTAGTATTAAAAGGCATTTCTGATTTGCATGCCTATCTTCCCTTTGCAAACATGTTACATGTTAGCAGAAACACAGAAATAAGAGAACTTCTGTTGAAATGCCTTTGTATTCTGAAACACCCAGAAAGAGCCTTTCTCTCAATCATTAAATACAGCCAGCTGCCATCACAGGCAGCTACATCACACTTCCAGTGAGAGGATATCAAGTACAAGATTAGGTAGATTGATTACCTGTAGGAATGTAAGAGCAATGCTTCAAATCTCTTAAGTTCTGATGGCTAGGGAAGGCCTGATTCCAGAGACATTTATGATGATTACCTTTCTTCATTGAAACATGCATTCTCTATACTTGACTTTTGCCTGATTTTAGCCTTCTTAACAGTTAAAACTTAGCCCTTCTGCTTTATTGTTCTCCATACATGAACTGAGTTTCCTTAACACATCAACAGCCCTAATGTGGGCTTTGTCATAGGGCTGCACAGGGGGTTCAGCACAAAAGGCTGAAGAATTGCTGTATTCAAGTTTTAGTTTCTTGTGAAGTTGGTCAGTGAGATACTTGGGTTTGAGAGCACTTCCACCATTCTTAAAGTTAGAGGGGGTGTGTCTTGAGTTCTGTTGGAGTAGTGAATGTAGGGTACTTTCCTTTGAGAGGAGGAGTAATACATATTTTTTCAGTGCTGATTTGATATGGATTCTGAACATGTTGTTGCCCTAAACATCACCCCTGCAGACCAGTTCTCTCATTTTGGTTTTACAGTGCTTTGGACTGGTGTTTACCATAGGGCATAGGTCACGTTTCAGGCCAACTTTTTTGCAGTATAGATGGAAACTAAAATATTTTAATTATTCTGTTGTAATTCTTCAGTGCTCTTTAATAATTTTCTGTGTCAAGAAAGACAGGTGATTAGATCACTGGGAAAAAAAGAAAGCATAATAATAAAATGGCCCAGGTCAGCGTAGCAAAAAGAATTTGAGGTCACCATTCAACAGCCTTAGTGGCTTCCATGGGAGTGCACTGGCATCTGTGGCTTGGGTGGCCTTTGCAGTGAAGGTGTTCCTACTTAAATAGGTTCTGCAATAGAAGGGTGATACATTCAATGTATGAATGGAATGAGAACTTCACATAAGACTTGGGGAAATTGGGGAGCATGAGAAGAGACTTGCAAAATGACTTGCACGTGGGGAGAGTGCAAAGAGAACAGAGCCAGGCTCATTTCAGTGGTGCCAGGTGACAAGACCAGAGGCAATGGCCTCCGAGAACATCAGGAAACACTTTTTCACTATGAGGGTGACAGAGCACTGGCACAGGTTGCCCAGAGAGGTTGTGGAGTCTCCATTATTGGATATATTCAGAAGAGGCCATCTGGACACAGTCCTGGGCAAGGAGCTCCCCTTGCTTGAGCAGGGGAGTTTGACCCAGATGACTTCCAGAGGTTCCTTCCAACTTCAACCACTGTGTAATTTAACACAGTACTCTTTCCAATACTGTGTCCTTATTTCTGATCTTGGTCTCTGGAATCTGTATCCTAAAAAAACGTGGAAATGCACCTATGTAATTTAGGAACACATCAGTGCATGCAAGTCTCAGATAAATGGCACATTGTCAAACAAATGTAAGACTAGAGAACATAAAAATTCCTAACTGCTCAGGAGTCCTAGAAGTGTGTAAGCTCTTGATGGAAACTGTCAAACTCTCCATGGCCCAGAATTATTAGATGAAACCCTTTCGGGAAAACAGAAAACATAAAAGGTGGCATGACTTATTTATTGCTTACCTCTGCCTTTGCAATATATCATGAAACCTTGCTATAGCTGCACTTGTATCTTCCAATATAAAGTCTTTATTATTCCTCTTCACACATAGGGCATTTAAGGATATTAGTTTTGAGATGACACACTGAAAAGAATAGCTGCTCCAGACAAAGAGGGAGATTTTAATAAATTAAATACATTTATTTGCAAAAGGAATTGCGACTAAGTACAATTGCTAACTATCAAATAGCTAAGGAAGGCAAAATAATAGTAAAATAGGCATGCAGATTTGAGAAGGAAAAGCTAATTTATGGAAATACTTATCATGAATCATGGAATTAATCTGTGCAGCTAAGACATTGAAAAGTCTGTAAGGGAAAAAATAATAAAAGTTGTACAGTATTTCCAATCAGTCTTTCCCCCATCAGCCTCTTTTGGAGAGCTTCAATTAAAATTGGTAGAAAACACTCGCCAAGACTAAATATGGGTCATCAAATCCTTTCTGTGGAAGGGTCAATCTAAAATAATGCTAATCGTGTTCCTAAAATCTCTTTTATGTTATTTTGTAAACCACACAATAAGCAAGAAATTAATGCTTAATAAAATATTAGCGTGTTCAAAGGGCATCAGTCATCTTTCTGTAATTCCTGTTCTTACAGGAAAGTCATCCTTGGTGAAGTATTTATCGACAGTAGTTTTGTACTGGACTTGGAACTGTGGTGAGGGCACAGTGCTTTCAAACTGACAGTGGCAGTCGTTTGCTTTGGGATATAGACAGGATAAGCAAAGGCAATGCCTGCACAGACCAACAGATTGCCCTTGCAATATTTCCATATTAAAGTTTCTAAATCCAAAAACAGCTGTGGACCACACATGTTCTAAGTCCTTCACTTCTGCAAGTGTCTTGGCAATGTTAAGGTTTTTCATTAAATCCTTTGCTGCTTAGTAAGAAACGTGTAGTGTGGCAACTGCGAAATCCCCCTTGGTTACTGGAGGAAATGATGCAAGTAGAGGTCAAGGGAGGGGGCTTCTTTGTTCTAAATACACTTCTAAAGCTTTTATTATTGGCTAGTTGTAGATTACTTTTAGCATCAACCCTCAAGTATAGCTTGTATTTTCCAACAAAATTCCCATTTAATTTGAAATTTTCTCAATTTGAAAACTGTATGATGTTTGGAATTAAACTTAACTATAGGTATTTAAAGGAAACCAAAATGAGCTGCTTAGAGACAGCTAAAAATTTTGTGCAAAAACATTTTCTGGTGGAAAAGGATTTTCATCAGAACTAAGATTTTATTACAGGAAAATGTTACTTTTTTCAAGACTTCTGAATTTGTATTTTCTGAATATAGAAGAACTAATTAAAATTTGACGTTTCCCTAGAAGACCACCTTAAAAATAACTTGTTAGAATACCTTATTTTGGAAATACTAATTCAAAATTCAGCTTCTTACATTTTGATTCAGAATTGTATACAATTTGAAATCCATTACAAATCAAAATAGTATGTTAAAATGGATTAATAATGTGCTTGAATGTGCAAATGTTTTAATTCTACATGAAAATCCTTGATGAATTGTGAAGTCTTGTTATAATTAATGTTTGATGGTAAAGGGAGAAATGAACTGTTGTTTTAGTCTCTTGTTTATTAAGGTATTAACCAGAGCATTCTTACTCTGCCTATTGGAAATTTGAACTTAATTGCCAATCTGTATTAATAGTGTTAAAATATGTATTTTGATAATAATACCATGTACTTTCTCAATATATAATTTCATATATTTCTCAGTAAATAATTTTAATAGGAAATAATGGGAATAAGTAATGATTTTTAAGAGTGATCCAGTAAGTATCAATATTTATGATAACTTTCCCAGATATATTTAATCACTTTAGTACTACAAAATTTTTATGTGGAATATATAGTTTTTATTCAAGCAGTTCAACTGTAACTGTGTAATGAGAAGGTATTTTACAACAGTAAAATATTTTGAATAATTTCCTAACAACCCACTTTTACACTTTTTTTTTTCTTGAAGCATAGAGATAGTCCTGAAAACAATCCAGATACTCCATTTGAGTTCACACCTGAAAACCTAAAGGTATGCAGACAAAACCAAAGTTCAATACACAGACTTTGCCTTTAGAGCAGCACTGATCTGTTTTCCTTCTTTGCCTTTAACAAGCGAATAGAAGCGATCATAAACAACTACCCAGAGGGACACAAGTCTGCAGCTGTCATGGCAGTGCTGGATTTGGCCCAGAGACAGCACGGATGGCTGCCCATATCAGCTATGAACAAGGTATTTAGTACTTAATTATCTTTCAAGCATAATTTTATTGTTTTCTTTCAATGTCTTACTAGAATATTAACATTAATTAATAAAAGCTTACTAACGTGGGGATTTACATGTGGCACAGAATTGTGAGAATTCCCGATGAGACTACATTTTTAAAAATAAAAGGGAAAACTAATGCAGAAAACTCAGGGCTCTGTGTACATAATATCAGCCCATTGCTAGAAACCACAGAGAGAACAAAACCAAGAATTAAATAAAACCTATTCAGATAGGCTCTTCTCCCAGAATGATCCTAGAATTAGGAACAGAAACTTGATTTTGTTCACTGCTGAATATGGGAAAGAAAAAAAAGGTAATGTCAGTGGAGTTTTCTTCCTCCCAGATTAATGGCATTTCACACATTGCCTGGATTATACTCAAATCTCTAAGTCTGTAAGGACTCTGCAGAGCGGTGTTAGTGTAGTAGATGTCTAGAGTGTTGGATAACAGTTCACAGTAAGTGCCCAGAAGATTTGTCAGGTTAATTATTAAAATAGTTTCAAAATAACTGGCAAACAACTACAGTGCTCCAAAGTGAGAGGCTGCATGACAGTAACCAAATGCCAAGAAATAAAAAAAAATCTGGTTTATATTCATATGAATAAATCTGTTGTACTTTGTATTACCCTCTGGCATATCATCAATTTTAAAGTGTAAAGTTTTAAATTCAGTTTAAGGTGAGGATTGTGAGCATTAGAGAAATGACTGAAGGAGGTAAATGAGCATTTAAAGGAAGGCAACTTACGTCTGCTCCAGTTTCTGCAGCATAACATAAAGCCTCAAAGCTCCATTAATGCTGGCAGTGTATTTTTGTTTATTTAAGTTTCAGGTTGATACTATGTTTAAAACAGTCTTAAGGCTTTTAATTGAACAGATATTTTCCATGATTTGTTACTGCTAGAGAAACTGGAAGGTAAAACAGTTACACTATTGAAACCAGAGCCAGTTCTCAACTTGAGCAGTTTGCCAGGGTTCCAGGTTAATGAGGTCAGGGATACTTGCACTAGAACTGGCTCCATGGAGATCATGCTTCACGCCCTGCTTAGTAGCTGTGACAAGAATCTGCAGAAGTAGCCCTGGTGTGTCACAGAACCTGAGGGAGACCTGCTCTATATGAACTAGATAGGCACAGTACCAGCTTACAAGTATTCCTTACCAAAAGGCTTCCCTGGATTAGTGTGGGCAGGCTCCTACAGGTTTGTTTGTTCACACAGCACAAGTGCAGTGTGAGCTGGAGCTGACAAGGAAAGGCCAAACCCAGCTGACTCTTGGCATCCCCTTGTGTCTGACAAGAGCTGCTGGAGTGGAGCTGCTGGAGCTTCTCGCTGTGCTGATCCACGGCTTAGTGGAGTTTGTGCTCGAGCAGGGCGATGCCAGTCAGAGAACTCTGGGTATCCGGGCTTGGCACTTGGAACACATTTGTGCTTTGATACCCACCCCCACCCTCTTTACTTATCTATTACTGCAAACAGGGCAGGTGACTTCACTGAAATGGTTTGCTAAATCCCTTTACTGCTGCCCTCTGAGAATACAATATAGCATGTTTTTCCCGTCACAGGTTGCTGAAGTTTTAGATATGCCTCCCATGAGAGTCTATGAAGTAGCAACCTTCTACACCATGTACAACCGCAAACCTGTTGGGAAATACCACATCCAGGTCTGCACCACCACGCCGTGCATGCTGCGAGACTCTGACAGCATTTTAGAAGCCATTAAGAAGAAACTTGGTATGGCACAAATTTGTAATACACTTCTTGTATGTTTTTTACCTTTGTTTAATGATACTGAAGTAAAATTCTTCATATAGTAGAAGAAAAAAATGGCCCTACTCAACTTCATGAGGTTCGCATGGGCCCACTTCCTTAAGGTCAAGGTCCCTCTGGATGATAACATGATGTTAACATAATTTATGAGTTCTCCATGGAAAAAGTCAATTGAGAATGGTGGAACACGGGATGTAAAGAGTACTCAGGGATTTTCTGTGTGGGTTGGGGTTTTTTTCTCCTTTTTGGGTGGTTTTGGGGAGAAGAGAGGGTAAGATCAGCAACTGACAACTCTTCCCCTTCTATGAAAATCTGTATTAACTTTTTCTAAGAAGTAGTGATAAGAGCTGCAGAACAGATGCCTATTATCTGTCATTTCATATACTTTGTAGTATGAAAAAGGCATATTTAGATAAAATGTCTTGTTACTGCATAGATAACTTTTTGAACTGAAACTCTCAGCTTGAGAAATCAAAGCAGTAAGGGTGATTCTGTAGTTTTTACTGAGATGGGCCTTACTTAAAACTTTTATTATTTCCAACCCCTTCCTACTAGTAAATGGAGGAAAACTGCTTTTCAGCATTCTTCGTTCCATGGAGTATTTTGTAGAGATCAGACTCTGAGATGTTATTTAGACTAACTTGCCTCTGGGGAAGGTCTGTATCTCTAGCAGCAGAACAGTAACAAGCCACGGATGCTAAGTATGTGTACAGTTCAGTAAATCACCCTTTGTGTATAAACATGCAAGTTGCTTATGAATTTGTAGCTAACAGTGCTTGGATGTTGGTTAATTTGGGAATATTCAACACTATATTAATGCATTTTCTATCAGCACATACAAGCTGTGTGTCCCTATTTTTCCATTTTATTGTATTGATTACTAAAAATGTTCTTGATTAGATATGTTGTGTTTCTTAGAATTGTCATTTCATGATTATTTTTCAGTGAATCATACCTGTAAACAAGGTCTCAAAAATGTACCTAAAAATTGACTTAGTGGTTTATTAGAAACTTCTGTTTAATGAAAACATTTTGGACTCATTTCAGGGGTTTTAACTTTACCAATGCTTTTAAGGCCAAAATACAAGTAATGCAATGTCCAGGAATACTTAGATTCATGCTTTATTACTCTTGTTCATAACCATTGCTGAGCCTAATTAATTTATTGGTTTAGGTATTAAAGTTGGGGAAACAACACCTGATAAGCTCTTCACGTTGATAGAAGTGGAATGTTTAGGTGCTTGTGTAAACGCACCCATGGTACAAATAAATGACAACTACTATGTAAGTACTACATTCCCTTTTAAAATTTAGATTACGCTTCTTTGCTGACTTACCTGTATTTTCCAGTTGTTCCAGATTGTGAAGTCGCGGTCAGTTTTCTAATTCCTATTGGCAGGAACAACTCATTACCTACAGCATCTTTTAGTTTCTTGGCCTCTTGCTAGAACACTTCATTTGTATCAAGTGTATCAGTGTATTTTTCATTTCAGTTACTGTCTTGATTATACAGGAGGAGTGATGCATTTTTGTGATTGTGGTCTGCCTGTAAATCTGGAATTTTTAAACAGGTATTTGATAAGCTTTTGAAAGCACTTCAAAGCAGTCTGTTGGAAAGTACGGACTAATTTAAGAAGTGTTGTCTTGAACTGTACCCCAAATGTTTTTTGTTGCAGCTGACACCATTCTGCAGTGTGTGTCATGGCATGTGTGTACTGGGTAGGCAGAGCGCCAGCTCCCTAATACCAGGAAGCTGAAAACACAAATCCTTGGCCTGCATTAACATTGTTTGTTTTAATATAATTTCTGTAACTACACATGAAACAAAGTCTCAACATTAAAACAACAGTAGACTTTTCAGTTTTTTCTCATTCTTCAAGCCATTATGCGTGTTAATGGATAAGATCAAAATTACCTGCACTACGTACACTGACCTGTTAAATTTGATGTGCTGCATTTAGGATAATCAACGACTCTCTCAGTTTTGTCAATGATTTAATTTTTTTTTACAGGAAGATTTGACACCCAAAGATATTGAAAACATAATTGATGAGCTAAAGGCTGGCAAAGTTCCCAAACCAGGCCCAAGGTATGCTATATTTATAATAAACTATAATATACAATTGCTTGTATTTATAAATTGTATGTATTATATTGGTCAGTTACATGAAGGGTGATTCTTCTGAGAAACTGAATTACTTTTCCAGTGATTTGAGTACACAGCCTACAGCTAAAAAGCATTCATTAATTTACCGAACAGAAGTGCATGCATTCAAAGCCAAAACAAACTGGAAAGAATTAAGAATTTGCATGTTTTTGATTAGTGACCAGAGGAGCATGAAATGTGAAAACACGAATTCGGATTTGTCATAGTACTTAATAGGTGAATTATGTCACCTGTTGGAATTTTTGTCTAGATCATTTAAACCAACAAATTCCTGCTGGCTGGCTGGCTGGTTGTTGGTTTTTTCTCATTTTTGACCAAAAACAAAGATTGTAAGTTAGTGAGAGGGTTGTTATTGCTGAACTTTTCTTATCTGTTATTTTCCACTGTTCTTTGTTAGCTCACATACATTTGTGTCAGTGGGGAAATTAATTTGACTTGGGTGTTACTATTACTATTGTTTCTATAAAGATGTTTTATATACAAGAAAAATAATCTAAAAAAAGTTAGTTTCAAAAAAAACCACAGGGAAGCATCTATAACAAAACTATGATGAAATCTGATGCTGCCTGGCCAACCTGTAAATGGAAAACAAGTGGTCCTAGCTTGCATTTCAGTTATGAAATTATTTGTCAATACTTGAACTTGGAATCCTTTCACCTTAACAGCTACATTACTCTTTTTCTGAATGTTAAATGGGAAGAACAACAACAAAAAAACAGTAGCTTCAGCCTTAAGTCAGATTTGTGACTGTCTTCTATCCAATGATTAAACAGAACCTGAATTTTTATCAATACCAGCAATGAATAAAACTGCTTCCATTTTTCAGGAGTGGACGTTTTTCTTGTGAGCCAGCTGGTGGCCTCACTTCCCTGACTGAACCACCCAAAGGACCAGGTTTTGGAGTTCGAGATGACCTCTGAGGATTTTTGTAATATAGATGAACTGTCTGAAAAGAATAAAGTATCTTCAATCTCAGTGAAATTATGTACATTCTAATGTTTTGTTTGTTTTTTTTTTTTTAAAGTAACAGCAATTAGACTATCCAACTTCCTGTGGTTTTAACTACAGCACAGTTTAATCATAATTCCAGATTATAAGAAAAGTGGTTCTGCAGACTGTGTAAAGTGACTCCCTGAAAGAGAGTCCACTTAGGGGCAACGAGAAATGAAAAGTTGTGTCTTTTGATCTGTCATTGAAAATTCTTTCAGCTTTTTCTAAAGTTCTTTGAAGAAGCAACAAAACTCACTAAATTACAAATCTGACAAATGCATAAGGAACCAAACTGAAAGGAGATAATCTGATAAAACTTCATCATGTTACTTTTATTGGCAATTTATAAACAAACAAACACAAACAAGAAAGGTTATCTGAGTCGTGTTATGTAAAAAATCTCACGGGTTCAGTTAGAAGTGGTTCTTCTTAAGCTTAATTCTTCTTAGTATCACTCTGTAATCAAGAAAAATGTAAAGCCCCAAAGAGCAGTAGTATTCTATTAAAAGAATTAATAGTAACAAAAACAAACTAACTAAAGTTTATTTAGTACAGACAAGGTATGGAGTTGGGGGAAGACAGAATATACCAGAACAGTTCAACATGTGCCTAAGGGTAATAATATCTGACACTGGATCTTTGATTCACGGGTCCTCCCTTGACCTTACTACTGTGCACCAGCTACTTGCAAAAACTAATCTGTGTGAAATTGAGGAATTTCTGTCAATATAAAAAAGTTGAAGATTATTTTTAAAAAACTGACTGCATACTGACACAATACCTATGCTTATAAACCCGGGCAAATGCTTTAGCTATACAGACATACATTTCCATGTAAATTAGGAAATGTGGACACATCAGTCACCTGAGACCATATTGTGTCTGTCTCTTCTAAAATCTGCCATGGAACTTATATTCGTATTACAATTGATGAGAGATGAAGCTTAACCATATAATTTATAATTTTATTCTATATTATATTTTTATTATATTTAGTTTGTTTTGATAGTCTGATTAATCTGCTTCACCAAACTATTCTCCCTCTTCAGCGTTAAATTCTGGTTTTACAGATTACCTGCATAATGGCTACTTTATGTAGTCTCTTCATACACCACCATTATTTCAATAGGCTCTGTGAAGTTCCTTCACATGCCATTAAAAAAGCAGTATTACTGTTTGTAGTTCTGGGAACATAATATATCTGTAAATCATTTGTATGAGAAACTTGCTATCTCTTCCATATTACTGTTTTTATAAAATGAAATAATTGAATTGCATACAAATGGAAAATTCAATAAATACATACAACTCATGAGTGAAGCAGTTTCCAAACAAGCATAAAAAAAATCTTGTGTAGAAGTAGTACAGAACATATTGCACAGGAGAAAATAGTACATGGATTGAAATCTTATCTGTCATTTAAAGTTCCTGAATGCTCTTCTGAAAGGTCACTCCATGTTTGTAATAGCCTCAGGCCTCGTAGCAGGCCAGGCATCTGGCGCTATGTGGCACTTCTCTAGAGACATGAAACGAGGCAGACGGCATCTCACATCTTGATGCAAAGACAGACTCATTTTAGTATCCACTCTGACTACGCTGTTTGTTTCATTTTAACAACAAAGCTGTATTCTAGTTCATACAGCTTTACCCTATTCTAACCTTTGAAGTGTATGTTGAATACCAGTGAGGATGTTGCATGCATTGTGGGACTACACTGTGCTACAGTTATTCATGGGTTTGTATGCAACAGTGAAATTCCATGGGATTGCATAACCCTGTTGAAGGGAAACACAGTTTTGGACCTGCCAAGCTTGCAACTTCCAGCCATAAAAACACAAAGCTCTAGAACGCCAGACTCCGCCCATTTTTAAAGCCAGACAGAATTTGTAGCCTTATCTCACTTTTCTCCCCAATTTATTCCATCTGCACATGACAATTTTGATGTCTCATGAGCAGAACATGGACCTCCACAGTTCCCATATTTTGGAGATTGTTAGTGATGTTCCACAGACAAGCTGTCAGTCATTTTGATGCAACATGTGAGAATCTGCCAATCACTTGACTAGAATAGGGTAATTTACATTATCCCTACTGCATGGCATAAATCTGATACATCATTCTTTAAATTGAGTGTTGAAGGACAGCTACAGGACTGTGAAATGATTGTAGAGAAATAAGAAAATAACTTACTCTCTCATTTTACCCACTTCATTCATCACTTACATGAGGCTTTATGGTCCTGGTTTCTCCTCAAAGAAGTCTGGGCAATCATTGTATTAAATGGTTAAACAAATAAACATCTTGTGTTATTTCAGGTTTTGTTGAAATTTGAACATTTCAAACATCTCAAGTAGAAATACAGTTCTGTATTATTTGTTACATTTAGCTGTTTACTATATACAATAAATTATTTTCACACTGGTAATTTAGGCAGGATTGTGATGAGAATTAACAAGGTGATCATTATGAAAGAGTTCCAGAATAGTGCAAGAACTGATACATCCAAGTTCTCTCTTCTGTTTTTGAATACTGTAGATAATACATTGTGCTTGCTTTTACTACTAGTAAAAAAAGTGTACTTTACTAGATGTAGGATATTTTTGGTAACAAATATTAAAAGGACATAATTTTCAGTATCCTCAATAGCAGAGGGTCTTTAATATTAATTCTAGGCAGTAGCACTAACCTGTCAAATAATTACACACTTGCAATTCTGCAGTTTCAATCGAGCGGTTAATATCCTGAATTGTAAGAGTACTGGGCAAAAAATGAGTCAACTACAGCACCAGTCAACAAATTCCTGAAACTGGTACTGCAGCACCAACAGAACTGATCCTGTGTTTTCAGTGCTCTTGTTTGCCTCTCCCTGAATGAGGGGAAAATTAAAGAACTCACATACTATATTCTCTAAAAGTGGAAGAGAAAGAAATAAACAGGAAGAAAAACAAAATACTACCTCGAGAAGATTTTAAAATGTGTACTCTTGAGAAAGGAAATGTGATTAAGGACACAGAAGCACAAGACACCAAAGGAATCCACTGGACTGCAAGAGTGGGAGTTGATGATTCTTTCCTTTGGTGAAGACAAGAAGAAAGTGTGAAGTAATAGGAAATTCCAGATACTCAATGATGTGTGTGATGTTGGATAACAGGGTTTCCATGATCGCACACTGCTAGAAAAATGTTATCTGGAACAGTGTTCTGTCATTAAATAGGAAGAAGTAGTGAAATCCCATTCCACCTGTGCAGGGTGTTTGCTGGCCACGGGCTGACCTGCCAGTTACCTCCTGGAGGCTGGTGCACACACTTTCACCTGTGTGGCATCCTGCAAGTTCTTAGGTTATTGTACTGCAGTGTGGAATTTTCAGTCCTTCAGTTACTAGACTGAATTCAGCAATGACACAGTTCAACCAGATGCTGGACCTGTTTGTCCTAAGACCCACAGGTCACAGGGCTGGTGACACAGGATGTTCCTCTGGGGAGGGCAGATCAAGGGAAGTCCTATGCACACCAACACCGTGCAGCTACAAAAGCATCTTGCAGCTGTTCTGGATGTAAACGGGAGGGGCTGCTGGAAAACAACAGCAAGAAACAAAAGTAGGGGTAGCAACTAGCAGTCAACTGACTGATGCTTTTCATTAGTCCAAACAGCAGTTCTTACAAAAGGCTTATGGAACTTAAGGAATAGTATCTATCAGTAGATTCTTCCAGTTACTGACAGATATTATTATCAGATCTTAATGTCTGCAGCAGCAGATACTGCTCATGAGACTCCTTCCCTGTTACCTCAGCTGCTGGTTGTGAACAATTAACACACACCAAATTCCTGGAACTCCAAACTACTCATGCACAAGTATGAAAATGCAGTTATCACAATGCAGCCCACACCTGTAGCCTGTCATGTTTTTACAGTGTGGATCCCTGCATAATACCATGAGAAGAAAAATTATTCTGCCTTTGGAAACTGCTCTTACTCCACTTATGCTGACGTTCCACAGGCTGTCTGCTATTCAGTGAGTTTGCCACTGCTAGAGATGGCCTCTGCCATCAACTGAACACAAAGGAATATGAAGGCAACTCCCTCCCGTGACTCCTACACGGTCACTCACACTGAGAGCCGTTCCTGGCCACTGGACAGTACCCACTGTAACTAACAGAATCAAATGGAAGTGAAGGCAGTTGCTTTACAACACCAATGATCTGTACCAGCATTTGTACAGGAAGATTGTGAAAGCAAATGAGAGAGGTTTGTCTGAACAGTAAGCCGTGGAACATGGGAATATTAGAGATTTTTGATGCCATCCTCTATCCATGCTGGTATATCATGGGTGGAGATGAGAATATACATCAAGTCCACACAATAGGTGGCCTCAATCAAAGTAATCTTTTAATTCTGAAAAAAAAAAAATCTTTCTGATGAATAGGAAATTTTAAGGAATTTCTACCCAGTAGCAGATTAAAGCAATCCAGTAGCAGTGACCACTACAATTAAGACTATGTGCTAAAGGGCTTTGTTTAGCTGCCGTGTCGAAATACTACACCTGGCAGCCCTTCAGCACCTCCCAGAAGCGATCTGGAGAGCATTACTCGAGAACACACGAGTACAGCACCTGACATGTGTTCCTTAAGTCCTGCCACATACTACTATGGTTACAGCCGGTTCCAAAAACCTTTCACGAGTGCAGATGAATGGCCCTTTTCCAAGGCTGCAATTAGGGCTACATCGTCAGTCAATTCCGTAACCCCTTAGAAGTCTTTATATGACATCTAGCTCATTTGTGCAAGCCGGGCACCCCCAGAAAAACTAGTTTAGAAACCTAGAAGTTGTCTTGTCCTGCAGCGGCGGGCGGATGGGACTTTTGCCTGAGTGGGGGTGGGGAGGGACGCAGCACTGACAAGACCGCCAGGCGCGGCTGGATCGGCATGCCGCCGCCTTTCGCGAAAGCGAAAGGGCACCCCGGGCTTTCCGGCACCGCGCCACACGCACCTGCGTCCGGGGGCTTCTCCCAAAAACCGCGGGGCCTTTAGCGGCAGCCCCTCCGTACCCGCTAGCGCCCGGCGCTGGGATGGAACAGCACGGGATGGAACGGGATGGGCTGCACCCGCCGCGCACGCGCACTGCGCCGGATAGTTAAAACTCACTGCGCCATCACCGCCGGAAAAACCCCTCCCCGGGGAGGGGGCGGCAGCGGCAGGACGGGGCGAGGCAAACCGGGGCGCGCTGGTGGCTGTAGGTCGGCTCCCGTCCCGCGGCAGGGAGCGGAAAAGCTCTCGTCCGCAACCTCGCCCCGTGCCCAGCCGGGGCCGCTGCCGCCGCCATTTCCAGAAGGTTCCAGCGGCCGCAGCCCAAGAGGATGAGCCGCCGCCTCCAGTAAACCCCCCCCTTGCGCATGCGCAGTGCTCGCGCCCTATTCCCCCGTCCCAGCCCCGTCCGTCTGTGGCATCCCGCGAGCCCGTTATTTCCCGTCGCCCCGCGGGCGGCCGCGCCCGTCTCCTTCGGGATGGGGCCGGCACTGGCAGGGGAGGGAAGCGGTGCGCTGCCCACCCTGCCCCGAGCGCTCCGTCGTTGGCAGCGGCACCGCTCGCCCGCGTCCCGTGCCCTGCGCGAGGCCCACGTGGGCGGCGCGCGGCCAATGGGAGCGCCGCTGGGAGGGGGGCGGGGGGAGCCGAGCGGCGGCGCGGGGTGTGAGGAAAGGAGGGAGGGAGAGAGGGAAGGGAAGAGAGAGGGAGGGAAGGAACGAAAGAAGGAGGAAGGGAGGAAAGGAAGGAAGGGAGAAAGAAGGGCGGGCAGGGTGTTTGTAATCCCCGGCTCCCGGAGCCGCGGCTGAGCCTCAGCCCCTAGGCACTGTGGGTGGCACTCGCTGCCCTGCCCGATTCCCCGCGGCCGCGCCGTCCACAGAGACAGGAGGAGGAGGAGGAGGACGTGTCCCGCTGCCGCGCTCCCGGGAGAAGGTAAGGACTGGAGCGCACCTTCCCGGCGCGCGGCGGGGACCCCCAGCCCCACCCGGTGCCCGCGGGGTGCCGCCCCCTTCTCCCTGAGCCCGGGGAGCGCCCACCCGGTGCCCGCCTCGGCGGTGTCACCGCTGCCGCCGTGTCCCTCCGGGCAGCGGGCACCGCGCCTCCCGCCCGGCTCCGTCCGGCCGCGCTGTCAGCCCGTCAGCGCCACGGCGGGAGCCATGGCCGCCGCTGTCACCGCCTGGCCCGCCGAGCCTGGCCCCTGCCCCGCCGCCCGGCGTGAGGGGCCCGCCGGCTGCGGGAGGTTCCCGCGGGAGGCAGGGCCGGGAACGTGCGGGTATAAGGTAGGGAGGCGGCACGGGCGAGCGGGGCGCGGGTGCCGAGCGCGGCATGGCAGTGTACACACACATAGCACACAGCACACATAACACACAGACACACACACACACACACATAACGCACACGCCCCGCCTTCGTGTCGGGAATTTCGGCTGCTCCCTGCAGCCTCGGGTGCCGGCCCCGCCGAGGCTGCCTGGCTTCTCGGCAGGATAACGCGTTCCCTGCCTTCCCTGCCAGCGCCAGGCAGCCGCCGATGTGGATGAAGCGCGGCAACTCGCGCTGCACAGGTGACAGCAGGCAACAAAGGAAGGGCAAGGAATGAGAGAATGCCAGGCTCAGTTCTTCATTCTAGTTCCTGTCAGACTCTCGGGGTACCATTGATAATATTCAATCTTGTTTGGTTGGGTTTTTGTTTTGGTGGAGGGTTTTTTGGGGTGTGGGGTGTTGGTCTTTTTTTTTTTTTTTCCCTATAGACTGTGTATGAGGTAAGAAATTAAAGGATTTTTTTTTTACTTTAAACTCCCAAATAAAATAAATATTTTGCAGAATCACAGAATCAATTAGATTGTAAAAGACCTCTGAGGTTGTTGAGTCCAACCTGTGACCAAACGCTGTGATGTCAAGTAGACAGTGGCACTAAGTGCCTTGTCCTGTCTTTCCTTATACACCTCCAGGGACGTTGATTCCACCACCTCCCTGAGCAGCACATTCCACTATCAGTGTTATTATTTAATATCAATATTATTAGCCAGAGCTCCTGTGGAAATTGCTCAGACACTGTCACTGTGTCCATGCCTTTCTTCTGTGGCCCACTGATATGGCAGAAAGGGAATCTTACACTTCTGAATTACAAGGTAACTCATGGGATAAAACAAATCTTTAATGGAGAAAAGTGAGTGTGCATGGTGATGCTTATAGGAACAAAAACCTATTGGGCAAATGTGGAGCAGTCCAGATGTACTTATGTTCCAGGAAAAAATTGTCTAATCTTGGAATGCTAGGAAGGGGTGAGATCATCATGTCTATAAGAAATCAGTAACTATTATTAAAATAATGCATGTTTATTGACAAGCCATGATTTGGAGGTTGGGGGCACTTCCTTCTCTGTAATTTAGAAACAGCAAGAGTGTGGGTGTTTTTCAATATACAAGTTTATGGTAGCTTGGTTGTCCTCAAGTCTTGGTTACTGTAGGTAGGGACATGGTGAGCTGCTGTGCAGGTGCTCTGTAGCTGCAGGGAACCTGTGCTTGCTTGCTTGCTTGCTTTCTTCTGCTGTAATCCTTTGCTATTGTTTGCTGGGTAAAAGACCCCAGAGCAACAGATCTTCAGCATTATTTGAGATGTCATGGCATTTCAACTGTTCTTACTATTTGAGGTTTGTGCAGGTGTTGGGTGTCTCTTGCTTTTCTTCATTCTTTGAGATGGAAATTCAGACTCCCTGCTGACCTTGTGACTTGATCTGTTGGGGACCTTATTCTCACCCTCTGTGAATTTAGTAGGTTCCTGTGCAAGCTTGAGAAATGGTCTGTTCAAATAAAATTGTAGGGTTTGAGGTACAGCAGAATATTTCTTGGGGAAGGTGATGGTGAACCCATTGACTATGTCCACCTCCCCCTTAATAGTTCTATTTTTCTGTATGTGTCATGCAAGCTAAAATGTCAAGGAGTACCAGTGTTTTTCTTGGCACCCAGAGGACCATGATGGCTTTCTTGTGGCAATGTTAGTTTTTCAGTGTGTGGTGTGTCCCTTTTCCTATTTCCTGGCTTTTCTGTGGTAATCACTGAGTGTGGGCAGTTGATCAGAGAGCCTTGGGTTCTTTCACAAAGATGACAGCTCAGTCTTTCAAATATAAGTATTTCTGCCTTTCTATTGCCATCTCTTTGTGTGTTCTTCTCCCACTCAGAGGATTATTTGAAATCATTTGTGAACTCAGAATACTACAGACATTAAAGCTTAGGACAGATGTTGTGTAAGAGAGCAAGCCCCATGCCACAAACTGAAGTCTCTGTGCAGTTTCTTTCAACAGGCTTGCACAATAGGTGACTTCTTAGAGGAAAGGGCTATTTAATAAGCAGGCTTGTGTGAAGCTTCTGTGTTTGCTTGGCATTAGTTGCAGGAGGTATTGCTATGTTACCACTTAACATAGGATTAAAAGCATACACTGGAAATCTAATATCTGTGTTTATAAATCAGTGGTCACCAGTCATTCTCAAAACACAGTTTCTCTGCACCCTTAGATGTCTGTTTAATTTGCTAGAAACTCCATAAGCTGTTGCAGCTTTAACTTAACTAGGTAGAAGGTTCTGGATATCCTTTTTAGTGGAAATATAGGCACCTAGAAATGACTGAGCTAAAACTTCTTCCTTAGTATTCAGAAGTTCTTCCTCAGTATTGGGCATACAGGCAGGAAAACAAATTGTATTTGTTGAACTGATTTACGTTTAGACAATCTTAGGCTGATGAAATTGCCCGAGAGACTAGTGCCGTTGGTCCTCTTTAAAACTGGAAAAAACTATTGATCACAAAATATGTAATGATTAACCTGCTGCCACACTGTTAATATACACTCTCAGAACAACCTGCTTTTGGCATTTTTTGGATCTTGTCTTACAAAGTGATGGGCTGGGCACGACTGTTTGGTGTTTCTTCTTTTCCGTGTTCTATTGCAGATGGAGTATTATAAATGTTGATTGGTCATTTAGTCTCCAAATCAAACTATTTTTTAACTACATCATTAGATTCTACTTAGACTCTAGTGACAGATGGTATGAAATAAATATTAGCACAATCTCAGTCTTGCATTTTGTGTTATTACACTGAATGATTTTATTAACAGAATAACAGAAGTCAGAGCTCTGCTAACATCTTTAGGGTTTTTTCTTGTCAGTTCATTATTATTCCAGAACCTAGAAATGTCTTAAAAGTTCTTCTGTAAGCTTATGGGGGCAGTTGAGGACCTTTATTGCCACCTTGCTAAAAGACTAAATATTCATATAGAGACGTGAAGCCCTTGAGGATACGACTTTGCCTTAGTTTATTTTAGGTTATTTCCCTGGATCTGATGAAGCATCCTTATGTCTGCTGCAACTGCTTTTATCTTTGGCAAGCAACAAATGAATAAATGCTCCTCAGTTTCATGGCTTCTACACAGAGTGCTCTAGGTACTGATAATGTCACAAGAGGATTGATTTCACACTGGTTCATGTTAAGAAAAGCCATTAGCAACATTAGAGACAGAATTAGCGGCTATATTAGAGGCAAAAACTAAAAATGCACTCTGAGGAGGAAAACTTTATATGTTTTCTTCTCTGATCCTGTCATCTGCTTTCTACCCATGAGTAGCTTACTGAAGATAGACAGTATTGAAACAACTCTTTCCTTGCCTTATGCCTTAAATTCATGAGGCTGGAAAGCATCAGAGGTAGAAAACACTTTTCCCCCTCCTCTCTGGGCTTCAGAATGTAGTCTGTGCAACAGACACCAAATAACTCTTACACATTTCCAAGTGTTCTGTGGTAGATCTTAAAAAGTTCCATTGTTTGATGACAGCAGAAATGTGCTTGTGTGTAAAGACATTTCCTATGGTTTCCCTTCTCTTTCCAAGCCTTTTGCATTAGTCCTACTGAAGAGGTGTCTGGCTATCAAACCTTTTGAGCTCTGTTGGCCAGGTAACTTTCTTAGCCGGTCTGTGGAAATGTCTTCTTTTTTGTTTCCTTCAATATTGTGTGCAACAAATAACTAACTGGGAGAAACCAACTTTCTGTGGTGCTCTGTACTCTTCAGCAACCTACTGGGTTCTTACTACCAGTTTAATAATGAAGTGAAAATGGGCCTTTCATTTAGTGTTATTTGCTTTCATGTGTGGGTAATGCTAATCTATTCATCTTTTGACTTCAAGAAGAAACAGGTGTCTTGGCACTCATTTTACCTTCTTTAAGCAAATAAAAAAAACCTGGTTTTTGTCTTGAAAATGACTGTTTCTTTGCTTTTCCAGTGCCTTCAATTCTCCAGATGACACAGTAAAACTTCAATGAAAGTTAACTGCAGTACTCACTGTAGTTTTACAGCCCTAAATAGTTATACTTGTCTGCAAACAGTATTCTGCTTGTTCTCTGTTTCCACTCCATCTGTTCCCTTACTATCTCTTTTCTCTTGAAGAAAGATTATTTCTGTAAAGGAGCTGACAGATGATTTTGTTGTTATTTTTGTGAGATTTGGTGATGGCCAAGAGGTGGCAATAAAGCCTGTTGAATATGTTGCATGTCTTCATGATTTAGCCAGGACAAAAATCTGTTAGTCAGTTGGGAATCCATGAGTAAGCCAAGATTGCTCTCTGTCCAGCATCGACTCCTTTAGATTCTTCTTCTGAATGGTAGCACTCCAGCTACCTGCTTGACCTGTCCTGAATCCTGCTGTAGCTGAAGGACTGTGAGTAGGTGTTGGCAGTTCATCTGTTCTTAGCCTGTGAAGGGCCTTTGTATGTGTTCTCAGTAATGTTCTTTCTGGCAGTGCTGCAGACAAATTGTGGGTTTTCTTGGTCAATTTTGGATTGACAAATTATCATTAGTTTATGAGGGTTTAAATAGAAATTACTGAGGCTCTAGTAATAATGTATGATATAGTTATGAAATCTCTTGTCTTGGAGATCTGTAGGTTTCCAGAGGGAAAGTAGATTTCTATGGAAGGAGTTGAAAATTGTTTGGCAGTAGGTTTGCTTATCTTGTGTTTGTTGAAGTACTGATAAAAAGGCTTTTAAGTTTTATTCTGATAGATCCCGCATGTGCAAGTCTTTCTTAACTGAAAAATATTTATTTAGCTACATCTTTAGGTAATAACCAGTAGATCGAACCTGACATCTATAACTCCTCCATGTAGTTTAAAAAATGTATCATATTAAGCTAAACTGTGCAGGTGTTTCCTTTGAACCCATAGCTCATCCTAAAAAAGACTCAAGAGGAAGCACCTGTGAACATTCAAGTTTATAGACTTGTTGATTAAAAGGGAGGACTAATGGATTTTTGCAATAAGTGTCTTTGGCTCCTAAGAGCCAGAGTTCTTGGGCTAGCATATTCTTTTATTTCTCTGGAATAGAATTCCTCTTTGTAGAGTCAAGGATCTCCTTGGTTTTGAGAGACCATTGAGAATAAAGGGCGATCCCTTCAGGCACTCTGGAAACTTACCTGTGTCTGATTCTGAGAGGTGAAGTTGGTTCTCCATGTGAATGTTTATTTTGACACCTAGGTCTTTCCCTCAGTAGGAATATGATATTTGCATTCTACACAGTTGTCCTGATACGGTTGGAGTATGACACCCATACTCACAAGATACACTGGTTCTTCTGGCCACCTGTGTGAGGATTTGTTGGAATAAATGCTGTCCTGACTACATAGCGTAAGTTTCTGGAGAATGTAGAAGACACAAACCTTGTCCTATGCTGAATATGTCAGCGGGAGGAGAGAACAGCCTGTGGCCATCCTGCTTGAGATAAAGGAACATCTGCATTTCTGATTCATGGGACAGAAACACGAACTAGCTGAGGTCAGAAGGCCCCTCTGACCCTGTCATCCAGTCCCTCCCAGGCTCCCTGCAGGCTCAGCTAGAGCAGTGTGCTTATGGTCATGACTAGTTGAACCCTGGAATTTGGCCCAATAGTGCAAGTAAAATATTCTAATTTTAGTTAGTCTGTTAGGATTCCTTGCTGAACTTATTGTTGAAGGCTTGATAAATTATGAAACTGTCAAACTTTTTTCTCTTTCAAATATGTAACAGAACCTTTTTTTCAGCTGTTGCAGCTAATGTGTTTTTCCTGACTAATTTAATTTTTAAGAGTCAAAGGATGCATTCTTCTTTTACTGCCTGTGTGTGGTAGTCTTGTAAAGCTGTGGTACCTTCTCCCAAGTTCTGCTATACAGATTCTTAATTAAGGCATTTAAAAAAAATTATTTAAATTACTAATTAGCTGGTTGTGTAAGTAAGACTTCTTTGCACTTCATTTTGCTTCTTAAAAACGCAGTTTCTGATATTTCTTTTTAAAGCAAGATAAATCCATCTACGTCTTCTGTACGTTACTTGTGCTGTAACTTAATGGAAAAAGTCTCTTCCCGTGCTTGACTCTGAGTAAGCTTGTGAGTGAGAAACTGAAAGTGAAACAATCTTCTTTTCTGTTGCCGAAGGAGAAATACGAAAAATAGCTGAAGTATAATTAACAATAAGAGAGCCTACTCAGAAATTACTATTTGAATATTGAGACCATCTGCAAAGGAACTTAGTCCTTTTTTTGATCCTTTGGAATTCTTTAAAGAAGAAAACCAATTATTGATTCAAGTTGTTCTGTTTGTACTGGTTCTTTCTGTTTTGTTTCTTTCCAGTGATTTCCTTGCAGAGCAGCCAGCCTGTGTAAGAACAGTAATGTATCCTCCATGAAAAGACAAAGGGTTAATCTTAGAATAGAGAAATGCACTTGAGAATAGTACAATGCTGACAAGTGTCCTTCAGATTCATCTTGAATTCTGGCACCAGTTCAGATCCTTACTGGCCCACATGAAGGAATGCTATAGAAATAGTATAAGTGGTTCAGAAGGAATGATGCCCCTTGTCACTGTGTGGGAGCCACACCTGCCACACTGAAATGAGAATTGATGTCTGACTTCTGAAAGGAAGATTTGTCACCATTCTGGGAGAGGCAGTGCTTTTTTTTTTGTTTGCTTCTATTGATAATGCCAGGAGATAACCAGAGATAAGCTATTCCAGAACATTTGTTTCTTACATCTTATCTTTCCCATTTTGTGGTAGGGAGTGTGTATCTGTATGCATGAAGAGAAGCTTCAATACAAGTCTCTCAGAATCAGGGAGGAGTTTCTGCTTTTAAATAATTCCTAAGCATTCTTAAATGAAAAATTCATCTGGTTTATGTTTTGCAAGTTCCATAAACTTCCAGCTTTTGTACTTTAAGCTGTTCAATTTAAAGTCATTTTTTTTCATAAAATGTAAATGCTTTCAATGCAGCATTTTTCTTGGTTTTTGAGAGGAAATTATATGATTGAATAGATAGTGGTAATAGAATGGTCTGCCTTTTTTTGCAAGATAATACTGGCTTATTGATAAAGATTCTGCCATTCCTGTGCAGTCTGGGAAGCCTTTGTGATATCAAACGTCCTGCTGTTTTATGCTTTTCTAGAAAAGTCGCCTTTTCCCAAGCCTATTGTGAAAGTTACTAATTACTTAAGACTATGGTTTTGCAAGTTCATTTGTAATATATGTGTCCAAGTCTACATGCTTCACTGTTAAGCAAGCCCACAGCCGTTCAAAAGCTTCTCTGAAATAATGCAGAATTCCATAATCTTAAACTGGTAGAACTGCTGTTCTGAAAGTTTGTCCTGAATATAGACATCTGTGCTATTTCTATATGAATCAGAGAGTACTTATTGTGAAGAGATCCTTGGGCCTGTGTGTTCCTTTTACTAAACAACTAATATTTAGGATTTCAGACTTGAGGAACTATTTCTGTTCCTCAAGAAATCATAGTATTTTAGCTTACTTTGTTGTTCCTTCAGGTACCTTCTCATCCAGTGCTTTCCTATTTCAACCTTCTGTTTATATAGAATCTTTTTTAGGGATCCCTGTTGCAAAGCACTGGCTTCTCTGCTCACCTGTTTTCAGGGTTGTGAAGCCTGTCTGTTCAGGCTGTGTTTGTCAACATTATTTTTTCACCCTAAATAACATTATATAAACAGATTAATTCCTAAGGCTTTTGTGGTGTTGTTGTTAAGTAAGGAAGGAGTTCAGGATCCTAGGAGGAAGCTATACAAGACTCATCTGGGAAAATAATTCATCTCCTCCCTCCTTCTTTTGCTTTCTACCTTTCCTCAGCACCTTACAGAGCTTTGCTGGCGGTTTCTTGGTGTCTTCTTTTGGATGGATCTTAATGCAGGTGGGTTTACACAGGTTTAGGATCCATTAATCTAAACAATTATTTGAGAGTGTCCCATCCTTTGAAAATTACCTTTTTGGATACTTGGTCTTCAATACTCAGTATACTGCTGTGAGATGTTAAAGTAAAGGCTACCACACTTTTTTGGGTTCTTCCCTGTTTAGTTATCCAAGAACTTTAAAGGTCATTTATAGATACCTGGGATCCTTCTTCTTTTCCTGTGTTATGTTCTGATAGTAATTTTTAGGTGGTACATGCCAAACAATATTCAATTGGTTGACATAGCACCTGCAAGGATATTTTGACAAAATGTTAGTTTTTATCATTTTCTGCAGTGCCTTGGGAAGACATAAACAGTAATTAATTCCATATGAGTTTAGAAGTGTGATACCAACAAACTGCTTTGATTTTTTTTTTTCGTAATCTTGATGTGTGGAGTGACATTTGCAGTGGGAGGATCTCAGGATCTGTTTGAGACTGGAAACTTAAGAGAAAGTAGAGGAAGGAAATGGGAGGAGTCTGTTGCAAAAGAAGTGAAATGAGTGATGCTTGTCAGTATTTTCATGACTTCTTGCTGTGTTCTACAGTGTGGCTAACCTTTACCTTCTGCTGTGCTGGAAATGCTGTCTGCTCTGTATTAGAGCAGTGCTGCTCATTGGCCCTGCTGCACACAGCAGAATTGCATCAGGAGTTGATGGGTTTTGGGTTGTTATTCCACTTTAAATGATAAACTGTAGGAATCTCTGGGGTGAAATGCAGTTTGTGCAGTCTAGGTTACTGCTCCAAGAAGAGTCCTGTGGCAGAAGCTGGAATAAATTCTCTTAGGAGAAGGTTACAGGATGAGAGGGTCCCATGTTGAAGGAAGTTGAACACTGACCCTGGAAATTACCTATTTTCAGACTGTTTTGGATTTTGCGTGAGCTGTGGGCTTTTTATGAGCACATGCTAAGTGTTTTCCTCACATGGGGATATCTGCTTTGAGACTATTTGACCCTTTTTCCTTCTGCAGTGGTAGGGAAGAGTGATTGTTTGCAGAAGTTGAAAATAAAGTCACTAGTAGCTATGGTCTAACCACGTATTAACTACTATCTAAAGCAAAATAATCTGAAAAATAAAGTCTTTGATGTTACAAGTGTGGCAAATTGGTCAAAACTCCTCACTTCATTTTTTCTTCTTTTCATTATTTCTGTCAACCTAATTCACCATCTGTAAAATGAAGGAAATAATGCATTTTCATCTTCCAGCAATATTGTGAAAATAAATTAATATTTGTGAGGGGAGATGGAGTACTCCTGGTTTTGATTAATGAATATTTCTTTGGAGTTGTCCGGGATAGGTGTTGCTTTTTTATTTAGGATGTTGTTGGGGTTTTTTTTTTTTTTAAAAAGGTTTGGTAGACATTTTTTCACTTTCTTAAAGTAGATATCAAGACAAGCTGAAATAGCAGGAATCATGTTAAGAGTGAGAAATAAATTATCTTTCACTAGGAGCAGGTGAAGCCACTTGTTGCAGCTTTTTGTGGTCATTGGTTCCTCAGAACTTCACCAGGTTGTCAGTATGTTGGCTTCCTTCTGACAGGTAGATTTTGGAATTTTATTTGAGAATTTGTGAGGCAGGAAATGTCTGACTTTCTCCAATAGAAGTTTCAGTTCTTATTTGGCTGGCATTTAACAACATAGTTGCAAGAAAACCTTTGGTGAGATGGTGCAGGGGTATTTCTAATGATGAGCTGTGACACAAAAGAGGAGTTGTCTCTTGCTCAGATCCAGCTGTTACTGCAGCATGATCTCTCTAATGAACCATATTTATGAACCCATAGTACCTTTAAACTTCCATGTGACACATCTCAAAGACATACTGGGGTGTGGTGTTTTCAGTCAGTGAATAGGATTTTGTAAATTAAATCTTGGGCCAAAGTTTTTTCTTCTTCCACAGTGTGGTGCTTGTGAAGTGCCACTGCACGGTTTATAGGTGCCTACAGTTAGGAAGTTTTGTACTTTCCATATTTTTTTTTATTGTGTTTTTCTGCTCAAGTAACAAACTCAACCAGGTCTGTGTAAAGTTCAACTAAGGCTGAAAATGTCTGACCGACTAGATTACTGAGAGACTTCAGTGGACCTTTAAATGTCTCTTCACCTCAACTATTCTTTAATTCTATGTACAGTGAAGTTCTTGTATTCTCTGATAAGCTTGTGTTTAGTTAAAATGAAAGAGGAGAAAAATCTTACTAAAGGTTAATTAGAAAGCTGTAGATTCAGTCATGCTCTTTAATCAAGGGTATTTGTTATAAGGAAGTTAACAAGTCTAGGTGCTACTGCTATTACAGAAATCAACTCAAGAGTGTTGTGAAATCTGTGGAACTTGACACTTGAAACCAAGCACAGGTAAACTTCAGGCTCTTAAAATAAGGATTATCTGCTGGAGCCCAAGGTCCTGTATAGGCAAGTGCAGCAAAACTGCTGCAGAGGTTTTGTTTGTTTTCTGCATAGGAAAGAGTTGTATGTCCTCTCTTTTTTTCTCTTCCTAGTAGAAATTCCTAGACTATGAGACATGTTCCTTATTTTGGTAGAAAGTAGTGGTGAGTTCCAGCTGAAGTATTGGAAAATCTTTCTTGCTGCCTGAGTGCTGGCTGTTTTTTAGAGACTTCATCCTACCCCTGTATAGTGTGGTCTGGCCTGTGATGAGTAGGTACTTCAGAGTGTATTAAAAGCTGTTCTGGAGATTGTGAATAGTCACTGCCCATGCTTGTTTTATTGTTATACTTTATTTTATAAAGGGCACCTTTATGGAATGGAGTTCAGATAAGTAGTTTATTTTGCTTATTGTACAAAGATTTGTACGATTCTTATGTTTGGCTCTCGGTATCTGAATATTTCAAATTAAAATATTGAATGCTCTATGGTAGGAAAATGAGTCTGTTCTGTCTATTACCTAGTATCTGAGGAGTCTCCAAATATATATATATATTTTCAATGTTTCTCATGGCACATATTTCTGAAATGTATGTTTATTAGGCTGATGGTTTATTTTCTTTCATTTTTTTTTTTTATATATCCACTATAATCTAGTAGGGCAAACTGCTGCAGGGGAGAGGTAAGGCACAGGTATAGCAAAGGAGTAGAACTAATCCCAGCATTACATGTTCTGTCCACAGAGTTGTCTCAAGTATGTGCAAATGTTAAAGAAAAACTGTAATAAAAAGAATTTCTCACTTCTGAACCAAGAATGTTTTGTCATATTTTTATCGTCAAATGCTGTAAAATCTGCCAAATTTGTGACTCATGTCCATGCTGGGTACTGCATTTGCACTTAATACAGCAACAGACTGTTGCCTTAGGCACATTAGTTTGAGACTGTGTTGGAGCTTAGTTCTTTCATCATAACCCTGACACTGGAATGTGCATGCACTGAACCGTTGCAATTGTGTGAAAAGACCTTGTGAATATTTTCCAAATAAAAATGTTCTTGTCACCTTTCATCTGCAAAAGCCACTGCATGTATCATTCAGACAGTGTTCTCTCTAACATACTAAATTGCTGTCCTACCTAAAGCCAGCCGTGGTTAGTAATTTATTTGCTGGTTAATGCCAGAGAACTGAATTGTGAGTACAATGAGACACCATGGAGTGCAGGGCAAAAGGAGCCTGGTAAATTGTTCTGTTTGTTGTATTTGAAGGTATTATAGTGTGTACCACATACAGGAAGTGGTGATGGTAAAAATACAATCTCAAATAGTACAGTATACACAAATAGCCTTTTATTTAATCTTTTCTTATGCAGGATGTGTTTTCCTTTGATCTTGTAAAGAATAATATGGTTCTAGCCTGCTGCAGGAGGCAGGCTTGCCAGTAGGGATGTACTGCAGTGTATATTTAGTCCATTATAGCTGCATATATCTAATGTAGTATCAGCTTCTGAGAAAAAATATTTCACATTCTAGATTTTGTATCTATTCAACTTTGACTTTAGCACCTAGGCAGTTAAAGTATTCCCTAATCCTACTTAGCAATAATATGTGCTGGACTACAGCAGCACCCTCAGTTGCTAAATGATTGAGAGGAAGTCTTTTTTGGGGGGATCCATGTAACAGTGTTTTCATAGGACTTATACAAGAAACCTAAAACTATTTCTGCTCAAATAAAGTCTTTAATGACCTTTTCAGTTTCTTCATTGTAAAGACCAAATAAACTGCTCTAATGATTATAGAATAGCTCTGTTGATACAGTTTTCTGCAATGAAGACCTTGGTACGAATGTTTTTATGGCTGCAGTCACTGAAATTTTGACCTTTCAGAACAGTATTTTGTATAATGTTCTGATGAGATTTTAAGTGCTTGCTCTTGGCAGTGTCCCATCCTTTACCATCGTTTTGACATTTTCATGAGACATCAGCAATGTTTGAGACTTCATTTCTGCAAGTATGTCCGCACAAGGAGGTAGTGGAAAATGGACCACAGGGATAAGCTGGTCATTCTCCATATAAACAGAATATGGAACACTTGTGCTTTTTGACAAGGCATAGGAACAATAAGCCTTAGTCCCCTGTGCTTTTCTCCCAGAGACAATCCCTTCTTAGCATTGTCCTCTCAAATCTCTCTCTCCACTGCCTCTTTGTCACAGTCACATTCTGTCATTTGGCTAATCTGAAGCTTTAGACATATTTCTCTGTGTGAGAGATACTAGGTTAAAATACAGACAGGCGTTCTTTTTGTAGCTGGGGTGTTTAAATTGTAATCCAGAAAAGCCTGGCCTGTACTACTGGACCTCACTGCCCTCCTACTGTGTGTTGTGACCTGAATGGCCTCCTTCCTCACAGTACCAAATTGCTGATCTTGTGCCTCTTAGCACATCTCCAGCCTCTAACTGAAATATCCTCTTGTTCTGTCTCAAGCCCGTTTTTTCTTACTGGACACTGTAGGTGAAAAGGTATGTGCTGATCTGATAACACGTTCGTTTACCGGGAGCCATTTCATTGTTTAGCAGTTGGCTCTGGTTGAGTAACTGTGTGTAGAAGAACTGAGTTCCATAAGAAGAAAATAACTGGCAGTGCTGTTACATCTCCCATCACACGTTTCATTTAGCATTAATAATTAGTTAACCTCTCTTTTGGAACGAAATCACTTCTCTGAGCCGTTTGCTGAAGGATGCTTTTGTTGTGAAATAAAATACTGAAGTCATTTGCACTTTCCTGATAAGAAGAAAAAAAGAACACAGAGTGTTAAGCTTAGTTAAATGAACATCTTTTTGCTAAAACTCTGCTTCTTACAGGATTTAAAAATACCAGTTTTCTGTAGCTTTTTGGTCCTTTGTACTATACCCATTCCCTTTCTCCCAGTGTGTTAACCTCATCTGTCTTTGACACACTCCCACCAGAATGCAGATAACATTTGGTATGGCTAGGCGTGAGCTACCTACATACTTCTTAATTAGCCAGTGTGTACATACGGGTTGGCCAGCTGGCTTTCTCTGAACAGAATATGTAATGTTGGCTTTTGCCTGCCTTTCCCTCAGTTCAGCTGTTCTTAGGCATCTCTCTTGTACTCATCCACTAACTTTCTTTTTTTCCTTTGGTAGACTCTTAATAGCTTTGAGATCTAGATCATACCAGTCATTTCAAAATAAACTTGGAAGAGACAAATTTCTAGGGCTGGGGAGGAGGAGATTGCTAAGAGAAAATCGGGTCAGTCTTAGTTTACATCAGAGACTATCCTCTCTCCTCACTGTAGTTGAGTTTGCTGTGTGTAGTGTTTTCAGAACTTGATTCCTCCTGATTTAAGCTGAGAGATGTGTTTAGGAATTTGTTGAATGTGCTCCAACCTTTAATCTGCATTTAGTACATGGAACTGCACTAGAAGTTGTCCAGAGCATATCTGCTGAATGTGACTAGTCTAAATTTGGGATTTTGTTACCAGCTGTTCCACTCTACAGATTTGCTCTTGATAATACTTTACTTCTTGCTAATTTAGATGTAACCATAGTTGTCATTTTCAGTAGTTTAATTTTCTTAAAATATTCTGAAGTATTCCTGTCAACTATTTATAGCAGAAATTTGTTATAGTGGATTCTCTGTTTCCCAGTCTACAATTAACCCTTATTGAGAGAGAGAGAAATTTTGTTTGTTTTTGTTTTTCTTCTTCCCTGCAGATGAAGTAAAATATGGGAAATACGGGAAAGCAGAGGTATTTGAAAAGATTGCCTTACTCTGGACCCCTGCTTTTTAAATGCAAATGCTTTTTAGAGCAGGAGGGTAGATGCAGTGTCTTGGAAATTAACTACTGGTATTCTTATAGGAGGTTAATCTTGTGCCCCCTTGCTTTGATGTAACACTAGCAGTCAGCTAACCTTCAAGATCAGCTGTACAAAAGGGCTATCAAAGAAAACCTTCCCAAAGCATCCTGTAACATTTTGCTGTAGGTGTTACAGGGAGGACACTCTGAACCCGAAAGGAAACAAGTAGTTCAATGAGCACCAGAACTAAGGATGCTTAATTTCTTAGCAGTTTGTGTCTTGTGGTTGACTGACCACAGTCACACAGTGGCAGTGTGCAAGTCTCAACTGAAACTCCCCCCCATAACTAAGAGAAAAAAGGAAAGTGGTTTACAAAGGCCATCTCATGTGGAGTTTTCTTATAGGCAGTATATCATGATGCTCATATTGAAGCCTTCCCATGTGAAAAACAGTGATGGATTATTATTGTTATTCTTATTATCCACTGGCTACTTTTTTCCATGAAATTTGTGAGTGCTTAATATATTTGAAAATTGCTGCAGCTGTCACATTTAAAGAAAATCCATCTACAGGCTTGGAGGTCATTAGTGAGTCATACATGTGCATCTAGCACAAACACATGGGCCTTAATTTCTCAGAAGACCACGCTGAAAGATATAAAGGAGTGAATGACAGTGGCAGCAGCACTGTTGTAGTACTGCATGAATTCCCTGTTTTTTTACATAGGTAAAGACAAGCTTTTTCATCAATGCTAGATGTAAGCTTATACAAATTAATACAGTAGCTTGTTGGCGTTAGAGATTTATTATATCACTAATTTTCTGTAGCTAATTTTATGTTAAATTCTGATGGTTGGCAGGAGTTTTTTGAGATTGTTTTTTATGTCCAGAGTTTTTTATATGAAATAATCCTAGCATTTTATGTCACTTCCTGTAGATCTATCTAAGTGCTTACCTTTATTACTTCAAGGAGAGAATAGAAATTTTAGTTCCTTAGTTGAAAAAGGACTGAGAGAAGAGTTCACCAGTATTTCCAGTACTATGACTTATGATTGGCAATGAACGTGCAGGAAAGATGTCCAAACATAGAATAAGAATATCTGATTTTATTACATACAGAGAAGTTTCTTTAGTAGGAAGCAGATTCTGTTTTATTGAAAAGCTTGAAATGACTTTGTTTGAGAGAAAGTACAGCTGTCTGTGCCAGTGTGTCAGATGAAGAGCGAGAGCACTACTTGTTGCGACACTGGAGAATAATCTGAATATAAAGAGTTTAACTTTTAATTTAGGGTTCTGATGATTTAAAATGTGCCATCAAGATTGTCTAATAAACTAGTAATTGCATTAAGAAACGACTCTGAGGAAAACTCAAAGCAGACAGATCTAGGTTTCCCTGGAAGAACCTGTTAATGTTCTGCATTTTCACTATGAATGCAAACATTTGTGTTTAGAACTTGAGTTGAAGTGGCACTATTTTATTTCCAGACAAATGGAAATAAAATTTAAAATGTCAGTAAAATCACTTCTTCAGCAGAAAATTTTATTGTTATATACACTGTGTAAACCACCGGTTGCATAGTTTGCCTAATTTCTGGGCCTCCACAGTGATACTTTAATTGTTTTTAAAAATCTACTCTCTATGAAAAGTATTTTTTTCAAATATGTGAAGCATTTATTTCTGTTTGAATTTTTGCACAACAATTGTGCAACAGCAATCTGGTACTTGAAACTCTTTATGGAAATAGTGCAGTTTGTTAGTCTTAGAGTGTGGTGGTTCTGCTTCGATAATCCAGTGTGTGATGCTCGGTTTTACTGAACTTCCAATGCAGTTTTTTTTTTTCCAAAATGTATTTGGCTTGTGTCAAGAATTTCGTGAATTCATGTTGAGTTTTGAGCACAGAATCACAGAATGGGTCAGGTTGGGAGGGACCACAGTGGGTCATCTGCTGCAACCTCCCTGCTCAAGCAGGGCCATCCCGGAGCACACAGCACAGGATTGTGTCCAGAGGGTTTTTGAGCACCTCCAGTGAGGGAGACTCTGTCCTCTCTGGGTGATCTGTCCCAGTGCTCGGTCACCTGCAGTAAAGTTCTTCTCATGTTCAGGTGGAACTTCCTGCATATCTGCTTCTGCCTGTTGATCATTTGGTACAGAAAATTTCAACATCCTATGCTTTCTGTTTTCATTTACTTCTATTTGTATATTGAACTATCTGTATTGTTAAAAATACCTTTAATTGAAATCTATTTTGAAAGTTTAATCCTCTTGCCCCCATACAATACTTGAGGCTGGGTGTTTTTTTTCTACCATTTTGAAAAATAAACTGTTGCTGTCCAGATAAGACATGCAGGGAGGCCAGGCCCTCTGTGAGGGGCAACTCTTGTTCAGTTCATGTGGTTTAGCCCCTGCTGGTGAGGCAAATGAGATAAGGGAGCCAAACTAAGCTCATAAGGCTTCTTGCTGTCATACACCAGGGAATGGCATATGAAACCAGGAAAGGAAGAAAAGCAAAGCAGGAATGGAGGTAGTTTCAGGGAGCCAGGTAGCAGTAAAAAAGGCAGGAAAGGAAACATCAGCATATGCAATGAGAAATATTCTGATTAAAATAATAAAGAAAACTTTGACCTGTTGATTTTTTTATAGTTGTAATTATGATATATACAATTGGAGTTAGAAATGAAACTTAGATGATTTGAGAGGCTAAATGAGCAAAAGCAGATTTATGACTTGTCACTTTTTAAACCCATGGAAACAGGTATTTGCTACTATGGTAATACACTATGTTTGGTCTAATCAGCACAGTAGTGTTCTGTGAAGATAGTAAGTAAATTGTTGCTTCTTTTAGGATTAAGGAAAGTTTTCTGTAAATTACAGGAAACTCAGTGTAGTGTTTCTTTCTCTTCTTTGAACTGATAACCATTTTTTGTTCCTGCAGCTGTTACAAAAAATGACTAAAAAGAAAAGACTGATAACCATGTGCTTTGATATTCATTAAAATTGAGCAATTACTCTCTGTATCAGTAGGGCTGCATAAATCCTGTTAACACTCCACAGATGAAGGGAATATACTAATGTTTCTTTTGTCTTAGGTAAGAGTAGAACAGTACGAGTTTCACAACATTGTATCGTGTATCATAGTGGAGACAAGGTTCTGGTTGTAGAGTGTGAGATTTCTAATTAATCTCTTCCTGTTTTTCATAAGCTTGTGGTTAGTGTTTAAAAAAACCCAACAAGATAAAAAAACACCTCCTCAGGTGTAGGGGAAAGGGAGGAAAACAGCAGACCTTAATGCAACATTTCCTACCTCTCTTTTGCTAGGATTTAGCTTTTTGAACTTTTGTTCCCCTTCTGGAAGATTAAGAAAGTAGCATGTTGCATTGTTGTATACAACAGTATTAATCTTGGACAAATATTCAGATTTTCCATGGTTTAAACCTTGTGGGGCATGCATGTGTGGGTGGGATGTAGAAATTCATTTGAGTATCAGCATTTCATGTCAGGTGTAGTGTGCAAAATGGTTTTCCCAAAGTCATCTGCACCAGATTTGTTGTCAGTTAACTGTGTCAAACCAAAATAGTGGCCATGGTCCTAAAACAGCAACAAATTCTCTATGTGATGATCCCAGAATCTTAACAATAGAAGTGTTGCACCTAAAATGATGATTTGATCAGACATAAAATTACGACAACTCAGTAAGATTGTGATCACATAAATACTTGTAACAAAATACATAAACTCAAAAAGATCCATAAAAGTCACCAGCTCTAAAGTGCTGTCAAATGCATTTTTACCTTTTGTGTGTCTTTTCCTCTCAGCCATTCTTACAAAAAGGGTAGCTCTTCCTTCTATGGAAGGGGCAAGTCAGACCTCTTCCATTGTGTGAATCTGTAAGGACACTTGTTTGGTGTACGGTGGAGATGAAACACTACACAGCTCTCTTTATATAGATACAGGTCTGTCTCTAGTGGTGGTTTATGTAATTGATTTGATAGACAGTGGAAATTAAGGTTTCTAGTTCCAGGTGTAAGCTTTAGAAGATTTTTCTTTTAACAGGCATCTTTTGATCCAACAGAAAGGATAATAAATCACAAGACTTGAGTTTCCTTCCATACTATTAATAGTATACAGTATTTCAGTTTCCTAGGCTAGAAAGCTTAATTTCTCTTCCCAGTGTTGATAGAAACCTTGTTCATCTTTCTAAGCCTTAGGACATTTAACATGCAGTGAGATATTGAACCTATGAACCTAATAAAATAGCCAGAAATGTTCAGTCTTCCAAAAAGGTAAGCTAGAGGGATAAGGCAGTTTAGCAGCTGACTTGATGCCTTTTTTATGACACAGTCCCCATCAACAGCTGTGTTAGACCTTTTGGGGTTTTCCCCAAGATTTGAGCTGCATGTGAGGAAGATGCTTGAAGCCAGGTGTCATTATTAGTCATCTTTTTGGGGGTACTATCCAGCTCTGCTACCATCTGCAGTAGCATTTGTCCTGAAATGACACTGCAGTGTGTATATTTATGTAATGTTGTTTGTTTGTTTTTCAGACACAGGATGAACCCACTGATACAAGATACAACTAGCTAAACAGCTATAAAATGCCCAAATTTGGGTCTACAAAAACAGTTCAAGTTGAAAATTCTGACAACAATAGCACCATGGTGGAAAAAACAACTGCAAGAAAGGTAAAATTATTTTAATGCCCATTTAATTTCAGTAAAATGAAGCATATCTCATGATTTCTGTTGCTGTAATTGGAAGAAATATATGAATCTTTGTTCTGATATCTTCTGTATGGAAAGAAGTTACACATTTTTGCATTGATTTAACTGTAAGTTAAACTGTGGGACAGAATTTAACTTTTATTTTTAACTTGCAAGGTAATTTAAAAGGAAGCTGGATGCTTTGGTTTTATTTGATGTAAGTTAGTATATAGTCTCCATATCTTAGCTAATGTAAAGTTTTCATATACTCACAAGAGCAACAATCCATATTTTATTTTATTTTACAGTGTATTACTGTCTGTAGCAAACACACAAACCATTTGTGAAGGCCTGTGACAGGGCACAGACCAAAGAAAAACACAGGTTTCTGATATTCTTTTATAAACAGGGACTTGTTCCCTCTCTGTGGGAGGACTTAAAAGCCAAATGCTGCACAAAGCTTAAGAGTAGCTCCTGTAGAGGGGAGTCTCATCTAAAAATTGTTGGAGAATGAAGGGGTGTGGGAAGTCCAGTCATGCTGAAGGGTGGTTTGTTGTTTATAAATGTGAAGTATCCTGTGATTTTCGGGGTTCTGGAGACAAGCTTCAAATCACCCAGTTCCCCAATTTGTCTGCCTAGTACACTTGTGCAATAGACCACGGGTTTATCTGTGCTACTAATGAATAACAGAAGCTGGAGTAATACTCTGCTTTGAGAATGATGAGTGATATGTATATTGCCCTAAGGAGAGAGAATCTCTTTGTTTCTCAACGATCTTTAGAACTGTCTTCTCTAGAAAAGGATTGTGTGTGTGTGGTCATACTTACCCTTTTGTCAAAATCTGTATTCTCTGCAAGATCATTTGATGAATGGATATAACAGGAAGAGGTTAAAAAACAGGAAAAGATAAGATGATTCAGCATCTACTTGTAACTTTTTGTCTTCCAAAAACATTCATTGAAACCTTTAGACCTTTTAGTCTCTTTCTAGTTTGTTTCATTGGTCCCAGTAAAGTGAGGCAAAGGTAGTTCTTTCTGCTCACTCTGATGAATTACTTAGATAAGAAGAGGAAAGTACCAGAGTAAAATGAGGAAAGGAAATTGGCTTACTAGTAAAGGGATGAAATAATAAGGGGTTGTTTGTTCTTTCTTTTTTTTTTTGCTGGTTTTTTTTTGGTTGTTGTTTTGTTTGGGTTTTTTTGTTAGTTTTTTTTTTTTTTTTTTTTTTTTGCTGGTTTTTTTTTGTTTGGTTGGTTTTGGTTTTTTGTTTTGTTTGGTTTTTTGTTGTTGTTTTCTATTAATTCTGGTCCTTGTTTGGGATATGGTCAAGTTAATTTAAGTGTCATTCAGTCATTTAGGGAAAGAGTAGGGAATGGGAGTTTGACAAAGGCTGTGAATATGGAATCCCAGTGATGGATTGATTAAGTTGATACCAAAAAAGTAAGCTGATAAACTGCTTGCACTTTTCTATCCAGTGTTGCTTACTTTCCACCCTGGTGCAGTGTACAGCTTGTGATTAGAATAATGTAGGGTTTGGTTTGGAATTGTATGATATAAACCAATGTGTAATATAAGACCCTAAGTAAAAACAGAGAATTATTTATCAATGGAGTGTATAAGTGTTTCAGTTAATGTTCCTGTATTCAGGTTTTTAGCATAATAAATAGAGTTGTCATATTTTGAGAAGAACTGAATACATGGTTATGTTAAAAGTCACTTAAATTGTCACATACCTGTTCTCTAACACATGGACAATTGTCTGAAGTGCTCAGCTGGCCTTTGACTAATCTGCACTCTTCGGAGTGGATTGAAAGGATAGAGAAAATATTGCCATAATGTCATAATTTAGATTCAGCCAAGAGAATTATTTGAAGTCTGGCAGGCAATAGGCTAAGAGTAAAGTGTGAGTTTGAAGAACAAAAAGTCCTGAATGCAAATCTGTACTACATACACAAACATAGAACTCTGAAGTAAAAATTGACCAGGCCTAATCAACATTGATAATTTTAATGAAATATCTTTAAAAGGTAGTGGAAATATCTGTAAAGCAAATAAGGTGGGGTTTTTTTTCTCAATGCATAAACATTTGCAGCCATGAATTTAAAAGTAATAGTTCTTAAAGCATGTGAAAAATAGTAGGGATTCATTAGCTAATGTAATTGATGTTAGGAAATGCTAAGGAATAGTGTGAAATAATGTTCATAAAAAACAGTGCCTCTTACAAAGGAGTGGTAATGCTAAAGGATACCACTCCATAAAAAAAATCCTCGTTCTTCACAAAATAAAAACTGTAATGACCTAAATGACATAAGATTATTCTAATGGTTAACATAAGATAAAAGAAAAAACACTTGCAGGATTTCTGTTTCATAGTTTTTACACTGTTCAGCTAGTTTTGATTGTGCACTCTTAGCTGGTGACAGAGAAATGTAGTGCAGATACTTTTGTTATTACACATAATCTTTCATATTTGTCCAGAAATTAATGCTTATTATGCAGCCCCAACAACCAGTGAATAGCTGCATGAATCAGCTATGTGTTCAAGTCTTCTGAGAACTCAACCCATTAGAAATAATGTTGCTGTTAATAAGCTGAGTTTACATCATGTATGCATTAGGGTACATGTATTTTTATTTCAATTGCTCATCTGGCAAGCTTAAAAAAACAGTACAAGTGTGTACAGCAGCTAGACCATCTAATGTTTGCATGAGATATTTTGTAAACATATGAACATGATGAAATTTTACTTTATCTGAATTTATACTTCATACGGCCAAACTCAGGAAGTAAAAGGAAGTAAACTATGGATATGTCATCCAAAGGAGAAACACATTTGGAGTTTGTAAGAATTAATTCTCTCCTTGGAAGACTCCAACAACAGTGCCCAAAACCATTTAATACCGTACAGAACACGCTTCAGTATGTAATTATCTTTGAAAGGCAGAAAAAGAATGCTTGTTCTCCCAGGGCTTAGTACATCTGCTAGATTATATGGCTCTCTGTTGTCTCCTTTTGTGTCTTGTCATTGATTGTAGCAGTACCAGACAATAGAGCTGGAATGGGATATCAAGAAATTGTCCAGACTGCTGTTTGTTAGCCTTCTGAGACAGTTCCTGTTGAACAGATTAAAAATGTGTTCCTCATCATAGCACACTAGTATGGTTTTGTTGACAGAGAAAATTCTTCCTTGTTACTACATCCTCCAGTGAGGCATGCATTAAATGTTGAGACGTGCAGATCCAGTTCATCCATTTGCCCCAGAGTAGAATAAGCTGTACTCAGTTCCTGACAGATGTTTGCCAGACCTTTTCTTTAAAGGCTTGCCTGATGGAAATTCCTGTCTCCTTGGGCAGTTTATTCTGATACTTAATTATGCTGACTGGCATAGAGTTAGATACGTAGTAGAAGGATAAATAACCTTTGCTAGTCTCCTGTTGCAGTCTAAAGCCATTAAATGTTCTCTAGCTGCAGTGGACATGAAAGTATGTAATGCTTTTCACTTTACAGCAGTAGTTTAATTTTCTGAACATCAACATATCTTCAGTGTTTTATCTGATTAGCAGTTTTCACTTTGGACTAATTAACCTCTTTAGCAAGTCCACAGGAGTTACAGGCTATCTTTATAAGAAACTTAATTTTACGTTGCTTCCATGTGTCACATTAAAGTGATGCAGCAGACCTGTTGATGCTGAGTTTTGAACCTTGCCTTGGTCCCTGAAAAAGAGATGTCTGTGCTGTTGCAGTGACCAGGAACAATTGGAACTCTTCAAAATGGAATGCCTGGTCTAACCGGCTGGGTTTCTACTTCCTCTTCCTACTTCTACGTCCTCTACTTCCTTTACTTGAAGTTGAATCCAGGATGCCATTAGGAGTTTTCTATCTTTTAACATAGAATTTTGTGTTTGTACAGTTGATTATTTTTATCAGTTTGTAGGAGCTTGGTTTTATCCTGGCTTTTCTTATTTTGTTTTTTATTAAGACTGCTTTTCAAATCAGTCAGTCATTTTATATTTCCCTTGCCAGGGCTCTGCTTCTCCCTCTCTTTCAGTTGTGATGATGTCTGCATATCTGATTGTATCTCTATTTCAGCATTGTCAACAAAAATAATAAATAGCATCAACTTTGTACACACTTCACCCTGTTCATTGCATCTTTTGGGTTCCAAAGTCCACCACTGAATGCTGAACACTTATTTCCACAGTAGCTAAAGAACAAAATAGTTTCTCTTTTTTTCAGTTTCTGTGTATTCTATGTATAGCCTTTTTTATTTTCAATGTTCTTGTATCTGAAAGTATGTATTTTGAACTCTCTATTCCTAATTAGATTATCACAAAATCAATTTTCAGTTATTATCTGAAAACTAGTGCATCAGTCATATTTAACATAATACGTATAAACAATTAAGAATAACTGTAATGCTATCTAATTACTTAAGCAACTTGTGCCTCTGTGAGCACCTACTGATGTATTTTGGGGGCACACTGAGAGGTGCCCCCAAAAGAATTCTTTTTAAAGATTACCAACTGCAAAAAGTTGTAGATTTGTTGTTGTTTTGTTGTGGTTTTTTTTTATTCTACAGAACAAGTTGAAACCAATGTTTTCTGCTTAGGAATTTTAGATTATTTTTAGTTCATCCTTTCTATTGCATAGTACCTAACATAAGATAATATTCTAGAGAAATAAATAAAATTTTGATGCTCCTTTGTCATATTGTGGGAAGTTCATGTACATAGGAGAAATAATTGGTTTGTTTGAAACAAAGGATGAGAAAGGTCTTGGTGAGGTTGGGCTCAAGTGGGAGACTTGTGTGTGTGGTGGAAGAGAGGGGAAAAGGCTTAATGGAGTTTGGATCTGCTCTTGCCAAATTAGAGATGCATTTGGAAATGATGGCTTGTGTTAGATGGATTAACTTCTTTCATAACTAATACCATAGGCAGTGTATGTTCCAAGGGCCTAGGGGAGTCTTAAGGGATTTGGGGTTTTAAATTTTCTTGTTCTAGCATGTAAAAAGAAAAATACAGGGTGCTGTTTCCTTTGGGGTTCTGAAGGAGAGTTGGCTTGGGTTTTGGTGTGTGGGGTTTTTTCTGCATTTTGTTTTGGAATTTTGGGGGTTTTTTTGATTTCTAAACTTGGAGTGAGAAAGATAGGTGTTCTCTGAAGGCAGCAACCTTTATAGCTCAGGAATTATGTTGACACACATTAATGCCTTCTTTGTCATTTCCCTTGTACAGGTACTTGTCTTCTGAAGTTTGTGGGGTTTGTTTGCAGGTTCTTTTTCTAATCTCTTCTGCTTAACTTTTTGGCAACATTTTAAACTCAGCATGTCAGATGATATCTTCCTACCTGAGTTTGGCTTTTTTTTTAAAAAAAGGAAAGGTGCCTTTGAGTACCTTTACTTCAAGTTGTTTTAGTTTTCCTCCAATCAGAATGAATCTTTGGAAGTACCAAGGACCAGCCTTTTGGTTTTCAGTGATTGACAAGGCAGTGAATGTTCTTCGTCTACCTTTAAGAAGTTAATCTGTAGTAATTTCATCTGATCATGTGTTAGGAATGATATAAAGCTGTGGAGTTGTGACAGCTGACAGAGTAGATAATGTGGTTCTGCAGCATGTAATGAACAGAAAACTTGTCATTGCATCTCAGTTGGTAGGCTTAGATGTTGGGGTTTGCAGAGGACTCTCTCAAGCAGCCTTTACACTAAGGTATCTTTTACATTTTTCCTCCTATATTAGTGAAGTAATCAAGTTAATAGTGAGCCTGTTTAGGTTTTTTTCTGTTTATTTGCAATATGGTTATAAGCCAAAATCTCTAGATTTATACAACTCAAGAATCCAAATAGCTTGTACCTGTTTTTTTCTAAATTTGATATCAGTTTAAAAAGCTGCTTCATAGATTTTTCTGAAATGAAACATGACACTGTTATTGTTGAAATAGAAAGGGAGTTCTGTATTGATGGATTACAGGGTGGGAGTGGAGGCAGGGGAGGGTAATTAGAGGGATTTTTGAAGGTTTACTATTCATAGTCTGAATTGCAGTGTGGGCTTTTAATGTGCTTTTAGTGGGATTGTTATGGTTAGGGAAGGAAATTGGGAAGGTCATCAAGACTTGGCAAAATCTTTTCAGTTTGTGTGTTCCTTTGCTAATTAATTAAGCCTCTAATAGTGAACAGCATTTTTACAGTGATGTATCTGAAAGTAGGAATAACATAGAAGTTAGTAATTTAAAAAAGAAATTACAATTGATTCTTTTGTTTATTCAAAAAATTTTGTAATACACATACACAAGCACATACATTCTCACATATCAGTCTTTTCAGTCTGTGTATGTTATAAGACTATCCTGCTTTATGCAAAAATTACTTAGTATACTTTTTATTTATATTAGAGCAAGGACAAGATTGCATCCTACAGCAAAACTCCAAAAGTGGATAGGAGTGATGTGGGGAAGGAGATGAAAGAAAAGTCTTCCATGAAACGTAAACTTCCTTTTACTATTAGTCCATCCAGAAATGAAGATCGCAATTCAGACACAGGTAGAACCTTTTTATTTCCTTAACTAATAATAATTTGTTGGTAAAATACGTCCTAACTTAATTAATTGTGTATTATATTTTTACATTGATTTTTTTTTCTCTTAAAAAAAGAATACTAAGTATAAAAATTGCTTGCTTGCTTCTGATTGTTGCATCTCAGTCTGATAGGCTTTCATCCTGTCATTAGTAATGGCCAGCATGCCACCATAGTTGATCTATATTCTCCAGTTGTTTCCTAACCTCATTCTTTCCTTCTGTTTCAGTAACAAATCTTTCTTTGTATTGTCATCTCTAGAGGTCCATTTGTTTGAACGAGTAAACAGATGAAAAACCATGTGAATGCCTTGATTTGAGAGACAGCTGTCAGCCTTTTGTAGCCTTTTTTGGGGTGGGAACGTCAGATAGATCAGTAAATGTATTTTCCTTCACAGTAAAGGTTACTAAGGTGACAGTGCTAACTAAACTAGTCATGGAGAGCACACTTCCCTTTAAGTTCCTATGATCTGTACCTTTTCTGCACAGGCTAAGTAGTTCTTCCCAGCTTCAGCTTATTTATATTAGAACTGATTTCAAGGCTTCAGAATGCCATTCTTCACACAGTTCTTTTCAAATCAAGGTGGAGGGAGTGGGATACATTCCAAGAAGTACAGTTATCTCTGGGTTTAGGTAATTCATTATCTGTGTCATTGTGCAATAATAGTTCAGTAATAGTTCGTTTGATAACTGAACAGTATCTGTGGCCAGCAGAACACAATGAAATTCCCCAAATTTCTCGAAGGCTCAGTGGTACAGCTTTTTATACAGTGCTTATTATACAGTTGAATATTTTCATGACCAGGTAGTTCCCTTAATATTTAGTAGATTTAAATGCAAGGTAGAAGTGTGTACCTCAGTGTGTGTTTAATTTTTGTTCAGGATTGATTTCATGCAGAAGATTTGGTTCCTTGATAATACATATGTATTTTTATTACTGCAAAGAGACTGTAGTATGAAATCCATATTTGATATAGTCACAGTGCTCTTGGCTTTAGTTCTGTTTCCAGTGGCTTTACAGCATTCTTGAGTCTTACACTGTTCACAATACCATTTGATTCTGAAAAGACCAGTGTCCAAATTAGAAGTATGCTCCCAGCACCTGCTTTGTTAAATTTTTTGCTTGATGTTAGACCATAACTATTTTTTTCATAATGGAAATAAATGTATTTAGATGTAATATTTAGTCTTTATTGAAAGTTTCCTGTGTTGAAAATCTTGTCATGTCTCCCCACCCCCATCAACTTTAAATAAGTAATTGTCCCAAGCATCTTGTAAGGTTGCAGAACTTCTTGCTTTTGTTATAGCATCTCTTGTCACAGTTGCCACAAACAAGACTGATTACTTCAGACACTTAGACATGCAGAACAAGACAATACTCACACTACAATTCTTTTTTTTTTTTTTTGTCTGAAGTTGTAGCAGGGAGGTGAAATGGACAGTTCAAGTAGGGGCAAGAAATATTTAACTAAAAAGTACAAGGCATGTGGCTCTTAACTGTGGTAGCAAACATCAGAGCTTGGTGAATGTTTCATTTCTGCTGAGGTAAGGAGGTTAGAGCAACTGCCCTTTTGCAGGTGGGAATCTTGGTACATAAACCTTCCAGAAACTTTAGAGCAGGAGCGTTACTAGGATGAAAAAACTGTTCCTGTAATGCAGATTCTGTGCCTAACCAATTAGATTAGACCGCTGGGAATTAGACACTCAGACTGGTGCCAAGTTTGTCACTGACATGGATTAGGACTGACATCAGTGATCGTGAAATGCAGTGCTGCTTCTGGCACAAACTTGGCATTATACATGGAAAGGGTTTGCTCTCGCTGAGCTAAACTGTTACCTCTCACAGAAGTGTCTCCCTGATGGCTGTGTACAGAGAATGGCAAATGTTGAGAAGGAAGAAAGTAAGTTTTTGGAAATGAGAGTGTAATTGGACACAGGGGGAAAAAGAAAAGGTAATGAAAAGCTTCTTATCAGCTTCATGGTCTTTAAAAATACATTTGAGTTAAAAACACCCCAAAACGTAGAAGTAGCTAGAGGTACTTAAAAAAATTAATTTAATAGTTTAATAAATAGTTTATCCCCCTTGATTGGATTTCATCTTATTCAGGCATGTAAATGAGTCAAAGAATGGGGATACCTAATTTTTAGAGCTTTACAGCATTAGAGATTTCTTGGTTCTAGCTCTAAGGTCTTCCATAAACTAAAATTTTGTCCTTTTTTAACTGATTTTTGTAAAAATTGCTCCTTTGTTCCTTTTTCTGGTGGGTGGTTTTTTTTTTGTTTTGTTTATTTCGGGTATTGTCGAAATATTGGAAGTGATAATGAATATGGACAGCCAGAATGAATGTTGATGTAACACAGAAATTTTTGGGTTTTGTTTTGTTTTGTTTTCATTTGATTTCTGCAACACTATACACAAAGTACATTTTACATCCAGTCAGTTTTGGCAAGATTGAAACCAGACAGCATTTGTAGAGTACTGTAAGAGTCTAGAAAATTATAGCCCACCTCTTTATCTAAATTTAAATCAATTTTTTTCTTAAGAAAATGCTGCAATAAATTTGTATTCAGTATTTCAAGACTGAGCCTTTTAGTTACTTTCTTAATCATTTAGTAGATTGCATCCAGTTGTGTAAAGGCAGTCCTGCAATGCCAGTTGAGATGGCTGCAGGAGCTGCAAAGTCTGCACAGCCAGACTTTGTGAGTCCCAGAAGTCCCTTCTGAAGAGGCCCCTGGGAACAGGACACACCTGGAAGGACACTCTGTCCCTGTCTTTATCAGCAGCATCCTGTTGTGTTGCTTCTGTTGTGCAGGGCTGTGACACTCCCCTGGCTCTGGTGGCTTCTCGAAATTGAGGGCTCTGTTGTGACATCCCCATTCTTGGTCAGAACAACCAGAAAAAAATAATAATGTGTACATCCTGCAGGCGAATTTACTTATACTGCAGTATAGCTTTAAGCTATTTATAAGTAAATCTTAGGGAGGAGTCTACACACAAGCTTTGAGACTGCTGGATTGAATGGTTGAAGCAGAATTATTTCTCCTATCTTTTAAAATAAATTCTCTGATTTTAAGTCTCCGAATCCAAAATCATAATTTGATTGAAAAGCCATCAGTTATTTAGACTACTTAAATAGAGTTATTTAAATTTTCTTAATTTTATTTAAGTAATCTCGTTAGTTTTAAGTAACCTCTGATTGGGTTATTGAAATAAGAACAATAGACAAGTATTGATTTAGGAGAGGTCAGATCTGTTTGCTTTCTCCACCTTACTAGTCTGAAGAGAGCAATTTGAATTTTTCATAATAATTAAACATAACTGCAGATCCTAAAAATCTTTTCATTGTAAAGAGAGTCTTTGTTACAGAGTTGATTATTCAGGAACAACAATGAGTTACAATTACACTGAATGTGGTAATTTGTTGATCTTTCTTGGAAATTATGTTCTCCTGATTTACTGTTTATAGCAGGATCTTGGTTTTGTTTTCTGACCCCTTCAATTTCAGTCTTTAAAGTAGTCCAAACGTGGCACAGTCATACTTCTTTTAGCACTTGGTTGACATCCAGAAGAGCAAAACAACTGGCCTCTTCATATTGCATGGGTACATCACAGTAACACAATTCCTGTGCTTGTGCTTTCTGTAGTTACAGAGGTTAGTGGGGGTGTTGAAGGGACTGTTCACACACTGCTTGCTGGATTTGGGCTTATTGTTCAACTATAACAAGTTTATTCAACTGGGCTACAAGCAGGAAAGTGGGGGTGGTTTTGTATGCTGGTTTCGTTAAATAAATATGTCATAAACTTGGTTAGTTAGGTATCACAATAGTACCTTGAAATCTCTACATTGTTAAATGCACTGTGGTGTCTCTGCATCACATTCTAAGCTTTTTCTTTCCCTGAGGGTTGGAAATACAGCCAGTCATGATGTGTTTCTCTTGGAAGTAACTTCAGTCAGGTTGCAGTGATGATGCAGAGCTCAGTAAACTGTCTCTGAACTTCATCATCTGCAGAGTTGGTCTTGACCTAGCAATGAACATATTATTCTTTGGTTGTAGATCATTCGGTCTTATGACTTCATAACATTTATTTCAAGCAATTCACATTTTAATTTTGCATGGTCTTGTTTTTTGATCCTTTACGATTTGGACTGTAATGGGAGTCTTTTACTTGAAAACAGACTCTCATAAGCCCTGAGGTTTGAATTTGGGGGGGGGGGTGTATTTGCTTAATTTCCTTTATCCACTGAGGAGATTATTTCACCAAATGAAATACTCTGCTAGTTTGGCATGGTTTGTTCTGAGAAATCCATGTATTACATTACTTAATAATTTAATTTTCCAAAACATTAAAAATTACTTGAGTAAGTATTTGTCATTTATCCAATTGGAAAAAAAAGCAAGCAAACAAAAAACCAGATATATTATTGCCTTGGGACAAAATCTGTCATGTGTAAATTATCCTAAAATAATCACCAGTGTCTCTGGTGTTCCTCATGCCAGTACATTTTAAGTATTGTGAGTGGATTTCATTGAGCTCTTTTACAAATAAGTGCTCAGATGCTCCTGAATTCCTGTTTCACATAACTTGACTATTTCAAAATAATTTTTTTAAGTGTTTGGTGAAAAGCTTGTGTTGCCAAGGGAAAAGCTTAAAGAGATATTGTCCAGAGGGATTTGGCTGTGTATTATGAAGTTTATTTAATAGAGGTGGTTGAACATGAAGCCACTTGAAGAGTTCTAGTTTTTATTTTTTAATAAAAAGTGCAAACATGTCTTGTGTTCTATTTCCAAACCTTATATTCATTTCTAACTGCTGAAGAACAGCAGAAAGTGATGAGAATGTGAATGTAAAAGAAGATATTTCTATTCCATAGAACCTGAAAACAAAATGTTCAAGGTTGAAAAAACCAAAAAAAACCCCAAAAACAAAAAACCAAACCAACTGATTGAGTCGAATAGTCAATTTTATACATCAAATTCTACCTAAACTTAATATCATAAACTTATTCTGTTCCTTTATTAGAGAAGTTATTACTGTTCAAATTGTAGAAACATCAAGTTCACAGCGGTGAAAAGTTTTCTGTTACTCTAAGACAAAGAATAGCTAAAAAGTTGAAGTTCCTAAATGTTAAGTTAGTCTCCTCCTACTAAAGTGTAGTGTACTCTGTGATGGTATTCTTGGAACATTGATTTATTTTTTGATGTATAAAACTTTCTATTTTATATGCTCTACTCACTTTCTCTCTAGAAATGCTTTGCAAACACTGTGTTAATAAAGTGTAATAGAAGAATAATTTACCTCGCCACTGAAATGCATCACTGAACATGAGGCAGGAATAAATTTTGCTGATTTTAAAAAAGACAAAACCCAAAAATCTCATACAACCCCAATGTATAAAAGAGTAAAACCTAGATAATCAAAAACTTTATTTCTTTTATTTTGATATATTATTTTCTCAAGCTTAAAATAGCTATAAAATATTAAGGAATAATTCAGAATGAAAATAAATGTGTTTTTCCAGGAAAGAATCATGAGCAGTAAATAGCATATGCTAAGAAATAGCTGATTATGCTGGTCAGTCTGAAATGTGTTATTTTGATGATGGTATTAAATTAGTCAGTAAAGGGTATGCTGTACATTCTTTGCAGAGAGAACAGCATGCTTGCAGTAAAAAGTTGAAAGTACAATTTTATTGAAAAGGGTTTTTTTTTATTTTCCTATGCAGATGTTTTTATCAACAGGGCACAACACAAAGAGTGTTGATTTGGATGTTGAATTAATTTTTTTAGATATTTAAGGCTGTGAGTTGCCTGCAGTTTAGGAAAAAAAAACATAATTTGATTTTGTAAAAGAGATCTTTTTTCCTTTTTAAACATGATGGATAAATTTATAGAGGTTTTTAAAATATGTCCGTGGGTCTGTAGCTTTCCATTCTTAAATACTCTCACTGGCAATTGTTTAGCCCATAAAATCATGTGTTTCTTACGGTTCAGGATGGAATTCAAGATAAGAACTATTGATGTGCCTTCTTGTACCTCAAGAGCATTGCATTACTAGAGATTGTGTCTGTAATCAGGCCTAGAAAATGAGATTTAGAGAAGGCTGGGAAGGCAGAAAATGGATTGAGAGAAAAGGAATGGAACAAGAAAGAGGGCAGAATGGTAGAAAGTGAAAAGATAACTAGGAAACTTAAAGGGACTTAAGCTTCTAATTTTTACCTCTTTGCAGAAGGTCAGTGAAGTTTTCCTCAGTGGAGTCCTCTGTTTTAAGGTTTTCTGCTTTTGCAGATGACAGGGTTTCTTGGTTTTGATGGGAGTTCTGTTTTGGTTTGGTTTTGATCTGTTTACTCAAATATGTAATTATAGCTCCTGGTTAAAAACTTGGCGATGAAATATTAAACAGCTTCCGTAAATATTGATAAAAGGAAAGAAGTTATGTATATAAAATAGCTGTATGTTTTTGAAGGGTATGAATTCTGGAGATGAAACTGCTTCAAGATAAAATAACAGGATGAGTTTGAGAGAAACAATCTTTTAACCAATTACTTAGCAGATACCAATATTAAACAGTCTTTGCCTAATTTTTAACATGGTGTCTTGAGAGAAGTAAAAGAGTGTAGTCTCAGATCTGTATTCAATGTTGAAAGCTGACCAGCTGATTTTACAGTAATTTTAAGTTCCTGACTTAAATCTCTGAGAATTAAAGTTGTGACATACACAACATTCCTTCTATGAAACAGGTTTTTCATCTTTTAGAATTTTTTGGTAATCCTGCTTAAAGCTTTAAGTGCTTTATCTCAGTAGCTTATTATCCTAATATGATTAGAACAGGTAACCAACACTAATGCAGTAAGTTAGAGGTGTAGTTTCTGTTTTTCATCACCTGCCACCAATCACAAATTTAGAGAGGATGGTTAAGAGGATGGTTTTATTTTTAAAAAAATATAATGATGGAACTGCAGTTTGAGTCTTGAAATGTTCCTGTTTCTAGAGAAGGAAGGTCCGGAGAAAAAGAAAATGAAGAAAGATGCTGGGAATAAGAAATCAGCACCCGTTAGCATTCTTTTTGGTTACCCTCTGTCAGAGCGCAAACAGATGGCACTTCTCATGCAGATGACAGCAAGAGACAACAGTCCAGGTGATCTTACAGAGTGTTAACAGTTTTCTCCCTCCTGCCTAATTCTATTCTAGTCAGAATATTCGGAACAGTGGTGTTTTTCAACAGTCTTTTTTTTAATTTATTTTAAATTGTTCATACTTCTGTTAAAATTTATTTCACATGGATGATTAATTTGATGAAAAAATCTTGATCTTCTGTATTTATGTGAAAAGCTTTGCACTGTGGTAGCAGTAAAAATGGAAAATTCAATTTCTTCCTTTGTTATTTTTGCCTCTCAGACACTGTTCTGTATGGAGTATTTAAAGCCTGAAATACTTTTTTTTATAAAATTTTATTGAAGCTTAACTATTATCTCATTGTCTCACTATGAAGCAGGATTTTAATTTAGGAGCAAGTGAGACCATTTCCTTCTGATTTAATGGGAGAGGGGAGACATCTTATTTTAATTCACCAAAGTGTCCTTGGTCCAGCTGCATTTAAAAAAATCTTTACATATGTGTACGTTCTACAGGTGTAAAGTTTTTACAAAATTCCTATTTAAAAGTAAATGGCTGGGTTTCCTTAAGGAACTATCCATTCTACACAGCTGTGTTGGTACAGCTGAGGATTTGTATGTAGTGCAATACACAGACTGTAATTCCTTAAACTGGCATCCCACTACATAAAAATATAATGGAATTTTGCTGGAGGAAGGGGCAGCAGGGTAGATACTTATCTGTGTGATCTCACCTTGTCTTGATTCAGGAGTATTTATATCAGAGTATGTGAACCTTGTAGTTTGGATAGACTTAGTCTGTCCTGGAAACTTGCTTAAAATAGTAAGAATTTGCAAAATGTCCTTTTTCACATTGAAAATCAGCATTGTGCTGACTCCTGTGAAGGGTGAAATGTCTTTTATTTATATACAATGATTCACTGGTCATTATAATCTTTGAAGGCAAGTGTTGACAACCTTTTTGCTTCACCTCATTTTCATTAACTTAACAGTGACCATTTGAAAACTTCTTTTGTAGATTCCACCTTAAATCATTCCTTACAAACAACACCAACACAGAAGAGAACTCCAACCTCTTCTTCAAGACAAAAAGACAAAGTTAACAAGAGAAATGAACGAGGGGAAACTCCTCTACATATGGCAGCAATTCGAGGGGATGTTAAACAGGTCAAGGAGCTAATCAGATTAGGTGCAAATGTAAATGTAAAAGATTTTGCAGGTAAGTTGAGTACTCTTGACTGTATAAATTAAGACTGAAGTTGTTAACAGAGGTTTCCTTTGGGTTCATGCTGCATGCAAATGAAAAAGTATAACTTCCTAGAAATTCCCCAAATTGTGTTTTTCATTTCCAGTGGCAGTGGTAGTACTGGGATGCTATAGTATGTAAGGTGTTATTAAAACAGTGTTTTATACCTGTTCTAATAACAGGTTTCAGTTGTGTCCAGGGCCTTTGTGCAGGAGGTATTTACAGAAATCTGTGCTCACTTGCTGAACTTGGTAGGATTATGCTGGTCAGAGTTAAATGGTGAGACTGTGGGCTGTGTGAGGAGATGCAAAGCTTAGTAATGGTGGAGGTGGTGGTGCTGTGATGTGCTCTGTCTTCACTGGCACAGCTGATATGCACCAAGGCAGGTGAGAGTGGTGTGGTTGCAGTTGTCATCTAGTCCTGCTGGATTTATGGCAGCTTTGATATGTCAGTGTTTGCTGTGATTTAGGCAGTGATTGATGAGCTTTGTTAAGTTGTAACATACACAGTATTTTTAGGTTTAGGGGTTTTGGTTTATGGGTCTGAATTGTGTTCTCAGTGGGAGTGGTTGAGAGGAGTTGAGGTAGCAGGCCCCTGATGGAGAAACTAAGAACTATATAGTACAATTAGTTGTCAGCTCAAACTTGATATCGAGAGAAGATACTAATGAGATGAACTGAAATCTTGACTTTAGGTAAGAAATAGATTGGTAATTTCTTGGTTTGTAGAGGGTAGCTGAATTTGTATTTGAACATGAAGCTACCCAGGACTGGCATGCAGAGGAAGAGAAGACAAGCAGAAGTAGAACACTGTGAGATCTTCAAAGTTGAGAGAGCAGATGAGAAGAACTTGTTGACAAGAGCAATTTTAGAAAAGGAGGGGGAGGTTCAGGGGAAGACAGGCCCATAGAAATCACTGGGAGAATAATAGAAACACTTGAAGAAGAGATATAGTGGGTTGACCTTGGCAGGCTGCCAGACACCCACCCAGCTGCTCTCTCACTTCCCTTCCTCAACAAGGTGTGGGGGGAAAATAAGATAGAAAAAAGCTCTTGTGGGTCATGTTAAAGACCATTTAATAAGAACAGCAAAAGCTGGATGTGTTAGTGAAGGAAGAAGGGGAATTCATTTACTGCTTCCCATCATCAGGCAAATGTTCAGTCCCTTCCCAGGAAGCAGACCTTCAGCAGGTGTGACAGATGCTTGGAAAGACAAATGCCATTATGTACAAACTGCCCTCCTTCCATTTCCTTTCAATGAGCTTTTACTGTGTGACATCCTGTGGTATGGAATATACATTTGGGTCAGCTCTCCTGGCTATGTCTTCTCCCAAGCTCTTGTGCAGGAGGAGGGAGAGAGAAACCCATGACACTTCAAGAGCCCTGTTCAGCAGTAGCCAAAACCACCAGTATGCTTTGAGTACTGGTGTAGCCCCAAATGCAGTGCACATTACTGTATGGATCGCTCTGAAGGAAGTTAACTTCACAGCTTCATCCCAGTCTGACCTAGGGCAGATATTTAAAGGCAGATGAAAGGAAAAGGACAATGGCTGAGAGCTGGTTCTGAGAATCAGTTGGAAACAAGTTGTTGGAGACTTCATTCAAAATTCTGGTGAGATTTTTTTAATTGGTAATCTGAAGTGAGAAGCAGAGATGGCTGAACTTCAAAATACTGTGCAGAGGGAGAAGTCAAGAAGAGGGGGAGGATTGAAGCAGTGAGTCATGAGTGGAGAAAAGTAGGAATTTAGGATGCAGTGTAGTTTAGAGAATCAGAGGTTTTTTAGCTAAAGATTTGGCAGAGCTAAAGGAGCAGAAAATGAATTAGTAATGGAGGAAGTAACCCTGCTCATGGGATATCTGCCAGAATGATACTGCCGTGTGAGAACAAGAGTAAAGGAGACAGATATTGACAGCAAGCCAGCACTAGACTTGGCAGGCTGGACATTGTGAAAAGATGGAAAAGCAAAGCAGTACAACATGGAGAAAAATAAAATATGGAGATAATTAATACAGAGAATGAAAGACAAGAGATCAGAGGGCTGACAGCAGAAGAGTGTTATCATGTTGGGTGAGTGTGAAAAGGGCAAATGGCAAGAAAATGAAAAGAAGGAGATGGTAGCCAGGCAGTGCTGGAAGTGAGTAACCTAAGTGATGAGTGAAGAGGAAATTTAGTGCATGAAGTACAGAAAGAAGTGTTTTGCTGTAGAATAACTTAGAAGCTTTTTTTCCCTTTTTTCTTTCCTTATTTTTTTTTTTAGCTTTATTTTTAAATTGAAATGAATGGCAGCTTGGAAGTTGAGTGAAAGATGAAGATGAGAAGTCCCATTACTGAGGGATTAGATAAGTTAGGGGTTTCTTGTACCTCCACTTCATGGATGTACAAGACTGCTACTGATTAGACACAGAGTTGACACAATTAAACTCTTTTACTGGTTATGTTGGAAACAAAAGTTGAATGCCTCCCCAGAACTAGGCTTTGAGAAGGCATCAACAGCAGTTCAGGTCAGCTATGAAGTGGAAGTCATCAAACTGGGGAGAGGAAATTGAGGTGAGGAATATAGCATGTGTAGGTTGTCATCTTCAGTTGACGCTCTGCTACAAAAAATGAGCACTGAACTTGTGGAAATCAAAATTGCAAAAAATGACTAATGTTCTGGGAAAATACCAGAATAAGTTCTCTGCCCGTATTTATTAATAGCTTATTATCTAGCTGCCAATGTTGTTAATGATTCCTAGTTACATATTCAGTAACTCTAAGGGAGCACTGATTATGATAATTTAGCACACTTGCTGTTTCCAATAGTGTGGTTTTCAAACAGTTTCCATATATCATATTATTTACATCTACACCTAAAACAGTTCAAATGTTTACTAGTCAAGGAATCTCTAATATGTTTAGCCTGGGGATTTTGTGCCAGATTTTGTCTTCTACTATTTGATTTGTGATTCCAGCATTCAGTTTAATCTCAGAAAAACTTGGAATTTGATGTGAGGTTTGAAGTTGATAAAGCATGTATTGTTCATCAGATGGATGGTTTTGTGTTCTGCCAAGTACTGTGTGTGAAAGTGTGTCTTGAAATGTCTGGAGGCAGTAGAGATCTATAGCACAGGAATGAAAAACCAAATCTTTGGTCTTTGTCTTAAACCTACCATTCTTCACTCCAGGATGGACACCACTGCATGAAGCTTGTAATGTTGGTTACTATGATGTTGCAAAAGTTTTGATAGCAGCGGGAGCAGATGTGAACACGCAGGGCTTGGATGATGATACCCCACTTCATGATTCTGCTAGTAGTGGACATAGAAACGTGAGTGTTCTGGGAGGGTGGAAGGGGGATAAATATGTGGTTTGAAATGCTGAAGCTTCAGAACAAATCCTAACTGTCCTCATTGCAGTTGTATGGTCTTGTAGTTCTGCTTCTGCTGTTTTGGAAGCATCTTAAAGTTGTTCTGATTGTCTTTGTATCATCTGACTTCTATTGTCAGGTATTTTCTACCAGTATCTGTTTTCTTAAATATTTAAAAGTTTCACCTTTACTTTCTTAGTAAATAAGCACTTAAATGACTTTTTTTTGAGAAACTTTTACTGTATAGATTGTGTATATTATACATACATGTTTATAAATATTTAAAGGTATATAGCCTATATTTCTCTTTAAATACTATTTATGGCATTGAAATAGAGAATTGATGTATATGTATTATTACTATTATTTTTAATTTACCAATCAGCACCTAGTAGAAAAGATAAATGGAGCTCTGTAGGTACTTTTAAAATTGTTCTTGATTTCTGCAAATAAGATACAGAAATTAGTTTGCTTTCCCTTTGTATCTCTTTTATTTCATTACTGTGTGTGCAATCTGTTGTATAAAGCAAAAGATAAAATACATCCTTAAATCAAGTACACTTTGCAAACAAGATGTTCTGTTTGAAAGGTTTTTCTGGAAAAGCTAGAGAAATTAATTCTGATAATCTGTTGGAATTTTTTTTGTTAGCTGTTTAGTAACTGCTTTTTATAGGTTTGTAAACAAAGGTCTTGGGTCTTTAGATGAAGCTTTGATAGAGCTGTAGTAGAGTCTTGGAGAACAGGACCTCTTGCTTCTCTGGTCTCAGTACAGGTACCTTTGGCCATCTCACTGACATTATGTACCAGAATAATTCTGAAGCTTCCTGTTAAGGCATCACTGTTTGCTGAATTTCCACATTCTTTACACATAGAAAAAAAAAATAACTAATACTGGACACTGTGCTGAAAATGCAGTGGCCTTGGTATCACTGTAACGTTAACAAATTGTTGCCCTTGATGATGGAGAAGTTGATGATTTTGATTTATTGCATGCTGCTGTGGGTGGGCGTGGTTTGTTCCTCCAATAAGATACTTGGATCTCTCTCGGGGCTTTTTGGAACTGCAGGGAAAATCCATAGTACTGCAACTTGTAGAACTTTATCCGTTCCTTATTTAAGTGTAATAAAATTTGAAGCAAGAGGGTGAATCAAGTGCAGAGGAGTAGAGAGCGTGGTAGGTGGGGAACCAGATAAATTGCGTGAAGAAATGCTAGAACAGCAACAACAAAAGGCCACTGTTTCTTTCTTTTATAGTGATACTGTGTCTGTGTAACAGAGGGCAGCTGTCTCTAGTCTTCCCCTTCACTTACTTTACAGAGCAGACTATGTATATACTACCTGGACTTTGCATTTTAGTTGCTGAAGTCTTGCTTTCCAGTCTCAGTATCATAGATAGGATTTAGGATTGTGTATCATGTTACTCACATTTTGTGTGCAGCGGGGGATTTTTATGCTGGTCAAGTAACATGTTGTGGATAACCTAAAAGTTCATTTATTTAATGCTGCAGATTGTGAAGCTGTTACTTCGACATGGGGGAAATCCATTTCAAGCCAATAAGCACGGAGAAAGACCTGTTGATGTTGCTGAAACTGAAGAATTGGAAATGCTATTGAAAAGAGAGGTGCCCATCTCTGATGATGAGGACAGTTGCTCAGGTAAAAGTAGCTATTTAATTGCATACTTAAATGCATAATTTCACCTAAGGCTAAGTGGCCTTAATCTTTTGCATAGTGTTGGTTATTAAAACTTGCTGCAGGTAACAATTGATATTGCTAAGGTTGTCTTCCACTTTCATTTTTAGAGGTAGTTTGTTAAATTTTTCAGTTGAATTATCTGAAATGTATATTCTGATTTTTTTTTTTTCTCTCTGTCTTTAATAAGCCATTCCCACTTTGCAAATCAATCTGTATCAGAATGGTGGTTTTACCAGAGAAAAATATAGAGGAAAATACCATATTTGTTATGATACAGCATGTTTTCTGAGATGGTTTTTTTTATGGTGAAAAATATCTCCAAAGTCACTTATTTCCCACCCTTAGCAGATGAATCAGGAGTCAGTGTTTCACATGGGTGAAACTTAAGTTACTCAGTGTAGAAAAGTTCTGGTTTCTGTGGGCAACCAGGTAAGTAACTTGCTGAAGTGGAGGCAGTAATTCTTGGTCCCTCCTGTGTTTCTGCAGATTGAGGAGTATGTAACACCTCTTGGAGCACAGAAATAATTGCTGCCTCCTCAGAAGCAAAAGATTCTTGACCATGAATAACTTACTTGAGTTCCAGACAGGAACTTTTCATTTGGCTTTCATGAATCTTCAACAATTCAGAATCTTTTAGGTAAAAGAAATGAGGTGGATTGAAAACTGGCTGAAAGTCTAGGCCGGAAGGGTGATGATTAGTGGCACCAAGTTTATTTGGAGGCCAGTAACTGCCTGTACCTTGGATCAATACTACATCCACTCCTGTTTAACACCTTCTTTAATGGCTGGGGTAGAGTGTACCATCAGGAAGTTCCCTAATGACAGGGATCTGGGGGCTCTGAGGGGTGAGTGGTGCATCAGAGAGCTGTGCTGCCATCCAGAGGAACCTCACTGTGTTGGAGAAATGGGCTCGTGGGAATCTCATGTAGTTCAGCAAGGGGAAGTGCAAAGTCCTGCAGCTGGGGAGGAGCAACCATCCAAGCAGCAGTGCAGGCTGGGATCTGACCAGCTGGGAAAGCGGCTTTGCAGAAAAGGCCCTGGATCATGGTGATCAACACCAGCTTATTGTGAGCCAGCAATGTGCCTTGCTACAAAGAAGGCCAGTGGTGTCCCAGGCTGCATTAGGAGAAATGTTGCCAGCAGGTTCAGGGAGGTGATCCTACCCTGTGCTCAACACTGGAGTGCTGGATTCAGTTCTGGGCTCCCCAGTACAGGAGAGATATTGACATAATGGAGAGAGTCCAGGGAAGGGCCAGGAAGATGACAAAGAGCCTGGCAAAGCAAAGGCTCAGGGCAGTTTTGTTGATGTGTAAATATACCTGAAGAGGGGTTGTGAAGAGGACAGAGCTGGGCTTTTGTCAGTTGTGCTCAGTGACAGGACCAGAGGCAATAGGCACACAGTGAAACACAGGAAGTTCCCTCTGAACAGCAGGAAACATTTTTTTTCACCGTGGAGATGACCAAGCACAGGTTGTTTGAGGAGACTTTGGAGTCTCTGTCCTTGGAGATAATTCAAAAGCTTTCTGAGCATAGTCCTGGGCAGCTGACTCTGGATGTCCCTACTTGAGCAGGGCAGGTTGAATGAGATGGTCTCCAGAGATCCCTTCCAACCTCAGCCATTCTGTGATCTGTGAAAGGCACATGAAGAAGAGCATCGTGTCACATGATTGTAAAAGTTGGTTTCTCTTTCCCAGACATAAAAATAAAATCCAACCCCCTAGGAATGTTTTCTATTCAAAGTTTCACTATACTTCAAGGGAAAAAAAGTCATATTGTCCTATATTCTGATGTTGTGTTAATTTTTTTGGCACTAGAATAACCTGAATTACAGTACATGGTCCTCTGTTCTAAGGGACAATTGTGACATCACTTCACAGAATCAGCTTCATCTTAGTGAAAGCATTAATCTTAAGACAAATATTTTTACATATGTGTAATAGGATCTTGTTACTATTTAGCAATTGATTCCTCAACAGTCTGTCTGTGCAGGGTATTGTTCTTTAAAAAGAGTCAAGTTATATAGTAATTATGCACAATAGGTGAGATTTTCAAAATTTGAAGTGTATTACTTTTATTAGATATAAATGTTAATTGGTATTTTTACATGCCTAAAGAGAGAGAGCTGTAAAGGGAGGGGAGAACTTTGATTTCATGACCTTCTGATTTCTCTTAAAAAGCTTAATTCTAATGAGAAGTTTTGTTGCGTGTTTAAGATAGGTTTTATTTGTTTTTCATTTGTAAAGAGGTGACTGCTGGACTGAACTCTTTTATCCTGAAGTGTGACTAGTGTCCCATCAGTATTCAATTAATTTTTGGTTTCCTTACTCTAGATTCTGAAGAAGTTCCATCTGTAAATCCTTCAAGTGTAGATGGGAATGTTGACTCAGAAGCAGAAAAGGACTCTGTAGCCAACAACAGCAAACAAACAGTACCTAGTAAGGCACCACTTCCATCTGCTCTAGATGAGTATGAGTTCAAAGATGATGATGAAGATGAAATGAAAAAAATGATTGATGACAAGCATATTCTTAGAAAAGACCCAAGGAAAGAAGATGAGACTGAAGTTGAAAAGACCAGCTTATTTGTGAAACAAGAAAAAGTTGTCTTTTCAAAATCATTCAAAAATAAAAAGCAGAAACCCTCTAGAGTTCTGTATTCAAGTTCTGAAAGTTCAGATGAAGAAATACTTCAGGACAAGAAAATGGTCTCTCCTTGCTCTGTTTCAGAGGCATCAAATTCTGATGTCAGAGTGAAGAAAGAATATATGGTTCCAAACGAACATAAGCAAAAGGGCAAAGTTAAAAGGAAAGTAAAAAACCAGAGCAAAAATAAAGAGAATCAAGAAGTAAAGCAAGAAAAAGAAAATGCTAGAGGAACAAATGTAGCTGCTTCTGGGTTAGATTCTTTAGATAAAACTAGAGAGGAAGAAACCTTTAAGAAGTCTTTCACCTCAAAAGAAGATTCTTCTTTACAACTGTTCCATATCACGGCTGGAAAATCTCCAAAGCATCCCTGTGGGTTAAGTGAAAAGCAGTCAACGCCATTAAAGCAAGAAAACACCAAAACTTGCTTATCACCAGGAGGTTCTGAAATACCATTGCAGTCCGAATTAGTTCGGTATGATCACAACACTGATTCTGATTATCTGGTAGAAAGTTCTAGTGGCAAGTCTTGCAAGCACAAAGAAAAAAGCAAGCATCATCAAAAGGATTTTCACTTGGAATTTGGTGAAAAATCTAGTCCTAAAATTAAAGAGGAAGATAATAGCTCAACATTTGAGAATTCAGAATATACTTTGAGAAAAATAGACAAGGAAGGTAAAACACTTAAAAAGCATAAATTAAAGCACAAAGAAAGAGAAAAGGAAAAGCACAAAAAGGAGCAGGATGGGGAGAGGGAGAAACACAAACATAAAGATAACGCTAAAGAGGTTCAAAGAAATATTGAGTTTGACAGAGAATTTTGGAAAGAGAACTTTTTCAAAAGTGATGAAAATAATGATACGTTGATAAATACAGAACATGAGTCTCTTTCTTCAGACAGAAAATCAAAGCTAGAAAAAACTGTGGCAAAAGAAGATAAGTTAGTTAAGGAGAGACAGTTCCCGAAAGAGAGAAGTATTAAAGATGAGAGAGAAAAAGAGAAGAACAAAAAGGAAAATGAAAAGTTTCTCAAGGATGAAAAAATAAAAGATACAAAAGAAGAAAAAGAAGTTGCGCTTGCAGATAAAGAAATTGAATTGTTCTGTTTTGGTGCTAAAGATGAGGCACCCAGCGTGCATGTAGTAGAAAGAGAAACAGACACTGAAAAGCAGGAAAAGAATTTAAAGGAAAATAAAGAAAAGACAGAAAAGCGATTCTCAATCAGAGAAAAAGATGTTGAAAAGATAGAAAGAAAACATGGAGAAAAAGAGAAAAGGTTAAAGCATGAATACAAAACGGAGAAAGAAAAAGCAGAAGTAAATGAAAATACAGAGAAAATAAAAGAGAAGTCCAGTTTTCAGCAAGCAGGGTGCCATAAGGAAAGTGATAAAGTAAAAAGCATGGGTGCTCTTAAAAAAGTTGATGACAAGGAAAGAAATAAAGAAAAGACTGATAAGAAGCATGATAAAGAAAAGGCCGATAAAGAGAGACATTGGGCTGAAAGCAAAGAAAAACACTGTACTGAAAGAAAAGTCAAACAGTCTGAAAAAGAATCTGAATCTACTAGATCAGAAAAAAATAGAACTAAAGAAAAGGAATTTGAAAAAAAAGACAAATCCAAAGACAAGGAGACCTCATCATTAGTCAGCTCAAAACACGTGCAAGAGGAAAGGAAATGCACTATTACCGAAAGTAATAAAACAGTTCATGACAAACTGTCATCTTTGAAAGAAAAACCAAAAGATGATTTGTTGAAAACTCCAGATGGTAGAGAGAAAGATAAAAAAGATAAAGATATAGACAGATACAAAGAGAGAGACAAGCATAAAGTGCATCAGAGTAGTTTGCTTAAACTAAAACTCGAACATGAGAAACTTAAGCCTAAGCCAGCTCCTGCACCAAAGGATGCTCGGCCTAAAGAAAAAAGATTAGTCAACGATGATTTAATGCAAACTAGTTTTGAAAGAATGCTTAGCCTTAAAGATCTGGAAATAGAGCAGTGGCATAGAAAGCATAAAGAAAAAATAAAACAGAAAGAGAAGGAACGTTTGAGAAACCGCACTTGTTCAGAACATAACAAAATGAAGGAGAAACCCAAACACTCATTAGCTGAAGTCAAAGGCAAAGAACTGATTCGTTCAAAAAGTTCAGAGTTGCCAGATGTTTGTATGAAGGAAAAACAGCAGAAAGATGCTACAAGTAATAGATCACAGTCAGTAGATACCAGAAGTGTCAATGTTGCAAAGCCTTCATTGGCTTTAGATAATTTAAGTAGATCGCCCAAATCAGAAAGTGAAAAGCTGGGGCTGTGCTCCAGGTCAGTCTCCATGGTTTCTGTTGCGAGCTCTGAGGATTCTTGCCATACCACAGTAACTACTCCAAGGCCTGTAATCGAATATGATTCAGACTTCATGCCAGAAGGTTCTGATTCCCAAATGTCTTTTTCACAGTCACCATTTTTGGCAAGTGCCAAATCACCAGCCCTTGTGGAAAAAGAAGCTGATGGTCTTGCTGAGTTGCCAGATCGCATTAAGCCATCATTCACGAACAGGCTCCCACAGATGTATGTTAGATCAGCATCTGCTGAAGATGTTAAGTTGGTTTTAAATGAGTGTAGGCCTGTTATAGAAGCTCGAAGATGCAGCATGCCTGCTGCAGTTTCTGAACACAGCAAACAGCCTCGAACATCAGAAGAAAACAACCAGAACGCTCTGCCATCTGTTCAGACTTACGGTAGCACTTCTCCTAAACCAGAACTACTGTGCAGCACACTTGAAAGAGATTTTCAAAGCAGTGTCACTGTTCTGCAGTCAAACTTCACATCATCTCCAAACAGAGCTGTTAGCAACAAGCAGCCAACAACGGGGACAAGTACCACTAAAGATATTGCCCAGGTGAGCCCTTCAGAAGACTCTAACATGCATTTAGAGCCATGTAGTCAAAGTGGTGTGACTCAGCAAACCAAACTGTGGGATGTGCCTTTTGACAGACTTAATTCATTAAACAATGACTTTAACAGCTCAGGTTGTGATGTATCAGAGCAAGATGCTAAAAGCATTATAGCAGTGCATAATTCTGAGAGCAGGACATTAAAAGAGCAACAAGTATCTGAGTTTTTGCCTCAGCACCCTGAAATTAAAGGAAGTTCCAGTTCTCAAGAATCTGCATCATTTTTGCCTTCACAGTCGCCTTGTTCTTTACCTATCCAGCCACTTCCAGTTGTGTCAAAACACATTTCTTTACCAGGCATTATCAGTCAAGAGTCATCATTTGTACAGCAGCAAAATCTAGTTCAGACTGCAACTTCTGCTTTGGATACAGATGATGCTAGTTCCAGAGAGTTGGAAAATGCTTTCTTCCCTTCAAACATTAAGCCTGATGCACCCATGGCTGTATATTCTGAGAGCTCTGCAAAAGATGTTTCACAGAGCTATGAAAGGGTGAATGATTTACCAGTGGTACCATCAGAGAAAGATACTCCTGAAAGTGGTAGCAGTTCACAGTTAAATGTGAATTCATACTCACTCAGTAAAGTTGTTTGTGAGAATGCCCTGAGAGAAGTGGATGGTAACACAGCAGATACTTCAGAGACTAGTAATGAAAAAGACCAACAAGAAAAGTTGGTCTCTGTGCATGTTGTTGATAGTAAAGCCAATGCTGAGCTCTGTGAACTAAGTTCAGGAATGACAAAGGGAATTACAAATGAATTGGTTAATAGAAGTCCCTGCACTGCAGACAGGGAAAATCTGTTGGCAGATGATCCACCACAGTACTCCTCTCTGTCCAATTTGGAAAAGAGTTCACAACAGATTACACAGGTAGAGGTGCATAAATACAGCCAAATAGTTAAAGTAGAAGAAGAAGAAGTTGCTGAGGATCAGAAGATGGAACAGCAAGAAGTACCTCAAAGAATCACGAGGAACAGGGCAAATTTGCTTGCTAACCAGGGCAAGCAGAATCCTCTTGGCTGTACACAAACATCAGAAAAAGAGTCTGAATCATCAGCATCTATGAAAGCAAGAATTAGATTAACTGAAGATGATGATGCTCAGGTACATCATCCACGTAAAAGGAAGGTGTCACGCGTGCCTCAACCTGTGCAAGCAAACCCTTCTTTGCTGCAGGCCAAGGAAAAGACCCAGCAGTCACTGGCAGCTATTGTTGATTCTTTGAAACTTGAAGAGATTCAGCCATACAGTTCAGAGAGAGCAAACCCCTATTTTGAATACTTGCACATAAGGAAGAAAATAGAAGAGAAGCGTAAATTGCTGTGCAGTGTTATTCCTCAGGCACCTCAGTATTACGATGAATATGTGACCTTCAATGGCTCCTACCTGCTGGATGGCAACCCCCTGAGCAAGATATGCATCCCAACTGTGAGTAACATGGTCTTTCAATATGCAGTGCCATGAAAGGCATGTTTTGGGTTTGGTTTTGTAACTTCCATATTCTTCCTCACTTGCTTCTGGATATTCTGCTGGAAGCAGTAAGTTGACATATGTCAAATTAATGTTGATTAATAGCATCATATTTTAAAGCCCCATTCACTGGAAATACAAACAGTGGTTTCACAGTCACTATAAGACAAACCATGTGTGACACCTGTCAAGGGCACACAGACAAATACTGTATTTCAAAGTATGTAAAGCCTACTCTTTCAGAAGTGAAGTCAATTGTTGAGAGCTTCTATGATTTTCTGCTGTCAATAATTTTGTTAAAGCTAATTAGTCAAAGCTGTTTCATTTGGAGGGGGGTGAATGTGCAGTGCTTCAAAATACTAAGTCCATCACCAAATGTTTTAAGTTAGGAGAGTGCCTGCCAGCTGTCTCAAAAGCAGCAGACGTAATCTGCTGCGTCCTGCTTTTATAATCCATCAGTCTAAAGTGTTCATAATTTTATTAAATTTTATTAAAGTCTTCATAAAGTGTTCATAATTTTATTAAATAATGTCAAGGGTTTTTTTTCCTTTTTACTGAAGAACATCTGTAGTTCAGAGATGTAGTTTAGGTCTAAGTTCAGGTCTAAGCAGAGATGCTTGTTCAGGTCTAAGCTCTCCCTTTCTGAATGGACAAGTTGTTATGTCAGCTTGTCTGAGATAACTCATCCTTACTTGAGAGTAAAAAAGCTTTAGCTTTTTCCAGTAGAGTTGAGGAATTTTTTTTGATGAAGTGATGAATAGGAGTTTAATATGCAAATTTAAAAATGTTTTCTTCATTATGTGGCTAGTCTTAATTCCTTGTACAAGGAGATTGTTCTTATTTTTTTGGAATTAGTAGGCTAGTTATAGTCTGAGGAAAGATGTGGGTAAGATGACCCTTTCACAAGGTCTGTAAGTGAACCAGGGTGTATGGTAAGCTTTGTCACAATGTACCAGGCTGTCAGCCTTCCCAAGTCTACAAATCTTTCTCAGTAGCTGTTGCAACATCTGTAACATCTTTATCACTGGAGATGTAGGTTACATTTCTTTTTAAAGCTGCTGCTAGTCGAGTACATAATATTTCCAAGCTACAGTTTACTGCTTTGGCATTACACTTCAGTGCTTAATTTGGGATAAGTGGAAAGTAGAGAAGCATGGCATATATTTTTCCCTGGCCTATCTCCTACCTGAGCAATAGAATTCAATTCCCTATCTTAAATGGCAATGTGTGTAGACACTGTAAGGAGGGCAGAGTTTTTGACTTGATATTAAAGCAATGCCTTATAATTCCTCCCTGTCTCTGTTGCTGTGTATAATAGGGACTCTTCAGTTAATGAAAAAATTTAGGTACTGGAGAGCAAAATCTCAGGTAACGTGTTCAGAAAATACCAGAGATGGATGTGTGCTTCCTATTCACAATGGCTGTTAATTAATTGGCAAAAAGAAAAGCTTCTTTAAAAAAAGTTGATAAATATGTAAATATGTAATTGAAGGGTTAAAGTTACTGATTATCTCATTTAGATTTCTGGTTTGCTTCCTTATGCATACACGTTCTGATGGAAATGATGCTTTAAACAGTTAATTGTTTTGTATATACTTTGATGGTCCTGGTTATACTCTACAGATAGAGTAGAGAGAGAGAACAGGTGGAACTTTTTATTTCAAGCTCCTAGAAGCAGAAAGGAAGAAGATAAATTTTGAGAAGCCAAAATAAATTGTTAGGAAATTGGTGGTTATTTTCATTAGAATTAAAGTGTAAGAAAAAGCATGAATTTTGTTCTAAATAAGAAGGTACTCTAAGCAATTCAGTTTTGTTTGCCTGAAAAATCTCCAATGCAACTATGTGCTTTATTTAATTACTTGTGTAAATGCACAATTTTTATAAAACTTTTCATGTTTCATTTCAGAAAAAATACATTGTTTAAAAGTTTAGTAATAGTTCAGATTTAACTTACGGGCAGAATTTGCTTGTGTACGCAGTTAAATAATTTTATTTTGTCGCTATTGAAATCACAATCATAAAAATTCCTGTTACAAATACCATAAAAAAGAGCATTGCTAAACCAAGGATCATTTCATTCTCAGAAATGAGTGTTTGTTTATTATATACGTTGTGCAACAGAGTGAAAATAAAGACTAGGCTTAGTCTCTGAAATGGTGAAATATTAATAATGTATTGTTACACCCATAATGCAGAATTTAATAAGCAGCTGTAGAATTACCTTTTTGTCGAGTTTGTTCTGCAGTTTTTTCTTTCGATTCTGTAATGATTCTTTGTTTAATAAATTTTTGCTTCATCAATTTGCATAGAGAGAAAGTAGATACTCTTTCTTTAATTATTCCTGTGTTACAGATCCCTTTGTGTAGGTCTATGTGAAGATCATATATTTAGCTCGGAGACTCGTAGTGGTTGGTGTAACATACTGTTCTCTGCATTGGAATTTTAATGATGCACTGTAGTTTATCTGATGAACTTCAAACATGCTGTAGGTGGGAACCAGGAGATAGTGTGCTAAAACCTTGTTTCCACAGCCTTGTTTATATATTGTAATTTACAACGTGGATTACCTAAGGCTGTGAGAGTATTCACATATGAATTACGGCTTCCCTCTCACCAATACAAATACAAAACATAAGGCAGGAGACGTCAGATCAGTTCAAAATAGAAGGAAACAAATCTGAATCTTCTAACAGAGTAAATTTCTATTGTACTTGGTTCTGTTGCCTTTCAGATTATTCCATGTTCTACAAGGTTCAGTCATCTTTATCTGTATTGTCCCCTGAGAGGAGAGTACCAGGATGATTCACTGCCAGCCTCCAATGGCTGTCTAGTAGATGTGTTTCTAGTAAAAGGGATTCTGTCTGGTCTCCCTGGAATTGCTGTAGAAACTCAAGTGGTGAAATCTAATTTTAGGGGCATTACCAGAAACTTGTCTTTAAAATGCATGAAACAGAGCATAAGAGCAGGCAGTTGTTTGGATGACATAGAAGACTGGAGGTTTGTAGCCAGCACAAATGGGTTTTGAAGTCTTACAGAGTGAAGATTTGATGCTCTTGTTGCAGTTATTTTGAAGCATGCAAGGCCTGCAGGAAGTTGCTGATGGATTTTGAGATGGGGAGGGCACGTCTTGAACATAAACTCTTCCCAGTCAAACCTCTCTAATAGCTGGCTCCAAGTGAGGTGGAGCTGAGGCACAAGGCCAAGTTCTGGCTTTTCTGGGTCATTTCTCAGACTGGGAACAGAGAATTCTCTGAAGCAGGCAAGGCCCCTTTGTTTCCCTCTCTTCTGTATGGAATGTGGGCCCTTAAGAAAATAGTTTGATATTTTGATTATGCAAAAAACAGAGGGCACCTTTTTTTTTGTGGTGTTCAGTTTCATGCTCTGTTCTTGCAAGTCCTACCTATGTGTTGGTATTTTCCTTACACAGTTTTTTGTGTTCTCTTTAGTAACAGTTTTCTTTGACTACATGGTCTGAGAGGCTTCTCTGGCTGTCCTCCCTCAAAACCTTTAAGTTAGACTTTCTGGTCTCAAAGAAACCAATTTCCTTTGTCTGAATCCGGTGCTAGTTCACAAGCTGGGATTTCCAGTAGGTGGTGTGCGACTGCCCAGATCCTGTGTTCAGACTCTTAAGGATCTGAGGCTCACTCTTCCCAGGTTTCCAAGAGGAGAGGAAAAACCAGATCATTCCATAAATGACTATAACCAGCTCTAGTATTTAGCTGTGCATTTTGGCAGGTGGTGCTGAGCTGGGCAGGAGTGAAGAGTTTATGGATGTATCCAGTGGCAATAGAGATCGCTGGGGTCATGGAGACCTGTCAGTGTTCCACAAGTCAGAACGTAATCTGTGTCAGGGCTGAACATGGTCTGCTGAAACAGAGTTCTATACATTTAAAAAAAAGTCCACACAACTCTGCTGTCTAGATGATCAGCTCCTTGTCAGGTTATTTCTGTGGTGTTGATTCTTGTTTCTGTTGCACGATTAAACCGTCTGTAAATTTAAGGGAATAACATTTTATAATATTTGAAATGTAGTGACAGGACAAGGGTGAATGGCTTCAAACTGAGTGACAGGAGGTTTAGATTAGGTGTTAGGAAAAAATTCTTCACTGTGAGAGTGATGAGACACTGGAGCAAGTTGCCAGGAGAAACTGTGGCTGCCCCATCCCTGGAAGTGTTCATTGCCAGATTGGATGGGGCCTTGAGTAACCTGGTCTAGTGGGTGGCATCCCTGCACATGGCAGGGGGCTTGGAACTTGATGACCCCGAAGGTCCCTTCCTACCCAGGCCATTCTGTGATTCTGTGGAATTGTTCAGGTGATATGGATGCTTGCCAGCTCTGGAATTTTTATTTCTGGAAAATTTAGGTTCATAAACCCAAAACTTACTTATAGACAGATTCTCTGTTACTTCTTATCTGTGTGCTTTTCTGTAAGCAAAAGAATGGAGATTTCGGGAGATGTTTTGGGTTTATGAAAATTAAAACTTGATATTACTTAAAGTATCTTGTCTTATTTTATTGAAATACTATGACAGCACTATTGTACTGTACCATGAATGCAAAGTTTTCAGAAAAAATTAGACCATAGGGGGTATATTTGGTATTAATACTGATGTTTTACATAAAATGGTATATGCCATAGACATTACTGGTTTGAGAGTCAAACTGTTTTCATTAAGAAAAATTAAGTGTATCCTGTTTTCACAGTTTGAAATGTGAAAGAATTGAATGTCATTTTATACCGTATAATAATTTAAGGAATGAACTGCAATCAGTTATTCATATTATGTTCTGTAATTCCAGAGACATTGGCTAACTTCCAATTGGGGAAAAAAATTTGTCCTGAAATAATTTTCCAATATAATAATAATTCAAGAATTTCTGGTAGATAAATCACTTTCTTACTGGAAAGCATAGGTACAAAATTGATACTAATAATGTAGTTTAATCTACAGTGTGTATTTCCATAATGAATTTATTACTTCTTGATAGTTGAAGGATCTATTTTATGGAAAAGAGTTATTTATCTTTGTGTCAGGTACGAGGTAGGGTACAATAACTGGATTTATGTATTTGAGCTGTGGTTGTTGAGTATCAGTGGTAGTAAGATAGTAGTAGTTTCATGTAGTTTGGGTCTTTGCAAAGCAGTATCTGTGCTCTTAAATCTGTCAGTTGTTAAAACCCATGCTGAACTGTCAGATAGAACTGACATAAAGAAAAGTAAACTTTGGGTGGAGCCTTAAAACTCCCAAGATGTTTATTAGTTACTTCTCAAAAAGCATCTGATTTCTGTAGTTGCCAGGAGGGCTTCAGGTGCCTTATCAGTGTTTTGCATACAGCTCAGACAAGACAGTAATTCTGGCTGTTTACTATGATTGACTGAAGATGCAAAATGTTTATAGTATAGCAAATCAGTAACAGTGTTGATATGTCACTCAAGTCTATTTGAATTTTTTTAAATTATTTTCTTTTTAAGGAATAAGTTAAAAAAAACCTCAACACTTATTCAAATAACTGTCAGGAAGAAATGCTTTCTCAAGCTACTGTCTGGGTTTCTAGTGTTCTTTTTGTGCTTGCCTGTGTGCTGCATGATTGCAACATTAGGAGTGTGGTTGGTTATCTTTGTGCAGTAGAAAATGCTGTTGCCATTGTGTGAATATATCAAGTGGTTTTTTAGCAATATTTTACTGTTTTTACTTTGCTCTTGCATTTTGCTAGGCAGTTTTTGTCTTCTCAAAATGAACAGGTGTGCTTTAAAGAGTCTTTAAAACTGAAAGCAAGTTGTATTCTTGCTCTATTCTATAGCCTTTTAAAAAGTACAGGTACGGAATGCTGATAATGACTGGTTAAAAGCACTAAACAGCTTGAAATGCTGTTTTCACTTGGGTTTGTTGATTTTATGCTATGGAATCCTTAAAACCTTTTAGTGCAAACACATTGAATTCACATAATTAAGGGAAAGTAAAAAGCTCACGTTTTTCTTAAAAATGCCTTGGGTATTGTTTCTTGGATTTTGTTTTTTTTTAATAGATCACATCATCAATGCTAAATATGTTAAATATGTATTCACTATACCATTTACAAAACTTTTTACACAGATTACGCCACCTCCATCACTGTCAGACCCACTTAAGGAGCTATTTAAACAACAGGAGGTTGTAAGGATGAAACTACGTTTACAGCACAGTATTGAAAGGGTAAGACTCATTTATTTTTTTATGTCCTGGATTTAAGCTTTAGGATTTTTGCCTTTTCAAGGAACAGACTACATTTTTCTCAATTTAACAGTGTTTACAAGTAATCTTCTTTCTATCCAAATGTATTAATTGGAGAAACTTCTAAGTGGGGGTGTGGGGGAGATGGTTTGAACAGCTGTTAGCCAAACCCTCAAGTTGGTAAGACAGCAGCTTTCTCCTGTTAATTGCTCTGAATGCTGGAGGCAGTGGGAAGGAAGCTTCACACTGTAGTTTTGAAAGCTAATAATGGTTGTAGACTTTAGAGCCAAATTGACTGAGTTAAAAGAATTGAAGACATAGTAAATTCTGTATTGAGAGGAGATGTGTGTGGCTCTAAGACTAAAACATGTTTGGTGATATTCTGCTCAGAAACTGGGTAAAATTATATTAGAGCTACATCTATAGGCATCAATGATTTTGAGCACAGAAATAGAGAAAGTATTCCTGGTTTAGGAGTATGGTTTATTTTTAGCTTGCCCTTTTTCCTTGGTAACCTACCCAGTATTGTGAGCTTGTGGGCACAGGCAGGACATGGATGTATCATAAGGATTTCCATATAGTTATACAAGGAGCTGCCACATCAGACCCAGTGTGATGGTTTTTCAATTGACAGTTTCAATGTGACTTAACAAACCCAGCTGAGAGAAGAGTTTTACTTGAATTTAGTATTTCAGTGAAAAGTATAAAACAAGAAGCACAAAGACTGTGAACGTGGTTGAAGTTCTGACTGAAAATTAATCAGTTGCAACTAAAAATATTATGGCCAGCAGGGCAAGGGAAGTGATTATGTCCCTCTACTCTGCTCTGGTGAGATGCCTTCCCCCACAGAGTGCTGCATCCAGCCCTGGGGTTCCCAGCAGAAAGAGGCCATGGACCTGTTGGAGTGAGTCCAGAGGAGGCCATGAAACTGATGGGAGGGCTGGAACACCTCTCCTGCGGAGAACAGACTGAGAAAGCTGGGGCTGTTCAGCCTGGAGAAGAGAAGGCTCCAGAGAGACTTCATTGGGGCATTTCAGTATTTTAAGGGGCTTATATAGAAGAGGGAAAACGACTTTTAACACTGTGAACAGTGATAGGACAAGGGGAGGGTACAGTTGTAAACCAAAAGAGGAGAGATTTAGATTAGATATTACGAAGAAATTCTTTCCTATGAGGGTGGTGAGGGACTGGAACAGGGCTGCCCAGAGAAGCTGTGGACGCCCCACCCCTGGCAGTGTTCAAGGCCAGGCTGTGTGGAGCCCTGAGCAGACTGGTCTAGTGGAAAGTGTTCTTGCCCACCCACAGCTGGGGGTTGTAACTCAATAATCTTTAAGGTCCCTTACAACCTAGACTCTATGATTCTAACCAAAGGAAAGGTTGCTTCTTTTCCTGTTTTCTGAAAAATGGGAAATATAATATTATAATCCACCTTCTTTTATTTTGATAAAAGTTAGAGCCATTTTATTGAAGAGCAGTAAACACATACAAACATTCTTCTATGTCTTAAAATATTGTGCATATTCATAGTTATTTTGCTCATATGGGGTGTTCTTCAAATGAAATCCACTTTATGCAACTGTAGGTGAAGCTTTGTCAAGTTGTGTTTTTCTTGTCTCAGTTTAGGAAAGAATTATTTCTGCAGCTGTGAATTTAGGGAGTTACTGCATGTTGTTTAAAAAAAAAATTATCCTGCAAATTATATTTCTGCTTCAGTTTGTTTGGCCATAGTGCCTGGAGTATAAGGCTTCATACAGTTAACATTCACAAATCTGTATCCCAGCCCTATGCTCCTCCTACCTTTCATCTTTTACCACCTCATTAACCAAAACTTGCCTCAGTAAGTGGAAGCATTCAGCCATCATGGAGACTGGGGCTAAGGAGAAGGTGTTTCCACGGGACACTCTTTGCATCATTAAATTGAAATTTCAGATTTGATTAGAAGAACAACCCTTCCTACCTTCAGCAGACCCATTTCTCACTATGTTCAAAAGTGTAAGCCTTTAAAAGAAATGTTTAAATCAGTGGACGTTTTTATGAATGCTTAACCTACTAAATGTATATTTATGTGTTGATATCTTAATTAGGAAAAGCTTATTGTCTCTAATGAGCAAGAGGTTCTACGTGTTCACTACCGAGCAGCCAGGACCTTGGCTAATCAAACTCTGCCCTTCAGTGCCTGCACTGTGCTGCTGGATGCTGAGGTGTACAACGTGCCTCTGGATGCTCAGGTAAAGATTTGTCCTTCACAGCTTCAGACAGAAAGGTCTGGCTAGCCCGGCTCAAGCATTTGGAGAGAATTCTGTTCCCATAGCAAAATTGTCATTGATTTGCCTAGAATTAAGACTATGCCCACTACAGGTTGTTACTTGTATTGGGCCTCAGTTGGGTGTACAGTAATAGGAGGATATGGGTGTATGTAATGGTTTTTCTGTTCTGTAGCATGTCTAGTTTTCTTTTACCTACAGGAATTATGAGATGGATAAAATAAGCAAATTCCTCTGCTGATTTTGTTATAAAAAGCAGATTTCAGTTATAAACAGAACACGTCTTTGAAGCTTATAAATATAGCTTAAACAAGAGCAAAGAAATTAGCATAGAAGATTATTTCTATCAATAATCCAGATAATTGGAATGCAGTAGTGTGTGAAGTGATGAAATTGTTCAATGAAATTTGGAAATGTTTTAAGGATGTATTCACGTTATACTTTCCTCCTCTGTACAAGGCAGTCACTAGGACTGTACCGTAAGAAACAGATGATCAACAGTGAAGTGTTGAATGCTACCAGATGAAATAACCTTTTTCAAATTTACTTCAGGCTCCATATGACTTACTTGTGCCATGTTATTTACATGTTCAGTGTGGGTATTTAGTCTTGATTAAAACATAAAATAAGCAATGTGCTTCACAATCTGTGTATGTTGTATGGGCTGTCACTCAAAAGTTGGCTGCAGCTGTATCTCTAAGAGAAAATAATCCCATGGTGTTGGTATTTTGTGGACAGCTTTTCCAACTAACAAACACAGAACCAGCATTCAACACCTGTTACAGGGACTGTGAGAAGCACATAATGCAAGGAGGAAATGTTTTGGGTGTAATGAACGTGTTGATCCATTGGATGTTGGGCATTTTAAAATGGAGCACATACACATTTCCAACATATGGGAGATTTTACATTAGTTCTGGAGCCCTTCTTTAGAATTACTACAGCTTCCAGTGTTTCCTCAGTCAGTTACTACTTTTTTCACCAGTCTTTAAAGAACTAGAGCTATGCCCAACGAGGTGATTCAGCAGGAGATAGCAGTTTATAGAGACTGCTATTGTATTGTATTGTTGTCTCACTTTAAGCTTCATGCAGATATTTTTTTAAAGCATCATTTAAATTTACATCATTTCCTTAGTACTAATAGGGCAAAATTTCTTCTCTTCCAAAATTCCAAATATCCTTTGCTTTATTTCTGCTTTAATTCATAGGCCTTGAGCTTTTTAGAGATGAGGATACATGAGTTGTGCACATAACTGCATTTTTGTAGTTAACATTTTACAATTTGTTTTAAGTAAGCTGGTTCTATATTTGAATTTTGTGAAATGAAAGGAGTCTTTGTTGGGGGAGAAGTTGAGGTGTTGTGTGTGCCCCCCCAAGTATTGCCATTTTTTTGGCCATCTGTATAATAACAAGAGGAGTAATAAAATGCCTCTCCTTCCCCCTCGCTGCTTCCAACAGCTTTGTTTCAGTCTGTGCTAATTTTTCTTAGGAAATTACATTGCATATAATGTTCAGCAAATTATGAAATAAATATTTTATGTAATTGACATCAATGTTTTATTTTACCAGCTTAATTGTTTGATATAAATTTGTTTAATGAGAAGAATGTAGATGCATAAGAAAACATTGTCTTGTAATGCATTCTGCCATTTTCCTGTTACCCCATTAGCAAATACTAGTTTTGTTCTCTAGAAAGGTCAATCTTTGCACATTTGGTTGGGCTTCTTTTTGTTCCTCCTGCTACAGTGTACAAATTCCTGCAGTGTCTTCTTTTCTCCCTGAAAGAAGAACAGCAGCCTGTTGTATTTAGTGGTTATTATTTAAATGATTGGCATAGTCTGGCTTCAGGACTGTGTATAGACTGTATCTAGTTTCTCACAGTGGGCAGATGTGACATTCCAAATTCTTATGAAATAATTGGAATTAAAAGAAAATAACAACAAACCAAAAAAATCCCTATTTCATTAAGCAGGACATGAGACAGGTCTGCTCACTTTTTTAATCTTCTTCTGGGGTTGTGATGGCAAAAATGTTTTTTTAATTGCATTCAGTATTTGTGTAGTCAGTTAAATCAGGCTGCCTAAGTTTTCCTTTATTGATGTTTTTGCTTTTCCCTGAGGGATATTGATTTGATTTGTTACTGAATTTTAAAGAGGAAAAAGAGAAACAGTAATTTTGTGGAAGGATCTGCCTTTTATTAGTTAAGACTTTAAGGTATAAATCTTGAAGCCTCCCACTCTAAATTCAAAACCAGAGCACAGTAAATAGTTTGAGGGAATCTGAAAATATCTAGTTTTAGTGAGCAGCTGGCTCATAGTGGAAGTGCTGGTCAACATTTATACTTTTATATTCCTTTGTACTTTGAATCTGTTTTTCCATGGGAAGCAGTGTTTGTGGGATTGTTTATTGTTTATTTCCCACAAAGTAGGTTTTGCGTTTTAAAGTATGTTTAAGATTGAATCATCAAGTTTGAATGAATTTTTTGTTTTTTGCAGACTGATGACAGCAAAACATCGGTGAGGGATCGATTTAATGCAAGACAGTTCATGTCATGGCTGCAGGACGTTGATGATAAGTTTGACAAATTAAAGGTACATTCCTTAGTCTTCCCACTTAAACAACCAACCAACAAAAACAAGTTAATGTCATTATGAAGATGAGATGAATAATTAGTAGATTTGTGTGCAGTATCATGAGCTTTTGTGGAGGTAACACAAAGGACGGTCTATCACTATAGAAAAAACCTAAGTTCTGTTGTCGTGTAATGTAATGCAATATTCTGCAAATTGCTAAATGTGTGCTGGGGGAATTATTTACTGTCACAGAGAGGCTCTTAGAGATATTTCCTGTGTTCAGAGTTGTTGCAGTAATATTTTTTCAAATCTTTCAATAACTTTTCTCTCGCTTTTAAACCAGACGTGCCTTTTGATGAGGCAGCAGCACGAAGCAGCAGCGCTGAACGCGGTGCAGAGACTGGAGTGGCAGCTGAAACTGCAAGAGCTTGATCCTGCTACGTACAAATCTATCAGCATTTATGAAATTCAGGAGTTTTATGTTCCTCTTGTTGATGTTAATGATGACTTTGAATTGACACCCATATGACAAGCAGCACCGTCTGGCTCGCCCTTCCCTGTGGACAGCTAGAGACTGAGGTGCAGTGATGCACAAAGGTATTTTTCTTTTGAGACAGAGCACTTAACTCTGTGGAATACTACCTTTCTCAATAATTCAGGTGTTCCTACAGAGAAGTGTGGCACAGACACTGGTTCAAACACAGAAGATGGATGCAAATTTCAAATTCAGATTCCCAGTAACTGCTGTTATCTGTATTTTAAAATTGCCTGTTGCTTTAGAGCTTATTGCTGAAAAAGATGACAAAACCTGGTGAGTTTACAGCGCTGGAAGCTGTTAATAACTAAAACATCCACCAAAAAGCAAATGATACTTAAAATCTGCTATAAAGCTTTGTATTATGAAACTTCAGTAGCAGTTGAACTCCCACAGAAGAATGATGAGAAAGCCTGTGGAAGAAAGTGTAAGATTTGGAGGAAAATAATCAACCTTATTATGTTTTGTAAATTACTGTACAGATTTCTTTTTGGAAAAAGATGTAATATTGTCTTCATTTTTAAATAATTTATTTTATACATATTGTGCAAATGTAAATAGTCTTGTAATTAATGTTCAAACCTGTATAAAATAGATATTTTAACTGTAAAACTGTTTTTGTCTAATGTTTTATTGGACCAAAGTTGTTGTTTTTATTAAGTGTAGTGTGTTCCTGGTTGGCAGTTCCTTTTTGTATGGCATGCGTTTGGTTTAGCTGCTTGTTTCATCACCATAACTGTAAAAGGATTGAACTGTATTGCATGCTCCACAGGACTCTGAACTCCTTCCCTTCAATAACTGATACCTAAACTGTTGTAATATTTACAAAATCATACTTCATATTAGTCTGCTGTTGTAATGCCATACCTATGACTTCCTATACTGAAAATATTTTTGTGTAAAACAAAAAAAAAAACCCTTTTGCTCTTATATGGTGGTCTCGTAATAGAGCCTATTTTTTCCAACAAAATGCCTTTGAATTAAAATTCTTAAATTGTATATTGTCTATTTTAATATTAATCTATGGAAGGGATATGTAAATAGTTGTAAATATAATACTTAATAAATTTTATTGGTCATGTTATTAGTTGGAATTTCTTAATATTGGAACACTTGACACATCAAAACTTAGCATTCTGGAATATGTAAGGAGACTCAGTGGAAAAGTTAAGGAAAATTCCCCATGTTGTGAAATTTAATGCTTTTTTTATTCTTGGTACTGTTAATGAGAAGATGGTTAATTATTTATTAGTAGGAGGTTACAGATATTCATGAAAAAGATTTGTTACCCTCCAGGTCGTAAATTATTCAAGAATGCTTAGGATCTGATGTCTGTGAAATTATTTCTGAAGGAAATGAGGCTTGGGCAGGACAGCTGGTTACTCAAAATAAGAGATTTTTAAATCCTTGGTTTGAACTGATTTTTAATGACAAGGTGAGCTACCACAGAGAACTTATTCCTTGTGTTTGTGTGCCTGTCCAGGGGGCATTTCCTGGGGCAGAGGGCAAACAGGCAGTGAACAAGAGTCTGGACAGCAGGCTCCTTCCATCTGCACATCACTGCTACTGCCAGTTAATAAAGAGTAACTCAAGCACAGTAATGCCAATCAATGTCTAGTTCTTGCCCTGTCACTGTTTTTTTCACTTTCAATTTGTTAAGTACCTGTGGGAGGAGAAGTTGTTCCTGCTTTTATTACAGGAGTATCCTCCTGACCTCATTCAGAATTGAAACTATTGAGGAAAAAGCAAATTTCTCCAAGTTAAATACTCTTCTGAACATCGCTTCTGTATTATCTGCTTGAAAAGATGAGGAGAAATGGATGAAGCTGCAAGGTGTTAACTAGTAAATGGGTACAAGTTACTTCTATTAGATACTTAACTAGAGTCGTAAAAAGTAAGACATGACTGGCAGTGGCAGAAATATGAGAAAGGAGTAATTAAGAGGCTAGCAAAAAGAACAGAAGAAACTGGGTTGCAGAAGTCTTGGCTGTGTTAGAAAAAAAAGGCGTGTGACGAAAATACTTGGGATGCAGGAGACAAGGAAAATATTTTGGCAGGATCTTGTAAGGAGATCTGAAGACGGATGTTACTTAGCATTAGCCTGTGTCTTCTTTATAAGGAGAAATGATTTCCCAGTGTCAGGATCTGTGCAAGAGTTTTTACAATTGCAACTTCTTAGTAAGTTTTATTGCTCCGAATGTTTCAATTCCATAGATAATGATCTCTTGGCTTCTCTGTTTTGAATCCGGGGTTTGTTCCGGTTGTTTTTGTTTTGATTTTTTTTTTTTTTTTTGCTGTTGTTTTGGTTTTGGGGTTTGTTTTTTTTTCGCCGAGTTTACTCTGTGGGATGATACCTCATGTTTAAGGAGACGAGGTTGTGGATTTTCCTCAGCAGAGTGGCGGGAGCTGGGAAGAAGGGATGAGAGGAAATACGGTAGTTACTCCTTGGCACGATGGCTTTGTTTCCCTCGCCAGGGTCTAGCTGCCTCCTGGGAAGCCTGAGAGCTACTCTGAGTTTCTGGGTTCCCAGCCAGGATCCTCTTGTGTTTTTCTTCTAGGAACCAAACTTTCTACCTTGGTCCCTTGGAGCTTGGCACGTGGGAGGATAAAGCTGCGGCCCCGCCGTGTTTCGGAGGTCTTGCGAGAGGCTGTCCGGAAGGCCAATGCCGGCGGCCGCTGCCCTCCCCCGGGCACCTGCACCTCTCAGCCTTCGGGGGAGTTCATCGCGTTCCCCGCTGGCGCTTCCAGCGGCGCTGCCCCCCGGTCCCTTTTCTCCCGCCTCCCTCCGGCACGGGAGCGCTGCCCCGGGCTCCCTCTGCTCCCCGCAGCGGCCGCTCCGCCCGCGACCCCCGCTCCTCCCGCCCCGGCTTCCCCGGGCTGCCTTTCCCGCACACAGACCCCGAGTTTCTCCCTGCTCGCACTCGGGGTGCGGGGGGATGTCCCCTCGTCCTCCCCCGAAGAAGCCCCTCCGGCGGCCTGGCCCTGCCCCCCGTCCCCGTCCCGTCCCGTCCCGTCCCGCTAGGCACGGTCCGGCGGCAGCTCCCACCCACCGGCCCCAGCCTCCGCCTCCTCCTCCTTCTCCTTCTCCCGCCCCGCTCCGCGCAGCCGCCGCCCGCCGGGGCGGAGGGTCCCGGGGGGAGGGTCCCGGCGCCTGACGGTGCCCCGAGGCGGGGCGATGATGCGAGGCCGCCGCCTCCGCGCTGCCTGCGGCCGAGGGGGGAGCAGTGGGACGAGGCGCGGGGTTGCTGCCGCCGCCGTCGCCTCCGGAGCAGCGAGAGCTCGCCTGCGGAGCGCGGGGTGCCCGGCCCGGGGCCGCCCGGTGAGCGCCGCCGGGGGAGCGGGCGGGGGCCGCGCAGGGATGGAGCCGGTGGCTGGGGAGGAGGAGGTGGAGAAGGCGGCGGAGCCCGTGGCTGCTTCTTTGTGGCAGGAAAGTTTCGGTGCGGTTCGGCGCGGCCGCCCCGCTGCCTGCGTGCCTGCCGGAGGAGGAGGAGGAGGAGACCCGCTCCCCGTGCCGGGCCCCGCCTGCCCCGGGCCGCTTTGGCGGGGGGTGTTCTCCCGCATCGCCCTCCCTGTCACCGGCCTCCCGGCCCCTGGCAGTGCCATCTTTGGGGCCCGGGCCTCTCGGGAGCTGCAGCGGGGACGGGCAGCCGAGCGCGGGTCGGTCGGCCGGAGGAGGTTTTTGGGGTGTTTTCCGCCCCGGGTGCGATCCCGGCGGAGCGGGGGAGCGATGCCGAGCCGGTGCCGCCCGGGTGGGCTGCGGGAGAGGAGGGGCGGCGGGCGGGGGTCCTGCTCCGGGGGGACGCCACGCCGGATAAAAGTCTGGGGAAGCAGCGGTCGGTGAATCGGAACTGGAGCGGCGCGGGAGGCCGGGGAGGGGGCACCCGGAGCCCGGGGCGCATCCGAGAGTCGGGGTGCGCGGGGAGGCGGCATCGCTGGGGCCCGGGACCCTTGTGTGAGGCAGCCCCGCGCCCGAGGCGTGCGGGAGCACGCCCGGATCGCTCCTCTCGGCAGGCAGCGTGCTCGCCTCGGCTCCGGCGCCCGGGATGCGACACCCGCCGGGCCCGGGCCGGCAGCTGTAGCTGCTGGAAGGAAGCGTTCTTGGCTCCGGAGAGCAGGGAGGGAAAGCGGTGAGGGAAAAGATCCCGTGTGCGTGCCCCCGGGTCTTGCAGGGGGGTCTCCTCAGCCCTGCTTGGTACAGATGGCGGCGTGCCCAGCACAGCGAGATTCAGAGGCTTTTAACAACCATTGTAAGGAGCACTAATCGGACGCAGACTTTCAATGTCCAGATCGTGCCTTCTTTACGTGTTTTCCACTTTTTTGCTCATTGAGGGTGTTGGGTTTGTAGTTCATGAAACAGAAAAACATTTCAAGATACCAAAAGAAAGCAATCCAGTGCTCCATGAACATTCTTTCTCTCTTAGGAGAACAATACAGGCTCACTGTAAGCTTGCCCAAACATGGGCTGCCTTTTATTATATATTGGTACAGTGCCTGGTGCAATAGGTCCTCTTTCGGCCGGGTTCCTGTGCGAAGCACAAGTAAAAACTGAATGGCACGCTGCTAATCGTGATATATTTGTCGCAAATACCACCTGCCGACAGGCTAGGTTTTCACAAAGGGAGAAAGGTGGAATGTTTTGAACAAACCGGGTTCCTCTGTCTGTTTGATGTAGCAGATGCTTGTCGTCTCTGGTTGATCTCAGACACTTGCTTGGCTCTTGGAAGTTATGTTGTTCAAAGTGTCTGGTACTTTTTTTTAAAGTTGGTGTCTGTATATTTTTTAAAAAGAAGTTAACAACTTTGTGACTGGGTCGAAAGCCTGTGTGACATCTACAGGTCCATGTGAAAACAACGGCCTGCCTGCATTAAAGATGACATGGGCAACTTACCTTGTTGTAAAAGGTTGCTGCACAGCCTTGGTCCTACAGACCTGTCTGTACCTTAGCCTGAGGAGATACTACATAAAACCCATCTGTCTGCTTGGGGCATTTACAAAATCAGGTCTCCTTAGGTGGGTTTTCTCATCCAAGGCATATTTTTTTTATTATGACTGCTTATAGAATGTCATATTTGATACTGCAAACTTGAGGTTGCTCACCTCCAGTTTATTGCAGTTTTAATCCAAAGGTGCAGTGGCAGAAAGCTTTATATAAACAAGTTAGCTGGAGGAGGAGGGGTTGAGTTTGTTGTTAAATACCCCAATTTGAATTATTTTAAAATATTCATATTTATTGAAGGGATTGCAAGGGGGGAATGAAATAGAATTTGAGTTCCAATAGCCTTTTCAGTCGCTGGTTCTTGTTTCAGTGCTGGTTGAAGTACTTGTGAGAATTGCTCACCTGCAGGAAACATGAGGTCACAGTACATCACGGCACCCACAGTCACTGTCCTTCTGTTCCTGCTGTGGATCCCATCATCAACAGGCTGCAACAAGGCTCTCTGTGCCAGCGACGTCAGCAAGTGCCTGATACAGGTATGAGTCCTGTGTGCCCTCTCTGCTTGCCAGTGTTCAAAAAACAGTCCTGAAACTGTGTCCTGGAAAGATACAAATAACTGGTATTTTATGTTAAGTAGCATCTCTTTAAAGAGGTTGTTTTGGTCTCCTACCCATATAAGTGCAGATTAACAATCATTTTATAGACAGAGAATACCAAGTGCATATTTAGATGGGCATGTTTCTTTTCTTTTTTTTTTTTTAATTGAAACTTTTTCAAGCCAAGGATTATGTCTGTCTGAGATATTCCCCTTAACTTTCAATTTGTCCAGTTCCTCATATCTCAGGCAGAGGGTCAGGACTTGATGTCTGATGCTCTCCATAACATCAGGTTTGTACAGCGAATTAAAAGATGCCTAAAAACCAAACCAAATACTTACGAGCTGAAGTGGTAGGAAATGGATGTTGAATTCAGATGCTGCTTTTGACTCTGCATGTCTGTACAGTGAAAGAAACAGAGTGAGACCAGGTTGCTCTTCTCAGAGCAGGATCTAAGAGATGTGCAGCAGTAAAAAAAGGCCTTTTCTAGCAAAATGAGAAAGCAGTTCTGGTAGCTACCAGGTGTTCTTTTAGTAATGGTAAATGGAGCATGCTTCTTGACTCCAGACTGAAAAAGGAGGCTTCATGTGGTCAGCTGCAGATTCTTCAAAAGCAACTGTTTCCTATTGCCTCTTTGTAGATTGGAAACAATAACAGAGAGCACCAACATCATATGGCAGTAACATGTGAGTGTGCTTACTGTAAATGCATGGTCACAGCCTGAAAAGAGACGCAGAAGTGGCCTCAAGCACTCCCATGTTTACTTCATTTTGCTGACTTCTGTTTAAAATTTGTCTGGGTTACAAATAGAAACACTTGCCAGATTCAGAAATCCATCCTGTGGAATGGAGGCTGACTGAAGGCTGAACCATCTTCCTTCTGGGTTCTGCACTGCCTTTGCTTTAAAGCAAAGTGAAAAATAGAAATTGCTGCTTCTTCCAGCCCCACCACAGTCTGTGGAGTTGTTAAATAGGGGAGCAAGAATGAGGCTTCTGATTTTTACCTTTTCAAACATAACTCCAGTGGCTTCGCTGGCATGTTGGACATTGTGCACTGTGACAAACTGAGGCACTTATAAGTCCCTTCTCTTGCATTTTTTAAAATCGGCTCTAGGATTGAAACCTGTAAGAAATAACATGCTCATTGTGACATTGGATGTACGTGGCACTTAAATAGTAAATCCAGTGGTACAGATTTGTTGATTCAGGGGAAGGTTGTTGGTCCAAGTGCTGGATTTCAGTCCTGGAAGCTGTTGGTTTGCTGCTTGTTTTTCTGTAAGCAAAGGGGAGAAGAGGGAAGATGTGTCTCCTGTTCTGGTGCCACTGATGGAGTCCACCATCTATGAAAGAAAAGATTATCTCCTCCTTGAGTAACCATCTCTTATCGAGTCAAGCTTGAGACAGCAAGCATTTAAACTTCATTTTTGTGAGCTAGTCTGAACAGAGCACAGTGCAGGAGGGGTGGAGTTAATGTTACTGGAGTCCTTACTCAGCTGGCAATAAATGGCTGAGGTTCAGCAGTGCATGGAAATGGCTCATACAGCTGTGCTTTCCTTGGATTATGTTGGCATCTCTGTAGCAACACAGCCCTGTGCGTGCAGAGAAACCACAGAACTGCTTTACTTCTGGTAGGTGTGTTCTCTCTTACTTTGTACAGGTGATGTGGAGTCCCTTTTAAAGCATTTCCCAAAAACCAAAATCATATGCAATTCTCTGAGACCCTAAAGTAGCCTAGGCCGTGTGAGTTGTGTGCAGTTGCAGGGAATTACACTGTTCCTTTCCACCATCTGGCTGCTGTCTTCCTGCACACAGGCCTGACTTACCAGTCAGTATTCATTCTTTACAGAAGAACAGATCAGGTCAGACTAGTCTGATTGTGGATAGGAAGCATCCTAAAGCTTTGACTTAAAGCAATTGTCATCTTTCTTCTTTCGTTTGGCTTTTTTGTTTGTTTTAAAACTTCAGTGCTGTTGCTATCAGAAGTGCTGCACTGATATATGGACTGCATGTTCTTTCCTGCATAGTAAGCAAGTAGAGTATATCCATGTACTTTTTTCCCCTCTAAACTCTTCTGGAGGAATCTGAACTTAAAAATAAAGTACTATGTTGAGGGAGGTTGCTTGACAATCACATGACATTTTTTCCTCACCAACTTTTATCGCTGTTCAAGGTCGGCAAAATCCGTGTCTTGAAACCAAGACAATGTCACTTGGAGACAACTGGGGAGGGAAACAGATTGTGAATGTTTGTCATCTGCATCTGTGTGCAGAAAGTGAGGCTGCCTGTCCTGGAGACAGAGAGACAGGAGACCTGCTCTCTCAGAAAGCATACAGTTAACATAAATATTTTTGCCAGCATGGCTAGAAGTCAGTACAGTCATTACTGCCACTCCTTAGGAGCTGCTCTGCTTAAGGGTGGTCCCTACATAAATATTTATTTTGTTAGATCCACAACAGTGCATGAGATCAACAACTCACATGGATTCAGCCTTCCCTTTGTATCCTGGGCTCTGGCTTCATTGATGCTCCTCTTTTTTTCCATAGGCAAAGGCCTGTAAGGAAATAGCTTGAGGCATCTCTCTGCATAAGCTCAGCCTTCGCTAAGAAACTTTGTGACTTCCTGCAGCTGAAGGTGCATCAGAGAATGTATTTTGAGAGAGATGTGGGTGAGACTTGGGAATGTAGAAAGAGAGTCCACAAAATGAGTTCCCTTCGAGGCTTTGCCTCCTTCCCATGTCCCCGGGGCTGGGGAATTGCAGTCCATGGGTGGCTGTTGCCGTGCTTTCCAGGTGGAGCCCTGGGTGCTCACGGAGCGTGTGCTGCAGTGTTATTGCAGCACATCTGCTGTGGCCTTGGCCGCTGGGTTGTTTTGATGTTTCCATGTGTGCAGGAGATGAAAAGGCCAGTGACGCTGGCTGGGAGGGGGGGAGGCACACTCTGTGTCCTTCAGCATGGAGGAAATCCTTGAAGGCAGAAACCTCCAGGATGAGACGTTCCCACAATTGTTCATAGCAAAGGGGTTGGAGGCGAGTCCCAGGTTGGCTCTTGGGGTGCAGAGCTCCTGGCAGGAGTCAGGCTCGGGTGGAATGTCAGTGTTGGGCTGGAAGCTGAGCTTTGCTGCCTCATCTGCAACTGTTGCTGTGCAAAGGAAGCAAATGGTGTTACAATTCAGGCACGGTTTTAGGATCCTTCTAAAGAGAGGTTCTTTTGTGGAGAAAACAGGATTTTCTCTCCTAAACTCTACAGACCTGCAGCCACCTCAGCTGGTGTTGGTGTCATTCCAATTAAAGTCTCTTTTCATCGGTCTTTTTCACCTCCTGTTAATCTTGTGTACAAACTTGTCAGCCTGAAAGGATTTCCAAGATGTTTTAGCCCTGTGGTATGAAATAAATGCCACTCCTTAACTTCAGGGCTTCAGCATCTAAAAATTACTTCCAGTGTGTGTTTTGTAGCTGCAGTACGTAACCCAGTTGGGTTAACAAAACAGTTCTAGTTGGTTCACTTCCAGGAGATTTTCTGTTCTAGGAAAAAAAAAGCTCTCTTTCACTCCCCCTTTCAGTTTGCAGAGGTTTCCAATACCTTCAGGTCCTGCTTCTCCCAGCACCAAGAAAATATTCTCTGGAATTTCAGAAAGCTTTGAAAAAAACTCAGATGTTAAACATCTTCTAAAAATGTTTTGTTTGCTCTCTGGAGCAGGAGTATCTTTATTGTACAAACATGCCTTCTTCCTACTTAATACTATGTTTTTAAACCATGAGGCTTATTTCTTGCCTAGCAAAATACATTCTCTGATGCACCTTCAGTAGTTCAGCTTGGGAAGTTGCCAAGTTGACTTATGAGTAATACTTTCTTCCACTAACGCCTCACCACCCCCAGCTATCAACAAGGAACATTCCTTATTCTGCCTTGCTTCACCCACATCTCATGCAAGCATTCTTTTAAAAAGATGTGTCCTCTACCAGTATCCAGTGTGGATGAGTCAGGCAGGAGGACTCAAAACTGGTTAAGGAAACCATGGATGTGCAAACAGATATATGGAAAAACATAGAGTTATTGTCCCAAAGTAGCAGAAGGCTAATTAATTAGGTTGTTCTTTCTTCCTTCCTCTCCCTCCAACTTTAAAATAAAGAAATAATAAAAAACCAACCAAACGAACAAAAAAAAAAGTGAACAGCAACAATAAAATCCCTTAAATATTGCATTGCTCATAAGCCCTTCCAGTAAAAACAAACTTGTTACAGTACTGGTAGGTGTAATGATGCTGTCCTCAAGTCAATGCTTACACACATAGATGCTAAGCAGAATTTTTTGTTCACAGGTTATAAGTGCAGAATTTTTGGTTACATTTAATTCTCTAAGAATACTCTTCCATAAAAGTGAAACAAGTTTAGTTTAGTGAACTTTTTGGCTTCTATTCTTTTAATAGTTTAGTGAGAATCACCTCCTCCCACATGCTGGCCTGTTGATGTCTTTAAAATGTAAAAGTTGTCTGCCCGGTTTTACTGTTGAAGAATAAATTGGATATTTTTAATGCTAATACATATTACTATTATTCTCTGGCCAAAGTAGAAGCACTTGTGGTTATTTTTAAAGTTGTTTTATTCAGGCTTTTTATTCTAAAGGCTGACAAAATCTGTTTATCAAGTGGTAAGATAAATATTTTTAAAATGCATCATTAATTCACATAAGTCATCTTTCTAAGTTTGTGGTGGCTCCTCTTGTGGAAAAATGCACATATTTTGTTAATCAGCCTGGTTTTCGTCTTTTACTTGGAAACAGCACACTTTGTGTGGAAACAGTGATAGGTGCCTTTCATAAATTTTGAGGACGAAATAGTAATAAATCTTAGTAGTTTTCCACTCTGTAAGTAAAAATTCCGTACTTACTAGGGCTGCCTATTGCAGAAATGTGTGTGGAGCAGGGGTTCACTCTCAATCAGTCAGTGGGGCAAACAGGTCACAATAAACTCTGCGGATGACAGCATTTCTCAGCATTATGTATCACAAGCAATAGTTGGTGAATTTTGTTTCTTTCCTGGATTCAGGATGACTTATGATCTGGGATGAAGGAAAAATAAGGAATCAGTGGATTTATAGTGCACTAGTACATTGTAGCTTGTCTGCAGCACATCCTGGGGCTTGTTCGGTTTTAGTCCACACCTGGGAGCCTTGCAGCTCCCTTTGCTGTATTCTGGAGAGCTGTCCCCAGACAGACTTTGCTCTGGCCTCCCCTCTGAAGTGCACTCTGGTCTTCTGTGTGCCCAGGTGAGTTGGTGTGAGTGAGGGTGGCCACTGTGCAGCTCAGCAGGCTGTGGATATTTGCAGTTGCCAGTTCTGCAGAGTAAAGAGAGAACAGGAGTCATACATGATCAGGTGCCAAACTCTACCTTGCCTTGCCTTGCAAATGTGCTCCTGACTTTTGGTATAAAATGCCTCCTTTCTCCCAATTCTTAACAATAGCAAGCAAAGGATTATTTTAAAAGTGGAATTTTGCCCCATGAGTTTCTTCCCAAGGTGCTTCAGAAAGAAACCTCCCTTTGCAGGTGACATTGGCACCTGCCTGTAAGGAGGGGTGCCCCTGACCCAGCTGGGGTGGAACCATGGGTGGAGACTCCACCACAGGAGAATTTCAGACCAAACCACCCTCCTGCCCTTTTCTCCTGCCCATGAGCATCTCCTGCAGTGTGTCCCTCCTCTGCCTCTGGATAATGGGATCAAAGAGTGGGGATGGGCATAATCTTCTCCCTGGCCTGGTGTGTAACAGATTTGCCAGTGGCCCTTCCAGTAAAGCCAGGGGTGGAAAGATCCCGTGGTCAGTGTTTCCAGTAACGGGATTTTGTTTTCTCCCCAGTTGTGTGTAATGTGATAGTTAGACAGACGTCATCAAAACCAAATTCTTAGACAGACAACCAAAGGGACTTCTTGGCTTGTTTATGTTTTGTGTTATGATGTAATTCAAGGCTGTGAATTATTGTCATGTAGACACAGTCTTTTGGCCAAACTGGAATTGCTAGGATGGATTTGAGTTAGAGGGAAGGGGACTGCCTGGTTTTTAGATTTTCTTCATCCATGTAGGCTTTTTTCATGCTTTTGAGGTCCACAAGTGTGTGTCTCCAGCAGGACTGCTAAACCACTGGTTTGGGGTTTAGGTAGTACAAGGAGAAATATTCGTCTTTATGCTTCCACGCCTTTTCCATCTTTTTAGGTTATTGATGGTTAAAGAAAAATATGTGTGTAGGTCATTTCACTTTCTAGAGGCTCTAGAAATCTTGTAGTATCCCAAGGTGCCAATTTGGAGGGACGAAGCATAGGGTTGTTTTCATAATAGCAAAAATGAATCATCTAGCCCCGGGGCAGGTGGGAGAAATCTGGTCACTAATGTAGCAAACAGAGAGCAATGTGTAACAAGTGTTTGGAGATGCAGAAAATCCTGTGGTCAGACGACTTAAATGGGTAAGTTCCTCTTAGAATCCAGGGGTAGGTGTGATGGTAGACATCATGCATGCCTTGAGTGGGCACGTGTGGCTTATAGTAGCTTTCTTTTTTAGCTAAATTATAATGTACAGTCACTATTTATATATAAAGAAGCATCCTTCTCCGAGTTTCCTGTTGTGATGGGAAAAACATTCAAAGAACTTGTAGATTTAGACATGCACAGAAGTGCACACACCTTTCCTATGAATAGGAGTTTTTGTCTTTTAAATGCTTACATCAGATTTCTCTTCAGAACGTCACCTTTAAGAAAGAAAAATGCAAACTTGCAGAAGATCCTTTTGTAAACTTGGATCGGTTTTTGGCTGGAGTTGTTTCACCGTTTACTCACTGTATTAGTGTACTAAGCTTTTTTAATGCCCTAATTTGAGTTGTGGCTTGAGGAAAAATCACTCTGCTGTGTAGTTATTTTACATCTGGGATTGCTGCAGTGTAATGAGTGTCTGTTGATTCCAGGAGCTGTGTCAGTGCCGCCCTGGGGAAGGGAACTGTTCCTGCTGTAAGGAGTGTATGCTCTGCCTGGGCACACTTTGGGATGAGTGCTGTGACTGTGTTGGTAAGTTTGCATTTGGGGGGGGGATTCCTGCTTTTTTTACATTGCTTTCTCCTGCCACATGCTGAGCTCACAGCCTTGAAATAGAAGTAAGACCCTGGGACAGAATCTGTGCTTTAAGCATCTTACAGCTCGTTGTGTGGGTAAGGAATAAATTGCTGTGGGGACCCAAACATCTGAAGGCTGTGTCTGCTCTGTGGAGCTGGGGGTGGCAGTAGTCCAGGTGCTGCTTGTTAAGTGTCATCATAGCTGATTATTAATTTTGTCTCTCAAACATAAAACTCCTGTTTGAATTGTCATGGAGGAAACTCCACAGTGCCTGCTGTGTGGGGTTGGATGCTGTGTGAAGGTTTCTGCCTGTAAAGGGTGCATGGACAGGTACAGCACTGGCACACCTTTAGGATTGAGTTGAGACTACTAATAAATATGCATGGTCTGGTGTTTCCACTGTTCTTTTATTTTAAAAAGAGCTCTTTGTGAAGGCTAAGAAAGAAGCAGACAAGGTCTTACTGTAGGACTAGATGACAGTCTTAAAAAGAACACACTGCTGCTGACAGGTGGTGTTCAGGGAGCCCAGATATTTGCATGTGAGTGCTGTCTCTGCTTAAGGAGGTTGCATTCTAGTTCTGTTTCTTGTTTTATATGTAACAAAAGCTTCGTCTTCCTATGGTTGTTGTGTGTCTCTCTGTGCTGCCATCTAAAATCCTGGCTTCTATCAAAGGGATGCATCCTGAGTGTTGTACCTGCTCTCAGCTTTTCTAGGTCAGTTTTCTCTGAATCCCTGAAGGTGATTAGTGTCAAAATCCCCGTTTGTGGTGCAGGTTATTTCCCTAGTTTAGAACCATTGTCTGCTGTAGAAAGCTAGGCACAGTGTACTGATCTCTAGGGAGAGGAAGGACCTACCTCTTGGGATTGTGAAGTCCACACACGAGCTTCTTCTCATAAATCTGCAGGGGACTCGCTGTTCTTTCCCATAGTGTTTTCTAGGAGAGGACTTAACAAGGTTTCAGGTTCAGTTTCCCAGTACTGAGTAAACTAAAACTTCTCCTGATGGTTCTTTGGGTGCTTCAGAGCTTTTTGGATTCTATGGCATGGTTCTATTCTTCTTCTCTTCAGTGTAGGATCATCCTTGCTGTAGCCTTATTCAAATGAGGAAACAGGAATACATGTCATACCTGACTCCCTAGGCACAGTGCTTTGCTGGTACCTGAGCTGATATTTAAGTTTCTTTATAAGCTGATCATGTCTAATGTAAAAGCAGATAGATTTTTGTGTCTTACAGATCATGTCTGCCTTGAGGTCAGGAATTACCTCCTATCCTCCACCACTAACTGTACTGGTGCTCAGTTGATGTCCCCAGGTTTTGTGTATATTCTCTCCCTTCTCTGACAGGGAAAAACCTGCTGGAGGAGGGAGAACAGCAGCAAGTTCCCCATTCCATTTGAGTTAAGCTCTTCTAGTCCCTTGTGGAAAGGCTTGTCTGCTTCCATCATTTTAAAAGCCCATTTCTGCATCTTCTCATCCATTCCAAAGCAGTAATGTAGACATGTTTGATCCTTACAGGTTGCTCATAAGTTAAACATTTTAATTTTCTTTTTAACCAAAGCTGCTATTTTGTAATATTTACTATATAAAAATATTATTATAATTCAAATGCTTTTAAAAACAGTAAGAGTGAAGGATCTTTGTGGATGAGCATTTACCCATTAAACTATAAGCAATGATTTTTTGGTACAATCTTAAGGTAATATTTTCATACTGCATTGATAGGCACACAAACTTGTATACATTCTGCAGGATTTTGGTAAACAATCTCCATGGGCTTTTTTCCCCTTGTGTGTCCTTTTTATCAGTGAAATTTATTTTCTGAATCCTGCCTGGCAGAGGTCTGGTCTGACAGGTCCAGAAGGGCCCACTGGTTTCTGTTTCACAACATTAATACAATGAGATCAACTAAAGCATACATCCCTTGATGTATCTGTACAAAACTCTTACCTGGTTTGATATCTTCATAACTAATTTTCATGTGGACATCCTTTATTGCAATTGTATATTTAATACAGTGCTTGTTAAAGCATTGTTAATATTAGTGCTTGTTAAAAGGTGGTAAGGAAGGAATAGAATTTTTTTATTAAAGCAGTGAGTCTAGAAAGGTCCGTGAAGAACAAACCTAATTGAGAGGAGTAGGAAAACAATCATTTACAGTAGGATGTTTGTGTAAGTGGAATTATTTTTTTGTATGAACTGATGTTGTTTGGAAAAGAGGCTCATTTTTTTTTCCTACTCTGTACTTGGCTCACCTTTTTATAGGAGCAGACTGCTGTGGAGTGTTCCTATTACCAAATGCTGTTAATGCTAACCACTTGCTTAAGATTTGCTAGATCTCATGCTAATCACCATGGACAAACTTCCCTCTGCTTTGTTCACTATGGAAATCCATCTACTTAGGTTGAGAAGATTATGGGTTTGTATAAAGCTTTAGTTAAACACAATTATTTGTGAAGCTGGAGTCCTAGTGGATCTGCAGGGCAGGAGAAACTTCTCTGGTTGTGTGAGGCAGGGAGACTGAACATTCATGTCTCATATCACTTTTATACTTCAGGAATTGGTGTGCTTTGCAGCTGTAGCTGTCTAAACCTGTGTCTGTGAAACTACCCAAAATTATATCCAGATGTACATGAGGAAACTGGATTTGCCTGTCCCTTGATAGGTGACTTCTAACAGTGTTTCATGGCTCCTGAGTTTAAAATTCCTATGCAGATACAAATTTTCTTTTTAATCTTGGTTGTTTCTATGGATTGGACTTAAATTGAGATGCCCTTTGGTTTCACTGCTAGTAATAAATGCTGGTGTTTAAATGGTTAACAAAAAACTGGCATCAGCATTGCATATCACAAAAACATTTCATAGGAATTGGCAAGGTGTAAAAAGATTATAAGGTTTCAAAAAAGATACTGCAGAAGATGTTGGAAAATAAGGAAGAGGTAACCTAGAAATTAGTATTTTGCCTGTTGTGGCCCCTCCAGCTAAGTAGCAAAATGAGGTTTATCTTGGCTGTCTCTACACAAGTAAAGTAATTCAAACTCATGCTCTGTCCTGATAGTGATCTTTGCATCTCTGGTAGATGACTAAAAAGTGCACTGCTGCAGCAGATGAGATGGAATACTTGAATTGTGATCAGAAGTTTCACGTACCTCGGGCTTATCAAAATACTCCCTTTGTTCAGTCCTAACCTTGCATTCCAGGTTTATGCTCCTGTTCGTTATACTGTGCTTTGTCTCTTCTCCCAGGGAAAACAAAACTTCCACTGAGCCTTCCATTTTCTAAGCTGTCATGCTAACACTAAAAGGGAAGCAAAGTGCTGTTTAGGTGAGGTTTTTCTTTTTGCAGGTCACAGGTGTGTTTTGTAGAAGTCTGAGCAATCCAAAATCTGCTGTTATGGAAAGCTTGTCCTGCTGTATTTGATAGCACTTCTGCTAGTGGGCTGAGAGTGGGATAGATATGAAAGAGTTCTGTTCTGTTCTGTTCTGTTCTGTTCTGTTCTGTTTAGCAAAAAAAAAGAAGCAATTTTAATTCTCTAAATATTTCAAGAAGAGCTTAGGGAGTTCTGTGTAATGGTCTGTTTCCTTCCTCTGCAGGTATGTGTAATCCTCGCAATTACAGTGACACACCTCCAACATCCAAGAGCACTGTTGAGGAGTTGCATGAACCAATTCCTTCCCTTTTCCGGGCACTGACAGAAGGGGATACTCAGCTGAACTGGAATATTGTTTCCTTCCCTGTGGCAGAAGAACTGTCACACCATGAGAACCTCATCTCCTTTTTAGAAACAGTGAACCAGCCACAGCATCAGAACGTCTCTGTTCCAAACAACAATGTCCACACACCTTACTCTAGTGACAAAGGTAATGACTGTAGTGTCTAAATCCCTAGCATCTCCTCTTGTCTCTTCCAGGAGCCTTCTTGGTGCATATCCTATGCTTCTCTGTGCTCACTTCTTCTTTTCCCATAAGAATGTGTGAAAGGTTCAGCCTAATTTTGAGCGTGACGTAACAGAAGGAGTGAGGCAAAGGTGTTGAGGAACGTGGAAGATGGTGTAAAATGACTGATGCTCTTAGCAGACACTGAACCACGTGAGTTTATCTCCATAATTACTCCTGTGGCATGAGGCAGTTTGTTCATGTTGTTTCATGTGCACTGGCATGGTGTGTTCTCTGACCTAGAAACAGTTACCTGTAGCTTAGGTGGAAGAACTTAGGTCTAGACAGACCAGAAACTGAATCCAAATCATGTATTGGTGCAGAGGCAGGCAACTGAAATATGGCTTAAGAGGTCTGAGAAAACCATGTGCCATAAGCACTTACATCTGGAACAGCTGTTCATTTCTTTCATCTGAGCTGGCATAACTTTCAATCTTTAAAAGGACATTTTGTATGAAATCCAGGATTAGTAGTAAATCTAAGCAAGGTTAGAAGGATTGATGAAGGAAGGATGAGTGACAGACTGCCTTCAAAATAAGAAACTTGGTGGTAGGGGTTCAACTTACAGATTCATTCCTCCTATTTTATATGAATTGTTTTATATTCTTACCTTCAGTTTAGAGGACAGACTTCAGAATAGTATTTGCTGTGGCTGGGTGGGGGCAAGATGACAAGTTTGAGGTAGTGTCGACAGTGATATAAAAAAATACTGTTTCTTGGTTTCCATACTAAACCTGAAATGCTTTTCCCTGCAAATCATTACATCAGACTTTAAAGAATCTCATAAACAGTTCACAGTGAAATCGCTGCTTAATAGGGGAAAAAGAGCATCTGATTTATTTTATTAGTTCAATGAATGCTTTGCTTCCTTCTCAACATACACTTGAAATGTTCGTAACCCCATATGCTGCTGTTGTGATGGCCCTTTTATCTTACCAATAAAAGATACCCTAATTGATGGACACGCTGCTTTTCCGTACCACTGTGAACCATTGACCTAGTTGTGTGTCTGACTAGGACTGCTGCTGATTAAATGGAACCATAATGGCAACTTTTCTAATTTCCTTTGGCTAAGGCACATTAGAAAAATAAATTAATTCCAGAGCTAGGAAACCAGATGGGCAGAAAGCATCTCGTTCATATGTCTTTGATGTTATTAAAACGCTTGCTTGCCGTTATGAAAATAATGTACAAAGCCATGTAAAATTGAAAGACCCAAAAAGCCCTGTGTGCAAAGACTACAGTGCTTACAATTATAAATTAAACTCAGGGGGGGAAAAAATTATGTTTAGTACAGCCTTGAATATATCCCACTGTACTTAGGTACTGCAACCCAGATGGCCATTCCCTGACAGTCCTTTACTTCCGTACCAGCAGGATGGGCTAATGATAGTTTTGGATTAAACTTGGAATTTGAATTGCATCTCAAGGGTGTGGAGCAATTCTGAGTTCAACAACACAGACAAATACATAACACTGCCATTTTTTCTTAGTCAAAAGTCTCCTTCATTTTTTTTTACTAGGAACATATTAGAGATTAGGTTGAGAGAGCTCTTACTGGAATGATGACAGTCCAAAAACAACCGTTGTATTTGGAAATAGTTACAAATGCCACTGGCTTTCAGGCCTCAGCAGACCCTTGAAACAGAAATAAATGTCAGAGCTGTTCTTGTAATCCTTGGCTATGCCTTCTCCATCTTAGTGACCAGTGAAGAACTGGAAAAGATAGAAAATTACTTTCCACATCCTATTCCTGTACTTTTAAGTATCTAAAGACGTCAGCCTGCTGAAGAGTCTCTTTTTTGGTCACAGTGTAGGTAACTTTGTAGTGCTCTGCTTTCTCAAAAGTCATATTAAATTTTGCTTACAAAAACGTTGATGATTTGAGCACTGAGAGCAGAGAAGCTGGAAAGAAAAAATAGTCCGGCCTTGGTCAGTTGATGTTTATTATGGTGGAAGCAGGACAGCTGGGGAATAGTGTTGGATGCTGTGTGAGCCATGGGGTAGCATTGTTTCTAATACTGTCTTGCTGAGTTTGTTGGGAAAGCCATAATCAAAAGTAGAGGGGTAGTTGGTTGGGACTGAAGAGCCTTGTGAGCATGGGCACAATGAGGTAGCTGAGGAAGTTTCTGGAGCCTGATGGCTTCTGCCCATGCAAAGTTCAGTCATTTGGTGGGGGTCACTGCTTTAACAAGCTGGCAAGTGTTAGAACCACTGAAAGAGAGGGAGGGTCTGTGAATGTGTATGTGTGTGCTCAGTGGCAGTAAACACAAGCATAGCCTGCAGTGGGAGAAACAGTCTTTACCCTTTCCTTCTCCCCAGAAATGCTGCTAGGCTTGAGGGCAGGTCTTGCAAATGGAGATACCCTTAAGGTCACTTGCTAAGCAGTTGTCTTTGGGGCTGTGACAATCAGGGATTTGAAAGTTTATTCCTGTAAGCAGGAACACAGATGCCTTATGTTTTCTTTACAGTGCTGTGCCTCCTCCATTTTGTGGTTCTTCTGTGGCTCCTTGCATGCTTCCCTCCAACATGGTGTGCTGGCAGCAGCCAATGGCATGGCCTGTAAAGGGAGAGGGGCTAATGAGAAGTAGATTTTGTAGGAGGACAGTGGTCTCTGTGCTGTCTTCTGGAAGAGACTCCAAAATTTGGAAAAGCTCTGCTCACAAATACCCCGTGTCATGTAGTGTAACACAGCTCTGATTTTAGCTTTACTGCACTTTCTTGCAGGGATGGCTGTTAAGCTGGCCCAGGGTGCCAGACTTGCTTGATGCAGTTCTGAGTGAGTGCCAGGAAAAGCAGCACCAGCCACGGGAAGCACGAGCTTTGTGCCTGAGTGGTGCGGAGCCACCCCGGGGAGGGCGGCTGTGCAGCCGGGAGGAGGTGGGGTGCGGTGGGATGTAAAGCATTCCTTTCTCACCCCAGCCTCCTCAGAACCCAGCTGCCAGACCTTGAACTTCCCTGTTATTTTCCTAATGAGTGTCTTCCCTTTCCTCCTGTGAACTGCCTTGTAATGTTTTAGCTGCCAAAGTTATGCATGCTACTGCTGGAGCTGCTGGAGCTCTTTGTATTGGTTGTTTCTGGCACTTGAGCCTCTGCTTCAGAGGGGATTGCAATGGTTATTAATCTGGAGCTACATTTGTACTTCATTCTCTTTGCTTTACTTCTAGCTGATACCCTCAGAGCTCTGAACTGTGAATTCAGAGGTTTAAATAATCTTATTTGTTTCAGATGATGACAGGATGTTGGCGAGAGAGAGAGGGGAACTAGATAATTTTTTGGCAGTTGATAAAACAAAATCTGTGTTGTAGTTAAGGGTTTCTGACTTACATTGCTTGGTGACACAGGGGATGGTGTCTGCTCTGCAGTTCTCCTCCCCTCCAGTGCAACAGGGAGAGGAGAGCTAGTGAAGAGACAGTGAATTCCAGTGAAGAGACATCTACCTCTGTAGGTAGTCTAGGAAGACTTTTTTTTTTAAAATGTTTGTTTTTATAAATTGATTGACATAAAATTGACTTGTTCAATAGTAGTAGATGATGTAAGTTGATTGTTCGTAATCAGTTGCAGGTGAATCTCCTTGTTCTTGTTTTCCACTCTTCTCACTAGACTAGTGTTTTTTCTAGTGGAAGGTGTATCCCTGCCAACAGAAGGAGGGTTGGAATTAGATGATTTTAAGGTTCCTTCCAACCCAGACCATTCTGTGATAAAATGGTATGACTGCTGGATAGACTGTTACCTTTTTAAAGAACTTTTAGAGCTACCAATAAACTGGGCAGCAGACAGCTGAAGGTACATAGCACATTTAACATCACAGATCCCGTACCGCAAATTATCATCAACTGGGAAGGTTCTCTGAGATGCTAAATTCTTCTATATTACACCTATCTATAACACAGATAGTTTTATAGCAAAGCCTGGTAGTTTCTTCTGTTCATTTTTAATTCAGACTTGTTTCTCCTACACAACCTTTGCTGAGTATGAAGTGTGAGGGGGGAAAAAGATGAGAAATTAATGCTCTGGGAAAAAAAGTTTACTGCTGCATCCTTCTCCCTCGCTGCATCTGCAGTCTGTGGTCCTTAGAGTGTGAAAACTGGCAAAATGCAAATGAGAAAGCTGTTACTGCACTACGTAATATTGTTTTTATCTATACTGAGGGAGCCAAGTGATGACTCTGTAATTAGGTTTGTGAACCAGTTTAAGTACTCTCTCAGATCCCAACTGAGCCTTTAGGTATGTATTTTTTCCCCTGTGTAACTGTCTTTCAGCAGTCTATAGAGCAGGATTTAGTGCTTGAGGGGAGGAACTCTCCAGCTTTCAGTAATTCAGCCTCTACATGAGCACAGAGGCATTGCTGAGGAGGGGACCAGGAGTGCCTTGTGACAAACACAGTGCACCCTGGACAATCTGACTTGTTCAGACCTGGCAAGTCTCTCAGTGAGCAAGACACTGGGAACAATTTGGTAACATATACAAGAAACATGTCCTCCAGCTGCTTACTTCATCTGCTCTCCAGTCAGTCAAGATTACTGTCCTTGGTTGGCACTGCCACCATAATAAGGTTGAATTTTGGCTTTGGTCCTGGGAGAGTGATTCAGGAGACCAGTCTCTGTAGTCTCACAGGAACTGACTGATGCCACCTAGTTTTGCCAGAGTCATAGGCCAAGTGCTGCTGCTCCTCTGGCCTCCTTTACCTGGAGAGATGTCTCCCTGCTCAGTGCCATTGATCTTTATGTCTGAAATCACAGGCTGTCCTTCCTTCCCCAGGAAGTTTATTTCATTTCTGCAGGCATTAGCTGATGAGCTGGGGGCTTCACCAGGACTTGTGAAGCAGTACTAACACTGCTGAGGCTGTGAAGGTGAGCACAGATGTCTCCTTACGCAGAAGGGGCTGGACATTCTCTGGTGTGAAAACAGCCTCTAAGTGCTGGGAGCAGTTAGCACACCTCAGAGTGTGCACAGCTTTCTTGACAACTTCCCTGACCTATCTTAGGCTTTCCTTTGTGTGTTGCAAGTTGGAGTGCCATGATCAACAGATAGTGAGCACTTCTGGCAACCCCTTGGATGGTTGTTTCCTTTGAAGAACTGTTTCACTCCAATCTGGAGACAGCCATGAAACATTTTGCCTTCTCAGGCTTATCCAGAGACTAAGTCAGTCATCTGGAGGTGGCATCCCAAAAGGAGATTTTGCAGGAAGAAACCTTTCTAGATTAGGCATGATTGCCTCTTTCGAGGCAGAGGCTCTGTGCCTCCAGCTGACACCTTCTAAGACTATGTATGGAATTTAAGATCAAACTTAATGTAGTAACACTTCAGTAGAAAACTACTAAAAAGGTATCAAAGGACTGAATAGGGATTAAGCAAAAAGATACAAAGAGTATGAGTAATGTGCAATAGAACCTTCCGTAAGGTTCTTGTGCTTGAACCCCAGCACTGACTTGGATGACTGATGGGACATGAGAATACTGCCTGGAGACTCGCTTCTACTTTCTCATCCCCACCCTTCCACTAAAAAATTCCTGGGAGGAGTGAAAGGAACAGATACCTGGGACTGTCTGGGCCTTCTGAGAATGGATGGTGTGTGCTGCTTCTTGGGACTATGGCAATCTGAGCTTTTTGTCACTGGTGATGAAATGTTGCCAAGTCCTTGTGCATTCCCCATAAAAGTCAGAGCTGCTCTCTGGCCTCTGAATGCCTTTTTGCCTTTGAGGCTGTGGTGACTGCATCTCCCTACTACTTTCCAGCTTTGGCTGAGCACTTTAGGTGGATACCTGTCACTCTTTGCACATGGTACCATAGCATAGACTTGTGTTCAGCTCTTTCCTCCTCCTCTCTGTGAATCAAACATCCTTACCGAAGCTGTAGATATGTGGGTTGTTTTCAGGTAGAGGTTTTGTTCTCTGAGAACTCTATTCCTGTGGTTGCTGTGCCTCGGGATATATTATAAGGGCTTATAGAAATAGAAGTGCCAAGAATGGGACAGGACTTACACAGCCACAGTGCATTTTGTTGATGTTCCCAGCAGTACTTCAGGTACTGCAAGGTTTCTTTGAACTGAAGCTTTACTTGCAGCACAGATTTTCTGGGAGCAGAAACTGCTTCAGCTCTGGGTCTGCCTCTCCTCCCCAAGATCCCTATTGCCTGTGTTGCACTGTATATGGTGTCTGCAAGGTGTGTACATGAGTTTGGAGCCTGACCAAGGCAGTGAATACTCTGTTGCTTTCAGTGGGCTGGCAGCACATCCTCTGACCTTCTTGCAGCTCTTTTGGTAGTAGCAAGATAATTTGACAGTGGTCAAAATTGGCCACTAAAAAAAAAACAAAACCAAAAAAACAAAAACACAAAAAAAAAAAAAAAAAAGAAAAAAAAAAAACAAAACCAAACTAAATCCACTGTCTTGATTTACTATTTAAGTTTGGATTACTTTTTTCTAATCCACATTGGAATGTAGATCAGTGGGTTTCTCCTGGGTGCACCATAAATAGTAATAAGCTAGAAAGCCCCTTGACAACTCCTGCTTACAAGTTGGTCTGATGTGCTTGAAGGAGACATTCCTGTTTGCAGACAGCTGCCAGTTGTGTTTGCAGACAGCATGCCGAGTTATGCTCTGGGTAAATGTTATGTAATCATGGAGGATGAACAAAGTTTTATGGTACAATCACCTGGTCAGTACAGAAGAAAGATGATGGAATCTGCCAGCTTGGAGAATTGGAAGTGGACTGAGGGGGGAGATGGTTTTATTATATAGTTGTGGTGAATGCCTTAGCTCCATTTTGATGGTGCAACACCAAACTTCATGGCATTTCATGTAATTGTATGGGTGTTAGAAGCACAAAGTCAACCCTTAGGCAGAAGGGGTTTCTTAAGATTTGTAGTAAAGCTGGTGGTGTTGCTAAAAAAAGGAAAAAAAAAAGTATGCAGTTTCATGCTGATGAAAAAAGAATTCTCTAGGTCTGTGATTTAATCTAGCTGAAGATTCTTGTGGAGTTTAGGGCAGGGGGGGAGAAAGAAACATTCACATGCAAATAAGTGGGGTTTGATGGTTTTTTAAAAATAACTTCTAAACCTGAAGTTTTTTGTGATAGCATATTCAGAGGACACCTTCAGAGGACACATTCCTGCCTGTAATTTTGGCATAGCTCATCCTTATACTCTCATAGCTGGGAGACAAAACTCAAAAACATTATTGCCTGTGAATACAGAAGTAAATTAATCCAGAAGGAGACCAGACAACAGGTTGATTTGTAGATGCTGAAAATCTGAAGTTGATAGATTTTACCTTGTCTCTCTGCCTTGCCTCTGCTTTTACTGTCACCTTTTTTCCCTTATGCCTCACAGTTCTGTTGGTTTGCAATCACACTTCTAAAGCTGCTCATTTAATTAATTTCTAACTAACCTTTAAAAACACTTTAAAACCTTCTAAACCAAATTTTTTTCCCCCTTTCATTTAGAACACATGTGTACCGTGGTGTATTTTGATGACTGCATGTCAATACATCAGTGCAAGATCTCCTGCGAGTCCATGGGCGCCTCCAAATACCGCTGGTTTCACAACGCCTGCTGCGAGTGCATTGGGCCAGAATGCATCGACTACGGCAGTAAAACTGTCAAGTGTATGAACTGCATGTTCTGAAGCAGGAAAATTGTACTAGAGCAATGCTGAGGCCAAAGTAATCTCTCTCAGTTCAAGAGATGAGGATTGCAAATACTGTGTTTTGGTGGAGTGCCTGCTGGTTGCAATTAAATGTACCTGGTTGAAAAGAGGATGTATAAAATCAGAGAACTTTTTTTCTTTCTTTTTTTTTTAATTCATATAAGCGAGGCTAACTAGTAGATGTTTAAACACTACGTTTTAAACTTATTTTTCTTTATTTTTGCTCAGATGGTACAGTCATGCTCATCATTGCTGTTCTCATTGTTTTCCTTTGATCTGAAAGTATTTGCTATACTGGTTTTCAGAACATAGTACTCTATCTTGTAGTTTAGAGTAGGGAAACCTTTAGAATATGGTAATGAGATTTCCATTATCTAAATTCAACAAATAAATAAATGGCTGCTAGGTTGGAGGGAGGGTGGATGTTGTTTAGGGGCTGGGCTTTTGGGATTTGGTTTCTGTTTTGTTTTTTAATTTTATTACCCTCCAGTTTTTGAGGTTAGCTTTTTATTGTGGAAGTGGTATTTGGAGAAAAATAAAAAAATCATGCCTTCTCTTCAAGTTCAAAGTATGGGCTGTCATGGATAAAATCCTAACTTCTTAGAAGGGCTGCCCAACAAAACACCATGTATGGGACACTTTTCCTCCAAGTTGCATTCGCCCTGCTCTCTTTTCATTGGGGCCTGTGATGCATAATTTACGTGTTACACAAAATAATTTTTTCAGTCTTTTCTTAGATCCCAAAATAAAGCTGTTAAGTGCAGTTGCATTTCCCACCTTTTGCACTGTTCTCTAGGGTTGTTATACCCTGAACATTTAGTCCAGTAAAGGAAACATGAACAGCTGTGATGGATTTAAGGACTAAAGGAATAAAGAATGAAATGAGAGGAACAAGCAAGTGGTACAGGTCTACCAGCCGAGCAGCTGGCAGCAAGCATGTTCCCATTTAGTAATTTCCTGTGAATATTTATTCCAAAACCTTTTTATTATTAATTTTTCCCCCCCGTAAAGTTTTGTCAATGAAGAAGGGAATATGTGTCTGCAAAGGCAAAGTTAGTGTTCTGAGTTTAGAACATTGTCCATTTTTCTAAGTAAGAGTTTTTATATGTTGACAGTTACATAGCAGTTATTATGACCCATTTAAGGGCTCCACTCATAATGGTACTAAGTACAAGAATAAAGTGTATGAGTAGTTAATGATCAGCTTTTCGTATTTATAATAATGTGGGTTTTAACTCCTTGAACTTTTTAATGGATATATACATATGCAAACACAAAAAGGAATTTGACTAGTCATTTTTCTCTCATCAACCTCAGTCTAGAGGGATTAAACTGTTTTCTAGTTACACCTGTCTATCTGTACCATGTACAAATGAAAGCAGTAATATTACTTTTATTTTGTTGAAAAATTTGCCTGAATGTTTTTTTCAATTTTTTTCTCATGATACAGTTCTTTCAATAAGATGGAATAATAATAATAATAATAACGATAATAATGAAAGAAAAATCTACTCTTTTTAAATAATGTTACTTTCTTCAGTGTCTTTTTCAGCTATTAAGATGTACTTGAAAGATGAATGTTGTTGTTTTGAACCAGTGGATAATGGAATGTCTTCATGCTTTAAACTTACAGTTAAGTGATGAAAGACAAGAATAGAAAAAACTTAGCTTATAATAGAGGAGTTGTTCTTCTTATATTTTACAATTCATGTTATATTTTCTTCTGCTAGAATTTCTTAGAATGAATGGAGAGGAAGAATATGTTAGAATAGCTGTGACTGTAGCTGCAGGGTGATGCATCAATGTTCCTGACTGAGACAGGAGACACGTAGCAATCAAGCAAGCAGGAGGTCATTGGAGGTGCTTTGGATTTTTGCAGTCTTAAATTATTGGAAACATGAGGGTAGCTCAGAATCTTCTTGGGAGAGGAACAGGGCTGATGTTTCTGGTCAGGCACCTGCTGCCCCATGGATCTGTGACACTGTCTCCATTTGCATCCTGAGAATTTCACTGTGAGGTCAATTCAAGGGGAGGGCGGGAGGGATGGGGGAGTGGCCTAACAGGTGTCCAGGAAATGCTGTGGGAATGGCATAAAAATGTAAACACAGTTGTCTGTAGTGGCCTGAGAGAAGGTAGTGCACACCTTCTGGGGCTTGCCTTACTTTTTGTAATTCCTGATGCTGTCTAAAGTGTTGTGTGTACACAAATGTCATGCAGCAACACCCAGTGTGTTTTATGATGATGAGTGCTTTGAGAGGTATTTTAATAAAAAGACATTACTGGTTCTTGTGTTTTCTTTCTTAAGAGTTTCTCAGGGAAACCTTACCAGGAAGCATATTACAAAAGTTACTGATCTCAATGGATAGAATAATACAGAGAATTAACTCTCCAGCATTTTTTTCCATACCCAGAAGTGTTGTTTTGAAGTATTTTTCTGTACATAAATGATTAATACTCAGAATTTTCTTTATGAAAACCCCAACCATTTTAGAAAGTTATTTATTTAGTCTTATTAATTTTGCAGGAAAAAAATCATAATTTATTTTGGGGTCTCTTATTTCACCCTACATCTGGATAACCAGCAAGCCATCACCTACATGAGAACATGTTTTTAAAATTTCTTTTAGTTAGGAATGTTCTCCAGGTAATGCATTGGTCACTTTTATCACTCTCCTTTGAGACAGAATTGTAAATCACTGAACATAAAGGGAAGCAAAGCGGGAATTCATGTAGTAAGAAATTATACAAATCCCCAATGTGTTGGGGGTCTGACTGAAAAGGGGTGGAGGACCTTTTGTTACTCTTTCTTTAAAAGTAAAAAAAAAAAGTTTTTGTTTTGTTGCTTTGGGGGTTGGGTTTGTTTTCTTCAGGTTTTTTTGGTTTGTTTTTCCTTACAGGCACTTGAGTACAAAGGTCATAATGTGACATTGCTTTCCTGTCATTTCTTAAGGTTCCTGGCTTGCTTTTAGCATGCTTAATGGATTTCACATCTAATTCCTAAAAAATGAATATAACAACACCTGCTTGCATCTTTAATAATATATCTATAGTCACTCCAGTGTTCCTCCCAAAATGATGGCTATGCTGATACCTGGCTCCAAGCCCCTCACCCTGCTGGCTGGAGTGACACACAGATGCACACAACACAGATACACTCGGGTCCCTCCAGCCCCGTGACCTGTGGTGCCCTGTCCCACAGCTGGCACTTACACCCTCAGGGGCAAAGCCTGGAGACTCAGCCTGGGAGCAGTTTAATGAGAAGAGAGGACAGAGCATGCTGATGAGGCACCTGCAGAGCACAGCCAAACAACCTAACATTTTCCTGTTAGATGGTTATGTCTGTTGGCCTTGGCAAAAGGAACACCTTTACCAAGATTTGACACATTCTCTTGGCATGACAGCTTTCACCAAATCACCAGCACAGCATTAATATTTGTGCTACTCACATGGGAAAACACACTTAGATACAAAATCTTCCTAGAAGCAGAGCAAACCTGATTCAGACAAATACATCTAGGATGTAAGGGTGGCCAAGGCTCAAGTTTTCTTATATCCTTTTCAATGCTTAAGTATTTATAATTTTTTCTTCCTAGCGCAGAGAACTTGGAATTATTTGGCTTTGAGCAACCTGGTCTAGGGGAAGATGTTCCTGCCCAGGGCAGAGGGGCTGGAAATAGATGGACTTTAAGGGCCCTTCCATCTCAAACCATTCTGTGATTCTATGGCCATAATACTGCTCATAAGAGTAGCTTAGGCAGAGTCAGCATCATACACCTTTTTTGGCTCTGCTCTCCTGCTCTGTGGTAATTTCTATGAACAACATCCTTTCTCCCCAAAAGGCATTAACTAATTCTATGAACAACATCCTTTCTCCCCAAAAGGCATTAACTAATTTACTACTTCTAGGTTTTCCTGTTGTATCTTCAGGCTCTCTCATTGTTTCACTTGTTTGTTTCAGCATGTGGCCAACTAGTTTCTTTCCTAAGCTAAATCTTTTTATGTCTGCTGTGTATTCCTTTATTGCTAAGGAGAATTACACAGCATGTCTAAAGTTATCCCAGAATGGTACAGCCCATGGAGACTCCCATCTTTCCAAGATAAACTCAACCCCAGAACTGGCTTTCTTGAAGTAGTAGTAGGAGGAAGGAATTATTCATTAACACAGCTATGCCTTTTCCCTTTTCTTTCCCTAAACAAATGCTTTCTGAAGCTCCCCTCCATTATTATTTTATTACTTTTATGAAGCTCAGGTACATGAGTGAAACTGATTTTCCAAGCAGAGAGCTCGCCACCTCAGAATCCTTGCTTCACTTTGTCTTTAAAGCAGTAAGGATTTACTGAGTGAATGTGGGGCAAGCTGAGGGTGTAAGAAAGTGCCTCGGTCTGTCTAAGTTGGCCCCAGACCACAGAGAATTTTGCAAGTCAGAAATCATCCAAATGTGTTTCACATGGCAGTAAATTGGTATAGTCAGCACTGCACACAATCATTTGTTTGTCCTCAAAATCTGGGAGAAGATTCATTCTGGGTTCATTAGCTGATGGGCCCATTGTGCATGAACTTTTGTTGGCAGTGGCCTCTAATAATACACATTCTTCAGAGCTGAGAGCCTCTGGCACTGTCACTTCAAGTGGAGATCCTCATGGGCAACCATCTCCAATTACTAGGGGATGTTACAGAACTAACCCTTCTCTCTTCTTTTGCCAGGAGTAAGGTGGCCTTTCTATATAACAAAAAAAGAAACACATTAGCTGTGGTGTTAAGTTAAATAGCCCACGAGCCCTTGCTGTTCCACTGTTTCTTCTGGAGAGGAGGAGGGAGGCTGGAAGGAGCGAGGTTATGTAACGCCTGGTGAAGACAATGCCCCTGTGCTCCAACACTAATCGGAGTGTTTACAACCCTCCCCTTTGTAGCTTCCACTGAATAGCACGAATTCCTGTGGGGGACCTTTTACATTACCGCGGGAGGTGGCACAAAGAGCTCTTTCGGCAGGGACTAAGCAGCATTGAGTCTCAAGTGAATAAATGGAGCAGGTGGCACGCTGCCACAGCATTAATGGGTCCAATAGGCTGGGGATTATGCTTGAGGCTGTGGGAATGAATCGGCCCTGCTTCTGACTGAAACAAATTCCCCTGTTGATGAGCAATCCTGAAAGGGATTCAAATTACGCAGGTGCTCAACCTAACAGAAACTTGCTTTGTAAGAGGCAAATAACCCCCACAAAATTCCTTATAACGTCACTGTAAACAGGATGCATCTTGAGATGGGGATGTGTCCCTTGGCACAGGTCACCTCAAGCAGCATCCAGAATGTTTTTCCATTTCCCTCACATTCCAGAAAGCAGTAGAGAGGAGTGGGCAACTCCTCTCAGGAGGTCAGGTTTGTTATGTGGGATGAAGCCGAAGCCAGTGGCTGTTCTCATGTGAACTGAGGACGTGGAATTCTGTCAGCAGTACCATCACACGGAAGGTGGCCCAGGTGCCCCCACCTGTGGGGCTGTGTCAGCCTCCCACACTGAGACTGATGGCTTGTGGTGTTTGCTGACCTCCCACTCTGAGAAGTGTAATCTCACAACTCATTTGGCCATACTCATCTTTAATCACTGCCAAAAGAATCTCAAAATCACAGAATGGGTCAGGTTGGAAGGGACCACAGTGGGTCACCTGGTCCAAGCTCTCTGCTCAAGAAGGATCATCCCAGAGCACACAGCACAGGACTGCGTCCAGACGGTGCTTGAATAGCTGCAGCAGGGGAGACTCCACAACCTCTCTGGGCAGTCTGTTCCAGTCACCTGCACGGTAAAGTTCTTCCACATATCCAGGTGGAACTTCCTGTGAATCGGTTTCTGCCTGTTGCTTCTCACCCTATTGCTTGACACCACTTAGAAGAGCCTGGCTCCATCCTCTTGGCATCCTCCCTCCTTCAGATACTTATAGACATTGATGCGGTCCCCTCCCAGTTGTCTCTTCTCAAGGCTGAAACCGTCCAGCTCCCTCAGTCTTCCCTCATAACAGAGGTGCTTCAGCCCCTTAATTATCTTTGTTGCCCTCCACTAGAGCTGCTCCACTTCTCTCTTGTACGGAGGAGCCCAAAACTGGACACAGCACTCCAGATGCGGCCTCACCCGGGCTGATTATTGGGGCAGGATCACCTCCCTCGACCTGCTGGCAACGCTCTTCCTGCTGCAGCCCAGGATATATCATTGGTGTTCTTGGCTACAAGGACCACTGCCAGCGCATGGCTCAGGGACGCTTACGTTCCTTGTGCTCCCAGAGGAGCGAGGGAGCTGCTGCCTGCCGGCTCTCGGCGGCTGCTGAGGGAGCTTCGCATGCGTATCTCGCCGGGGTTCCCCGCCGGGACGAAGGCCGGGGTCCCCTCACGCAGCCGGACCCCGCTCCCGCGGGCCTGGGGGCTTCAACAGCGATGGGGGCAGAGGAGCTGGAACCCTCCCCGCGGCGCGCTGACAGCTGGGAGCTGTAGTGCGGCGGCCGACAGCGCCCTGCAGCGTCCTTGCCGGCAGAGTCCCCCGGGAGGAACTACAACTCCCGTCGTGCTCCGCGCGCGGGGAAACCGGGCCCGCCCTCCCCACCTGCCCCGCCCTCACGGCCGCGCGGAGTGAGGCAGCGGCGCGTGCGCGGTGGCGTGAGCTCGCGCCGCTCCCCGCCCGTCCCTGCGAGCGCCGGGCGGCGGCGGCGGCGGGATGGGGCGCGAGGCGGGGCGTGCCCGCCGCGCGTGAGGCCGAGGCGGAGCCGCTGCGCTTGCGAGCGGGACCCCCCGACGGTCAGTGCGGGGGCGCGGGGAGCGGGCGGCCCGGCCCGACACCGCGGTGAGGGGCTCGGGGCCGTTCCGGGTCCGGGCGGGGGCGGAGGAAGGGGGGGGCACACAACTGGCGGCGCGAGCCGCCACCGCCCCGCGGCGCGCGCGGGTGCCGGGTGGGGGAGGGGCCGGCGCGGACTGCTGGAGCGGGAGGGGCGGGGCCTGAGGAGGCTCCGCCCTTTTCCCCTTCGGGTCGGTGCTCGCCCTCCCTCGCTCTCAGCCGCCTTCCCTGTCTCTTTCCTTCCCTCTCCTTTCTTTCCTTGCTTCTTTCCTTCCCTTCCTTTCCTCCCTTCCCCTCCGTCCCCCGCCCGGGCGGGTGTCCGGCCCCTGTGGGCACTTACGGGCCGTGTTGTCGTTCCTGCCCGTACGGGGACAGGCGCCAGGCACCGTGTGCGCCCCGGTTCCTTTGGGTCGTGCGGGGTTCGCTGCAGCTCAGTCTGGGCTGTGGGCTGGCTCTCTGCAAGGTCGTTTTGGGTTGGTTTATTTTTGTGGGAGGGAGAGGTCAGGGATTTTTATTCATTTACCTTCACCTAGAAGTCTTATTTTAAAACCCAGAAAATTTACTGTTAATGTAATTTTTCTATGTCTAGTGTGATTAGCAGGTTCTAAGGATGTCGTGTTTCCTGATAATGTTGTTTAGAGGGTGTTTGTTACTGTTCATCATAGAATCACAGAATGGTTTGGAAGGGATCTCAGAGACCATTTGGTCCCAACACTTCTGCCATGAGCAGGAACACCTTTCACTAGACCGGGTTGCTGCGAGCCCCATCCAGAACGGCCTTGAGCACTTCCAAGGATATGTTAGTGGGTGATGTATGAGCAAATGCATCTCATTTTTAAGTGCTAGCAGATGTTAAAACAAGTGACAAAGAAAATTCCAGCAATCCACACTGAAAGTATCTGTTCATGAGAATGGCGTGGTTTGGATTTCCCCACCCCGATGTCCATGAGGTTAATGATAACTGTTGATGGGAAATAATCATTAAAAAATCAAGGCTAAGGCCTTTTTGCCAGGTGCATAAACCAGGGTGACTTGTGCAAATCCCTTGTTCCAGCACAGGAAAACAGCCCTAATTGTGTCCTTAAACAGGTTTCTGATCTGGAAATAGCTTGAAGTGCTTACCATGAGTGCTCTGCATTGCCATAACCCACCCTTTCAGGGGCGATGTTATGGCTCAGTTGGATATGACACAGGATGGTAATGGATGTAATTTATTAATGAGCTTAGAGGAGAATGGCAGAGGGATCCTTTAGATCCCTTAGGTTTGGGGTTTGATGTTAGCTGAGGTGTTGCATAGAGCTCGTGGTGAATGGTGCTGTGCTTCAGTTCATTTCAGTCTGTCTATAATCCATACACTCAGTGTGACAAGCTCTTGGGTGGCTCTTTTCTACAGAGAAATAAACAGGAATTAAAAAAAGCCCTTCCACACTGTTGTAGTTTTGAGCATTTAGTACTTTTAAGTGTGTGAAATTTGTTAACCCCCTTGCTGTAATGTTCTAGCTACATCAAGAATAGAGTGTCTGTTATGTTGAAGTAGGGAACTTCACATTCTCTGTCCTAGGGGTCTCATTTCTAGCTTGGAGAAAAGAAGTTTTCTTTAGTCTTCCCACATCTGAAATGGAACATAGGAATAGCTGCCTTCAAATCTTAATACTCCATTTGCTACTTTGGCACTGTTCTGTCTTAGTTAAGATGTATTCCGGGGTAGGAGGGCATGTTTTGTAGTTTGGATTGGTGGGTTTTTCCCCAAAGTAAGGATTTCACAGTGAAATCCCTGGTGTGATTGTAGTTATGTGGGGAAGGAAGTTCTTTTTCTGTAAGGCAGATTATTTCCATTTCTATATGTGCACATCTACACTGGAATATATTGTCCTGGAATTGCAGTAACTGCATTCCTGCTTCAGAGCTGCACGGCTCGATTCTGCAGATGTCCTTAAAGGAAAGCTGACAGTCACAAGCACTGTGTCAACTCTTAGGGGTTCTCATCTCCACTGCACCCTTCAGGCACTCTTCCCAGTAAGTTTTAGCTGTATTTTCTTACAGAAAAAGGTTTGCATATTTTCTGAGTGAACACTGCTGTTTCTTATGGGTGGTTTTTAGACTAACATGGAAGATGCTGCTGTTCAGCAATCAGTACCACCAAATGCTAATTTACTCTCCTTCTGTAAAGCTTGGTGTCATTTAGCTAGCCTCAAAATGCCAAAATACAGTTTGATATTTACCTTCAGTTTATAGTAGTGTAGTGTAGCATAATCTACCAATCTTGTCCCTGAACTAATGCATCTGATTATGTTGAATCAGTGAATGATTCACTACCCTTACAACTAGTCATGGTTTGCTGTGTGCATGGTTTGCTATCCTTCATCACCTCCTTCTGCTGTTCCCCAGAGTCTCATGGATCATAGTTTTCAAATTGTTGCTAAAAAAAAAAAAAAATTAAAATTCCCCGGTTGGGCTGGAAGTACCTTATGGAGCAGGAAGTTTTGCTTAGGCTGCATCCCCAGAAGTGGTGATGTTGAGGGATGACTGCTGTCCAAATAAGGTTTACATCTGCTTGCCATGGCCAAAACCAGAAGGGTAAGGATGCATGTTGAGTTTAGAAAAAGGAAGGGTATGACTCCTGTCCTGTCTGTACTTACCCTTCTTGTCCCAAGCATCTCTCACCTTTTGGGCTTGGCACCAGGGAATATAAACTTGCTTGGAGGTGTTGAGGTATGATACAGCTAAACAGACTTTGATAGTGGCAGCAACAGCAAGGCTGCAAAGCTGAATAGCAGCAGGGATGCAGTGCTCCCTGCTTCCAGTTTTTCTTTAGGCTGCAGGAAAAACTGGGGAATAACTGCTTACCTGGGGCAGCTGCTGGGAAGTGGAGGATTTATGTGGGATTACCCAAGTAAGGAGTGGTGATCCAGTAAGTTGGCTCACACAATAAGTTGGCTCAAATATATCCAAGGAGTTTCTAGTTTATTCTGTCCTGTTACTAGCAGATGATGTACTAGGAAAAAAAATATTTATGTTTCATCAGTAAAGTGCTGTGACCATTTTGAACTACTAGGAAAGAATTTGTGAAAAAGATGAATATGAGGTACAGTGACTTCAGTGGGTCATAAGAAGGTAAAAACAACACTTCATACCTGAACAAAGTACATCTGACCAGAAATATTTGGAATGTGTAATTGGGTCCTTAGTGTTGTTTATTATTAGTTGTACATTAAAAAAGCACAGAAAGCAACTCTTTTTTCTTATCTAATGATGAATTCCACGTATACATCAGAGACTGAGATCTGCAAATTCAAAACCATGAGATCACAGCGTTTACAGCAATCAGTTCACTACCTACAAGCAGTATTTCCTTTGATAATTAATTAAGGTGTGTTTAAATAGAGAACATGATTTGGTATTTTTTTCTTGTCTGGTTCCTGTGATACTAAGTAAACAAAAGTACAGATAATGAAGATGTCCTAGTTTCTTCCAAAAGCAGCTTGGTGTAGGGTCCTGACTAAAAAATAGCTACTAATTATTTACTAAACATGTAATTTTTTAATAAGAAAGAAAAGGTGCTTGCCAGATGCTAAAACAATAATAATGTAAATCCGTACATATAGTGATTGTTAATGGGTGTTAATAGTAATGTGATATTCAGCCCAGTTTAAAAAATATTTGTAGAGAAAATGTTATATTTTAAATAAGCAAATTTAGTATTGTTTTCTACAGAAATAGGAAATAGTGCAGAATAAAAGAATGCAATTATTCTGATATAATACTAATGATTGAGGAATGTGATGTAAGTCATTTTGTCTGTGCTGGTGTGCCCTTAATTGTTAATAGCTTGCTGTCTGTCCATTTGTTGTAAATGCCAGGAAGATAGGCAGAAATATAGAACTTATGCAATCAATGCAAAGAGAAAATTTCTTTAAAAGAAGGATTATGATCCTTGATGTTACACCTTAGTTTATGATACGACCTTGCAGGTGATCCCTGCCTTGCTTCCATCCAGGCTGTGTCTTCCCTGGAGGAAGCAGGGAATGGTTAATGGTTCCTGCCAGCTACAGCCCGACAGGAGCACAGCACTGGGGCAGAGCCTGTGTGAAGGGGCAGAAATGCCCTGGTTTGGCTGCTGGGGGCTATACTTTTTCACAGGAATGGGTCCAGCCTTCAGTGCACTGGAAGGGTCAGCTTCCCAAACAGTAGGAGCAGATTCCTCATACCCACTCTGCCTTCTTTATTCTCTTTCTCACCCACAAGGAACAGAGCTTTTTTAGACTGGCTATTCCGGTCTCTGGAGGCACACAAGGAAAGCAAGGGATGAGTGATGGCTGTTTGCATGAGGTGGGAACGGCCAGATGGTTGCTGGAGAGGAAGAAAGAGGAGCGAGTGCTGAGTGGTAAGGTTTGACATTCCAAATCAGAATGCAAGTTTGGACCAAACTGAAAATTATTTTAAGGAAAATAAATTTAGTTTCATGTTCCTTGTTTTGTACATTTCTTAGCAGTGACTAACTCTTGAGTCAATTCCTATAGTTATGTGTAGATAAAATGTATTTTTGTACATTTTTGTCGTCTCTAGTGTGAAAGTTTCACAGGTTTCTGTTATCTAGGTGAAGGCAGCTCATGAAGTTTGCTTCCTGTTTCACAGTTCAGTAGGGTCTCTGGGCCTTTTCTATTACTAGAGGATGAGACTTCTGGCAGAAAGGAGCTCTTGGAACTGATCATAGAACTCTACTACCAGAGCTTGAAGAATGATTTTTGAAAACAATATATGATGATAATTCTATTAGCTTGGCACTAGTGGAAAAAAGGATATCACAGTGACAAAAATTGCAGCTTGTCTTTCTCATAAAAAAATAAGTGAGAATTCTTCAAGGGTGTTACTTCTCTTTAAAATCATACCTAACTTTGTAAAATAGGAGTTACACCTATGAGTTGGAAGCTGTAATTTAATCTTTATCCTCTAATGGCTTTTGTGAAATTTAACCTTTAGCTTACCCTGGTGGTGAAGCTTGTTGTGACTAACATTTCTTGCCTGCCCAGTTGTGTTTTGTAAATAAAAGGATCCGCAGTCAGGTGCAGAATTTTTCTGGATGTTGCCATGAAAATAAATTTTCAGTGAGTTTTATTAGAATAAATTAAATTGAGTGCTAAATGTAAATTCTAGTGCTAAAAATGCCAGCAATTAAACTCTCATTTCATGGTAGTAGTAGTGGTTTTCTACCATGAATACTATGGAAGTTCGTAATTCTCAGTTATTGTTTTCCTATATCCAATATACTGCTTTCACCTACTTAATGCTGAGTGTATTAATGTAGTGTATAATTACTTACAAAAGGTAATTAAGTTGACAGATACTTTACTGTATTTGTACTCCAGTAGATTTTAATATTATGAACCAAATGCTGTATATAAAAGTGTAATGCTAATCTGTACAAAACCCAAAATACCTTTTTTTTTTTAAACTGGATTCAGAAGTGTCATTTCCTCTTCTAAATTTCAATTGTGGTGGCTTCAAAGAAGATGCCATTCTTTCAAGGTAGACTAAAGAGCTTTTCATATTTTATGGGATATTTTTAATTGATTGAATGGACTAAAAATGTAAGACCTTGGGGGGAAAAATACCAAGTGATTGAACAGATTTACCCAGAAACTCCTTGGATTATTTCAGTCCAGTGGTTTTGGCTTTTCTTGTTCGTTAGGTGTTTTAATCTTTACAAATTCTGTAAGTTTTCTTTGTGTTGGCCACTTGTTAATTCTAGATGCAGAGATCTTTCACAGGTCATGCTTCTGAGGTTTTCATCCTGAAATTTAGGGTTGCAGTTCCCCAAAATTCATGCAGTGTGAACCACTGGTGAGCAGATGTGTTTTAAGCAGCCAGGTTTTGAAATGTTGGTGGAGGAAACAAATTTCAATTTTCCAGCTGAAAGAGGAAGCGATGAACATGTGGAGTTCTTTGCTGGTTCAGTAAATTAGTGTGACTGATATACTAGGATGTATATTTAAATGCATGTTCCTTCATAAAGATAATAAAGAAATAGTTTTCTGGCAATGGCTTTCACAAATATACCTTTGAGTATGCCAGAACCTGTATATACCACCAAAAAGCAGTGGAGAAGGCACATCAGTTTTACCTATGTCACTCGTTTTGTGTGCTGCAATTTTATGGTATTTTATTTGGTATATGATCAAATTTGTTTGCAGTTTTCTATGGGCTTCTTTTGGTTGCTTGTTCTTTAAATCCTTTAGGAAAAAAGTTTTTTATGTTATTTTAGTCAAACTTCAAAGATATCTAAAAGATACACAAACATGTCAAAGAAGTTTGCAGTTAGTGTGTATCATTAGAACAGTCAGTTGGTGGTGGATATTTCAACAGGGTAATTACATTTGGTGGGTTTTAGTACTTATGTGCAAGGATTTCAGCACTCTTAAAATTGCCTTACACTGATGGAGGCAGTTTATCTTCTTTTGAGGGAGGGATAGGACAAAGGCCATTTTGGTCTTATGTGTATTGGGGCTTCCATTAAACTATCTGCTCTAATTTTTATTAAAGCAGTGTGACTTCATGTTTAGATGAGGCAACACAACAGATTTGGGAATGGCAGTGAGAACTTGTTTGGCCCTGTGCTATCAAATACCAAACTTTTCCTCCATCTGTGAAGCATACAGTATTTTTAATGTTGTATTTGTATTATTATTCAGTTAATTTTTATTATATTTGACAAGTAAGTTGAAAACATCAGTGTATTTCTTAAGGTATAGGGGGGGTTTGTGATATTCTCAAGACATAAGATTGCTGAAAATTGCTGCAGTAGGTGCTACAGACTGAGCTAAATGAAGCCTGTTTTAGAAAATGTATGTGAATTTCATTTTAAATTCTGAGGATGTTTATACATTTTTCCAGAAGGCTGGTGTTTCATGTAAGCTTTCTTCTAAGGCTGTTTGACTAGGTAAATTGGCATAGAAGACAAGGCAAATACTGTGAACTTGTGGGTCTTGCTGCTGTTCCAGTAATTGGCATTTTAATGGATGACAGATTCCTGCTTTCTCTGCAGGGACCAACAGCTGCCCCATGGTGGGTGGTGCTGCACCTTGCCTTGCATGTGTTTGTGAATCTTTCTGTGTTCACATGCGTGACATTTTGCAACATCTCAGCCCTGGAGGTGGTGATGTTAATCATAATTAATAATCTGCTGAGCTTGTAAATATTTAAATTGACTTTCCCCTTGGGTATTGGGTGAATCTGGGGCAGACATGGAAAACAGAACTCGTTAATCCCATCTTTACATATGGTACTGAAAAAAATAACTAAAAATTCAGAAATTTGCTGAAAGCCTAAATCCTTCATGTGGTGTTAATGAAGAGTTGTCACTGGCATTAATGGGAGTATGTTTGGGAATATGAGATGGTACAGCCCTACTCTTGTCTGGAAAGTTAACATACCATGCTAAAAATGAAAATTTTCTTTTCCGTATAGCATGAGTTTGAAAGACATTGACATCTATTCCCGCAGGTTCCTGCTGCAGACATAACATGGATCGGCAAAACAATTATTTTGCTGGCATGTCTCAAAACAGATCTCAAAATAAAACAAGCTACATCAGAAAAAACCTTTTGGTGGGTAGAAGTGCATCTACAATAAGGTTGTGCTAAAAACTGCTGTGCTGGGAGCACAGAAATGTTACACATCAATCCATTATTGTTAAGTTGGTAAAACGTTTGCGTGCAGCTCAGTCTGTGCTTGATTTTACTTAAATTGGGCTTAATAAAGCAACCAGTGATGGCTGATTTCCAGGTCAAGAGGCATTGATGTTAGCTTGATAATAAACAGGACTCTTAAGCCAAAAGCAAAGGTGATGCAGATAGACATAGTTATCAAATAATCACTAAGAATAATCAGCTGATAGACATAGTTATTAAATAATCACTAAAAATAATCAGAGGAGCTGTTATATAAACTTCCTGGATCAAAGTCTTTTTTGACTTTTCCTTTCTGCTGTTATAGTAGAATGGGTTTTATCTCAACCACCATAGTTCCATTCAATATTCATTAGAACCTGAATATTTTGCCATTGTTGCACTGGAACATGCAGGATTTTAAACAGGAAAAGAATCATACATGGAAATTGATCATCTGTGTTGTGTATCACAGTATGAAGAGATCCAAGCAAAGCTGTTCTTTGCTTCCTCTTATGCTACAGAGTTGTCAGTTCAAGTGACATCCTGTAATGGATAGATCTTTTCATCTGTGTTCAATGGTGGCAAAATTTCAATGTAAAGCATGAGACAGTTAATTTTCACAGTTCAAGCCCTAAAGGTTTGTGTGTCATTACTATACTTTCAGAAATTGCTTCTTTCTGGGAATGATAAGGCCATAGAATTGAATATTCTTTGCCTTTGGTAAGGTAAACTGGATTGTTTGTACTGACCTTCCAGTTAAAGGATTATGAAGTGACTTCTGCAAAGTTAATGCTGTTTGGAAATTCTATGAATAAAATAATGATCACAATTCACCCAATTTGGTGAAGGAGCATGGTGATTCTTCATTCTAATTGATTTTTTTCTGTATCCAGTCTGGAAGATGATATCTCAATGTTGGATTAGAAAGCCAGACTGTCTGGACTCAGCGTGCAGTTCTCTGTGCAGCACCTGTGCTCTGCTGTTCCCCCTACATGTTAAACAGGTCTATGCAGTTGCCAGAGTGTGACAAGGCTGTGTCCCTTTGGCACTCTGTGTTTGAGGGTGGCAGCAGGTGGCTCTCAAAGGAGAAACCAGCAAGCACCAGTGAAGTGTAGGGGCACACACTGGTCCTGTTTTCATTGTAATTGGCACGGGTACGACTCATGATGGTGGTGCAGCAGCAGTGGCACCTGCCTGCACATGTCAGCTGAGGGTGTTCCCAAGAGTTCCACTGAGCTTGAACTCTGCTGCTGGCAGGAGCCTCACAATGCCTTACTGTATCTCCAGTGCTGCTGTTGAATTTGGCAGGTGAATTACTGCTGTTGCAGAGTGGCAAGTGCATTATAGTGCACATTTCTGTTGTGTGGGCATTCCCAGATTTGTTGTCACTGTTAAATCCAAAGCAGAGTCTTTGGTAATTGCTGTTTATCCTTGCCATTTCTAGTATTTTAGCATGTGTTAGCTAAGACACTCTTAAAAAAACCCCACAAAAGCCAAAATTTGAGTTTTTATAGGCTTAGTTGTTTTTTACTGGGTGTTGGAACTGAGTGTGCAGAGCTCTGGCCTTCCTGGAAAACTAGATTCTGTTCTCTGTTGTTTGATCTGTCACGGATAGTCTGCAGATACTCTTGAAAGAACAGCAGAAATGCTTAAGACTCCTGTAAAATATTTTATGCTGAATCCATTGGTTTTTCTTCTGCTTCATTTTGCATTTTTTATTCTGAATAGCACTTGCTTTTTTTAACAGCATTTGTAGTACATTCAGCTCAACCAGGGTTTAGGATGTTTGGTTTGTTTCCCTGACTCTGCTAAATTGACAGCTGTTCTCAAGCTGGCTGCATTCAGGTACTGGAGTGTAACTGAATGATGCTGTAGTTTAAATCTCTGATCAGGGGAATTTGTCATTAAATAGATCCAGCCCAGGAATTGATTGAAGTATAACAATTATTATTAATCTGCTAAATCATAATCGCTGTACAACTTGCTACAGACCTTTAGGGACTAGACAACTCTTTGAAGGACTTGTCAGAAAATGTGAATTACAAACTTGTGTACAGTCCCTAGGGCAAATAAAACCAGTGGTGATACTATGTTTATAGTGATTGTTAAGACAGTAAACTGCACACCTTTTGTTGAATTTTCCTGCCTTTCTCTCTTAAGTAGTAAAACTTCCTGTTCTGTTTACAAGCATTAGCACTGGTGCAAGCGGGAATTTGGAGAGGTGGGGCAGAGAGAGAAGAGGCAGGTTTTTTACACCAGGAATAATTTTAAGGCCAGTCTAAGCAATAGTGGGTAATATATATGTTGCACAATGTGGTGGTTTTCAGAAGTATAGGAGAGTTCAATATGTTAGCAAGACAGTTGTAGTATTCAATTCAACTCTCAGTAATTCAGCTCTTGTCAAATTTGGGCTGAAAAGGTTTGTTTCAGAGGCTGGTACTTAATTTTTTTTTAAAGCACTAACCAAATTTTTCAAACTGTTTCTGAGAATTCAGGTAGCAAGAAAATATCTCTTTTTTTTTGTAATAGTGAGTATTTTGGTAATCAGGCAAACCTTTTTAGTGCTACTTGTAATTTAAAGGGGAAACCTAAATTTGTCTGGAGAAGACCTCCCAGATTGCCTTGCTTATGTGTGGCCCATAATTTGCAGAAGTTTTAATGAGAACTGAGTGTGGGAAAAATAGAAGGTGGTGAGGGAAACCTGGGAAACAGTGAGCAGCCAAGAGGTGAGGTTAGATGAGACACTGGGTGTGGAGAACAGGAGTGGTGAAACTGGGGTTGCACAGGTCTAGGTTGTGAACACCTGCTTGGTGAGGAAAAGATTGTGAGATAGAGGAGGTGATGTCCTGATTGTGGAGGAACTGGACTGCAGGAAAGGGGATGAGGAAGCAAATAGAGAGAGAGAGAGTCTGGGGAAGAGCGTGACTAAACACGGCTGAGGCTGGTGAGGGTCTTGGAACACAAGCCCTATAAGGAACAGCTGGGGGGCTGGGGTTGTTTAGCCTGGAGAAAAGGAGACTCAGGGGTGACCTTGTCACTCTGTACAACCTCCTGAAAGGTGGTTACAGTCAGGTGGGGGTTGGTCTCTTTCTCCAGGCAGCAACTGACAGAACAAGAGGACAGTCTTAAGCTGCACCAAGGGAAATATAGGTTGGATATTAGGAAAAAGTTTTTTTCAGAAAGGGTGATAAAGTACTGGAATGGTCTGCCTGGGGAGGTGGTGGAGTCACCATCCCTGGATGTGTTTAAAAAAAGACTGGATGTGGCACTTGGTGCCATGGTCTGGTTGAGGTGTTAGGGCTGGGTTGGACTCAATGGTCTTGAAGGTCCCTTCCAACCCAGAAATTCTGTGTGAAACCATGGAGTGGGAAACCAGTGTGCTGGGCATGAGTACTATTACTGGTGGTATCGGATTACTTTGTGCTGACAAGACCATGGGATCCAAGAGCAAGATTTACTGGGGGTAAAACCAGAGAATCCTGAACAGTGGAGTAGCGCATTGCCAAGAGGTTTGGAGAATGAGAAATCATTCTCAGGGTGGGCAGTAGCAGTGGCAGTGCAGGTGGCTGATTAGTCAAGATACTCCTGCAGGAGTCTGGGTGCAGTGCCCATCTGCCTTGTGGTGCGGAGTTCAGGCCTTCTGCTTGTTACTTGAGAGAGCTGCCATGCAAAGCAATTAAACAGCTTGTTAGCTTTGCAGGAATGCCTCTTACATGTTTGGTTGTGATCATAATGTCGTGCACTGCCTTGAAGCTGCTTCCATGGCATTTAATTCAGCTGGGGAAAGATGTGGGAGGACTTGCTGGGATATCCCTGAAGGATGGAATGAGCCACACTGGGGGGACCCATATGTGGGCCATACTTTGTGTACCCTCTGTACAGGGCTTTAGTTGTTACCCTGTAACAAAGATGTGCGCCCAGACTTTTCTTGTAGACTGCTTGCTTTGGAGAGGTAGTGGGATTTAAATTGTCACAGCCTGCCTCTCCAAGGAAGTAGGATGTCACAGCAAAATAGGAGTGTGACAGTATAGCCAGTGCAGGAGGCAGCACCATGGGACAGGGGCTTTTCCTAGGCAGTTCTGGTCCATCTCTTTTCAGTGTGCTCTCTCCTGGAGAGAGAGCATTCAATCATCCATACCCTTCCAGGGATCCAGTTTTTGTTTTTTTTCTAAAATGTGTCTATGAATTGCATCCTGATGGAGCTCTACAGAATTTTGTAGGCTAGGGGCTGTAATACTGTTTTCCCTGAAGTGAACCAGACTGGAAAGCACATGCTGCCAACATACCTGGAGATTTTATCTTCATGCGATTGCAAGACTTTATCATAAAGGGATTGGAAACCTTGGTTTTGGTATTTCTAAAATGGCTAGGGTATTATTCAATTATTTATTTTGAGCCTGTCTCCCTACTGATTAGATTATTGAAGAGCTGGAATACCTTCAATAATAGGGAGTATTCTGGGTACAGCTGCATATTCTAAATGTGAACTGGCTCCTCCAAGAGCCCACTCAGATATGGATGTGGTCTGTAGCTCACTGACTGTCGAGAGCTAAGTAGTTTTGTCTGTTTGTATATCACTCCTGAGCTGGAATGGACTCTCAGAGCAGAACTTGAAATGCTTTGGATGGTGCTGTAACTGGCAGACTTTATACGTCTACAGGAAAATGAGAGACCACACAAAAGCTGGGTTTGTTACTTTTAGAGGTGATCTGATGCTGGCATGATTTGAAAAATGTACAGCTTGCTCCTGTGTGAATTCAACTGGATGGTTATACACCCCCCTTGGAAGTAAATTTTCCAACATTCTCATGGCATCACATATCCTGTAAAGTAATCTGAGGTTTAGGAGCTGAATTCTGCTAAACAATTTGTATTTTATTCTTTTTATCCAAAAAATTCTGTGAAGTCCCTTCTTGAGGCTTTAATTTTTGCCAATTATGAAGAGTGTGTGACGCACAGGGGAGTTACTTAATGCTATGTTTGTGTGATTACTCGTGACTTGTGAAATTTTAAACTTGCTTTGCCTGTCTACATCAAGTACTTCCCTATTCCTTCTCCCTTCATGGCTGTGTTGCCTTAATAAAGAAAGGAAAGGGCTCTGATTTTATACCTGGCCACTGCTTGTTAAATTAAACAGACTGAAATGCTGCCATGCAGTGAAGTGTCAAAATTACATCAGAGGCCATCTAAGAAGTGTTCAAATGAAAACAGTGATTTGTATTAAGCTTTTCAGTATGATATAAAAAATGCAATAGATACAGAATTTAGATGTGACACAGACCTTGTATAGTCTTGGTAAATAAATTCTAACTTGATCTTCTCATCTTATTCAAAAGTCTCAACAGTTATATGAGTACCACTCATGGTTTCTGAAGTGTTTTGACATACTTAGCCCACAAGTGATAGATTTTTTTCTTTCTTCTTACGGTTCATTACTTTCCAAAATGGAGCTGTGTTTGCTACTAGGATATTTTTTGTCCAAAAATGGTGTGCCTCATTTCTGCCAGGATCAGGTCCTTCACACATGTCCAGATCTTTTGGACTGAAGGTCTGTAATGATGGGTGAGGTACTGCTGTGCTCTCTGTCTTTCCTTTGGATAATTGTGATAGAGCAGGTCGCTGAGTGAGTGTGCTCACTCTGCCTCCATCTTTGATGAGTGACTTCTTGGGACTATTTTCAATGACCCAGGTATTCAGAGGGTGTCTGTTTGTGGCAAAATGGAATGACCAGGGGACACCCACCCTGCTTCAGTTGTGGTCTTGCATAACACTTGTTGCAGAAAAATTCCACATCCTTCATTCCACCCAGAAGCTTTACAGAACATCTGTGCGTGCAATCACCTGCTCTAATTTGCTTCTGCTGTTGCAATTGGTTACAAGGCACAAAGTCACAGTACAGACTCAGTGCAAAACAGAAATAATGGAGCCTTCTGTACTGAATGAAAGAGCTGTGGCTTTGGTCTTTCAGACTGTGCCTCTCTTTAATGTGTTCATGCTGACTTAGATGATACACTGTTGAAAGTGAGATCTATTAAAGCTGGCTGTCATGTCTCTCTGTCTTCCCTTTTCTATGCTTTTTCCAAATCTCATCTTTACTTACAAATATGCAGCTCAGACTGAATTTTCTAGGAAAGCATTCAGTTCTTTTCAAAAATGAGGCTTGAGAAAACACATTATTTTGCCTGTGCAGGCATCTTCCGTCCTTTCCCCAACCCACTTTTCTGTGCCTAGTCTATGGTCTAGGAAGGTGGTGATGGCATGATGGCTAGGAGATTTTGTGTTAATGATAAACCTTCTTTCCATGTTTAAAATCTCTTACAATTTAGTATTTCCTTGGGGGATAGAGGAAAGGTCATGTTTCTGCCCATGCTTGGTGAAGGCTTCTGTTTGACATTCAGTTATTCTGGAGGCTTGGCTCAGTGTTGAGCAGGAAGATGGTTCAAGAAACTGCATTTTGGAAGTACTTAAAAAGTAGCTAGGTCTAAGAAGGTGCAAGAAGCTCTCTGATGCTGTCGTGTAACAGCATTTGTGGCTTCTGTGGAAGGAGAGTCAAATGTCAAGTGAACGAGAAGTGGTGGGAGTCAAGGAGCCTGCTGTTAGCAGGGAGGTAAGAAGGGACTTCTTGTGATACTGGGGAGAGACTGAGAGCCAGTGGGAGAAATGGGGACAGTGAAAAGATGAGGTAACAAAAAACAGCAGCAGAGAACATTCAGGAAGAAGTGGGAACTGGTAACTAATCAGGTAGAAGAACAAACAGAGGAAGAAGAGAGAGAACTTTATCTGCAAGGAAGTGGTGTGCAGCAGGGAAGTAAGAACTGCCCAAATAAAAAATAAGATGAAGGGAAAATGGGAAACTGAGCATGAGTCACAGAGACCAAAGCAGATGAAGATCAAATTGTCTATAATACACTGAGGGTGAAACAGAGTAGTAAGTCAAGACAAGAGCTATGGGAGTACTGACACTGGGTGGTAAAGAAGTCAAAGCTTGAAGTTAAAAATGGTAAGAAATAATTGAAATCTGAGGAGGTGAAGCTGTGTGTGTGGTGTGACAAAACAGAGAGAGAGGTTGCACTCCTGTCATTGTAGTTCTGCCACTTCTCTCCTTTTCATTGTTGCTGTTTATTGGCTCTTCCACAAGCCAGCTCAGCAGCAGAGGCCTGTTGGAGCAGCTAGCAATTTGAATCATCTCAAAAAGAGCAAACTGCTGCAATTGGAGGCAGAGGAGAGTTAATCGGGGGAGTAGTGTGACCTTCCTCATGTGGCAGCAGTGAGTTATTGAATCTCCTGAAAAATGAGAACTGCACAGGTGAAGAGAAGCAGTTTGAAGGAAGAGACCTGCAGCAGAGGAGAGAGAGGCAGGACTGAAGCAGGAACAAATTGGGAAGAAAAAGTCTGAGAGGGAGAAGGTGGGAGAAGAGCAAGCCTGTTAGAAATGTTCCTTCTCAAAATTTCTAGAAGGCCCATGATTTTTTCAGTCTTGCCTTTTATTGCTGTCAGAAGAAAATGGTAAAAGCCAGAGGAAGTGTAAAGATTTATATGGCAGTAGAACATTAACATCCATTAGTAAAAATGGAAGGGTTTTTTTCAGTAGGCTTAAAAGCTCTCTTCTGCTGGTAGGTCTTGATATAATTTGAGCATCATAGTTTCTCCCTTATTTAAAGGTCTAGGAAATTATGCATATAGGAAAGTAATGCTTTCTTGAAGCTATAAAATAAAAAAATAAGAAACATAAGTACAGTCTTAATTTGTTGCATTTGCAAATGCACCCCATTGTCTTAATTTTTAGCCAGTGCCTCTGCTTTAACCAGAATAAGGAATGAACAGTATTAAATAAAGATTTCATTAATATTTTCTCATCATAATTCTGTGTCTTACTGTGCCCTATTCAAATTCTGATCTGAGTAACTGGTAATTTCCATAAGCACTGTGAATGATCTCCTGTAGGGAGATACTGTTGCATATATACTCTAAAATTTCACTCTGATCTGCATACAGAGAGCTGAAGGATGAGAAAAAAAAATTAAAAATTCCAACCCCCCATAAATGGAACAAATCACCCGCCGTAAAACCCACTTAGCTGGACTACTGGGCAGAATAGAACACCATGTCATATTATTTCTGTTGCTACCAATGTGTAAACAAAAACCTAGGCATTGAGTGATACAGCTGAAGAGTGTTGTGGAATGTATCCTTTGTGACCATTTAGATACAAGGGGCCAAATCCAGCCAAGTGGACTCCAGAGGTGTGGTGTTCCATACAGCATATGCATTCTGTGGGATTTCTGAAATTTATCTGTGCTAGGAAGAGTTTTTCCTTACGAGTTCCACTGCTGAGAGTTTATGCATTGTCTTCCTTTAGCAATTTTCGTATAAGCTTTTATTTGGCCATAACTCTCAAGCAAACAACGTACCAGCATATGGGTGCAGATGACCTAATACAGCCTCTTTGGAGGGGAAATTGTTGTATACCAGAAAAGCATAATAATTTTTTTACCTTTTTAATTTGCAGTAGCATAATTAAAATATGGATTTGCTGTAGCTGTATTTATTTTATTTTTCCCCCTTACTGCAACAGGCTAGGCAAGTTCTTATTTGCATCTATAAAATATGCTTGGGAAAGAAGAAAATGATCTTTGCCTTAAGGGCAGTGCTCACAAACACCCTGAACCTCCAGGCAAATCTATCTGATGTCAAAAAAAATTTAAAGTCAGCAAACTAATTTGTATTAAATACTACCAATCAGTATGCAAGCTGCCTATGAATTTTGTAAGAATTATTTCAAGAGTTAAAATATTCAGATACTTAATATATATGTTTTATATGTCATAAAGTAGAAATAGCTAAAATGGCCGATCTCATGTTAATATGACTCAGGAGTTAACAAACAAATTCTGCAAACACTGAGCTTAAGGCCTGATATTATGTTACTGTGTCTTGACAGAAGTTGGAACTCTCCTTGTAGAAGGTATTGCTGTTGATGATTTCAGGGTAGAGCTCCAAACAAGGTGTTCTGAAACCCATTGCTTAAAATTGTGTGTGTTTTCTTTTTGTTTTCTCCTGATGCAGGTGTGATGGACAGGTAGCAGAAGATTTCACTTTGATCTCCGGGTATCAGAATGACCGAGTGCTTCCTGCCTCCCACGAGCAGCCCCAGTGAACACCGGCGGGTAGAGCACAGTGGGGGACTTGCTCGTACTCCCAGCTCTGAAGAAATCAGCCCTACAAAATTCCCTGGCTTGTACCGCACCGGGGAGCCTTCCCCGCCTCACGACAGCTTGCATGAGCCTCCAGATATAGTATCCGATGATGAAAAGGAGCATGGGAAGAAGAAAGGAAAATTTAAGAAAAAAGAAAAAAGAAGTGAGTAGACAACTTCTCTTTTTAATTCAGTGCTTTCAAGTTCTCTTTCCTTTTTTCTCTCTCAAAATTGCTAAGTATTCCCAGTGGGTTCTTTTAAATTTGTTTCAATCTGGAGGGAGTTACTTTGCTACAAACAGACTTTGTGCAGCACCTGTTTCTCTTGCAAAAAACTCCACACCTTAACTTTTTGTTGTTGTTGTTGTGCAGATACAGGTGCCAAGCATGTGCCCAGAATTACTAATAAACACATGTATCCAAAACCTTTTATGATGCATTGGTAAATCCTGGCATGGGGTTCTTCTTCACATTCTAGGTGGAGGTTTTCAAATGTGTTTCCAAACACATCCACTTTTAATCATGGCTGAGGTGCTAGCTGGAATGAAACTGTTTGTCTGATCTGAATTGTACACTTGTGCATTTGGAAGAAGCAGTTCCAACAACTAGCCCTTTCCCCATGTGTCTCTCTTATTCAGTGTTTGCTTTTGTGTGCCATCCCAAGTTTTCACATGCACACAGCAGTCATAAAATCTCTGTCCTTTTTTTTCTCTAGCTTCTCAGTTTAGTCTATCATGCAGTTTCCTCCAGCAGTGCCAAAGTATTGTTGCAGAGGTCAAAAATGTGCAAACCAACACTGAGATCTGAATTTTCCAGAACTCACAGAGCAAAGGTTAGAAGAAAGTAAAGCTTTGACTATAGAATCCTTTGTCAGTGTATCAGTATCTGGAGTGGAAATTTCATTTAAAAAGCTTAACCCTCCTCCAAAACAACAGAACTGTTAGTTCTGACCTTTAGATTTGTGCAGAAAATTTTTGAAACGTGAAATCGCTTTTATTCAAGAAAGTTTTTCTACATATTCTGAAAGAACAAAGCACTTGGAAGTACTAAGCTGATACTAAGCACTTGCAGAAAGACTCTTCCTGTCCAAGTCTCTGAAATCTAAATATCATAGCCCAAGTGCTAATGCATTGTAAGTGACATTTGTTTTAGCAAAATTTCAAAATGTCTGTATCTCTGATGCCAGTGTATCCTGCTACTTCTTACATGTGGAATTTGGAAGATCAGAAACAGTGAGACAGCACACAATATTCTGTTAGAATTAATATGGTAATTTGTAATATGCATGCACATATTTAAATAATCACTCCTTAAGAATCTGCTGTCACTGCATTGCTTTTAATCAAACCATTTTCCTGGAATGCAGGAATTGTTTCTACCACAGTTAAGAAGGGCTATTGCTATTTTAATTAAAAAAACTGTGTGCCTAAAGAATACTGTAACTCAAAAACGCATCCTCAAATTAAAACCAGCAGTTGAAATTCCTGCAGGTTTTAAGAAAAGTGATTCCTTAGTGGTTTCTGTAACAGAAACAATATTAACCTAATACAGATTACTGGATTGGCAATGAAAATTTGGTATTGATTGGAAAGGTCTAAATTCTACCTATCATACTGTCCAGCTTTCTGTTAGAGCTCTGCATTGCACACCTCTAAATCTGGAACTGGTAGATGCCAACATTTTGCGTTGTGTGGATTTCTTTGTATGGAATTCAGGATGTCTCATGGTGATAGTGTAGCTGAAGGCTGTTGTTTAGGAGGAAAAATGCTGCTTCAGCAAATCACACAGGTCTGTGCACATTGGCACTGCAACTGGTTTTTTCCATAAGAGATTGCAACACATTTTATAGCTGATGTAAAGCAATTTCTGTTACTTGAAAGAAACTTTAAAGGTATGAAAAAATCCTCAAAGAACACAAAAATGCAAAACATGGGAAGAACAAAATCATCTCTTGCAGTGCTAATGTAAAAGGCATTCAGCATTTCTTGGCCCTGATACTTGTCTGTCATATAATTGCCAGACAGATAAAAGAGTAAGTTATGTGCCAAGCTTTCGGTATATCTCATACACTCCAAAAAATCAATATTGTACCTCAACAGACAATTTAGACAACCTGTCTAAATTACAAGTGTTCTGTACAGTTGCTTATCATGGTTGATTTTAAGAGTTTTCCTTCTAGATTTGACCTTTGTTATTCCTCCCATCCTTTGGATTCTTCTTTTTATTTCACCTTTTCAATTCTGTTGTATGTCTTCAGATTGTCTCTTTTCATTTTTTCTGGCTACCTGTTATGGTTTTGAACTGTGCACAACCTGCCATGATCATGCAGATTGGGGTATAAACAAATATAATTGAACATGTCAGTGAAAAAAAGACAAGTTAACATTACATTATGACAGAGTGAACTTGCAATATTAATGAATTAATGACAAGGTCATTCTAACACCTGAAACTGTGTCTAAGTTTAATCCTACAAAAATCTTGAGCTATTTTGATAATACTCTAAATGTAAAGTTCAGAAGTGCTTGAAGACCAGCAGGGAAGGGAAGGATAAATATCCCAAAGTTACTCAGTTTGGCTTTTTAGGTAAATAATTTCTACAAGAGTAATGTACTCTTAGCTTTATTATCAGCTATATCAAAAAAGCATTTTTATATGCTAGCAAAATATCCTTTTCCATATTTTTTATATAGATATAGTTATTTAATGATTTGATTTTTCATGTTAGTGTCAGTAACCTAATAATACACAGCAATTATTCTGGGGGGAAAGTGCTAAAAATGTTTTGGAGCTAGTAGAAAATTCAATGGGATATTGTTTTTTATGTGGAATATCAGCTACTGGAAAAATATTTCAGCCACTAATTTTTATTCTCCCCTCTTCTGTGATAGACTGGGTGTTGGTTGGCTGTACAGTGAGTTAGATTAGGGGATTTACTAGGGATTAAAAGGAATTTTGTTTTTACTGGCATAGTTTTAAATCAGATCTGTTCCCTGACTCAAACAGAACTTGTCCTGTGACAGCAGGAGAGCAAAAATGGATCTGTGTTAAGCAGTAATGGATTATCTGAGACAGCAACCACTGTAATTGATTTTTGAAAATGTTTAACCACCTGTCACTAATCACGTGTTGATAAAGCCATAAATTATGCAGTTCCTTGCAGAAGAAAAATGTTATGATAAAATACTTCTGAAGAAGCTCTTCTACCCATTAGAATTTCTGTAGATAAGGAATCTGGATGCAGTAGATCTTACTCTGCTTATTCATTTTACTTCTGAGATTGATGCTGGTGGGCAGGATGGGTTCAATATGCAGCTGGGATTTTTTTGTTTACAGGAATCTTGATTTTCTTTGTACAATTCTCGGGAAAATGGAGAATTGTTGGAATTGTGCTAAACTATCACTTGAAAGGTTAGTAGGATCATTGGTATGAACTCTTTTGAAAATTTCAGGAAATACTTTTGAAGACCAGATCCTTAATGTGTTGGGCAGGGCGTCCTGTATGTTCCTTTGGAATGTAGATGAAGACTGAAACCAAACCACTGCTATTGCAAACAAGACATTATTTTTACTGCCTGGTGTGTGGAGAAGCTCTGAATACAGTTTTCAGATCTACAGACTAAGAAGTTATTAGAATTTTCTATGTCTAATAAAGATTAGAGACTCTTCATATGAGGGTTTATGTCTGGGATGAATAGGGTGCGTTGATACATCCTGTTCTGCTAACAAATCACTGTGTATCTCTGTGTACTGCTGTGTGTTTATCTAGCAAAGCACTATTTGCAGGTAGTTTAAAACTCTGCCTTTCAATGCCAGTGATTATTTTAAATCGAAATAAAGCAAGACAGATTTCTTACTTCAGCTTCATTTGCTCTGCTGGCATGGTGCTGTGGAGTAATCTGAATGCAGAATTTGTTTGGGAGTGCTGTGCTGACATCTGTGAGTCAAGCAAATATTAAAGACAATTTGATCTAATTGAAAGTTGAATAGTGAGTGTTGGTGGTGTCTGTTAGGTGGAAGTTTCTGTTGTTAATAAAAATGCATCTTGTGTAAGGAGAGGAAGTAAAAGCCATCTACCCAAGCTTGTTGTGCATTTGTGTGTCTTAGTTTTACTTAGAAATGCTGTTCAATCTGATGACAATCCCTCTGACAAACTGACATTAGGTAACTAATGCTTGCATTGCATCTCAGTCATATTTGACCTACTAATTCTTTCATATGTAAAAGCCATCTATGTTTTCTTTCAGTGAATTAATTACAGATGCTGCAGATTTCCCTGGGGAGCCAAATCAGCTGTAGAGTTATAAATTGCTTAAAAACCCATCAAAGACCTGATGGACAAAATGTCTCTTGCAGTAGGTTTGATAAGTGGCAGTTCTTAATAATGCCACCCTTGGAGTTAACAATAAATACTACAGTGTGAGTTTAGTGCTTTGTTGTGAGAACACAGGAGAAGCATTCCCACATATGCAGACTGATAGAGACAGTGAACTTGCTGCATGACAAAGATTATGAGCCTGTAAACTAGATTTTTCCAGAGTAGCGCTGGAATTTATTATTATTATTATTTTTAAGGGTTTTTCATAATTCTCAGTAAGATAAGAGCTATACTTGAAGCATTACATTTCAAATAACTGCAATGAAGGCATGCTTATGGAAGGAAGGTCTAACAAAAGGAACTGGCAGATTATGCTGTGTCATTATGCTGGTGAAATTGGAGTATTTGTTACATTAGTATTGTTCTCATATAGATGGAGGAAAATGTCAGTGACATAGAGTGATGGGAAAATGGGGACTATTAGTCTGGAAGTCTTGAGGAAACACTAAACAGAAATACCAGTTAACTATACCCTAGGTAATACTCTTTCCATATTAAAAACTAACTGATTTGTCAAGAACTTTTGGTAATTTCTCTTATGTATAAATTGTTTATATTTCAATATATTGTGTCACTGGTGAAAGGGATACAACAATTTTACAACCTAAAGTATAGTAAAGAAAATAGGGCTGTTCTTGAGAGACATACAAACTCTGTCTCAGTATGGGTGGGATATTCTGTGTGAGTCTGTATTAGTATATGTTTCTAAACTTTGTTGACTTATGTTTCTGGGACAAATTTTAAAAGATTGGGTTTGTATTTAACTTGGTCCTTCATGTCTTCTCATGAATTCAAGAAATAGCAGTTTCAGTAATGTTCTCCTGCTGGTGAGATTACCACAGATCTAGGAAGGTACTGGGGCTTGTGTTGCAGTGAGGAGTGTTGGGACGTGTGAGGAGCGCTCTGTTGGTGGCACCGACCTCCCAGCTTGGTCCCAGTGCTGACACTTCCTGATGTGCATGTGGGAACCCCATGCTGTGTGACTGGGAGCTGTCACAGCTACCCAGGAGGAACGACTGAGGGCAGATTGTTCTGGGCTCTGTCTGGGGAACATCTGGCTTTCTGTTTGGAAATTACATCTCTGAAGTTCATCTTGAGCCTTGGTGCCAGCCCCATCTCATTCTCATAAAACACAGTGAAGGTGTGTGTCCTGTTGCTGGAGAATCTGCAGTTTCTTCTGTACCAGAGTGAGATTTGAATCCTTACCCATTTCTGGTTTAGTTTACAAAAACCAGTAAATGACATAGCCAGTAAGCATGGAGGAGAAGACCTAGCTGCTGGTTTTCCTTCAGTTGATGTTTGCATTTTTATGTTAAACTCCACTTGGATAGGAACAGTTCTACAGTCTTTTTCAGTCTTCTAGGAAAGTGTTTGATAGTCCTAGGGAGGAGTATCAGCTGCAAAGACTGAGCTGATCCAACAACTGTAATTATTTTATAGTAGTTCCATGCTTTAATACATTTCTTGTATTTTGTACATTTCTTTGACTATTACAAGCTATCTTCTACAGAGCAGTCAAGGAGGCTTCAAAATAGAGATGGTTCTTTCATATGCTGGAATAATGCTGAGAAACTCTGCAGTCTGGTATAGTTCAGAATTGGAAGGATGAAAGACTGAATGCCCCCTGGTTCTTCTGCAGATATTCCACTTGGAAAAAATTATAGCCTATAGTCTTGTGCATGATGTGTTCACATATTATCTAAGGGGGTAATTTTCCTCTACCCAGAACTATTCAGGCAGCAAGAGCACTTGGCTGGCAGTGCTGCCTCACAAGAGCAGAGGCTCTGCCTGTAGGTGGTGGAAGAGCCTCAAAGGGTCTCTATAATGGGGGCTTGCTGCCCACTGCCTTGGGGGACCTGGCTGCTGCAGATGGAGTGTCAAATGTCACCTTTGTTGTCCAGGTTTCAGGCTTACTTTTCTAATATGGGGTAATCTGTATGTAAAATTAGAATTGGTGGACTTGGAAGTTGTGTTGGATTGCATGTTGCTGGGTTTGTTTGTGGGTTGGTTTTTTTTGTTGGTATGTTTGCTGGGTTTGTTTTTTTTTTTTGCAATCCACCTTTAAAGACTTTAGTGTTCTTGCCTGAAGGTGAGGCAGGGCCGGCTGCAGAGGCGTAGTGACTTAAAAGCACCTGGTGCATGTTTTAGACGGCACTTGGACTTTTGGTGCTGAAATGGTGTGCTCAGCCCAGGGACGTGTTTGAATCTCTCCCTTGTGCTTTTTAAGGCAAATCTGCACGTCCATGGGCAGGTATTGTTCCAGTGTTACTGGAATTACTGTGTTATTCATCTAGGGAAAAGTAAGTGCTAGTGCTTTTTTGGTTTTGGTTTGGGGTGAGTTTTTGTATTTTATTTGAGGCTGAAACTTTATTAACTTATAATATCCTGGAAAAGGATTGGGGATTTAAGTGGCTGGAGTTTCTTTTGTTGTTAATTGAAATTTGTTAGACTTCTGTGTATGCCGTAGATGGTCCTTAACAGCAACTCTTATACTGTTGATTACAGGAACATAGAGAAGTTGCCAGACAGTTGTTTTTATTTTGCATTTCCTTGACTATTAGATGGGAATCTAGCCCATAAGATGGACATTGCCATTATGAGTAAGTACATAAAGTATTCATTGTTTAGATCCTTCAGGAGCTCTGTGGCTTATCTTTGATGTAATTATACAACTTGATTTAATCCTCGTCCACTCAAGTGTGTAGCAACTAAAGAAAACCTTCTGAGGAGTTAGACGGGCTTTTTTAATTCATGTTGCTTCTTCCCTCTCCTCCTTACGTGCAACTTCTTGTTGTTGCTGTCTGGAAAGTAAACAGACTCACAGCTGTCCCTTCCCTTCTCCTGCTTTGCCCAACAGCGGAAGGTTACGCTGCGTTTCAAGAGGACAGTTCCGGCGATGAAGCTGAAAGCCCTTCCAAGCTGAAGCGGTCCAAGGGAATACATGTCTTCAAGAAACCCAGCTTTTCCAAAAAGAAGGAGAAGGATTTTAAAATAAAAGAGAAGCCCAAAGATGAAAAACACAAGGAAGAAAAACATAAGGAAGACAAACACAAAGAGAAAAAGTCAAAAGACTTAACTGCAGCAGATGTTGTAAAACAGTGGAAAGAGAAGAAGAAAAAGAAAAAGCCAATTCAAGAGACAGAGATACCTCAAGTGGATGTTCCAAGTCACAGACCCGTGTTTGGCATTCCTTTGGCTGATGCAGTAGATAGGACCATGATGTATGATGGCATCCGCCTGCCAGCAGTTTTCCGTGAATGTATAGATTACGTAGAGAAGTATGGCATGAAATGTGAAGGCATCTACAGAGTTTCAGGTACTCTGGGCACACTGACATGCAGGTTCCTAAGGTCTTTACTTGCAAGTTTCTTATTATTTTATCACTTCCAATATCTAGATACACTGGTTTTAGCTCCATTAATTATCCAAAAAGTAATCTAGTAGTCAAAGTTAAGCAAACTTGTAGGTCTGAAGTACCAGAAACAATTGGTAATGTGGTGGTACTGCTTAATGGCAGTAGAAACACACCTGTTTTGGCCTTTTGTCACAGGATGGTAGCAATGAATAAAATGTGTTAGTATGGCAAACTTGCATTCTTTTTCTTCTGCTTTAGAAATACAATGGTAGCTGGTTGCAAAAGCAAAGATGAGCTATAATCATTTTATTGCTTATGCTTCCCACTATGTTGCTTTTTCCAGTTACTCCCATTGTATTTTTTTTTCTTGAGAACTTATTTTCTTTCAGCAAATTTGCTAATGAGCAGAAAATGCATGTTTCCCTGTTTAAGCTTAGCAACGGCAGCTAATTAACTGTGGTAGTTGTGTAACAGCAGCTTACATAAGTGAAACCTCAGTTTTAGTCATGTTAGACAAAACAGTCCCTTTATTTGTGAGCTGCACCAGAAATGCAGCTCCTGTGAGTACTTCTGTGGGTACATTGGAGAGGACAAGAACAAGCAAGGAAAGGAATTTCAGGAAGAGCATTTTGAATCACGTTACCCAGCTGCTGTAAACCAGTAATGAATGGTTCTAAAAACCAGTAAAATGGTTCTAAAGGCTTCATTAGCTCTCTCATGCTGTCCATCTGCATGGTGTTTGGTAGGCACAGCAGACATACTGCAGCACCTTAAGCAGTTGCTAGTCCTGCCTAGTGAAACATTTTGGTTGCTTGGTTTTTTACGCACCATGTGTTGGGAGTTTTCACAGGTGTGTTTTCCTTAATTTCTGCTGTGTCCTTTGTAGGTGTTCTCCAGTGCAACAGCTCCCTCTTGTGCATGTAGGATTGTTTAAATTGAGAGCTCAGAGAGCATTGCCGTGCCTTAGCAGCCTGCAGCTGTTGTGATGGCTCATTTTGGCCATGAAACTGAGCATGTTTTCCTGGCATTTTCCAGGGGCTGAGTGTGCCCAGTTGTGCTCACTGAGTATGAGCCAAGCCAGGGCTGTGCACCAAGTTGGTGTAACCCGAGTGAGTGTTTGAGCTGCAAGAATGAAATTTCCCCAAGCTTAGGAAGATTGGAATGCCGCTGAGTTTATAAAAACACCTTGGAGAAAATCTTGGCTGGGTTGAATAATTATGTGAACACACTTCTATTCATGTGGTGCCTCAAATCAACAATCCTGTGTGAGATTCCTTCGCTGAGGAGGGCCAGCTGGAAATCTGGAAACTAAAAAGTGTGGGGTCTGTTTTGACAAAGGAAAGCTGTTATAGGTAGAGCTTGTTGCACAGCCTCTGAACTAAAAACATATTTGCTGCCAGGCTTAGGGATGGATAATTGAACAGCCAGAAAGAACCTTAATGCAAATACACAATCGAACTTGAGTTCCCCAACCTTTCCTCACCCTATTTTATGTTCCTTGATGAAAGGGAATGCTGGCACCAGTTCTGATTCAGAGCTCTGTAAGTGCTTTGGTTTTGCTTCATAGGAGGAGTCAGTGCTTTTAGAACCAGCAATCATGTAATTTTGAGTCAAGATTTTCACTTTGTTACATGTGGATAACTTTTAAAAGGTGTTTCTCAATTATCTTAAATTGTAAGGAAAGGTGAAATAAATGCATCTCAAAAAAAAAAAAGTTTAAATATAACTATTAGACATTTACAGTCAAAATTTCTCTTAATTCTTGATCTGACTATTTTAAGGAATAAAATCAAAAGTTGACGAGCTGAAGGCAGCCTATGATCGCGAAGAATCTCCAAACCTGGAAGAATATGAGCCCAATACAGTCGCCAGCTTGCTCAAACAGTACCTACGGGAGCTGCCCGAAAATCTGCTTACCAAAGAGCTCATGCCCCGCTTTGAAGACGCTTGTGGAAAGAGCACAGAAGCTGAGAAAGTTCAGGAGTGCCAGAGGCTGCTGAAAGAGCTGCCAGAGTGTAACCATCTCCTGATTTCTTGGCTGATTGTGCATATGGACCATGTTATTGCAAAGGAACTGGAAACAAAAATGAACATCCAGAATATTTCTATAGTGCTCAGCCCTACTGTCCAGGTACGTGCACCACAGAGCAAGGCTTAGAGCACAACTGCAGCCCAAGAAAGACTTCTTTGTGAGAGTTCTTTTGCAGGTGGGAATTGGTTATTTTCTGATACAGTTTAGCTAAACTACAGCTCCTCTTTATGGCTCAGGAACCTGAAATGCTGGGAAAGGGGGAACAAAAGTCTTTCTGCATGTGGGCTTGCATGCTGTGGGTCTGATATTTGGGTTATTGTCAGAGTGTTACAAAGACTGCTGTCTTTCAATTCTGTCATGAGGAGAAGTCATTTAATGTTGAATTTGTTCAATAATTCATGCAGATACACAATTTCGATGGGGTTTTGATTCAGTGATACTTTAGTGAAGATATTGTTGCTTAATTTTAATATCAAGCTAATGGAACCTGTCCTGCACATAGATCTTCCTGGTGCAGTAGTGACTTAGGTAAAATGGCTTTGTTGTCTGCAGCCAAATGGCTGGGGAATAACAACTGACTTGGTTTTCCAGTAAGATTTTGTGGTTTCTGGATTGCTTGATTCCTTAATAGACATCTTGGAAATATTTAATTAAATACAGCTCAGAATTAGTTCTGTGCATGGTGAAAACCTCTCATTATTGGGTGTGGATGTTCTAGAGCTAACCCCACAAGTTAGGAAAGCCTGACTTTATAATTAAGAGTCCAGGTGGAAGCCCAGTAGCCAAAGGGCCAGGTGTTACTCCTGGCTATTTTGCTGTGCCAGACACCTCTCTAGCTAGGAAAAGAAGTAACAATTAGGGTAAAACAATGCAGGCCCAATCATGTTTTTTTGGTAACTAGATCTTAGCAATTGAAGTGCAGGTAGTGACAGAACTCTAGTATTTGTTTCAGGATAATTTTAAAATTTTAATGGAAGATAAAGCATCAAAATAAATATGCTTACTTCTGTCTCAGGTTAAAACAAGGAATATAGTGAAAGATGCTTTCATACTGCTTTTTTTTACTATATTAAGTCATCTGAGAGAGAAGCTGTAGAGAATACTTAAAAGTTGGAGGAAGAGAGACAAGTTGTAACCAGCCACCAGGTATAACACAGTAGGATTGATGTTCCCTCTTATAACTGCCTTTACCTGAGTACAAAGAGATTTAATGCATTTCTGTATCTATCAGTGATGGAAATAATTTTGGTGGGTTAAGAGATGTGAAGATGCTGAGTTTAGTATGAAAATGCCTCAGATGCACAGGTAAGAGAAACAGTGAAGTGATCCCTTGAGGCCAGCACTGCATTGTTGAAAGTAAAGATAATTTTCAATCCAGATTTTAATCTCTAAAGACAAAGTGACATGACTGTGGCTCACAGAAAGGTTTACCTAAAGGCTGCTGTTTCTGAAGACACTGTGCTTTGCAGATAAAGATGTGAATAAATCATCTTAACCAACATCCTATCTGTCCGTCCTTTGCAGATCAGCAACCGTGTCCTGTATGTGTTTTTTACACATGTCCAAGAGTTCTTTGGAAATGTGACCCTTAAACAGGTGACAAAACCCCTGCGCTGGTCAAATATGGCAACAATGCCAGCACTTCCAGAAACACAGGAGAGCATCAAAGAAGAAATCAGGCGACAGGTTGGCAATTACTTGTGTTTTTCTGTTTATCTTGCCCTGGCTTTTATACATTCACTAGAAAGTTCTCCCAAGTTTGTAACATACGCTTTAATTCTATCACAATTATCCTATTGGTGGAGACCACTGGGAAGAGCTTGATGATTTCCTTTCCTTATTTATGTGTGGAAAGTTGTTACGGTCTTGTGATGCTCATGGCTGTGGAGTGCTTTGCTGTGTAGGTCAATACTTTTGTTGTGGGAGGAGGGTCAGGAGAGCCCAGAAGGGAGGGTGGTTTCTTTAGTACTGCTCTGCAGCTGGCTCTGGACCCGTGCTGGGTGTATGTTCACACTTGTCATGGATATGTCAAGGTACTGGAAAACCAGAATTCCCAGCCCATTGCTACAAAGCCAGAAAGATCTTCCTTTTCAATCTGCCATGGTACAATATATTTAAAGACAATTTCTTTGACAATCTTTCTAGGAGTTCCTTCTGAACTGTTTACACAGAGACTTGCAGGCAGGGATAAAAGACTTGTCCAAAGAAGAGAGACTCTGGGAGGTGCAGAGAATCTTAACAGCTCTTAAGAGGAAACTAAGAGAAGCTAAGAGGCAGGTGGGTAACTTTCCTGTTACTAAATAAAGCTAAATCATGAATCCTAATTCGTAACAGTGCAGAGGCATCCAATTAGATCAAAACACCTTTCAATTTTTCCTGCAGATTTTCTCATTTTAACTTTACATGCCTGACAAGCAATTGTGTTTTCTGCTTAGCTGGTTCTCCTTAGGGACAGGGAGATCTTCACAGCTGTTCACAAAAAATATGTCTGTGATGAAAACCCTAGTGTTTGCTAGGGCACATGCTCATTACATGCTTAAAACATTGAGTCCTAGAGTACCAAGAGGAATTACTGGAAGACTTGAGATTAACAAATCTGAGAAGTGTATTTTAAACTATTTTATGTCCCACAGATGGGACAGACCATGCTCAAAATTTGGAAGACAACTCTGATGGTGGTTCTAAATTTGGAAAATAATGCATTCAAGAAAATCTTTTTTAGAGTGAAGACAGTGACCAGGGAAGCTGTCCTTTTAAATGTGTTCTTTCTCTGGCAGGAGTGTGAAACAAAGATTGCACAAGAAATTGCTAGCCTTTCAAAGGAGGATGTCTCCAAAGAAGAAATGAATGAAAATGAAGAAGTTATAAATATTCTGCTTGCACAGGTAGCTGGGAGGCACTTACTTGTTTGTCTGATGGTATTTTATATTTCAGATCTATTAAATACTCCTTTGTCCCTTCTGATGCAGAGGGGACATTGCAGGCTCAGAGGGGTCTCTGTGTCCATTAAAACCACAAGGCTTTGTTTTAATGGTCAGTGAAGCAGGGAAGGAATGCTGACTGCAGGAGTGAGCCCAGAGCTGAGGAGGTTCTTGTTAACAGCAGAAAGGAGACACTGTGAAAGAAAAAAAAGTGGCCTTTGTTGTTCATGTACATAGAAAGCACCACTTCCCAATGTAGCCAGGTTCAGTACTGTTAACTGCTTTGCTGCTGATCAAAGGAAATAAGGCAGCTATTTTGGCTTTTTTGCCTTCCCTTGCTTCCCCCAGTAGCTTTGAAAATGAATATATAGAGGAAAGTACAGAGGTGAGAAGATCAAAGACGTATAATTCAGTTTTTCTAGTTATTTTACTGGTTGGCCAGAACTTTCCCCTGTGATTTAAGGAAAGGCAGCCAAACATGCCAGGATTCGGTGTGTCATCTCCACAACTATTCAGTATGGTGATTATCTTGAGGATTTATAACAGACTTTGTTGGGTTTGAACTTTTTATTTGCTTTGAGGTCTTGATGGATCTAAGTTCAAAGCAGACATGCTAACCACTGCCACTGAAAATTTCAGAGAACAGCATCATCTCATGCTTATTGTATGTTTCTGTAGGAAATAAAGTCAAGGCTTTAAGTGAAAGTGAACTAACTGATCATTGCAGGAGAACGAGATTTTAACAGAACAAGAGGAGCTGCTGGCCATGGAGCAGTTTCTGCGGAGACAGATCGCCTCCGAGAAGGAAGAGATAGATCGGCTCCGAGCAGAAATAGCTGAAATACAGAGGTAAGGGGACAGCTCACAGCAGAGCCCGGCCAGAACAGCACACTGTGATTAAAAGTACAGAAATGCTTTGCTGAAAGAATACTCTAAACCACACTTAAAAGCTCATCCAGTTGTAGTAATGTACCCTCACCCTAGCAGGCGTTCCCATATTAGGAAAGGGTTTGAGTTACACCTCTGATCTTATAAGGCAAAGAACCAGAAACCTGGATGCCCCTCTCACCATAATTGGCTCAGTTCCAAAGGTACCCCTTGGACAGTTGGAGCTGTTCCTCAAGAACTGTAGCTATTTCTATTGGGCAGCATTTCAAAACCCCCTCCTTGATCATTACATACTTAAGGGAGAGCACGGAGATTTTCGGGGCATTTTCGGGGTGTGATAGCAGGTGTAAGGATCCTCCCTGCACCTTGCACGGCTTTTTACCCTTTTGTTTTGTATAGTTTGTTATTTTTGTCTTTATTAAAACCTTCTGCTTTTCAAACACCTCCGACCATGCCATCTTGCCATTTTTTATAAGCCATTTCTGAGCTGCAGGCATCCCTCAGTGGTGACGCACCTTTGTGGAGCTAATAACATTCTGGCCCCATGCAGATTCTGTCACCCTGTGAACATCACAGTTGAAAGGCACTTGTTTTTATCAAGTCTTGACAAATTTGAATCTTGCAGAATATTTTCTATTGTTTAACAATGGTGTTATGATCTAAAGGGAACTTGACCCTGTGCACTAAAAAAATCCCCCTAGGAAATCACTGCTTTATGAAATTAAGCTTTGAAAAGACAGTCTGATTTTGCTCTTCAAACCACTGGCAGATGATTGAGAGGATGCCAGTTAAGTCTCTTGTGTTGCCACAGTTCTGGCAGACTTGGGGAAATGTTTAAAGCAGAATTTGCCCTTGGTCTTTCAGTCGCCAGCAGCACGGCCGCAGTGAAACCGAGGAATACTCTTCTGAGAGTGAAAGTGAGAGTGAAGATGAGGAGGAGCTGCAGGTCATCCTGGAGGATTTGCAGAGACAGAACGAGGAACTGGAGGTAGGATTTGGTTCTTAGCATTCATTGGTTGTCACCCGTGGTGGTGATGTGATTGCACAGGTGCAGACTGGCTGTGTGCAGCAGTTTTGCCCAGGCTTGTGACCCGCACACAGCTTTTACATCACTGCTGTGTGCGAGTCCCTGTCGCTGTCGGGGCCAGCAGTGCTAAACACCCCTGAGCTACAGCACTGCTGTGCCAGAGGGAGCCCTGACGTTTGCTTCCCTTCCTTAAAAGATCAAGAACAATCACCTGAACCAAGCGATTCACGAGGAGCGTGAGGCCATCATCGAGCTGCGGGTGCAGCTCCGCCTCCTGCAGCGCGCTAAGTCCGAGCAGCAGGGGCAGGAGGAGGAGGAGCCGGAAAAGCGCGGGGGCGTTCCTCAGCAGCAGAGAGACACTGTCCTGGAGACAAAAGCAGCCAAAGAGCAGCCAAAAGCAAGCAAGGAGCAGCAAGTCAAGCCATCGCCAAGTAAAGACAGGAAAGAAACTCCAATTTGATCCAGCTCCTTGGCTATGCATAAAATCAACCGAACTGTGCAAATTACTGTAATTTGAGTCAAACTGCACAAATTATTGGTGGCTGTGTACATTCTGTAAAGAAACTTTTCTTTTAAGCCCTGGAGACTTTTGTCTCTAATACTTGTGGCTTCTACTCATCAGACTCAGGTGAGTTTGGAGAGGCCAGAAGAGTTTTCCAGTTAGTATCAGATTATTTCAAGACTGGTTTCCTTCAGGTGATTTAAAATAATTCAGTAACAGTTTTATTTCAAACCAAAATCATTATTTACATTCACTGGAGCAGAATTGGAAGAACTCATTTTCAGTAAACAAACAAAACCCACCCACACTTACTAATGATTTGCCTTGTGGATCTGTTCATCTTCATTCACCATTATTTCTGCTTATTAACCTAGTCACTTCTTGCTTGTGCCTTTGATACCTTTCTGATGCAGATTATATACAAGGGAGCTTTAAATTTATTCTGGGTTGGCTGAAACAGTGGGAGACTGCGGGGTATCGTGTTTACCTAACATGCCCTTAAGCTTCATTTCTGTTCTGAGATGTACTGATTAAGTGTAAAAACTGGAGAGATGTTATTTATGTCCCCATATGATGGAAATGTCCATGTCCTTTAGCAGTAGGTAACCCACTGACTCACCATTAACCACCCTCATCACACCTGTTTGAGACAGGCCCTGTTCACACTGCTGCCATGTAGCCGAGAGCTTTCTCTTCATCCATTTGAAATGTTTCCATCTCTTGGAAAAAGCCACTGCTTGTAGGCAGGGATGGGAGAGGTTGTGTCTTTAGGAGGTGTCTGCCTGACCAAGCAATACAGCATTTCCCCTGCACCAATGCCAGTCTCCTGGGATTCCAAACGAGCCCGAAGAGCGACGCCAACGGGAGGCACCGGGGCTTCAGCAATAGCCTCTCTCTGTTGGTGTGGAACAAACCAACCACTGCTACCTGGGACTTGGTTTTGGTTTGGCTGTTTTTAATGCTTCTACCCTTCAAAATCCACCACCCACGCTGGCATTTAAGGGCCCTTTAATGTTTTGGATATGCTCATTGGACTCAGCCCTCAATCCATATATAGACAGAAACTCCACAGAGTGCATATAGGCTATCTTATTTTTTAATCTGGATATTTATTTTCAGCACCTGTTGGATGTGGTTGTATTCTTTATCTATTGCACTGTTGTGAATCATTGGCCATGATTTGATTTTTGTACAAATAATGCTTTGATATGTTATAGAAAAAAAAACAGCATAGTATTTTTTTAAAATTTGGAAAAAAGTTTATAAAACACAGAAAATGTGATCAGATTACAAATGTAAACTAAAGCATTCTCCCTTGCCTTCGTTACATACATTTTATATTTGCTGGCAATATTTAAACTTTTTGTTTGTTTGTTTAATTCACACTAATTCCTATTGAATTGTCATGAATTTTTCTAATGTTCTTCAGACAAATCTCTTAATATTGGTTAACTTTTATTTTGTTAGGATTGTATTTATCAAGCAAATAAATTCAACAGCCATTTGAAAGTAGTTTCTTCTTCATCTGCTTCATAATGCAGACCACAGTTACTCCTCTTGGGTGCGTGCCTGCAGCTGAGAAGTTTCTATGAACAATTACTCAAAGTAAGGTCTGAAATAGGTGGAGCTGCTGCCCCTGCAGCAGTGCAGCTCCTGTAAGCAGAAACTTGGTGTCAAAGCACCTGAGGGATGTTTCTTTGAATTGTTCTGTGCCTCAGCACAGGTGGGGCTGGGGCTGGGCACCTGCTCTTCCTCCACAGAGGAGCCTGACTACCCCAAGCACAGAAGCAGCTTCCTCACCCCAATGCCTGCAGTGAAAAAGCCACAGAGCAGCAGCCATCTGAGAGCCTGCATGTGGCAGTTGTGAATCATTTGCCAAAAAAAGCCAAAGCTAATTTCAAATGAAGTGGAAAGTAATTTCAGCACAATAATCTGAGTGTGCTGTTTAGATCATATTATAAATTTCTCAATCCCAAGGGCTATAGAACAAAATCTGAGCAACCTGGCCACCCACACAAGGCACAGGTTATCTAAATCAAAGTATCATTGGAGCTGACTTAAGCCTCTTTCCAACACCTTAGAGCCTGTATGTGCCAAGAGCAGCAGCAGCAGAATCTCTGTCAAACCCTTTGGACAAAATACCAGACTGATTTAGATTTACTGAAAAGAGGGAAGAACTGGCTCACACGTTAATTCTCCTGTTCTGGAGTTAACATTTGTGAGAGCGACTGGCCCGTTGGCTTCCTTCTTGAAAATCTGAGCACTTCCACTAGAGGTGGCACAGGTGATGGGACAGGTGACAATGACACACCTTGCTTGTTCTGACAGCCCTTTCCAACACAGGCCCGGAACAGACTGGGTCACATCAGACAGAAGCCCAAGGGATCGAGAAGCACCCTAAGAACAAATCATTGGGATTCCTGCGCCAGTGTGAGCCAGGACACAAAGGGGGGTTTGCCCACAGAAGGTTTCTGAAATCATGGCAGCTTTTATACCCATTGAAATACTGCAGCTGTGCTTGGAACAGCCTCGGACATCTGGCACACCAAGCAGGATTTTTCCCTCCCAGTAACTCTTTTTACCCTGAAAAACAGGAGCCTGAAGTGAACTGGTGTGGTCTGAACAGCTGAAAAGGACTGGGGTTGTTTTATTTACTGAAAGATAAGAAAAACAGTGAGCAGTGTTGCTCTCACATCACATCCCCACCACAAGTCTACAAACAAGCTTGTGTTGCCTTACAGGTTTCCTGGGCTCTGTGGTACCCCCACAGAGGTTTCCAACACCATCTCAGCTTCACTCTGACTGAAGCAGCAGCCCCTGTGCCGGTGTGATTGTAAGAGGTTTCCCTCTTGGTGCTTGGAAAGCCCTGAGGTGTAACACAGGGAACCATAAACGGGCCTCCAGAAATTCACTGGCCTTTGCCATGGACATACAGGACTCCTGTACAGAAAGTTTCTACCTCAATTCACCATTCCTACACTAGCACTGGGGGGGATTCTTTTTTATCTCCCTGTCCTCTCAGATTAATGAGTTAAGTAGTAATTTTTAAAATCTGTGTACTGAAGCCAAGAATTTGACACCTGAACATGAAAAGCTAATTTCTTTCAATTAAAAAAAATCAGATAACAATTAAAGCCTCACCCTGAACCTCTCCCAAAAAGGTCTGACCAAGCTTCATCTGTCAAGATTTTCATTTCTCAGCAAGCAGCTCTTACTCCCAGTGCTTCATCTGCACAGGAAAACTGCCTCATCCAGACCAAACGTGGCTTACATCCAACAGCACAAGTTCCCCACTGTGTTCTTTAACACACGCTCCAACAGTAGAAGCCACAGCAGCGTGCCCTGTGCCAGAGCATGGCTGTCTGTCCTTCCTGTCCCTGGAACCAAGTCCTGGGCTGCTGTCCCACCCTCTCCCAGAGGCAGAGATCCACAGAACCTGTCAGGACAGGCCCCTCCTGGGGCACCCTGCCTCAGCGTTGGCACTGTCACTGCTGACACAAAGGACTTGCTGCCACGTTTCCTCTGGGGTTCCTTGTGTTGCTGCCTGAACAGCATGAGCTAGAACGTCTGCCAAAGGATTACACTGCACAAACATATGATTTGAAAGCAGACAACCCCACTCCCACACCCTGGAAGAATTCCCCATTTGAACCACAAGAGTTCTCAGTACGGTCACGAGGGAGACCACTGGAGGCAGACCAGCCCTGCAAACGGGGCTACTCAGCATGGACCTTCCCCTTCCCAAATCCCCCTTCTCTCTGAACTCCCTAGTCCAGGAGAGGAACCACAGCTGGTCCTAAGGCTCCCCCTTTGGAGAGGGAAGGCAGCCTTGAGCACAGCTGTAGCCTTGTTCATCTACAGCTCAGCAGATCACCGTGGAAGGCTGCAATCCCAGCATTTTGATTTGCCTGATGGGAATACTGCAGCCCAGATTTTAGCACCAATGAACACCACTTGCTGACACACAGGAGATGTGCCTGGGAGTCCTGATGAGCTCCTGCTGCTGCACACTCCCACTGCTGAGAGCCACTGCCTGGTGTTATCCCAGTGCAGGGCCTTAGGAAGATGGGGGTAGGACATTTCTGCAGGCAGCACTGCCTGTAGGAAACAGTGTCAGGAACAAAGATCCAGAAGGTGATTGGAAAAAACTAAAAAAAAAAAACCAAAAAAACCACAACCCCAAAAAAACCAAAACAACCCCACAACCCTCAGTCAAGAGACCAAAAGAAGAAACCATGAGACCAATGACCAGTCCAAGAGAAATGGCCTGGCCCCCATTGGTGCCTTTATCAGTACCTTACTCAAATTGAATTTATTTGGGTTTTTCTTACACTGCAAACCCAGACTGACTGAAAAATAATTGAAACTCCTTTTGATGTTCAAACAGTGCATCTCTCCTCCTCAGCCTTGCTAAAAAACATGCAGAGAAGTGTGCTCAGTACCTTCACCTGTCACAGTCACGATCCCAAAGCACCTGCAGGTAATCCCTTTAAAGCATTTCCAACACGGAGACATTACTACACGTCTGCAGAAATGGGTCACTGAATTTCAAGCAGACAGTGATCAGAGAGCTGTAAGATGTTTAAACATTTGGTTATTTATCTCTGCTAAGTGAAGGGTATTTTAATCAGCTAGATGTAGTCCAACCTCAACAGCAACTAAACCCTAAAATAATCCCATTAACTTGGGCTCTTTATTTATTTTTCTCATCTAAATAGAATGTTAATTAAAACTAACAGGCAGAGTCTGAAGGCACTCGGGTTGGGGGAGAGCACACACACTTTGAGGCTTTGTGACACACTTTCATATTTTAAGGCAGTCTATCAGTAAGGCGTAACTCTGCACATAAAGAAATGATAAATCACTTCAAATATCCTTTCCCTGCTGGCACAGACAGGGAGACAAGCCTTTCCCATCACTATCAGGGAGGTCAGAGTAAGTGGAATACAGAACCAGCTTTTGTCCACCTGCCTGCCTTGGACTCCTCTTCCCATCCTTCACAACAGAGGGGTCCCTGGGCTGAAAGCAGACCAGGAAACGTGAGCTGCACACCAGAATAGCAGAATAGCAGGAGGGAACTCCATGGGAGTGCCTGAGCCATGGGGCAGACTTTGCCCTCCTGCCCCTCCACTACCAATTCCCACCAGGCACCGCTGCAGCCTGACCCCTGGCAGTGCCGGGACAAGGGGCCGAGCGCTAACAAGGCTGTAACAAACACCCTGCTGTTCTGCTGTCCTAATGAACCCACAGGGCCAGGAACTTGTGCAGCAGCCATCTGGGACATTCAGAGCAGGAAAAACACACTTTCCAAGCCTTCCTCATGTCTTGGTTATAAACAAATCCTCTCTCTGCAGAGTTCCAGACACTTGCCAGTTTTATTGGCATGAAATCTGCAGGAAAGTGTGGCAAGGAAATGGGTCCCTGGGGAGAAAACACTGAAGGGAGAGAACCTGCTGTGGAAAACAGCAAACCAGGACACGGGAATAAAAGAGATTTCCTGTGAAGAATTCTCATGAAGAAGACGCAAGATGAGTGAGCCAAAAGATGAAATGGCAAACAATGAAAATTGCCTGTGAAGAACCAATCTGGTATTCTACCAAGCAGGTGGAGGTTGAGTGATCATACAGCTTCTGAAAACCATGAACCAACAGATGACAACTTGGGAGCCACCTCCCTTTCTGCTCAGGAAATCCTGACCAAAAGAGAACTGAACTGAGGTACAGAGCTCAAATCTTTCCTCAGGCAAGGCATCCAGGAAGTTAACTCAGCAGGATCTCTGGCAGCATCCCCAGACAGCAGCCCCACAGAAGAAACAGTGCCCTATAGCAGCGCTCAGAACAAGGATGCACATTTCCCCAAACCCCATATCCTTAGGGACACTATAAAGATTGAATTACTGACACTGCTAACACGAGAAAATCCCCTGTCAGAGTTCAGCAATAGAGTCCACATCCCTCAGGCTTGTACATCAAATGCTCTTGGGAAAGGCTGAGAACAAAGCAAGTCCTTCCATCCCCTCTGCTTCTTGGGAATCATCCAACAGAGCAGAAAAGGAGATGGATCCATGACACACTGGGTGGAGGAGAAAGGACAAAGCCATCGCTCCTCTTCACTGAACATGATCTTCACTTGTTACATGAAAGGGGAATTCAGGCACTCTGAAACTGGAAACACTCAAGTCTTCCTTAGGAAAAGCTTCAAACTCACCCTCAAATTCCTAGGCCTGCACCATTACTGCATAAATAAAGCATCCAGAAGTTCTGTCTCATTTTTCAGGATAGAAATGCTTTACCTCTAAGTAACTAGAAAATACCTGAAGGGATCAGATACAATCCTTCATTTTACTGGACTAGTGGAAGAGTACCTGAGCACAGCACTGGAATTAGGTTGGGCCATGTTAATTCCAGACTCCAAACACTGGGATTTAAACCCCCATAGTCCTCCAGTGAGTACTGTGCTCCATTCACAGTCAGGAGGATGACCTGAACCATCCTCTGGTCTCAACAGGTCCTGCTCACCTCAGGAACTGCACACATGATTCAACTACAATCTAACCTTCATTACACTCAGGCAAAAAAAGAAATCCCTCAGATGAAGGGATTTATGTTCTCTGAACAAAGTGCAGAAATTGTCTGGACTTCAATGCATGTTGCTAAAATGGGAATCATCTGGTCTGGGAGAAGATGAGTCACCTTCAGGTGCTCTCCTTGGGGCAGCAGGGAGAGCTGCACTGCTCCCTGCTTCCACACAGCTGCTACCATCCACAGCTGTCACCCTGCCTAGTCCTCCAGGGATTTTGCCAATTTTGAAAAGAAAAAGGGACATGCATGGGGAAAAATAAATAAGTAAATAAATACATAAAAATCCGCACCAAAAAAAGCAGATTAAAAACACACACCTACAAAAAGTAATAAATAAATCCCATAAAAATCCTCAAGCCTAAAAGAAAAAAACCCTGCAATTTAAACACTTAAACCTACCCCAAAAATCCCCAAACCCATCTCTGTCTTCAAGGCAGACAGAGATGACTCTGCATGTTAACCACCTCCATGGCTGTGCTAAGGAGTACAAAAGCAGCCTCTAGGGAGTAAACAGCAACTTTCTGTTTACAAGAGAAGAAACTGCAGAATAATCTATTTTCCAAAAAAAACAGGAGGTGAAAAGAAGATATCCCCCTAAGGCTCAACTGCCAGGGCATCAGGTACCTGACTGATAAGTGAAAATGTTCTGCTAAAATACATCAAAGATAAGCTGCCACAGCCATTTCTATTTCCTCAGGGGAAAAAAAGCTTCACATGCTTTGGATTCCGCAGACTGGAAGAAAAGTGATTTAAGGAAGTTGTCCCTGGAAGACACAGGAGGAGATACTGGCTCAGCAATTTTAAATGAGAGGAAAGGAAAGCAGTTAATGGACTGCAGGCAGGTTAAGGGCAGTTTGAACTCAGAGTTTCCTGTAAATCTGACTGAGGTGCATGTTCAGACTCACTTGCAGCCAAGATGCCATTTCATGTTGGAGGCAACAGGTTCCCAAGCAAAAGGGATACTTGGAAGAATCCTGCAAAACCTCAACATGGTCAAAATACATCTGTGCTAAAGCATATTCAACCTCAAAATGCAGAATTCTTCACAATCATTAAGAAACCCCTTGCCCCTGAAATAGCCACCAAAGTGCAGAAAACTGAAAGAAAAAGTCCACTTAAATTTCAAACTTGTTTTTTTTTAATGTCTTAAAAAGGTCACAAGATTTCTTTCAATCTTATTAATAAATTTTATTTGGACAAGTAGAGAACAACTTGTATCACAACAGCTTTTAAACAACATGATTAAAGACTGCAGCGCTCCAAGGAGGCTCACAGATATGTACAGTATATGAAGAAAAAAGTTGCACCTTCAGAGCTGATCATGATCAAGTTAAAAATACCTGACTTAAAGTACATGTGCTAATAAATTTCCTTTAGGTCATGACCAGCATGAAAATAATTAGAACACAGGTACTCAGCAAAGTTTTCTGCTAATGGGTACAGCAATATGCTGCATTTAAGGATTAAAATCAGATTCTAGTTTAGTGTTAGCACTGAGCCCTTAAGAGAAATCCAAATTTCTACTTTTTCCCATTTACAAACATCAAAGCTATTCCCACTTAAGGGTGTGCCCAGCTGCACACAAATCAAGTCCTTGACTGATAAAAACTTGAGCGCTAATACTGGAGGTCTCAGTCCCTGTACAAACTCACCTCTCTGGCCATCCCGCCTATCAGCTGCTACAGAAAATACTTGCTAAGTTTAACTCCTCAGGAGAAACAATGCAGGTCTCTGGAAATCATCACATCCTTTCTACAATGAAAATGATCTGCCAATTCAAGTTTCATTTGTTCAGGAAGACAGAAGATTTAAGGCTTCGGTGGCAAAAAGAATCCTCTGAGCAGTGTTTTTCTAAAGTCAAGCTGACACAGGCATGTTTACTTTGCCTTGACTTAAAATCCCTGGTTATCAGGTTTAGATAACATCCACCTGTTAAATCTGGCAAGAAATCCCTCCTTCCAAAGAGGTTGCTCTAAATCAACCATTTTAGAAGCATTTGAGGATAGTTTGTTTAATATTTTTTCTTTTTAATTATAGCAACATTCAGAACTTAGTAAGTTGATGAAGCAGTGCTCATGGCATCATCCGCAATTTTGGTACTGGCAGGGTGGATGCTTGCAAAATACTTGACATCACTGTCACCATCCATTTGAAGAGCCATAATTGTTTGTTCCACAGCCTCCTGGTGAGAGTTGGCAGAATTCAGGAAATACTCTGTAAGAGAAAATGCACAACACTTATGGGAGGAAAGGAGAGCAGATACCTCAACGCCAACCTCAGTGTACCCTGTGAGACACAAAATTCCAGAGGACAATGCACACTTACTGCCCAACTGGAATATCTGAGCAGGCACACAAGACACTTCCAAATATACCTATGAATTCACCTTAAAAAAAATCATTCCATGTTTCAGAGCAGTTGCTCTGATGATGCTGTTCAAGCACAGGACTTCTACAGCCCTTCAGTATAAAAGGGTGACAAACTCCATGGCCAAAGAGGAAGAAAAAGCCTGGAAGCAACTCCAGACGAGAATGCTTGTGTTTGTGACAAAGGAAAGGAATCATCAACCCAAGGCCATGCCACTCCATTTCCCTGCCAGCCTTGCCAAATAATTATCAAATGATAGAGCTAAGATAACAGGAAACAGGAGTGGAAGAAGTTCTCACATTTGACAACTTCGATGAACTACAGAACACGAGGTGCATAAAGCACTGTATCTACAAATGGCTCACAGGAAGATTAGTTGAGATCTGAGGTTTAAAAACCCCTGAACTGATTTTTAAAGTCTGCCTTTCCCAATCTATTCACCCTCCCTAATCATACACAGCACACTTTTGGGGCAGGGACTACCTGTGCCATAAGCTTACGTAGTGGCAATGCAGAATGGAGGTGGCACCATCCACGTGGGGGGCACAAAAATACCAATGCCACACGAGAGCAGGAAGAACAGTGACATCCTTGGCACAGTTAACATAAGATAAAATCACTGCCCATCAGTTGATCCATTTCAACTGTCTCCATATGCTTCCTCAGGGTGAGCATGCACAAGGCAGCTCCCAACAGCCCAATGCTCAGTAGTCCTCAAGCCACTGTACGGTGTTGAGAGTGGAAGTGACCAGAAATGGATGAATTATTCCAAGTGTGGACACTGCTGTTTTACAAAATAGCCTAATACTTCTAATGCTGCTTTCCTTTACAGTGCTTTGGACTCTGAGCACTGCTGACTCTTCTGGCATCTGAGATGCACCAGGGATGCTTTCTTTCCTAAGCACGGTCTGCAATTTGAGTTGCATGTCTTATTTCCCTGAAAAGAATCCAGAGAAGCTTTCTTCCCACTGCTACCATAAAATATAAAGCCCAAAGAACAGCCATCTCTTCTCCCCAAGTGAGAAAACAAATAGTGGTTTGTATTTATGTATTTTTTTTCTTCTTACTCTTATTACACAGAACATCAACGGATTTTTTTAACTAAATAAAGGGCACTGTTCAACAAGTTCACAGTTGCTAGCTGCTCACTTGTGCTTTCCAATGACACCTCTACAAAGTAGCTCACTCATGGAAAATGACAGCAGAAGAACAGGCTGGCATATGAGCAAGAACTCATTTCCTCAGCATTACACAACAGCAGGTCAGATACCACATGGGGGTCATGGCTTTATGTCAGCCAAGGTAATCTCTCACACCAAAGAGACAGTAAAAGCAACAGCAGCCCACATCTGATGCTGCTGCTTCTTTCCAAGATGAATTTAGGAAAACTGAGAGACAAAAAGCCCCCATGCAGTCACAGCCCATTGCAACTCCTTCTGCCACCAACCTTTCTCTAAGAGGGTTTGCTTCAACGTTTTTGCGAGCAGAACTCGAACATTTGGAACTTTGTCAGATGCCAAGTGCAGTAAGTGTGGCAACAGATGCACAGCAAACTGGTCCATGGGCAGGCTGTCATCTTCACTGATGGTCTGGCAGGAAGACAGAGGCAATTTCATTAGATTTCAGCACAGGGAGAATGAAATCTCAACACAGAATCAGAGCTAACAGATCTTATTACCTTTGTAGCACCTATACAGTAGGTAATATCCACACAGTTTTAAACTACTGTACAGTACTTTCTAGCACAAACCCACACACAATCAAGCAAATTAGAGTTGAGGAAATTCAGGCTCAGTTAAAAGCCCACTTTATTTTGTAGGAAGTCTGGAACTCCCTTTTTTCTGTTGTGGGTTTTTTTTAATCACTGTACCACTTGAAAACAGGAGACAAAACTAGAAGACCTTTGCAATCCTTCTCACAGTTAATTTAGTCTTTTTTTATACTAGATAATATATTAAGACAAAAATGGTTCATCTCAATAAACACCTCTTATACCAAAACATCTTTCTCTAAATAAGCTCAAAGCTCACATTTCTCCAAACACCTCAAAGAACTGTCCACGTGGGCAGCAGCCATGGTGACTCCCAGTCTGCACCTCTGCTGCACCTCCAAATTTGACCATTTCCTTGGGATCCCAGCTAGTTTCAACCCCTGTTTGTTTTGCTGAGAATGCATTGGTTTTGGCCAAGCTGCACAACCTGGCTAAAGAGGTACAGGCAGCACCTACTGATTGATTTCTAAAGATTTATTATCTCACTTCATGCTCAGCAACAAAGCAGCTTCCCAACTCAGAGATTATTTTGCTACACTTGTGCTCTATATTCGATATCAGATTTCATGACCTGTTGCTAATATGCTGAGCTAAAGATGCAGTCAAACTCACCTATGAAGAAACAGAAAAAAGCAGCCATGAAACTATTCCCTTGGAAACAAAGTTCTCAAATATTCACCAACAGACAGCTGGAGAGTTCCAGTCCCCTTAATTCTGATCACCACCACCCCCCCAAACAAAAACAGACAAACAACAAACAAACCAACCTCCCCAAAACCCCCAGAATATAAATGGAAAGACATTTCACCTGGCAAATAAATACAAATGTCTGCCGACCAGACCACTTGTGGCATCTACAGAACTTTTCCACAAGTTCATTCATGAGGTCAACCGCGAGGGTTGGTGTTGAAGCCATGTACAGCTTTTTTACCATTTCACTAACCTTGAAGAAGTGAGAAGAAGAAGAAAGAGTAAATACAAAAACTACTCCTGACCACCAACAGTCAGAAGTCTGACATCCTAAGGGTACTGAGGTTGCTTTACCAGCTTGTAGGAAATCCAGCGGACAGAGGACACCTTGTCTGCACAGAGGCTGAAGGCGATGGGCCGCAGGTAGTCGTAGATGTCCCTGGCACTGTACAGGTCTAGAAGCAGAATCAGCTGCCTACAAGATGGAAGAAGAACCAAGGAGAGTACATCACAGTAAGAAGAAAAAAAAGGCAGCTTAACTGAGTATCATCATTTACATGACAGCACTTATCAAATATGCAGTGTGGCCATAATGAAGTTACTGGGAAACAAAATCTTCTATTTTTCAGTGCCACCAGCTTGACTGTGGGTCACTTGCAAATATTAAACAGCCACTTATTCACAACAGTGACAGCACAACTACTGGGAATTTTTAAGCAAGGGAGACAAGGAGGAGAAGGACCATCTATTAATCAAAAATGAAATAATAAGAATAAAAAGTAAGAACATTACTGCAGAATAGCTATTATGTTATTTTCACATTTTTAAATCCACAACAATAAAAATAATCATTCAGAAAAGCACATACTCAGCCAGCTCAGCACGGAAACGCCAGTTCCTGCTGTTATCAGTCACCAGGAATTCCTGAAGCTGATAAAGATACTCTCGTCTTTTGTCAACATGAAGAAGCTGTAACAGTAAATACAAACTTACATAAAGAACTACAGGCTACAATCAGCAGATAGAACAAGAGCTTTAAATACAACTAATGAAACATTCTTTTTTATTAAAAAAACCCCTTAAATCCTTAGCAACAGTGTTGCTTTCCTGAGCTAAACCCTGTAATGCTTAAGGCTGTATAATCACATGGGGCACTACTGAAAGGAAAATGTGACGAGTCTTCCTCTTACTCTAAGAAAGGAGGCATAAACAGTAAAGATAGTTTTAGGATTTGTGCCTCTCAGCTCCAGAAATGAGGCAGTTACAGAGACACTTCTACAGAAATTTGACAAGTAAGATGTGTAGGTAGATTAGAGCCCTCAAAAAAACCAAAAACAATCAAACAAAAAAACCCCAACAAAACAAAACAAAACAAAAAACAAAACAAAACCCAAAACACAACAAAACAAAAACCCATTCATATCCTGAAAAACACATGAACAAAACTCTTCAGAGAAAAATGTAGCAGCAACACAGCTCTCCTGCAACATATATTCCAGTATTCAACAGATATCTGCTGAGATTCCCACAGAGTTACATGGGTGTTATGCTAAAAAACAGGTGCATACAATGAAATGAAGCAACATCTGTCACTGCACTTGAGCAGAGCTGAACAGACATACCTTCAGGAAGTCATGCAAGTGCTTAAGCACACCTATCCTCACTTCATCTAGGTCCTTCAAAAAGCCATTGAAGACAGGAACTAAGTCTCCAGCTGTAAGTTGGTCTCCAAGGATGACAGCAAGTTCATGTATAGAAAATGCCAATGTCCGCCGAACCTTCCACTGCAACATAAATAAATCAATTATTTATTGATCCAAAGTGCTCCCATCAAACCTGAGGGCTGGTATCCAAACTGGACTCCCAGCAAATACTACTACTTACAAATATCTTTATAGTGTCTCACGTAACAACTGAAAATTACACTGGAAATTTAAAATGAAAAAAAAACAAAAACAACCCGAAAATAGAAGAGAAGACAAATAACAAGGTATCATTTCTTCCACCTGAATATCAAGAAACTATTCAAATATAAGTCATCAAAGTATTTTAATTTTCCAGGTGCCAGGAAGCAAAAAAGTATTCCTGACATCAGTGGTCTTGCACACATTACTTTTTGCTTGAAATTCTTTAGCATAGATTAGTTTCATGATACTACCCTCTCATTCTGGTTTTAAAATTGAATGAGTAAGATACATATCCCACAGTATTTCAGCTGGGATATTTTAGCTTCCATAATAGGTAAAGTTTCTTCCACACTTGGTGGAAGAAAGCCCAAGGAGCTTTCTTCACTGGCCCAGGAGCCCAAGGACCAGTGAAGTTTTCAGACACCCTAAATTGAGGGCACATTGTTTAATTTGAGTAATTATTTCAAGTAATTATTTTAAAAATAAAATAGCATCTATTCTTTAGCCAGCACTTTTCAATTAGCATGGGCACTGTTCTTTTGCCCTGGTTTGGTGATCCACTCTTACTTAATTCAGACTAGACTGGCAATAAATTCTGGACAGTTCTGAACACAGGGTAATTTGGTTTTACTTATGTTTTAAATTTATTAGCTGGTTGTTTTTAATGGCTGTAAAGGAGCCTGGAAAACATGAGCAATAGCCATGTATAAAATTACTCACTATGTATCACTGAGAACTGCTGCTCTGACAGAGCAAGCAGCAAGTTCAAGAGAGGTGAAGCAGTCTGAGAATACTTAAAAAAATTAAAAAGAGCATCTCCAAAAAAGGAAACAAAGGAGATCTGGGCAACAACTGTAAACCGACAGCAAAATGCAGAAAGCCACCTCCTTACCACCTGACAAGGAAAATGCTGCTATTTCCAGGATTTGTTTTTAAAGCAGCAGTGCTGCTGCATGGTGATAGGGATGTTATTCCTGTATGACTAACTGGATGTGGCACCAAGGCCTGGTGTGAGGCTGACTCACTGAGCTCCAGACATGCCTGCAGGGGCACGTCTGCTCACACAGCAGCACAGCCCACACTCTCAAACCCAGGAGACTCCCAGACACTGCCATAAGATCTCAGGCATGCAGGAAATCAGAAACCTCTCCTCATTTTCCTACTGGAGGTCCATCTCCCACTCTTTAACCAGCCAATTTCTTAACTACCTGAACAGCACACACCCCCTGCTTCCTTTAAAACAACCACTGCACCTTCACTCCTCACAGGGTAACAGCAGCAGTGGAAAGCTCTGTGTAAAAAGCACAGCAGCCCAACACCCAGTAAACAAGAGAAACCACTACAGAGGCTCCAATGTCTTTGTCACACCACAGAATTCCAGACTGCTTGCTGCTCGAGCTCACCTGCATGTCAGATGCCAGAGTCTCGTAGGTGTCCTTCAAGCAGTGCCAGTTCTGCCTGCCCAGGGTCAGTGCCACGCCGGGCAGGCTGTAGGCGCAGTGCTTGGCAATCTCCGTGTCGACTGTCTGTGCGCGGGACGGATCCGTCATGGACAAATACTGATCCAGCAAGGCTTGAGGTACAACATCCTGCAGCAAGAGGAAGGCAGAGCATCCACACTTTGTGCACTTACTCCTCAAAAGGCTCACTGTAGTAATTCCAGGGCACTCTTTTTGCCCCACAACTATAGAATATTGTTTAACTACAGTGCCTTAATAAGAGCAGAGTGGTTTTGTATCTGCTCAGTTCCACCAAAAGGTTCCAAAGAAACAATAACATGACTGGGGGCTATTTGAAAACACACAGACCAACGTAAGAGAGGAGCAAGTGGCCCAGTCTTCTTAGGGAGCCCAGGAATTGGAAAGACTGCATTCTACCTTTCTGCAAACATTCAGGCTCAGGTGTTGTGCAAATTGGCCGTTTTATGTCACCCATAAAGACAGGTAGAACAGCAAATGATGAGACTTGCTCAAAAAAACCTTCCCTAGTTCTCTTAAAATCTTGAGAAGGTGGAGACAAGTAAACTAAATTCAAATGCCTTGGGGAGGCAGGGAAAGGGAGGGAGCCGAGTACAGTTTGTTCAATACTGCTTCCAAATTCCCTGAACAGTCAACAGGGAGAAAGAGGCTTCTCCAGAGACAAAGAGATCTCCAGTGAAGACCAATCCTTCTGTCCACTGAGGAATTAAGGCATCTGAACCCAAGTTCTGTGAAAACCTCTTTGTGCTGACTTCACTACTGCCTTTGCTTCAGCTGTGTCAGGGACTGACCCCATTAAGGGGTGCACAAGAGCATTTTCCTAACACAGCTCCTGAATAGTTCCACTGACAAGAACAAGCGAGGGACTGAGGTTCCCACTCAAGGAATCACATTGATGCACAGTGGCACCATAATACCAGACTATGGAACAACAAACATTTGATTCTTTTTGGAAAAAATACCAGAGGCAGTTCCAGCTTAATGAAACACTTTCAAAACTGTTCTGCAAAAAGCTATCAAGTGGTGGGGGTTTTCCTCTCAAAACGTGCAATAAAAAACCCATTCTGTTTCCTCAATAACCTAATTCCCATTACAGCATGCTTTCCCTAGAAAACTAAACCAAATGAAACAGAGCCTGAAGATCTTTGACAACTGTTATCTCATGTCAAAAAAATATTGTCATCTCTCATGCATAAATGTAACAGAAGCAACTGCTAAATGAAGCCATTAACTCTGGAAACGAGGACTATTTTAAAACTACTTAATTAAGAGGTATTTAGTAGAAACTATACCATGTCAGAAACGACTAAATGAAAAAGGGGATCGAGAAAATCACCATATCCATTAAAAAAATTCACTTATCTGCTACGTATAAGAAAACCAGAAGTCAGTAATTTACCTGTACTTTGGATTTTCTTTCTTCTTCAGGGCTGAAACTACTGTTGGTACTCAAATCTGAATCATTATGAATATAGGGAAGGGTAGCATCCATAGGCTGTGAAAAAAAAAACAAAAGTAAAAGATCACACAAAACACGCTCTAAGATTAAACACAAAAGAAATACCAACATCAAGAAGTACTGTTCTCATCTCAGAGTCTATTTCTTAGATTAAAGGAATACATGTTTTAATATCAAATACAATTTTGCTGCAGCCCAAAATCAAAACGCCTGCAAGATAAATCTGTTTTCAATTTCAAACAGAAGCTCCTCTTACTCTGCTCCATTTTGGTTCTTATGGAATGAAAATCACAGGAGAGGAGTACCTTTTGAGACTGCATTAAGGAAAATATAACTAACATATGGGTCCCATTGCTTCTCCCCTGAATGGAAAATGAGAAAACACCTGTAGCTGATTTTGCTGGATTTGTTGCTTTGAATTTGTGCTAGAACAGGGTCAAAACAAAGCCACCCTCACACTGAAGAGTAGAACCTGAGGAGACATGCTGTTGCACCCTTCCTAGAGGTGATTATTCTATAATCTTCTCTGGATAAGCTTCACCTAATAAAACTGAGTCCTACTTGGCCATAGCTGCTGACAAGAGTCATCACCTCTCTCAGCAGTCCTATTAAAATAACTCTCAGCAATTGTTTTAGCACCCTGGCTACACTTTTGGGCCTTGAGGATAAGGGCTGAGACTCTGAGAACAGTGGCAGAGGTGTGATGTGCTGCAATAAACTGCTGTTTTTGTTACAAGTGCAGTTCCCCAAATACAATGGGTGTCATGTAACAAACCATGCATTTCAAGCAGTATGCAATGAATATCTGAAAAGTACATCAGGCTGCTGTGTGGTGGAACAGGACAAAGGCATTTTTGCTAGATTTAAGCCAAGGTATCTATCTATCTATTCACAGATGCTGCAGGGTGAGCTCCTAGGGCCAACACAAGCAACAAGAACATGCCTACTTCCACCAGCTGTTCAGATCATTTTGACAACGAGAATTTTCCAGCAAACTACAAACTTCTTCAAAAAAAAGCCTCCAGGATATAATCTGTCTTCCTTGGTTTGACTTCAGACAGTTGCTTTTTCCTTCTCCACAAGCTGCTTTCATCTAAGCACTGGGCTGTAATTTTAGCTGCTGAGGTATAATTACAGGTGATAAAGAACAGGCAGAGCTGTGAGGCAATTGCATATCTCTGGCACAGCAGTCCATGTCACTTGTCAGGCTTAGGAAGCAGCAGCAAGAAGGTGTTAAAGAGCCAAGGAAAGAACAGATCTGCAAGCAACTCCAAAACTAAATGTGTCCAGCAGCACACAGCTCCAACTATAAAACCTCCGGAGGCTCTGAAAACCATCTCTGCAGGATTTTTAGTTTGACAGTCAATTCCTCCTTCACTCCTTTTCAGCCTTTTGTTGAAAAAGAGATTATTTTCAGCATTGCCAGTCACCAGCTTTGATGTCTTGCAAATCAAGGAATTAAGAGGCAGCCAATATACCCCAGCCACAGTGCTTTCCACGAGTCGCCAGTTCGCACGGGACCAGAGGTTTGTCATCCATTCTGTTACAGTATGAAAGGACTGCATCTCACATTCCCTGCTACCCCAGTTCCAAAAGCTTAAGCTTAAAAAATCATACTTTATGGATTGAACCAAGTCAAACAACCGAATATAATGGAGGGTGTCACAGATGGGAACATTTTTACCCAGCTTCAGCAGAGAAGAACAAGAGCCATCAGTCAGTATTTACATTACGCAGTATCTCTACCCCTGAAAAAGAAATTCCACCTGTACTTCTTCCATGCACACACCAAACTGAGCATTGCAGAGAGCCAGGACATGAAAATTCAGCAGGGTTAAGCCTGAAAGCTTCTTGTGTACTAAATGCAAAATCTTTGTCATGGCCTTACAGATCTCTAAGGTTAAGCTTCCCCTGGCTGTGTAACAAGAGCTCCAGGGTCGTGCTCCAGAGATCTCTGCTCCGTGTCAAGGGTTGCACACCAGGACAGCTGGTGCTGGTGTTTCCTGACAGGGCAGCTGGCCCAAACAAAGAAGAGGCCAGTGTCAGGGGTCCATCTCCTCCTGGCATCCATCCTGATCTTAGAGAGAGGTACTTGTGCCAGACAGGAGTGGGAAGGTTTTAGCCCAGTTTCCTTTCTCCCTCTACCTCCAAATAAAAACAGACTCCAATACCCATCTGCTTATCAAACCTTAGAGAGAACATACAACCTAAAGAAAATAAGAACAGTGCCTCTTGAGAAAAAAGAAACAGCTACCCTCAACAAACAAGCTTCACCATGCCCCAAAAATCTTACTGGCCCACTCTATTACACCATTTATTTTCATCTGAACAGAGAATCTCTCTTTAACATGCAGCATTAACTCCTTCATGAGCCAATACAGCTGCCAAAGGACAAGCAAACTGTGGTTTTGCTTAGTGGTATATATGCACAACTCTGCAGGCTGCATTCAAATATAAAAATGCTAGAGAGCTTGATTTCTCTCAAGTCCAGTACCCTACTGACACACTGCTATGCTGAGACTGAAAAAACCCAAGAAAAGGCAAGAAAAAAAATCACCACCACAACAAAACCCCCACTGAACTAAAAAACCCGAACAACCACCTGTGAAAATCAGAGGTCTCTTCACTGCTAGGGGCAACAGTCTACTTGCTCAACAGATCACAGCTTGATTCCCAGAATTCTAGGTCACCTCCATAATATCCGCTCACTTGTGAAATGAGGACTTGATTCAGTGCCAGTAACAAACAAGGAACTGACAGATTAAGAGCATCCTTTTAAAGCATAAAACTGAAACATGCAAAATCAACAGAGACCAGCTATGTGACTGGCTCTTAAATTTTCTGTCAGCACCATACTCTGTATACAAAAACATAAAACACAGGACAGGGCCCTCTGAACAAACACCACCCTCATCATCCCCCAAAATTCTTGAGAACGGAGGATAAATGCACACTGTCATTTTAGGTTGGCATTAGAAAGAAGAGATCCTATAATAAAAAAAGCATATTGAGCCTGACATAAAGGACTTGGGGGGCAGGCTGGTGTTTTTGAAACAAACCACATTTGTAGAGTTAAATTATGATTGTGTATAAACAGCAGTATCCAAGTAAATGTCACATTCCTGAATTCCTCATATGTTTTTGGTCTAGATGGTACTCCAACAGCTTAGAGAAAAAGTTAATTAAATGTCATCAAGAAACACTGCTCTAATTAAAGAAAGATGAAAACGTTTCCACTGAACTAATATTAACTCCTAGACATTTCAAAGATGTTTGTCAAAATTTCATATTGAAAACACAATTTCAGTAGTATGATTCAACAAATCACTTGCTTTGGTTTTATGAAGCCTATTTTGGAACCATTGCTTTCTGCATCAGCATTTAATACCACCTGATCTTGTGGCATTACATGCAGTGAATGTAGAGGGTTTGGCCTACACAGCAAAAAACAGGAAAGAGTATCAAATGCCAGAACTACAGTCAGGCAGGGAACAGGGAGGGGGGCTGAAGAAGTAAGTGCAAAGAACTTCAAGATGTTACTGACTGCTAGAATAACTTTCTCTTTCAGCAGTCCACACAACATCTTAATTGCAGGTCCTGAACTTCTCTGATGCAGACCAGTAAACCATAATAAATCAATTCACCAGGGAGCAAAGGGAGCAAAGTATCTCATTCTCAAGGTTCAGGGAGGGGGACTGGAGAAGATTCACTCATTATCAGGAGGGGCTCTGTTTCAAGCAAGGCAATTTCACATTAATAAAATGTGGTAGCAATGAAACATCTTCAAATGCAACAGTCACAACAGAGATTTTAACAGAAACAGTTTCAAGAATTTACATGGATAAGCACAGAACTGGCAAAAAACAAAAGCACACAATACAACTAATTTTATTTTAGTAGCTAGCACTTCAGTACCATCCAACAAAAGGGAATGCTGCACCAGCCCAAAGCAGAAAGAGTTTGGCTGCAATCCTCATGAATGCAAATTACAGCTCTGTTACTGGAGCCCTGGAAAGCCTAATGGGGAAAAAAGTAAAGTAAAAACTCTCTTCTTACCACAACACCGTCACCAATTAAAGGCACAATACCACTCAGTATAGGTTTAAAACTTTGTGGGTTGTTGATGGTTAGTCCAGACTGTGAATCTGTTCCCTTGCCAACACTGTCCATTGGGTCTTCCGGAGGATCCAAAGTGGATGCTCTGAGTGCAGCAGACAACACCTCCACTTGTGCTGCAGTACATGAAAGAGAAATACATCAGAGACTAAACTACAATAAAACTTTTAGCAAGTCCACAGACCAACTTTTAGACAGTGACTGAAAGATGGCAGAGGAACTACAGGAGAGGTACCAACTTAAGATCATTAGCTGTTAGCAAATCCCAAACTAGGGACCAATTAAGTCCTGGATTAAGACCCCACTCTTTTCCTAGGGTACTAAACCAAACCACAGTCTGGCAAAATCTGTCCCTAAAGCTAAAATAAACAAACAAACCCCATAACCCAAGAGGAATAAGGAGATTGTTGTTATGGCCAGATCAGTTCTTTATCAATTTTAGTAAATATTAATGGTGCAAAGTTTTTTTGGGGAAGAACAGCCCATGAATATTAACTTACAGACTGGGCCATTTGTGGGAGGTGGGACTAAGAGGAAGAGTGGCAAAGTAATTCAAACAAAGATTGAGAACGGGTTTAGTAATACAAAAAGTAGTTCAGTCAGTTCAGTTCTCCCTCTACACATCAAATTCTTGCATTTTAACAGCAACTCTAAAGCAAGATCTATATAGAAAGATGCCAGACCCCATACTTCAGCCTCCTTGGATCCTCCAAACAAATAAGAAGTTTGTACTGTGTGATGTTCTCTTATTCATCTAAAGAAGGCATTAGCACTTCATACTCTGCTATCCACTCTTTTGGAAAAGATCCAGCAGTTCTGGGGCTGCTCTGCTTCCCATCCCTCTGTTTACTGCCAATTAGAAAAAGCTTTGTTGAGCAAAAGCCTGACCTGAGATCAGGTATTGGAGGCAATCTCAGTTGCAAGTGACACAGAATTCAGTGCAGATTAATCTACCCTGCCACTCTCCCGCTCCACTTCTTTCCAAGAAGGCAAGGAGGAATAATCTCCTCGCTTATTAAATTTACCCAGTCATCCAGAAGATCTGTTCCTCACAGATTTTGTCTTTTCCAAGGTTTCTTAAATGTTCACTGTGAAATTACCTAACAAACCATATGCTTGTTTTTAATCCCATACTGCCATACTAAACTACAGAATTCTGATTTCTCCCTCCTTCGAATATGGTTGTTAACAAGAACTAAACAAAGAAAGTTGGACCCATTTGTAGATGGAAGAAACAGATATGAAATACAACTGTTGCAAGAAACAGAAAATATTAATTCAGCAAAATCTTAGATTAGAGGCCTTAGCAAAATCTAGCAAAAACTGGAAAACACACTGTGGGTTCACTGGTTTGTTGGTAGAGTCTAATAAGTAGGAATAAAGACAATTCTTTACAATATGCAATGCTAACCCTCTAACTGTGTATAGTTTCTGATAAAATAACCTGAAGATATTATTGCTGTATTACTGTATTCCTCAACAAGGAACAGGAAAAACACACTGTTAAAAACTTAAATGTACAACCAACATTATAGTAATACTTCCAATATAAAGCATGTGAAAAACATAGCTTAAATACATATAATATATATTATCATTTATATATAAATACATAAAAATAAGGAATTTTACCATTTTTAAGACTAATAAGAGACTGCTACAACCTTACTCTTCAAGTATTACTTCACTGACAATAAACTTATGTACTTTAACACCCATGAGAATAAAAAAGATCAAGGTTAATAAACTTCCCCAAAACTTAAATGTTAAGTAAATCATCCTCAAAACCAGGCAAAATAGCTGGCTATGCTAGGGCAAGAAATGCCTGGCTTATTGCCAAACTATTTTCATTTAGAGAAATCAAACAGGAAAATGAAAAATAATTATATTCTGCTGCACATTAAGAAGACATTTTTCTTGAAGACCTCCTTCTTGAAGGACAACTTCATGAAAAATGTGCATTCCTCTCATGTTTATTTAAAAGTCAAGAAAGCTTACCCTGACTAGGTAAACACATATTCTGAAAAACCCACACAGAGCTCCAAAGATTACTTCTAGTAACAAAAGTATCTACAGCACTAATTGGGCATTTTCCAAGACATATTCCCCACCCATGCCCCACTGTCAGTCTGCACACCGGGACCACCCTTGCTTAGGGGCTCAACAGGATGGAGACAACACCTGTCCTGATTTCCTCTGCCTGCTCTGGAAGAAATAGGACAAAAATGTGCACTTCCTCAGCTTCTTGTCAACTCTTGTCATCCAATCTCAAGATGTGGGGATGAAGGACAGGAGAAGCCAAACTCCCAAGGATTTCATTGACTGGCAAGTGCCTTCCTTCTCCTTTCAGTGCTTATTCCTGACTTTAGTGCTGCCATTCATTGAAAGGTGAATGACCTGAAGTCTATAAACATCTTAAGGTTTAGCTAAAAGAAGAGCCAACCATTGCTGCTGCTTCTGATCTGTCATGAAGAGATTTCCTACTGACATGAGACAGGCAATCATTCAGGTTTCCAAAAAATCATTTCAAATTCAAGTAAAGGATAAGGCTCCCCTTCCATGAATGACAGAGAAATGCTTCAAGAATGGAACCTGCTGGTTAACCAGCTTTCACAACTACCATCAGTAAAAATTGGAGTGTAAAGGTCAGTTCTGCACATAGCACAGAACTCAGGTAACTGCATTGCTCAGATAAAGTCAATGTTCACTGGATCTTAGACCATTAATTAGCTTTCTTCAACTCTTCCTTCAGGTAAGATGCATTTTTAAACAAGAAAGTATTTAGTCTTGGCTGCTGTACCAGCACTGTGATACAATCTGTAAATTCTAAACCACATTTTATCTTGTCTCACTGAATTTCCTGGTTTTCAGGAGTTTCTGTCCTTTCAATAAACCTTATTGTTTTCTGTTTCTCCTGATGTTTCACTAGAAAACATTGATGTTTCATTTATTTTTTTTTCTTTTTCCTTTCTTTCTTTTTTTCTAAAGGACCTGCCTTCCCTACCCTCACTTCTTACGCAGAGGCAAAAGCTATGGGCTGCAATAATGGGTACAGAGACAAAGCAACTAAAACATATGAACAGTTTCTTCTCCTTACCTATTTCATTAACAACATATTTTACACTTTTATTGCAAGCAGTGCCAGTAACCTAACTTATAAACATAGTTCTTATAAGGGAATGGGATCAACTGACCCCATATTTGGGCTGGTTTGTCCCTATTAGGTCTCCTTTTGGCAAAGTGGCTTGTAACTGGCTTGAGCCACAGTTAGCCTCAGTAGCCTGCAAGTCAGGCTTCCTCTACTCCCCCAAGTAAAATTAAGGGAAGCTGACATTACATGATTTAGCCCTTTCTATGCAGAATGTAAGATAAAGCCAATTGAAGAAAGTGTCTTTGGAAAGAAAATAAAGAAAGAAAAACATCTGAGAAAAAAAAAAGAAAAAACAAAAAAGCAATCTCAGAAGGAAGTGAGCAGCAGCAGCCTCAGGGAACTGGAAAAACATGACCTGAGAAAAGACACTGTGGCAATTTTTAAAAAGCTGACATACTTCACAGGAATGTGCAGGTTCCCATTTCCCAGCCTGAGACCTTCCAGACGTCTGGCCAATGGATTGGAAAGGTCCTTCTAGCAGGGATTACAATACCAGTGCTTAACTTTGCACAGCCTGTGTAGCTCTGCTAGCCAGCAGTTTGCCTGTGAGAAGACAGGCTGTCTTTATCTCAGTTGCTGACTGCTCAAGCACCTATTACTCAGATTTATCACCAGCAATAAGCTAGTTCTGGAACGAAAGCCCCAAGGTAAAGAGTGAGATTCAGGTGAAGCCGCTCATCTTTTTTTGAAAATGAGATTAGGGAAAAAATATTCTGTGATGGCTACTGATTACCATTAAAAAATTGTTTTTGCTGGAGATCTCATCAGTCTCCATGCCTTGAAGCAAAGATCAAAGGCTTGAAACAGAAACTGCTCTACTGAGGTGCACTACAGAAAACCCCAACCCTACCAATAAGACCCCCTCCAAAAAAAAAAACCCCAACACAAAACATCAAACCAAAACCACATAACCATGACCAGTGTGTAGGTAAACAGCAATCCCTTAGTGCTTGGCATCCAAGACATCTGAAAGACGGGGATATGCACTGAACATGCCATACTCTGGGCTGCACGACCTGGTGATGTCTTTCCTTTGACTCCTCCCATTGGCATGGTACACTCAGGTACTCCTCAGATAAATCTGAGTTCTTCTTTCCCAATACTTCTGCTATAATGATGCAAACAGGTGAGGGGAGAAGCAACTCACACAACACAGAAGGGTGAAGTGAGACATGTGAAGCAGAGGAATGCCCAACCCAGAAGAGTAATGAAAATAAAAAAAAGAAATAGGAGGGGAATACATGTGGAGGGGAGGGGACAGGGGTACAAAGGTACAGTAGCTGCTCGGGATGAACATACAGTGCAAAGCAGAGGGTGAGGTGGGAGGAAGGAACAAAAACAACAACCAAAAAAAAAAAAAAAAAACCCACTAAAAAACAACAACAACAAACCCCAACAAAACTGTATTTTTCTGACTCAGAAAGAATCACTGCTGGCTGAACTTCAGCACCAAAACTCCACATCTGCCTCAGCTGTCAGGGACTGACTCTGAAACCAACTACCAAAACAGAAATCATCAACCTCCTCTGATTGAATCTTATTACCATTCCTAGGTATTCTGCAGATTCAAATAAGAAAAATTCAGTGTGATCTTAAGAAACTTCAAAAACCCTGTGCCATTATGGTTCATACAACAGGAATTAAATTTCTTCTCATAAATTTATAAAATTAAAAGAAAAAACCAAAACAAAAACAACCAAAAGCCCATGTCAAGAGAAGGCTGCTGAATTTGCACAGTCAAGGTACAGCCAGAGACAAGGTCATCTGAACAACTTAATCTTACTGACACATGCAAAACATCATACACCACAGTCTCATTCCCAAACCACACTTCATCATTTCATCTTGTCATGCCTTCAGGATGCTTGGCCAATTTGCTATTGAAGCCAGAAGATGTGTACCCATGGAAGCTCTCCAGTATGGCAAGCCTCCACTTACCCACCACAGAGAACACAGCATCTTCCACTCCCATCCCTTGGCTGGGAATGCAGCAATAAAGACAGGAGCACAGCATGGAAGCAGGAGTCCAGGACTTAGGTGACAGCAAGCCAATGAAGAAAATAAGTGCAAGAAAAAGATCACAGGGATTTAAAAAGAAATAAAGAGAGGAAAAAAACCCTCCTAGCTTGCTCAGTCATTGCTGTCAAAGCAAAGCCTACTCACAAACATAATGGCCAGCTTTGCAGAGAGGGGAAGTGCAGGCAGGGGAAAACCCTATGGACCCTTTGGGACCAGGGGTGTTGGGCATACATTTGTAAGCCATCTATACTGGAGACAAAATTATCTGTGAAATTAGGTCGTTTCATAAAACTTCTATGAAAACAAATTAGGATAAGCTTTTGACTGAATATTTATACCATCAGTTTGCAAAAACAGTTTTAGATTATATGGCCATAAGCAAAGAGTCAGGGCTCTGATCTTCTGGATTACCCTCAGAGCAAGCCTACCTTTTGTCACAATTTAGAAAGTGTAAGATTCAAAACACAGGCATTGAGTCAGCTAGTCAGAGACTAAAGTCTGGATATCTATCACTTCTATGTGTGCCACAGTGTTTGAGACAAGCATGCAAAATTAATACCACTTGAACTTCGTGCAAAATTAAAATTGCAATGTTACCAAATCAAAACAGGCATGTTGTTAAATTCCAGTTTCTCAAATATTTAGACTGAATAATGAGAGCACAGGCAAGAGAAAAAAAAGAGAAGATTTAGGAGTCTTTTATGGGGCTCCACTACACAGCCTTGACCAAGTCAGAGTGGGGGAACCCATGGTGTTGACAACCTAGTAACAGTTTTCTTCTACTGAAATGCACAAATGTTGGTCAACAACTCCACAGAAAACCTCCTGACACCCAGTCAAAAGAACTACAAACAGACAAAAAGAATTCCAAAAACCTGCTCTGAAACAAGACATGTAGACACATGATAAGCTCATCTGGATACACAACTACATGCCTACCTAAACCACTGTAATTTATGTGTTACAGTATGTTCTCTAACTATAGTCAGAACAGTTTTACAAAGTAAACCTAAACAGTAGTGCAAGCTTCTGCAGTTGCCTTCAGGGATGGGTTATATGAAGACTGAAGTCATTAGCAAGGGTGAATTTTTTTTCTTACCTCTTTCCTTAGTGCCCAAAGCACTCCTAAAGCAAAGTTTTATCTGCTGACTTCACAAGTGATTAAATAAAAGTACAAAATGGATTTAAGAAAAGTTATTAGCATATCAACCTACTAACAGTAAAAATGAAGGTGAAAGTAGTATCAGTTTATTCTAAAATGTTTTTCCCCAACTTGCCCCTTCTTTTCCTCCTCCTGCCCCTACTTTTTCTGGTATAGAGGCATGCTTCCTTTCTTTCATGCTTTCCTTTTCTTCAGCTCTTAAATAACATGGCTTCTTCCTTAGTGGAACCTCCAGACTTTTTGACTGTGACACTTGAGCCCAATGTGCCTTAGAATTTTTTCACCATATGAATACCAAGAAAAACCTATTTCCAGTAACTATATGTAGAAGAGCCAAGTCCTTTTAGCTCAGGCAGTGTCTCTAAAGTGCTGCTCACACTTATGAAACCCTTCTCCATTCTTCAAGAGCTTTTAAAATGGAGAATGTGTGTTCACTTCAAGAACTCAGCTTGGATCAATTATCAGCCTGACCTGACAAAATTGTGGCATTAAAGCTGTCAACATGTGACTGCAATAACAAAGCAGAAAAAAATGGAGACTATTTCTTCCAAAATCAAACAGATAACACGTAAAAAAGAAAACCATCATTCACACTGATAATTAAAAAAACCCACTCTTCATCTGCCTTATTTTGCATGTATGCTAATTAGAAATAAACTTGCTTAATCAACAGCTTATGCTTTGAACCATCTATTTGATTATAATGTCAAAACAGGCAGTCAGAACTTTATTCTGCTAAATGCACACACATTCAGCTTATAAAAGGAATTATACTCCTTTTAAACATCCTTACACAAATGCAAATTCCCTTTTAGTTCACTATCAATTTTCCTCAATCTCTTTGAGGACCAGGAGAAAACAGTACTTCTGACTTTTAAAACAACTAAGAGGTTAAAGCCCAAACTGCTGAAGCAACATATGCATATCTCCAAACACTAAAAATGCTTCAGTATCTTTACCATACCTTTAACATCTGGATCATCTATATGGGGTTCCAAATTTTCTATCATTTCTTCTAATTCTTTCCTTGTTGCCATATGAATGCTTGGATACATTGGCATAGTGAGTTCCTGAATCTCTCTGTCAAGTTTTATATCAGAAGTCTGCTGAAGCTCAAAGTCAATATCTATTTCAGGAAGTGGAGTCCTCCAGAAATGGAAAGAGTTGTATAATTCCTGCTCTGAAAGAGAGGTTTCCTGTGAATTCAGCCCAGACTCCTGCAGATCTGTTGCACAGCAATGAGAACTTTGCTCATACTCATCCGCCATTTCCCCACAAGATTCTGAAGGCAAAGTGCAATGGAAGGATGATTCAGTCTGGAAATCACTTTCCCTCTTGGAGTTAGCTGACACTGTATTTTGATCTTCTATGACATTTTCAAGTTTTGTTGCAAAATCATCACTGTCATCACTATGTGAAGACAGATTCTCTGTCCTGTTGTGCTCTTCATCTGTTGTGACATCTTCTGTAGTCCTGGCTTGTTCACTGTTGAGTGCCAAAGAAAACGGACATCAAAAATCCAAGATAGACTTGTTATGCTCTTGAAAATTCACACACATGCTATCAACTTGTTATTTGTCAAAGTACATTTACTTACACCATAACAAAACAAATCATAGAATCACAAAAAGATCAGGGTTGGAAGGGACCTCTAGAAGCCACCTGGGCCAACCTCCTTGGAGAACCATAAGCAGTTGCCCAGGACTTGTGTCCAGACAGGTTTTGAGTATTTCAGAGGATGGATACTCCACAGCCTTCACGGACAACCTTTGCCAGTGCTTAGTCATACTCACAGTAAAAAAAAAAAAAGGGTTTTGATGTACAGAGAGGACCTCCTGTGTTTGGGGTTGTGGCCATTAACTCTGGTCCTGTCACTGGGCATCACTGAAGAGAGTCCAGCTTCATCCTCTTTTCACTTCCCCCTCAGGTATTTATGAACATTGGCAAGACACCCTGCCAGTGAGCCCTCTCTTCCCCAGGCTGAAGTCCCAGCTCTCTCAGACTCTCCTGACAGGAGAGATGCTACACTCTGTCATTTTGTGACCCTTCACTGTACTCTCTCCAGCACGCCCAGGTCTCCCTCTGGATGGCAGCATGACCCTGTGGGTGAAGCAGCCACTCCTCCCAGTTTTGTGTCATCAGCAGACCTGCTGAGGCTGCACCCTGCTCCATCATTCAGATGACTGAAGAGGATGTTAAACACGACTGGACCCAACACTGACCCCTCTCATACACCATCAGTTAGTGACCTTCAACTACGCGCAGCTGACCACTGCCCCTGGGCCCAGCCAGGCTGGCAGTCCTCAGCCCACCTCACCATCTCCTCATCCAACCCAAACTTCAGCAGCTTCTCCACAAGGACCTTACAGGAGACCATGTCAAGACCCTTCCTGAAATACTGGTACACAGTACACACTGCTCTTCTTTGTCTATCAAGTCAGTCATCTCACCACAGAATATATATCCTAATTCTGGTCTATGAAGATGAGAATATCCAGATCTTTCCATTTACCAAATATTCAATTTGTCTAGGAAAGATAGCTTTTCTAATGTGCAGTTCATGCAGAAGAACAAGGAGGCAAAAATAACTTGTAGATTTAGCAAATGTACCTGTTTTCCTGTGCAGAACCACAATCTTCTGGGTTTTTACCATCTTCTTCTTTAAAGTACTGGCCACTGCTTGATGGGTTAGCAAAAGTTGATATGAAAGGCCCCAGAGACTGAAAAGCTGCTTGGCGAACCTAGTGGAAAGGGTCCAAGGTGAAAAAACCAAAATTATATATGTGAATCTTGCTGTCCTATAAAACATAAAATGCCTGCTACTAAGAATTGAAAGGGTCATAAGCCTGCTAAGGAGATCAAGAGCAGAGGTTCTTGTCTGGAAAGAATCAGCCAGATGTATACAGTGTGCCAAGTTTAAAAAAAATGTTAAGAAAAATGAAAAAGCAGAGTGAAACCAGTTAAATCACAGGTAACCAAACTGCCAGGCTTATTCCCCACAACCAATGGAGGAAGAACCTGTTTAGACAATAAAAGCAGGTAAATTTGAGAGCTCAGGTCAGAATTTCAACAACTTGAAAGAAAAAAAAGGAAAAATCACGTACAATAAACAGACATTTCACTTTCAGAAATTTGACTGATAAGCATTATATTTCTTTCCCTTTCCTATTTTGCTGTGCTGTGCATTTGCTCCTCCTTTCTCCTACTATTTATTCTCCTCTTCTCAGCAATTCTCTATCTCAATTTTTGTTATTTGATTAGTTCTGCTGGGCTACCACTTGCATGACTTTCCAAGATCCAAAAGCTCATGATTCTGTGCAGATGATCCTTGGCTCTTGGAAGTAGTCTGCTCAGTAACAAACTTAAGGTTTAAGAGTAAATCTTCAAAATAAAAAACCCCAAACAAAAGCCCAACCCACCCCCCAAACAACTACAAAAAAATCCCACCCAACCCCCCCTAAAAAAAATGAAAACAAAACCCCATCACCTAAGAAGCACTAAAAATTTAATTAATAAAAAACTTCCCACCACCAACATCCAAAACACCCACAAAACCCAAAACCACAACCTCCAAACCAACTGCAAACTCCACCGCCCCCTCCCAAAAAAACAACATGGTGGTAGGGAACCTGAGGAAGTACAAGTATATCATAATTAATTTTCCAGTTTTGTTAATGATTCTCAGCAATGTTAAGTCACAGACAATTCTGTAGCTAAAAAAAGCTACTCCACTGACAGAGTTTTTCTTACATGCTGCAGTGAAAATGTGAGGGACTCTTTACACCCATCAATGAACTAACCAGTGTAAGGACAATTTCGCTTGAGGTGCATGAAGTAAATTAGATTATCCACACCCATGAGAACTTCTACATGGAGTATTGCAGTAAAATCTTTCAAATATAACAGCTATTCAAAAAATAAAAAGCAATTCTTACCCATCGTGAAGGATCGCTAATCAGATTAATAAAAAGGGTTGACAATTTTGTCCTCCGGACCTCCTGTGATGTTGCACAAGAAACTGCCATGAAGCACTCAGCACAGGCTTTCCTAACTCCCCACACATTATCAGAGCAGAGCTGGAAAAACCTCGGCAGCTGTTAGGAATACAGTGAGTGAGTTTGCAAGTCAAAGTTTCAAAACAAGTTCTCTTTTCACTTTCATTTTCTTCACCTGGTTGTCCACCTTCATTCTTGGATAAACAGTTTAACATTTGCAAGACAAAGAACACACATTCAGCAGCACAATGCTTCTAATCTGCTGTTTTCATATTACTCATGGATACAGAAAAGGGAAATTCACCTCTCTGAAGAATAGCAAGAAAGCACTAACCCTTAAACCTGATTTATACCCCAAAAAACACCCCCAAAAAGCCCAACTTCAAAATACCCCCAAGACCAACAAACCTATTGTAAGACAAGACCTCATGTCTACACCATTCTTTTAAAGCAGGGGCAAGAAAAATAATACTGGTGCACAATTAGGAAGCAATTCTTTACTGTGGTGAGGCACTGGAACACATTGCCCACGTAGATTGTGGATGGCCCAAGTCTGAAGTGTTCAAGGCCAGGCCTTGAATAACCTGATCTAGTGGAAGGCATACCTGCCCGTGACAGGGGAGGTTGGAACTAGATGATCTTTAAGGTCCCTTCCAAACTTTAACATTTTTTGATTCTATGATTAACATTTTATTTATCAGAGACCACTTTGGGTATTTTGTAAGATTCTTACTGAAATACAAAGGACCAGCATCTGCAGAAAGAAGAAACTTTCTTTTCTACCTACACTTCTCATTGTTGGATTTATCAACCTCTGCCACCTTCTATCCTTCAATGCAGGGCATGAACTGCAAAGAGGAACAGGGGAATGAGAGAAAGACTGCATTTGCTCAAGAGAAAACATGTTTGAACAGGGCAGTGGCTTTACTAATAAAACTGGAGCATTTGGAAGGTGCTCAGGTGCTTGGGTTTTTTGGAAACACTAATGGTAAGGGTGGACAGAGTGCAGGTGAGGCACAGACATGCATGGCTGCCTTGGCTTGCAACAGGCACAGTGACAAAATAAGAGTAATCCAATGGCTGTTGCTACAGCCTTGTTCAGTTATTGATGTTCAGCTGTTCCTACTCTCTGCAGCCAAGTTTTCTGGACTTTGCCTCCGATCAAAAAAAGTTTTTAGGTTAGAAAATGAAGTTTTATCAGCTTTTTACGTTCCCCCTTTTTCCTAACAATAGTCCAAGAAGAGCAGAAAATGGCATTTTCTGTTATAGAAAGAGAACCCCAGCTGTCCTGCCACATGTTATTGCTTTCAAATGAAATAATCATGATTTTTTTATTTCATAGTAGTCTAATTGCACCCTCTACAAAGTTTTAATCCAAATTCATCACGCTAATCACTAAAAAGGCAGTTGTGTGAGAGAAATCAATTTACATCCCAAATCAGGAAGCATACGGGATGCAAATCCACACAACTAAACCTCACTACCAATGACTTGAATCACTCAACAACTAGAGAAAAATGCAGCAAATGCTTCAAGAGCATAAGAAATGGCCTGAGAGCCACAACAGGCCTACCTGTCCCAACACCACAACTGCCAAAAGCTGCAGAAGTCATGCCTGCATTTACACTTTGTCCATCTAAGTCCCTTGTTAATTCAGGGCATTGATTCATCAGCCTCTGCTGGCCCTCAACAAGCTCACTGTCCACACTGCCAAGAGGAGAAAGCTTGAAGAGGGATCTCAGAGACTGCCAAGCTGATTTCTGTTCCCTAGCCTTGTCACGTCTCCAAATCTATAAATTCCCCAGACCCACCATGGGAATACGGGCACAGGTAAGGATCCTCTTCTCACCATTCCATCTAGTTCCCTTGCTTTTCAATTTTGAATTTGCCTCTCTTCCCTTTATTTCATTTGTTGTTTCCGAGATTCACTAATTTCCTTTACCTTTCTTTTTCTTTCCCTCCTTTCCAGGAGGCTGTTTGAGGCAGGAAAACTGACTTGAACAGACTAAATCAATACATAAGGCTCACCACTCCCAGCACGTTATCCCCCCTGCCACACTCCCCCTGCAATCTCTGATCAATTGCCCTTCTTCTGTAGCTTGTCTGAATTGTATTAAGAAGAAAAACCCTTCAAGAAAGACTTACCAGCATTTCTTCGGTGGCTTGCTGTCCAACCACACTGCAGATATCTCCAAAATTGGCTGCACATACCTTGCAGACAGAATGCAAGAAATGAAAACTAAGACCACAGTTTTAATACAGCAAAATCCAAGAGGGAAAAAAAAAACCCAAACTTATAAAAATCAGAAAAATGTGCTTTGGTTCAAACTCATTATGAGCTACTTTCCCATTCCATCACTTTTCATGTTTTTTAAAAAGAAATCATTTTCTTTTTCATCAAAATTAGTCAGTCTTTTTTAATCATAGAAGAACCCCAGCACCCAAATGAAAGGAGGATAAAATGTATTTCAAGTGCTGTGAAATTAAAGAACACATGCAGCTATCAAGGGAAATAAGCTATTCAATGGCAGGATGAGACCAAAACGCAGCCTCCACACCTAAACATCACAATGGAATACTGGTTTACTTCATCTTTAATGAAGATGAGCATCTTTAATTCCATCTGTGCACAGAGATATGAGCTCAGGTGGCTGATGCTGTATCAGCCACAGTTGGTTCATGTTTTCCTGGCTACCAGCACAACCATAAGGACATATACCCTGCACTGCAGCTATCTACAGCATAAGTATAAGCAGATTCTTTCTTTGTTTCTAGTAATGAGGATAGTGATTATGGAAAAAAACCTCAGTGTCAAATGTTAAAATCTGTGGAAATCAGAGCAGATTTCACTCATTTTACAAATGAGATCTACCAGGAAGGCTGCTTAGTCACATGCAAGTTCCAAGCACATGACATGTTTTTCACAGACAATCTAGACCAGATGCCCCAAATTCATACCTTACGAACATGAAACATCCTGCAGTCACAGCACATCTCACAGAACCTGGGAAGCACAAGTCTTTCCGTGATGTCCTTCCCAACCATGGAGGCCATTTTGCACATAATCTAATGACAAGACAGACAGCAATCAGAGATGCTTGCACAACACACCACTCTGTGTCAGCTAAGCAGAGACTTTTTACATCTACCCTTCATTCTGATGGACATAATTTTTCTGAAAACTAGGAAAAATACTGAAAACAAAACACCATTTGAACTGGAAAGGTTTGGCCACTTTTGCAAAGAACTGTGTTTCCCACTTCCTTGTCATGACAAGACACAGGTGTAGAAGATGGCATTGATCTTACAATAAACTGAATCAAATTTCCAGCTAACAAAGATAACTGGACTCTTAGAAATTATTCACCTATGTTAGCCAACAGACCTCTAAAAAAAAAGTACATGATTCTTGTACTATTTCAGTATGAAATGTATATATGTACAATTAACAGAAAGTTATTGACAATTAATATGCTTAAGAGACTTCTGAGTCCTGTATGGTTTAAAATTAATTACAAGACTACACTGCATATATGCAACTCCCAAACATAAAATTCCCAAAGAAATGTATCGCACCAAAAAAGAACTCTTCCCTCTAACAGCTCTTTCATTCTAACTTGTACTGAAACATAAAAAAAAAAATTAACTTTAAAAAGCAAAAAGAATTTTATGTTTATCTTCCTCAATCATGTCTGTAGAACTACTTACATTCATTCCCCTATAATAACAAATGATGGCTTTTCTAACCTCTAGGGGGTTGATGAGGTACAGAAATTTCTGTCAAGTTTCAGTACCTTCAAAACCATGAAGACAGATAAAACTAATCTGCTTATACTTTATTCCCTTATGTAGCTGTAAGCTTCATCAAGAAGCACTAGAAATTTGGTGCCAAATGCAACAGTGCTGGAGCCTTTTTATTGTTTATCAGTCCAGCCACTGTAGGAAAGTAAAATATTAAATGAGGTCTCTCTCAGGCAAAAACAGAAGAAAAAAAAAAAATCACCCAGCAGAAAGAATCAATTGCAAAAAAACAAAGGAAACAAATGGGCATACATCTGCCATTTCCCCATCATAAGTTAACTAATCTGCTTACCATTTTAATTCAACACACACATTTTAATTATGAAGGTTGTGCCTAATGCAAAAAACCCCCACCCACCAACCAACCAACCATGAGTTAATCAACTCAGATGCTTATTACTTTGTCCAATAAAACACAACAAAATCAATAAAGCTAAGAGACACACAGCAAGGAGCAACAGAACTGAGACATTAAAGCCTTTGAACTGATGGAAATTTTCTGCATAGGCAATTTAAACTTCCATAAAATAAACAGACAAACCTTCAAAAAACTAAAAAGCCAACACAGCAGATGCTTTAGGAGTCAATAAAATTAATCCCTGTCCAGCTGGGGTGTTTTTTTTACAGCATATATAAGCTATTGAATTTAAATCTTAACTTGACCAGAGTGTACAGCACTGACACAACACATAAAAAGTTACAGATTTGTTACTGAGAGAGAATATAACATTTTCCTTTCAGTAATGGCTGTGCAGCTTGGAAACACACCCCTGCCACTGCACTATCAAGCACTCAGGCACACTTTTGGCTGTGTGATTTGGTACTGCTGTTACTTACAGCCACAGCTTCTGTCTTGACATCGTCGTTGCTGTCTGGAGCTGTCAGATCTATCAGCACAGGGCACACTTTGGTCTCCACATCGTATCTCTCGATGAGCTCTTGCTCCAACAGCACTAACAACGCGGCCTGGCTTGTTTTTCTTACCTGCCATAAAAAGACAAACAACTGAACCAAGCAATTCAAAGAGAGTTTTCTTTGTGGAAATACATGTGTCCTGTGTTATGGAAGCTGTACCTATATACCAACACAGCAGTACAAACTGCACACACTGAGAGGACAACTGCTCCACAAGTGCTTTTGCAAGCACTTCATGTTTGCTGTCCTGTGCTTTGGGAAGCATGCACCCAGCTTGGCTGAGAATGTATGGGTGTTTCTGGGGTTCATACACAATTTGTTTTAATGTCAAAAAGAGCAGTGGCAAATCTCATGCAAATCCGTGAAGGAAAAGCAGCACAATTAATAGAGAGTAACAAATTTCTAAGGAAGATGAATTTTATTAAACAAATCCTCTTTTTCTGGGATTAAGAAGAAATCGGCTGGCAAGGAAAAATTGTGTTTATTTCCAATGTTTTTAAATTCTGAGACACAATTTTGCTTAGTCCCATTTAACAAAAAAACCGTACAAAAATAAGATACCCATTATTGACCTCATAGCTGGCTAACCCCTGCCTCTAAAAGGAGTAATTTCATCAGAAGAGAAAACATTACATACAGCAAGAGACTACATATACTGCAATGCAGCCATTTTGGAAACACCTTTGAGCTCTTTGTTTCAGAGATCTGCAGCCCAATGAACTATTCAGCAGAGGTTAAAACAATGAAAAGAATCACTGAATCTTCTAGCAGGAGAACATCAAACAAAAGTAGGGTTGTTGTATTACACATGAATTAGCAAAAACTACTACGAAAAATAGGCTTGGGTAGGTATTTTTAACTATGTAAATTTTGAAAAGGGCAAGGAAAAAAGTGACAAACTTAAGAGGCCTAAAATATTGAAAATAATGTATCAACTAGCATTAATCTAGTCTGAAATGACTGGAGAAACCTCAAGAAAGCTTTGGACAAGCTAACTTATACATGCAGAGAAACAAACCACATGGGTTCAATCCAGAACTTTTACTGAACTGATATACAAATAACTGGTAATGAAGGTACATCATGGTGTTAAAAAACTGAATTATAGAAAGGACTCAAGTTTTTCATTGCTACTGCTCCTTTTTGCCAGAATTTAAATCATGTGAGCTTGTCTAAATGACTGATTTTGTCTATATGAATACAATACCAGATAAAAGGCCCCAAGTCAGGACAGATCACATTAAATGTAAAAACCGTCATGACATTTTCTTTAAAAGTTTTTCTTGAATATTTTCTTTAAATCAATTCATAGTACCATGTCCATTCCAAATCCTTACATCTGAAAATACAACACACTTTTATGATGCTAAATTTAAATAACTTGTCATCACAACAGTCTTTCACCAGCTAGTAAACTACTCCTACAAGAAACTCACCTGGTTATTCTGGTCTGCGAGGTATCGCACCACAATAGGCAGCAGGTATTTGGAAAATGCATAAGGGATTGAAGGTCTGTTTTCTTGACAGAACATAGCAATGTGAGGTACCTGTTCCATCAGTTCTGCTCGCACTGTTGGCTCTGTAAAGGTCAAAACAAGACCAAAAAAGGGCATAATACATGTTTACAAGCATGCTTCCAAGATCCTGACACAGTAAGCTTCTTACAGAACAAAGTATGTTCTCAAGTGTTCATGTCAGTGTGCTTGTCAAACTTCATTTTGACCATCTTTTTACAAAATCAGATAAAACTACTAAAAAGTCACCTCTCATATTCTTAGTAATAAAACAAGAAGAGGAGTAAGACAGCTAGCCATCAAACTTTATGAGTATCAGAATTGTCCAAACTCCCTATGATCATCACCTACTTCACAGAAACCTCCTACACAGAAAGTCAGCCCAGAACTGGCACCACTGTGAGAAGAAAGGAATTGAGGTGGAGTCTGGCCACAGCCTCTCAGACAGGAGAGATCCCACTGAGCAGGACAACCAGCCATGACCACAGATGCTGTACCCAATTCTTTGCTTTTTAAGGCTACCGATGTCATTGTCAGACGGGAAAGGTCCTGCATCTTTCCACCTGCTTCAGTTAAACCTTTGAGATGTGTTTCTCACCAAAGTTGGTGATTATTTAAAAAATATTTAATTCAGTTTTCAAATTCAAGAAATGGCACACTGCCTGGATGAATCCTAATCCCCACAGAACAGGCACATGCATCTCGGGGATGAGAGAAGAAGCAAGAGAAACAATGGCATGGATAAAATTCCAACCACTAGAAAAACAGATTCAATTTAAGAAGCAGGACCTTATTACATGCCTAACTTCTCCATGGGGATAAGAAAAAAATCAGAACTAAGTACTTCTGCCCTTTCAGGATTTGCTGACATACGCAGTTACCACTGGTCTATTGATTACCTACAAAAAGACATAACAAAACCCATCAATTACTCTCAAAACATACTCATTTGATTTACAGTATTTTAAATAATAAGATGTATATGTCACAGTACAAATATGTATGCCTTACTGAATTTTTACCTAAAAGTTGTTCAGATAAAACTTAATGGTATAACCTGAACCATCTTCCTTGGAATACTTGTAATAAACATGATTCATTAAAAATACAACCTTTTGTTTAACGGAAGCATGCAATATGCATTTGTGTTTAACATGGCAAATGTGTGCAGCACTAGGCTTTCTTGAGCACTGGCTACAAGAGTAAACTCAGGTCTGAATAAAACCTAACAAAGACAAAGCAAGTCCCCTGCTGTGTGCAGTCTTTTCTTCACTGAGGACAATGAGAACAGGAAAGATCACTGCACACAAAGTAATTAAATGCCTATGGGCTACAATTCTTTCACTATAGACTTAAATTACTTTTCCTATAGAAAAACACACTAAAATCAGAGTTGGAGGGGTCATTATAGATCATCTAGTTCCAACCCTTGAGAGCAGGGATTCCACTAGACTAGGTTGCTCAAAGCCCCATCCAGCCTGGCCTTGAACACTTCCAGGAATCCTCTGGAAAGCTCATGAGTTGCTGACCAAGTTGCAAAATACAGTATGAAGTCTCAGATAAATCAATATTGTATAGGTTTGCTGTTCATGATAATAAAGTAGAAAATGTCTTCCAATCTGCTCTTTATCTCCTCCCAAATGTTATCAGGAGCACACAGGAGAAAAACGTTTTTATTTAAACTCCAGATGTTCTGAAGCATGTGCAGGTTGAACTCCATAAGAAACAGAGGCATCCTGAGGTTCATATTGAAGAGGTCGGATCCTGACGAACACTACACAAACTATGTGCAAGTTTTAGCAGATCTAACAAAAATTCACACCTTAACAAAATGCTGAACTTTAGTCTAGTGATCAAACACTACATTTGTAGCACTAAGTGTAACAGCTTACCAAAATACACAGCTGTAACTAGGACAAACGAATAGTTAATGAGATTATTAATTCTGAAGGTTGAAGTCTCCAAATCATACTAATGCAAAGAAAGAAAATATTCCTATCGTAGTAACTCCTCCTTTCCTTCCTTATAAAAATTTGCCAGAACAGTCCTTAGAACACAAGTAAGAGAAGGTGCAATTGTTCATTAGGATGAGGTGGTGTGGGGGGGTCAACCAAAGTAGATCAGGTGCTTTCAAGAGTCAAGTTGGCAAAAAGATCTATTTTTTTTCCTACATTTAATTCTGTTCTGCTCCTTTTATCTGCCAAGGCCTGGCTTCATGACTTCTGGAAGAGGGACTTGAAGTGTGCCTGAGAAAGGAGTCCTTTTACATGCCAACTTTGCCACATCAGCATGTTTTTTTCCATCAGTGTGACAACCTGCCCAAAGGTAGCCGAATTAAAGAAGCCTTGCAAACACCCTCCATTTGCAACTACCTAGAATCCACTGAAAGCAGAGCAACTACAAATGGAAGAGTCCTTCCTTGCTGAGTACATTTTGAGATAAAGAAAGACATTATCTCTGCAAACAGGCTGTACACAGCCCCTCTCTGCAGAGCAATTTGTTTCAGCAGGGTGTAGATGGAAAACAGCAAGATGAGGAACTATCAAGCTGGGCAAGGAGGATGGGAACCTGATCGACAAGAAATGGGAACCAGTGCCCAAAGCCAGGGCTGGAGGAACTCAAGCCCACCTTTCCCATAAGGCTGTTACTCCAAGACATGCCCAAGACATGATCTAGGGGTACAAGTGACTTAGGTAGCAACACTTATCCTTAAGGATCTTGTTCTCCCATCTTAGGACTCATGCCTTGTTCCTTGTGGCAGACAGAAGATGACTGGGGGTGGGGAGGAAGGGAGAGCAGAGGTTAAAGGGGATGGAGAGTAAGCAAAATCAATCTGACTGAGGCTGCATGTTTGGCAGCAGTGCTTCTTAAATGGCTTCTAAATTTGCTTTGGGCAGTTCCCACCCTCCCAGAAACAAAAACTTGCAGCTTCCATTTATGCCAATGCTACTGTTCATGCAGCCAGACAATAAACCCTATCAAAGAACTGATCTAGCTGATGCAGCTTTTGCCTCACCACAGCAGCATCATTAAACAGCAAGAACTGGCACTTAATATTGATCTCCCTGTGCAATCACACGATTCCCTCAAGTAGCAGCACTGTCTGATGATGATGGCAAGCAACGGTAAAAGAAGGTGCTAGAACCGAAGGAAAGAAGCAAAATGCTGAGAAGGCCAATTGACTCCTTTGCCTAGTGTGAAGCTGTGCAAAATGTTCAAGCCGGGCTCTTCACACAGTAACTGCACACTACTCATTTGATTGCAGTCTGAACTCTGTCTTGACGCTGAAGAAATATGTCTGCAATCAAGGCAACAAGAACTCTGTATGAAGCATATCAAGAGCTGTGTACATGCTTTGGACACTAGGCACTCAAAACAGAGAGACTGTCTCCATACCTCTTTGACACCTCTACAGTTTGCCCACCCACTGATAAAGCAATGGCAACACTCTCCCCAAACTGATGAGGTTTGCTGTGAAACGGGATTCACACATTTCTTTATGAAGCACTCCAGTAAGAGAGCAGGATGTACCAAAACCACGAGATCCTTTTCCTTCAGAACAGGGTTCATCTATTATGCAGCACTTATGTCAGCTGCCTGACAATACTAAAGACCTGCAGATGTAAAGTGAGCCCCTTTCTTCCTGAGCTACTAAGTCAGCTCTGGCTTTGTGAAGAACACAGGCAGATGAGATGATGCAATTAAAGATTTGAAACATTCATGCCCAGGAATGAATTAGAACTGTAAAGTCACCTTAGTTCTTATGTTCCCTAACTTTTAAGTACCCAGCTTTGGGATCTTTGTACGGTCGATTCAAAGCAACAAACAAGGAGCACTGTGTAGGGAACTGGCTGTGTAACACAACACCCTAATTCACCATCAAAAGGCGTTTGTGCTGTTCTGGGGAATTACTGCTGCTATGCAAGAACCTGAACCTTAAGCTTCCCAATTTAGATAAGAGCTCAATTCTTCCAAAGGCTGAAGCATATGTTCCAGTGTGTACTGAATAGAGCCTAATCTCGCAGTCTGATGCAGTTACAGTAGAGCTTTTTTTCTGCATTATGTTTCCTTAAGAACCCAAGCAACAATGCCAAAAAATCCACAGAAGTCAGAGAGCTTTCTCATTCCCTTCCTCTATTCCTCAGCTTTGTCTTTAGCTTAAACAGGTGGCAGTTCCAAGCAGAGATTCCAGGAGGCTTCAATACATCACAGTGTCTGCCATTTCAGTTCAAACTTCCCTGTTTAAAACCAAATTTACAGCTTGGTCATGGTATTGGTTTTGGCTGGGACAGCATTAATTTTCTTCCTGGTAGCTGCTACAGGGCCATGTTTTCGATTTTTGCAGGAAACAGTGTTGTTAACTCAGGGATGTTTTGTTATTGCTGAGCAGCACTTCCACAGAGCCAGGGCCCCTTCTGCTTTCACCCCATCCCACCAGCAACTGGCAGGAGATGCACAAAGAGGGGACACAGCCAGGACAGCTGATCCCAACTGATCACAGGTGACCAACAGACCATGGTGTCACGCTGATCATAAACAGCTGAGGGAAGAAGGAGGAATGAGGGGACGTTTGGAATAGTGGTGTTTATGGTCCCAAGTCACGTCAGGTGTGATGAAGCCCTGTGCTCCTGGGGATGGCTGAACAGCTGCCTGCCCATGGGAAGTGGTGTATGAATTCCTCTCACATTCATAGTGAAGACTTGAGCATTACCTTGGGTTGTTATGTTCCATGCTCATAAATCTAAGTCAGCTTAAACACTGTTTCCAGCACAAATCCAAAACATGGCCCAATATTAGTTACTATGAAGAAAATTAACTCTACTCTGCCAAAACCAGCACAGTTATCAACAGAGTGAACAGTGCATAGCAGTTACATGTTGCTTCATAAAGCACAAGCTCATCCAGCTGGGGAATATGTCTGCACTCTGTTTTTTGCACTGTACAGTATAGTCAAGGACCAGGCATTCACACAGTATAAACATAATCTGGGAGGAGAATTTTGCTTCACGTCAGGTTTCTAATTTAGGCAGTCTGGAAAAATCTCTGAGTACAGCTAGATTCTATGTTAAATTTGCCTGGAACAGTATTTTTCCATTTGGCAGAGGAAGTATTTTTAAATGCTGATCTTTTCAAACTATCTCTTGAAAGTGCAAGTCTATCTATTCCTTGAAGTAGCAATCTACTAAAAAGAAACCCTGCAATTTGTTAAAACAAAAACTTTGAAAATCAATATTAATATACAAGACTGGATTTCCTCACTCATTGGCATTTTATTTCATTCTATCATACCTTGTGCATTATCTAGATATGGAATTACAATGAAGTTTTAGGAATCAAGCAAAACTAAGAGAATGACAAGACAGTGAAAATAACTTCACTTTCTTCTGTTCATGAAATAATTTTGAAAAGAAGTTTCCAGAATAAAATGACAGGGTTCTACCTCTCTTCATTTCCAGACCACACAAAACAATCAATATGTTCAAATCAGCATCTCCAGAACCAGGGCAGACTTTTTTTCTGCATAAACAAACTGTCAGTTTTAGCTATTTCACAAATGACCATTCAAATCAACATCCTAAACTGACTTCAAAATCATAGAAGTCATTAACTATTTCTTCTTCACCCATGAGAAAACACACTCCCCTAAAATCTGACACCATCTCTCCTGTAAAATGCCAGCATGCTCACTTGGCTACTCCTAGCACAGCCAGCCAGCCTGTATACATAAATGTGTAACATTTATTTCAACCCTGCTGAGGCTTCAGTTCACTCCCTATTCCACTTCAGCTATGAGGAAGTAAAGCACCACCATCAGCTGCATGCTGGAAATTAAAAGGGGATTATTTTAGAACTGCACAGTATAATACCAACTAATTGCTTCAGAGCAGCTATTTATAAATTGAGTCGTTATTCCCCACAACTGGATTCATTCCACAATGCTTTATTCTGCAACAACGTACAGTATTTAGAAAAAAAGTCTGCAATGCTTTCATTATCCCACTGTGACCATTCTGAAATACAAGCAGCAGTAAATTTTCTTTATATTTGTGAGGGGTTGTAAGGTTTTTGTGTTGTAAAACTGTATATGAAGAACAACCACTGATGATGTTAAAGCTGCTTTAACTGACAATTTTTATGAATGTTTTAAGTACATCTGAATATTAATAATATTGCTCTTTGTTCTCATTGAAGTATGAGCAACAAGGAAAGGTCTAAGTGCATGGCTTTGCTTTAACACTTCCATTCTATAAAAAAAATAATTCACACAATCACAAAATATCCTGAGTTGGAAGAGACCCAGAAAGATCATCAAAGTCCAACTCCTGGCCCTGCAGAGGACCACCTCAAAGAGTCACACCATGTGCCTGAGAGCATTGTCCAAATGCTTCTTGAACTCTGTCAGGCTGGTGCTGTGGCAGCTTCCCTGGGGAGTCTGTTCCAGTGCCCAACCACCCTCTGGGTGAAAAACCTTTCCTGATATCCACCCTAGACCTCCCCTGACTCAGCTTTATCTATCCTCTTCTTTCCCCAAAGGTAACTTTCCATTTCCCTCTTTCTTCTACAAACATAACTATTTTCCCTTTCGATTTCTACCATTTCCCATTTCATCTTTCCCTCTGACTTTCCTACCTTTGGAAGATGACAGAAAAGCAAGACAAGTGGAAATACACTGTAACCAGAGCCCACGCCTTTTAGCTTAGGAGTCCAGCAGAAAGGCTAAAGTGTCTGATGCATGTGCTGCTTCAGTAGTCAGGCTCTTTTCTCCTACTAACCAGAAATGGGTTTCATTACTGACTGGCAGAGCAAGGAGTGAAACACAGACTAATGAGGGAGGGTAAAGTCACTGTTAGTCACTCATCAGATGCATGGAGAGACAAAAGAGGTTTACCTCAAGCACAAGAAAAAATTCTTAGCGTAGCAGGAGGTGAGAAATCAGGTATGGAAAATCCTGAAACATGAAGATGGGGAAGGAAGAAAATACAGCTGGAGATATTGGCAGCTGGGAAAGGCAAATATTAGCATTCCCATTAATATTGCTTACATATGAAGATTTTTGTTAAATGAAATGCTGCAGTATGTGCTGTTTGACAGGTAATGTTGGCATGTCTCAAAATACCAACAGCAGTAATTGAACCTCCATTAATAAAACCATTTAAGCACACTATTAAGTAATTAGGGTTGTGAGGCCATCCACATTAAGCCTGATTATAGAGCTTCAAAACTTAATGACCAATTAGCCTAATAGTTGTTTTCAAAATCAGATTGTTTTGGAAACTGCATTTACAACTGATTCTTTGCAGTAAAGAGATTACTTTTCATTCAGAAGAAAAACATCCTAGTTGGCTATATTCAGACAAACACCAGCCCTTCAGGATGTAATTTTATTTTCCCCTCATCATTTCTTTAAAAAGCTATCTATGTGTATCTATTTCATAGTAAGCTAAATTACACATGTATTTCAGAAACAAAGATACAGACTCTCACTTTCAAAGAAACTTCAGAAAATAAGATTTAAAGCTGCTGGAGTCTCTTGCACACTAAGCAAAATGCCAATAATGCAGTAGTTCTGGCTGGGGCTAACTTTCAAAGCCAGTTAATCACACTTCAGCACACAATGATGCAATCTTGTATCCTCTAAGCCACTCACAAGCTGGTACCAAAAAAAAAGTTTGAATTATACTAATTTACTTATGTGAAAAACTCAGACATAAAGCCCTTGTTCAAGCTCTCACAAGCCTGTGGCTAGTCTACATTTGAGAATGAAGAAGACCCAGCTGTCTTAATACAAAGATAAGCATTTTTAATCTAACAAGGCTTTATAGGGGGATAACTCAACATTTGCCAAGCACTGGGCTTATATGCCAAACTACTTCTTGGCTTGTATAGATTCAAAGACACCATAAAAACATCTAAGTGGGAAGCCACACCTAACATCCCTAAAGAAACAGAGAAATTAGGAAGTGATTTTGTAATTTTTTGTAATATCTGTAACAGCAGATACAAAAGCAGTACAAGGTATCTTTTTTACCAGTCACTACTCTAGGAAACTGGTACCAAATATAGCAGGGAAGCCCAGTTTAGGAGTGCAAAATACCCAAATTCCACAGCTGAATCACACATTTAACAGCAACACCCAACTACAGCAATAAAGACAAAAACTGAAGGCTTCCAAACAACTCAGATTTGGAGAATAACTTTCTTTAGCAAGTAAGGGCCTTGGGGGCAGGAGATTATTCCCCAAATGCCACTGATGGGTTTGCTCCATGGAGCAGCTATTCTGTGCTGCCATGTACATTGCATACAACAGTGGCTCGTGACACCAGGGCAGAACAAATCCTGTGTTCTGCCAGCACTGGGAGCAGCTCATTTCCAGTACCACCTTTAGCGGGTATCTTTTCCCAGTAGACACACAACAGTGATTTTAAGGCTATAAGTGTAAACTGGAACTAATTCATTACCCACACATAAACTGGAATTAATTCATTAGAAAGAGTCCAAACTACTCTGTCAGGAGAAGGCACACTTTATGTCATTTGTATGTGCAGACACAATGGTAATCAAAACTCTTTTTCACAAAATACAATTCCCTACAACTCTACTCAAAGGGTCCAAACGAGTTTCCATCAAAAGCTATTTCTTCAGATTTTTTTTTGACAAGAAGCTTTTATAAAACCAGTTTTAGAGCTGGTATTTGCTTTTGCCATGATGCCTCCAAAAATGTGTCTTGGCTAGCTAGTTGGTATCTCAAGATATGTATCAATCACAGCAAACCATACTCCCATGATTTTCTTCTATCTTACAATCGACATATTTGGACCCAGGTATTTTTCCAGTAAAGATTAATTTTTATTCCACATTAATACAGTATTTAGCACAACCAAGATGACTTTTAGGTTCTTAAAGTTTTATCACAGTAGATGAAGAATGAAAATTATTGGAAATTCTCCTGCTTTTAAACACAGAAATGGCTGTCTCAGCATAGCCCCAGCTAAAAGGTATTCAAAACACCCAAAACAAACCTGAAAAATGCTAAAAAAAAAACCCACAAAAAACCACAACAAACCCCAAAAAACCCCAAACCACAAACCCAAAGAATTTAAAAAGAACCCCTGAGACTGATTCTTTTTCAAGCAAAGACCATGTCTGAAAAACATCAACCCAATTACAAGACTTCTGAAATTGCAAGGTATTAACAGGACAGAGGATTCCCTTGGCAACTTTAGGACAGCTGGTATTTCTAGTTCACTGCTGTACCTCTATTTTAGAAACCTTCATCAGTAGCCCAGAAAGAGAACAGATATTGTCTATCCTGGGTATATTCTTCAATTCCAATCTTATTATACCAACTACTGAGAAAAAAAAAAGGTAAAGTACCTTGCTCTCTATGACTTGATTTGACAAGAAAAGACAAAGAGCTCCAAACGTTAAAAGAACTGGCATAAGACTGACAAGCATCAACAATAGAAATTAAAAGACTTGTGCTTAGTCATAGTTTAGTTTGACTTCCAAGTATGTTTTTATTTTTATTTATTTAAACATTTCAACATGAAGGTTTGACTCCAGGATGGCTCTAACCATACGAATATCTTGCTCTAACCAAGCAAGTTAAAACACATAGGCACTTTTACAATGTTTTCTTTTTCCAAATTCAGGGGCTTTTATGTTTTATGGACAAATTGGAAAAAAAATATTGTAAATGGAAAGAAGCAAGACAAAAATTAACAAGTCTAATAGTAACAACCTTAAACATACACACACACAAAAACCAAAACCCCCACAACAAAACAAAAAAGCCAAAACAAAACAAAACAAAAAATAAAAAAAAACCCTGTGCTGCAGTCTGAATTAACAGTGAAGCTCATATACCAAGAAGATACAAAGCAGATCTAGTTCCCTAATGAATTTTCACATGGTTTAAAACACAAGGATATTCTAATAACTTGTCTTACCGAAACCAGCCAAGTCCAATACTGCAACTGCTCGAGGCACAAGACTCAGTTAAGTCTGCAGAAATTTAATTTGTGGGGCAGCTGCAGAATCCAGCACTACTAGTTTGGCAGATCTGAGACAACTTCTACAATGCAGGAAAAGCCTGAACTGCTGCTTTTACTGATGCTGAGAAAATATCAGCCCTGACTAAAAATGTACCCCACCCTTGTTAAAGGCAACAAATTGATTTGAGCTCAACTCTTGGCTTCCACTACATTTCTGCCTATATAAACTTCAATTTGCCACACTTAGTTGGTCACCAATGAAAAGACTAAGGCTACAAGTTGCTGCAAGAGGCCATTTTCCCTTGGATGCATCTGTCCTATTTTCTAAACTGAAGTGGAGCTTCAGAAATTTTCTGATGCTCAAAACTATTCACAGGTCCACACAAACAGGCAACTGTATATGCAGATTTCAGAAGCAGAGCTTTGCTAGGAAAGCACTCTATAAACAGTAGCATGCCACTGTTCTCAATTAAAGACACATTTTATTGTAAGTGAATAGTGACATTTTTTCCCTTTTGAAGAACCCTTGGAGTGGTACTCAATACAATTATGTAATGCTTACAACAGGCCACTTTTCCTGGCTAAACAAGGACACTCCCTCAGAAAAATAAAACCATGCATTTTAAATTAAGACAGTAATGACAGAATAACAGCAATTAGCAGATTATATTTTTACCCTTGGAAAGCATTATCTTCTGCAGTTCCAGAAGAAGGGAGAAAAACTAGCAGACATTAAATAGAAGAAACATTTTTTTCACATTCAAGATTTAATACAAATTTCTCTCCATAGCACTCCAACAACAACAAAAGAATGACCAGATCTTTTCTGATGTTTTGCTGCTAGACTTTCTTCCTTCTGGTGTGTCAAATATATCAGCTATGTTGAAATCAAGCCCTTAATTCTTTCTAGAGCATCTTTAAGCCAGAATTTTGTTACAGCTCTGTCCACACCATTTTTTCCTTCATCCATTTCCCCATCACTTTTTAAGCACTCCTTTTCTTTCATATTTGTTTTTCATTTTTCTCTTGCTTTTTGCTTTTTATTCCAAACACTCAGCAGTCCCAATATATTGATTAGCAAGTGACACATTGGATCTACTCCTACTCATAGCAAAGAGGGTGCACAGCAAGCTCACTACACTGGACTTCAAGAGAAGGCGTTTGGCATCTTCAGGGATCTGCTTGGTGGAGTTATCATGGGATAAAGCCCTGGAGGGAACAGGTGCCCAAGAAAGTTAGTTAACATTCAAGGATCACCTCCTCCAAGTGCAGAAGCAATGCATCCCAACAAAGAAGTAGTCAGGCAAAAACACCAGGAGGTCTGCATTGGATGTACAAGGAGCTCCTGGACAAACTCAAGCAAAAAAGGAAGCCTACAGAGGGTGCAAGCAAGGACTGGTAATCTAGGAGGAATACAGAAAAATTGTTCAAGCTGCCAGGGATTGGGTTAGGAAAGCTAAAGCCCTCAAAGAATTAAAATTGGTCAGGGATGTCAAGGGCAACAAGAAAAGGTTCTATAGGTACGCCGGTGATAAAAGGAAGACTAGGGAAAATACGGGCCCTCTCCAGAAGTGGGAGACCTGGTTACCCCAAACATAGAGAAGGCTGAGGTTCTTAATGATGTTTGTCCCTCAGTCTTCAGTGGCAAGTTCTCCACCTGAGTCCCAGAAGGCGAAGATGAAGACTGGGAGAATGAAGAACTGTCCACAGAAGAACATCAGGTTCAAGATCATCTAACGAATCTGAAGGTGCACACGTCCACAGGACCTGATGCAGTGCATCCACAGGTCCTGAGGGAACTGGCAGAAGAAGCAGCTAAGCCACTACCCATCATATTTGAGAACTGTGGCAGTCCAGTGAAGTTCCTACCAAACTGAAAAGGGAAAAAAAACCCCTCATTTTCAAAAGGAGGAAAAAGGAAGACACAAGGCCAGTCTCACCTTGGGGCCTTAGCAAGATCTTAGCAAGATCATTGTGCAGATCCTCTTGGAAACTGTGAGAAGGCACATGGAAAATAAGGAGGTGATGTGTAAGAGCTTGCACAACCTCACTAAGGCCAAACCATTCCTGGCAAATTTGCTGGCTTTCTACAATGGGGTTAAAGTGTTGGTGAGTAAGAAGAGCAACTGACATCACGTACCTGGACTTCTGCAAAACATTTGACACTATCTCATTATGTCCTTGTTTTTGAATTGGAGAGACATGGATTTGACAGATGGCCACCCAGTGGATAAACAGCTGGCTGGATGGCTGCACTCTTAACAGTTGTGGTCAACAGCTTGATATCCAAGGGGAGACCAGTGACAACTGGAAATCCTTAGGGGTCAATACTGGGACCAGCATCTTGGTTGGTGACATGGACAGTGGGATGGAGAGCACCCTCAGCAAGTCTGCTCACTACACCAAGCTCTGTGGTGGGACTGATGTGCTGGAGGGAAGGGAAGGCATCCACAGGGACCTTTATGTGCCTGAGAAGTGGGCCCATGTGAACCTCAAGAAGTTCAACAAGGCCAAGAAGGAGGTCCTGCACCTGGGTTGGGACAAACCGCGGTACCAATACATGGTTAGTAGAGAATGGATTGAGAGCAGCCCTGAGGAGAAAGATTTGGAGGTGTTGGTTGAGGAGAAGCTTAACATGACCCAGCAATGTGAGCTTACAGCCCAGAAAGCTGAACACATCCTGGACTGCATCACAGGCAGCGTTGCCAGCAGGACAAGGGAGGGGATTCTGCCCCTCTGCTCTGGTGAGACCCCCATGGAGTGCTGCATCCAGCTCTGGGGACCCCGAGGTAAGGACAGAGACCTGTAGCAGCAGAGTCCAGAGGTGGGTCATGAAACTGATCAGAGAGACAGAGAATCTCTCCTGTGAGAGAAAGCTGATAGAGCTGGGGCTGCTCAGCCTGGAGGAGAGAAGGCCCTGGGGAGATCTTACTGCAGCCTCCCAGTACCTAAGGAGGCCTGAAAGAGAGCTGGAGAGGGACTTTTTACAACGCCATGTAGTGACTTGATAAGGGGTAATGGCTTCAGACTGGAAGAAGACAGGTTTAGATTAGACTCAAAGCAGAAATTCTTCACTATGAGAATGGTGAGGCCCCGGAACAAGGTTACCCATAAGTCGTGGATGCCTCATCCCTGGAAGTGTTCAACAACAGGCTGGATGGGGCTTTGAACAACTTGGTTTTGTGGAAGGTGTCCCTGTCCATGGCAGGTCCCTTCCAACCTAAACCATTCTCTGATTCTATATTTGCACCTTCACCAACTCTTGCTGCTTCTCTTACCTTCACACCTGGTTGCCCAAAAAGGTCTAAAGGAACAACTTCAGCATTTAAATTCTATCAAAACTTATGGGAGTTTTGCACAGATGGTTTCCAAGTTTATTTTTAAGGCAAAAAAATAATCTTGATCTACAAATCTAAAATAATCATGTAGATCTCTTGAGTAGCAAAAGTACATAATAAAAATTACTAAAGTACTGCTGGAAAGTGGCATTCCTACATTTTGAAGGGGTGTAAATCCGTTGATGAAAATTGTATGGAAAGAAGTCGTCTTTGGGGAATGATTAAGAAAAATTAATGCATTAATGATAATTAAATTTTACACTATTTTATTGAATTTGCAGAAGCCTAGTTTGAATACTGGAGAAAGAACATACTGCTCCTGTGCTAAACACAGGTTCAGCACCTCTGAATTTCCCACATCAACCCAGCAAAATATTTAGTGCTACCCACCTGAATCATCAGCTAATCTGCTGATTCTCTCCAACACAGCAATACAATCTCTCTCATCATCACTGACTTCCTTCAAAGTGTCCAGCAAACTTCGAGCCACCATTTGCCTAGTTTACAAGAAAGATCAAAAATCAGCATTATTTGTGTCCAGAAATACAGCTAAATCAAAAAATTGTGCAATCATACAACTTTCTTACATCAAATAGAATTTTAAATATATTCACTTTAAAGTCAGTAAATTTAGTTAGCCTTCCTTTGGGAATTCTTACTTCTGATACCTGGCATAATCTTAAAGAATTGTAAGCTTTAAATGTAACATTAAAAGTATCCCTTTCATTTACAAGGATAAGAGAAATCAGACACCAAGATGAGAAATAGTAATCATCTGCTAAGTGGGCAAACAGGAGCTGAATGTTAAGAAGTCAGAATCAGCCTTCCATCCTCATCTATCAAGTCCCTAATTTGTTCCATACAAAGCAAAGTAACACTGGTATCATTAAAATGTTTTTAAAAAGAATTCTGAGTTTATTTCACAAAAGCATGAATACTCGAGCTGAAGATTTTCATACCAACAGTGACATTTAAAGTCAAACTTCATTCAAATGCTATGGGTATATACTGTGAGTGGTGGGTACACACTGTGAAAATAACACGTACTACCCAACCCATATGTACCTGAAGCACACATTAAGCAAAGTAGAACATTAGGAAAATATTAAATAAGTAATAATCAACTCAGTTACTACTTCGAATGCACAAGAAAATTTTCTATGGATTAATTTATGAGTGACAAGATATAGTCAGATTTAGGATTTTGTCCTCTGATGTTCTGTTGCAGCCTATGCTCCAAAGTCATACCCATCAGGTACCTAGATAACCCTAAATGCAGCTGGGAACATGTGACAATCAACTTTTCTCCTCAAAAACAGCCTGTAATGGCATAACTCTTTTCCCACCCTAATGTGGGTTACATGTCAGTTCAGAGAGCTAGCAGAATTATCCCAGGATAATGAAATGGCAATGGGCCAAGGAACAGCCTGCAAGACACTGGTAGGTCTGATAATGCCCTGGAGCAACTCAACAAAATGCTGAAGTAGCAAGTGTCAAGTGCCAGGTATTTCCAGAACTGAAAGACAGAAACACTCCTAGGATGTAGCCTAGGTAGAAGCACTGCTGACAATTAGCAGTGCTGTAGACAAGAGCAGAGGCAATACCTAAACTTTATTATGTTCACTAGAAGCAGTGAATGTGAGCAGTGATCAACAACAGATAAGAAAACAGTTACATTCTTAGTGCACAAAAGCTCGAGAACGTCACAATTCCATGCAACCAGAGAAAAGCAGGAGGCTTCCATGAATTCCCAAGGCTAAGCACACGTTTTCTCCCACTGAAAATCAGTAATTTAAATATTTCACATTTGCCACTTGCAGAACTATCTTAAACTAAATTGTTTTGACATATATCTATATATATACACCTTAAAAAAACAAACCAAAGAAACCATTTGCCTTTAACAAATTTCCTCTCCCTCACTCTTTTCAATTCGACAGAAGTACATCTCTCAGTAGAGATCCTGATATGCAGTTAAAATTCAGCCATCAACCCCTAAGGGAGGAAACAGACTGCATGACACACTAACCTAGAAGCAGAGTTGACTTGGTCTTTTAAAGGGCTGGACACCTCTGAAAAGAGAAGAGGAACAAATGAAGCAATTTCATAAACCAGCCTGTGCGGACACGTGTCTCCTACATAATAAATGTAGTCTTGGAAAGTGAGAGACAAGCCAACTAACCCACTGAGCCTCAGCAAGTAAGGAACCACAGTAAACAGCACTACAACCCATCTAACAAACAGCTCAAAATCCCATCTGACTCCTGGGGACTATGGAATGGTTCTCTGCTACGCTGGGAGTTTTGAGAAGACCCATCTCCTCATAGAGCTGGACTCTAGTGGCTTAATCTCACAGTGTCTTCACCAGTTCCTGTGGGTTGGGCATGTGGCTATGCAGAAGTCCATAAACCTGCTCAAGAGGAGGAGATGAAAACAGAAATCCTAACCTGAAGTAGACTTGACCTATCTACTAAACTCATTCAACTTATTCCATGCACTAAATACAGGATGGCCTCCACCTGCATCCAGCTGGTATATCCCTCTTTAGCTTGTAAAGGAATCAATGGATCTACTTCTACACTAAGCAGACTCTGGTAAAAAGCAAAATAACAAAGGGCACCAGAGTAAGCTAAACTCACTTTAGCAAACCTAACTGGGTAGGCAGCCAGTAATCACAGAGTAAAGGCAAAACTCACTCCATCCATCCATCCATCCATCCATCCATCCATCCATCCATCCATCCATCCATCCATCCATCCATCCATCCAGTGTTCTGGCAGATGATGGCCACTCATGTTCTCCCAACATTATAGGCTGTGACCTAGTTCTGCCAAGGTGTGCTTGGTCTATGACTGCCCCCTAAGCAGCAATACATCTGTTTATCCACTAAGTAGTTTACACACCAAAGAAAGGCCAGAAGACAAAGGCTGCAATGTAGCATGCAGTACAAGCACTTCCATTACTATGTGCAGAAGTGGAGGATATTTAGCAAAATTCAAAATTTCATGAGCCTGTCCAACATTAGGAAAAACTGACAGGATATCTTGTAGGTACACTTAACTGCAATTAGCAGCAGGACAAAATGGGAATAGATTACAAACACCCTGCCTTTATGCCCATATGCAGGTGACAGCTTTTTGAAGACTGTACACACAGACATAATATAGGACGTGAGAATACTCTGAGAAAAACTATAAATATCTTTGCTTTGCTTATTCAAACTCCTTTGAACATCATAGTCCTTTAATAAATTTCTACTTTAGAATTTAAATTACTTCATCTGCACAAGGAGTGCATTTGGCTAATAAGCATATGTTTAAGAAACTGAAACAAACCCAGAGAAAAATAAAAGGAAAAAAGATACTTTTCTTCTTTGCCCATTTTTTCAGAAGTTGTAAATCAAAATTTCACAGAATATGCTGAGTTGGAAGTAATCCATAAGGATCATTGAGTCCAACTCTCAGCCCTGCACAAGACATCCTAAAGAATCACAGCACATGCCTGAGAGCACCTGAGAGCATTTTGTGTTTAAATTAATACTGGCAGTAGTAACTGAGCTTGGCAGTGTTTTCCCCAAACAAGCTCAGAGAATATTCAGAATAAACTCTCAGTTTCAAAATCAACATCTTTGTACCCCTAAGAAGAAAGGCTAAACTTGCAGAGGTACATTCAAGCACTGCTGAAGTAATTATGACTTAGTGCTTTGGGAAAATCCTGTCCTTTGTTAGTTCATCTTAAATCATTTTAACATACATCTAAAAGGTAAAATTTCTCAAGCTATATTGTTATATTTAAGTAATTTATTTGGTATGCACAGACCTGCAAATTTATGTGCAAAAAAACCCTGTTTTGAGGTTTAATTTTTTACATTTTAATTTTTGACATACAGTAGGATCAGAAACACAGAGACAAAAACAGAGTAAAGTTAGAGATCAGGAGAAATAACAAAATTTATACTAAAATGATGAGAAATATCCCTGTCAAAACAAGGCCAGTATAGTTTCACCTGCATTTCCTTCAGCATGAGCTAAATGAGTTTAGCATTTCCTTACTGTCAGTACTCCAATACCCAAAAAAGAAACTACACTGGGCTAGGCTGCAGAGACAGAATGGAAGAGAAAAACAACTGCAGCTGTGGACAATCAAATTCTCTATTGACTTTGATCATACCTAAATAAAAATAAGGCAAGGTAGTCTTGAAATCCCACAGAACTGTCTTAAAGAGGTTTTTCATATGCATTACAGCAGGGATCCTGTAATTACAGCATTCCTCTGTTTTAGTGGGGGTACTTCATGCATGCAAGTCCTAATTTTGAAATGTTAAATGAAATTCCTGGGAAAGTGTTACTTTTAAGCTGTGAGTACACACACATGCCTAATCCCTCTTTGAGATCCAGTATACCCTCACTTACTGCTGTTATATGAGTATTTTAAGTTTGACTGTTGCCAAAAAGACTTTTTTCAAAGGACATCAGGTATTCTCCCAAGGAAAAAGCAAAGACATACCTCAAAAATGCAAAGAAGTCTGGCAAGAGGATAGCTTCAAATTATCTACATTGATATGGAGATACAGTCTTGATAGCCAAGACTGACCATACTCATGAATGAGTCTCCTGCCAAGATGTGCTTTGGTCTGAAGAGAAAAAGCAGCAACAATTCCTCATAGGCTTAGGAAAAGGAAGGATCTGTGTTCAGGAACTGCCTCACTATTCAAATAGATTTATTGGTGAGTGCTCTACATTTCTGAGCTTCTTAATGAGGAATGGAAGCAAGTTCATGGCAACAAAGATTAGAAAAACCCATAGGGGATTTTAACATGAAAAACGTAAAGAGACAAAAGCTGTGCTCCAAACTGCACCAGCAACTAGAAACTGGTTTTAAAGCAAGTGGCAAAAAGGAATCATCATCCTTGTATGCATGTACACACACCAGTGCTACCAGACACAAGAAGACCCTGTGTTTTAGGGTGATAGCTTTGGCTTTCTGCTCAACATCTACTCCTGCTGCAATGTGATGTTGCATTATTAAGGCATATTCTAGAGATGCTTCTCAAATCTGGTCTGGAGGTTGCCTCTTCAGTCATCACACCACAGCCAGACTCCCACTTGCCTTATTTTACAGACACAACAGGGGTCATTTATTGTAATATTTGTAGGGTTCCCCTCCATTCTCATAGACTGAGGCAACATCTGTGGTGCTCATGAGAAACACCAAAACCAGTAAAAATGTAAACCATAACATACCCAAAGTTGTCACAAAGCAGCTCTTTCCATCACTTGGGAAGCTGTTAAAGGATTCCCTACGCCTCTCTTGCTTTCAGTTAATCCTATCAAAAATCTTACATATTTACACAAAGACATTCCTATTTCCAACTCACACCTCCTGACATTTTTTAGGACACCGACGCTGATCCATTTCCATCTTAGAACAAGTGGCTGAGAAATCATGAGTGCTCCAGGAATCCACTTAAAGGAGACTAGACTTTTGCAGCAGTGGTTAAAAATCCCTTCACTTTAATCATTCAATACAATCACAGACTGCAAATAAGCTGCACAGGTAGATGATTAACCAGATGGAAAAGAATTATAAAACCAAATGCAAAGAGGAAATAATACCTAAAATGAAATTTAAAGATAAAAAACTGCCATAATAAAAGAAATTAATCTAATTAAAGGGGGAAAAAATCTTACCCTAACTTAACCAGATTCAATGATTATGTTTCAAGAGTCTGGAATGTGTAATATGAAGCTTCCACAGAAATGCAGGTTCCAGGTCATAGAAACAACCAAAACATTAACTCATAGTATTTAAAAGCTTTTAAACTACTCATTAGTAACTGGACATGCTGATACCATACTAAGACATAGGAATAAACAAATATAATTTAATTAATCTTTTTCCTATTAAATGCTCCAGTTCCCCTGCTTAGCAGAAATCCCCCCCTATTATTCTGAGACTGACTAATGCTGAATCATAAACTGACTGCAGTAGTCACTATCATTTATTGTGATCTAAGTGCTACTCACAGTTATACCACTAATAATTATAATTTGCTGTTTCCTATATTTTCTTATGCTACATAACACAATAGGCCTACAGAGAGAGCTATGATTAAAAAAACATGTTAGTACCAGCAAAAATAATCCAAACAAGCAAACACAGGGAAAAAAAGTCAGAAAAAAACTACAGTTACTTTGACCACCTTCCCCTGCAGGAAAGCACAGGATGCATAAAGCTGAACAAAGCAATTAAAAAGATTCCAAGTTTATGCATGCCCCATATCCAATGCAATCCATACTGAGAAATCAGACACAGTTTTTTCTTAGATGAGCAAGTAAAATATTAGGACCAGCATTCTTGCTTAAAATTCAAGACACACAACTTGAGTTTCTGAGTTTGTTCTCCTCCCTACTGGCTTTTATTACATAATTGTCACCTGGAGCCCTGAAGGTTTCTTTTCCCTCCCTCCCCGTGAAAAGTCAGAACACACAAAAACTCTCTCCTGGTAGTATAAGTGCCAATTTCATCTTAAATTGTAAAATACAGCGAACTTTGGATTTCAGAAAAAAACCAAAATTTGAAAATGAGGTGTATTTCAGAACTTATCTGTGCATACAGGTTTATGCAGGTTATAACAAGAGAAACCAGCAATTTTCAGCTTCAATTCAATGGTATGTTCACACACGTAGTGTGGAATTTTAAGTGCAGTTCACGTGACTAAAGCTAAGCACAGGGCTAAATCCCTTCCAAACCCAGGCCATGACCAGCAAAACAGAGGCTATCCTATTGGGTGGTTGATCACAGACTTTGCTTCTGCATATTACTGTATTAAGAATTCAACATTAAAGCAAACACAGTTCCTTAAAAGCTTACTTGAAGCCCAAACTAAACCATGTTCAAATAAAATACCAGAAAATCTCAGTATTAACATATTTTATACATTTCTGTGATCCTGTTACTGTTACAGGTCCAATTAAAATAAACCATGGGTTTGAATTTCTCCTTCGAGTGCAGAGCATCTGAGTGCAAGGGGATGGGTGGGATGTGTGTCTGAAGTAGACTACAATACCTGTGGTTTTTAAATGAAATAACCATCTCAGTGGCATTACAGAAATAAAAAGGGGAAAATGCAGAACACAGTATTAACGGGGCAAGTTCACTTTCAATAACCAGAAGCAGTATAACCTCAAACTAAACTACAGAGGAGATTGATTCTGAAATAAAGTTCCTGGGTTTCTCTTGACAATCTCTTGGATGTCCTTATGCTCTCCTGACCTTTCATGAAATATTTTCTTAAACTCACTTTCACACAGAGTTATGGATGGAGTTTAGTATCACCTTACAGTCCTGTGCCAACAGGAATATTAGCATCTGCAAAAAAACCTGAACTGTGTGCTCCAATTAATAAAGAAGTTCAAGTCCCTTACTACAGTTGCTTAAAAGGTGAACCAATGTTTTCCTGTTATCATTAATATTTTGTTCTCTCTAAGTAGGAGGCACGTGAGCAAACAGAAGGAGGAGTGGAAACTGAAGAGTTTTATAAATGTGTTGGGTTTTTTGAAATTATTTGTATTCCATGCAAATTAACTTCAGTGAGATTTGAATCAGATTAATAGTTTGCATACCATTAGCCAGACAGGAGATTTAAAAAGCATACCTGTTAAATATGTTCTCACTTGCAGCGTACTTGTCCAATCTTCCCAAAGGCGTCAACATTTCATCTTGTGAGACAAAGTCCAGGGCTGAAGGTATAATAATCACATCAGACTCTGAGCTGTAGTCATCCACACCAACTATCAGAGACATCAGAAATATTCCTTATAATCACAGTAGTTTGACACTAAAATGATGTCTGTTGTTGGTCTGAAATACAGAAGTCTAGGCAAGATCCCACTGACAAAATATTTAGTAACTGAATCCCACTGTTCCCACCAGCTTCCCCAGCCCCCATAGAGTCTTCTCTATACAAGTGTGACTGATGATGTATAAATGGATTTTGAGTCATTTTCTCTAAGCTCCCAAGTAAGATTCATCACTAAGCTTCCTGAGTATTTTTACACCTTATATTTTTCTCAAGCAAATTACTTTTATCTCATTGTAAAGTCAGCTTTTTGAAGACATACTCAAATCATAGCTGCAGGTAGCCCAGAGTTTACACAACATGATCTAGCAGACCAAAAAGACTTTGTTCTAAACCAGAAAAATCTAAATTAAGCATGTCAAAAAAAAAAAAAAAATCAGTGTGTTGCTAGAACTGACTACCAAATAAAGTGGGCACAATTCACCTACTGCATAATTATTAACCAGCAAATCATCATGGAACTTCATATACAGACCCCTTTATCAACACAGAACCAAAAAGTGGAAAGAAGTCCAACCCTGTTCTGCAGAGCTGCTTAAGAACTAGGATTTGAATTACCACTTTTTTAATTTCCATATGCCCTCAAAACTGCTCTAAAACTCAGTCCCATAGCAAACACACACTTCTGGCTGCAAATGAGATCACTTGTTCGAAAGGTCAGCCCCACTAGTCCTGAAAACACAACACTACAGTACACTACCCCTACTCTGCAGTCTAGCCAAATCTCTCAAACACCTTTTCAAAACTTGCAAATAGAGAAGATCAAAAGACAGATCTACAAGAAAGAAAAAAGATTATAGTCATCTTATGTTCCATACAACTGTGCTGTGCTATACAAATTGCTTACCAAATACTGTGTCATTATTTTCAACATTCAAAATACATCAACAACTACCACTTCCTGAACGTTTTCCTTACTGTACTTCAAATGTCAAAAGACAAACACTGAGCTCCAGGAGTGGTATATTTTTAGACATAAACTAAGTTAATGGCACCCTTTTCCCAACAAAGTAATTTTCCCATGTTCTACACAGAGAATCCATGGACATCAACTGATGCCATCCTTGCACAAGGGACCAGATATTGCAGCTGCTGATAGTGATGCCTTAGGACATGAAATTCTTGCCAGAAATCAAATGAAAAAGTGATGGGGAAAGAGGAAGTGTGTAAGAACAATCTAAGAGATGGGAGAAAGGAAGAAAGTGTACTAGGAGCCAAAGGAAATGGCAGAGCAATCTGAGAAAAGGAATTAGTGGTGTTAGATATGTCTAAGGTAGAGGACAGAACAACAAACTGCAGGGGGAGGAAGGGAAGGCTGAAAAGAAAGACAGCTGCAAAAAGCTATTGCAACACGAAGGGAAAGTGTTTAGCAACTCCAGGTTTACATAACTATTTGAACTTCTGTTTGGTTTGGGTTTGTGGGTTTGTTTGGGTTTAATTTTTGTTGTTTAGTTTGGGCTTTTTGCAAGAATCAGTTTTATTTTCACAGGAAGTGGGAGGAGAGTAAAAATGAACTCATAATGCAAGCTAGGACTTTATGCCAGGTTAAGTTAACAAGGAACAGGCTACATCCTTTCACAGGCTCATAGGCCTTTAATTCAATCCATCAATCCAACTGAGACCGGGGATTTTTCTGTGTATTCAGTTTTGCCATCTCACACCCTAGACTATTTCAGTTGAAGGTAGCTTTAGCTATCATCCAGTTCAACTGCCAACCACCTCAGGGCTGACCAAAAGTTAAATCACTTCCCTCTCCACTTGCCATTCTCAGGAATCTACAGAAAGCAATGAAGTCACCCCTCAGCCTCCTTCTCTCCAAACTAGACAGTGAAATTAGTTCTATGACATGGTCCTATTATTCTATTTCAGTGTCTGTTTTTACCGTAAATTTAAAACATACATTGAAGAAGCTATATCAAAATACCAATATAAAAATAACTATATCGCTGACAATAATTATTTAGCTATCACACTCATGAATACAAAAAAATGAAATGCTGACCATTACATGCACCACCAATGTTTACTCCATTTCTCTCTTCTCAACCTCAGCTTTGTTCTATGTTCCTCCTTGTACCCTCTACATTTATTTTTCTACAATTTTTGCCTCATGAAACCAGTTAAGTCAACCCAACTGCTAAATCCACTCTATAACAGATATAAGTACCAATGATAAAAGTATGAGCACCTGCTTACAATTTATCTGTTTGATGTTTCCTACTAGTTCAAACAGTGAGTTGTGTGGATTTAGCTCTGCTGAGTTTATGAATTGTAAATTCACTGCATTGAGCACTACACTGAGCTTGATGCACCTCTGCTACCAAACAACATCTATTATTTAAATAATTCCAGCATCTCAGCTAGTAGTCACAGAAGACATCATTCAAATGACAGCATCTTGATTAACACAACTATAATACAGGGAAGAAAAGGGTGGTAAAAATAAATCAATCAGCACATGAACAGTTTATAGTTCTAATGAAGTGCTGCTACAGTTATGTTACATATTCATTTTCACTTTCATGACATCTATCCAAGTGAAGAGAGACAATCCGTTCTAACAAAGAACTCCCATTCCAACAAAGCCCCTCAAGTGGATGTTTGTCTTCAACTTGCCACAAACATGAATCACCAGCATCTAACCATTCCTCATCTAAAATGCATAAAGGACATACTTTGCATTATTCAGTAAACCAAGTCACTTTGCTCTTCCCTCCACTTATACCAAAACAGTTACTGAATATTGACTCTTCAGCCCTACTCTGCTTTCCACCCAACTTTGAGCACTTGACTAAGTACCACAGGACCTTCTGTAAATTTTACAAATGCAAAACACACCCTTAAACAACACAAGTGTACTGGTTTTGGCTGGGACAGAGTTAAAGTTCTTCATAGTAGCTTATACAGGGATACTTTGCACATTTCCAATCTATTCACTGGGAGGGCACCATGAAGAACAGAAAAGGCCCTGGCAGTGCTTAAGCACTGTGTTCAACAGTAACTAACACATTAGTAATTAATCACCACTCATTTCAGCACAAATCCAAAACATTGTCCCATACAAGGTATTATGGAGAAATTTAATTCTATGCCAGTCAAAACCAGTACAAATTCTGGTTAATTCAAATGCAGAACACACAAATTTCTTCCCATTTCAGAATGTAGACCAGGCAACAGGACCACATATTGCTTACCTACTGTAGAAAAACTGCAGGTCAATTTTCTTATTTTCCTCCACTTTTTCAAACAGGTAAAAGCATGGACCAAACCCACAGAAAGCATATAAGCTACAAGACACCACTGAAAACTAATGCAAGTGCAGAGCCTTAACTACCTTCTCATCTGGTCTTATGTGTTCACACCAGCATGCAAGAGTAGAGCTAGAAAAACAGGAGTTTCCCTAAGAACACGCTATCCCAGGAGTTTAAAGTCACTAGTGGTGTCAGGAGGAGAAACAGCAATTGCACTATGATGTCAGAAGCAATCACAGTGCTTCTGTATCTGTACATTCAGGTACCAAAGTAGAGTAAAATTAATACATTCATCATTTATCCAGACGAAGTTTGCGAGTTTCTCTTCAAAACTCTACACAATGACTGCCAAAGGTAAGGAAGCATCACATAACAAGACAGGCACTGCCTTTTGCTTCCACATCTGACTGTCATTAATGGGTTGTAATACAGAAGCCAAGTAACTTCTCTTCTGTGTACCTTCATTTTACTGTCAAAACATTTGTTTGAGGTTTTTTTGTAGAAGTTGTTCAAGCTTGTCTACCTATCTTGCATCTGGTCCATACTGTACTGTGTGAAAACGTATATTAACATCCCCTGCTTTAAGCTCTCCTGTTTCCCTAAAGCTCTCCTCTGTTTTATGGCAAGGATACAACAATAACTTGACACAGTTATTAACTAACATGAACTATACAGCAATCTTGCTGAGGCAAACTCAGTGTTGAGGTGCTTAGTTAACCACTGCCAAGCCTGGCTGAGCACACAACAACACAGAGGTCCATTTAAAGCTCAGTCCCCTATAAAACCACAGCCTCAAGGCCAATTTTCAAGGGAGTTGGTTTTTCTACTACACATCTCATCCTCACACTATCTTTCACAAAGGTCTCTCATACTGAATCTTTTACAGAGAGGTGCACGACATCACATTTGAAAAAAATAACTATTTTTTCTTATTTAATAATCCAGGAACAATTCTCTGCCATAGACTGTTCATCAACAAGGCCTATACATATTCTTTTTTTTCTTCTTGAAACATATTCTCCTTTGTTTTGGCATAGAAACTCAGTGACTAGAAGTGTATTTTAAAAAATAAGTAATTTTCAATTCTGAAAGCTGAACAACAAACAGCTTTAAGGATTCAAGATTTCCAGCTAATATTAACAGTTCTCTCCTTTTATCTTCTGCATCCAGAGTTCTCAAGATCTACTGCAAAATCTATATGGCAGATGTATCTATTAAAATGGACTAAATTTTAATCAATTTTAGTATAAGCTACTCACTACACCCTGCATCAACTGCTATCAAATGGATATTCAGGATAGTACAGCACTTATATGCAGGAAGAACTGTGTTCTGTTCTGCTGTTCAGGCAAGTTAATTTCTCTGCTTAACTGTAAAGCAAGAACAGTAATCTTATGAGCCCAGACACTTGATATCATGACCACAAAATAACAGCAGCAGGTTTTGTTCCAAATTACTGCCCTCTATGCTACAAAAGAATAAATTCACCTTAGATTCAGACTTCTGCAGAACACAAGAAGTATTCTCAGTCCTTCAATAACGTAAACACATTCATTTCTATTTAATTTTCTGTAAGAAACATCACTTTGCATCTGAAGTGCTGCAAAGAGAAATTCACCTCAGCATGAGCACTAATGCTTAAACATCTGCATTTGTTCACAGCTGAACTCACTATCTTAACCCTTTCCTAGTGCACGATGTCCCAGCTCTGGTTCTGCAGTGACAACACAGACAAAAGCATCAGTGACACTATTTCAGATTCATTTGCCACCACGTATTTACTGCACTGCTTCAGTAACATTTCAGTAACATTTCAGTAACAGCTATTGCAATGGCAATCACACATTTTACAAAACGTGCTTGTCATGCTGAATTCTATCACCCTGCCTGCCCAATCCAGGCATCACTCAGTGGTAATCACAGAACCCATCATCAGAAAGTAGGAGCTGTTTTTTCCATGAGACTCTTAAAATCTACTTCTTCTGTTTTCCTCCTGCTATAGCCCAAGACTGAAAATGCAACTGAGATGCCACAAAGCTGTCAAGCAAAAGTCATCACCGCAAGTGACAATCTTAGATTCCAGCTCATCTACCATATTAGGAGAAACAAGAACCTTCTCCTCCTGCATTTCTCCCCTAAATTAGCCCTTCAAACCATGGAGCCCTATCAGACTTGAGCTTCTTATGAATGTCAAGTTACCATACCTGTCTGCACAGACTTTGCTGTCTGAACTCCAAACTCGGCAGAACTGGGTTTGGGGGTGGGGCAGAAGGAGCAGAGAGGCAGAAGCAAGGAAGAAGATAAGAAAGGTGGAAATGCAAAGCAGCTCTGATGCAATTACCACATTAGCCCCTATGTAGCACTTTGATAGCAGAGCTTGCTAACAGCTCTTAGCACAGACACAGCAAACTCTTTAAAATAAAGCTTCAGTGCAGGTTTGGGAGACTAGGGATGGGGAGCACTTAGCAGATGAAAGACACAGGAATCAAAAAATCAGTCGCTGTTTACACACAGAACTGATGCAAGCACGGCACAGCCAATTTCAAAGACCCAGTAGTCTAAATATAACAGGTTATGAGAATACTTTCACTTAGCACGGGCCTTCCTAAAAAGACAGCTATCAAGCTGCCACAGGAGCTCATCAAGCATCAGAGCAAACAAAGGGCAATACATAATTCTTAAAGCAAGGAAAAGAGGTGAAGCTACATACAACTTTGTTTCTTTCAGGCATACGCAAGCAGCATTGAAAATCCTGATTTGCTCTGAAAAAAAAAAGGAATAGTTCTATCTCATATGGCTCACTAATCATTTATTTGCACAACAGCTGAATGTACCTTCTACCGGTTAACAGTTTGACCTGCAACAAACACTGCTCCAGAGGAAACTGAAACAAAGAGGAGGACATCCAAGCTACCAGTTAAAACAATCAACAGTTTATATTCTGTCTGCCTATTTCCTGTAGGGAGCATGTCACACCCATCACCAAGGCACTCAAGTTCCTTGCTATTTAAGTCCCTGTCTTCTACCCCTTCCAAACAACTGCATGCACTTAAGAATTGTGGAATGAGGTTGGAGTGGAGCAAAAGCAAGCTACTGCAAGTAGCTCTTGAAGACGTTCCTCTAAGGTACTTTTTTCTCCTCTACAAGGTCATTACCATCAAAGAAAGGTATCCCTTTTCTCTCCGCAGAGCACTGCTGTTCACAGGATTTTTAACTGACCTCATGACTGACTGAGAATTTTGTAGCACTGGGAGGAAAATCCTATTTCCATCTTTAACCAACATCTTCTCTCTGGTCCCACCACAGCATGACATGTGCCCTCACTGTGCTTGGGGCCATGCTCAAATTCTGCCACACAACTGGGTATCTGGTACACACAAAAATACCAAGTTCAAACTATATGCGCCTTAACACTGGACTAACTAGGAGGAAGAGAGATATGAAGCAAGCAGTTGAAATTCAAACACTCCAAAGACTTGTGCAAGCTTTGCAACGCTTGATGTGTCACCATGAGTTATGATACATCAGCTACCAAGTGTTATTCCACTGTGCAGTGACTTCAGCAGCATCATCACAGTAACTAAAATACACTTATTTAGGCCAAACACTGCAGAGAAGGCAAGCTCTACAACTAGTACATCCATAAGCTATAAAATGTGGCTTTGCAACATAAATCCTTTTAATCTTCCTAACAGCACTTTTCCTCTCTCCACTTAAATCCCAGACAATGTTCTTGAGATGCTGCTTAACAGCTTTCAAAACTCTTGGTGGGATAAACCTCTGTGTTTTCCAGGCGTACAGAGAAATTCTTGCTGCAGTTCTCCACAATGTTCCTGTCTGTGCTCAGTTAAAGTATAAAACTGGTCTGTGGGAGAAGGCTGAGCAGTACAGAATGCAGTGAACTCGCTCTTAGAAAAAGTAACAACTGTCATGGGTGTTCATTGCAATGCAATTCAATGTTTACATTACTTGCACAACCAAGCATCCCTATAGACTAATCAAGCTGTTCCTCCTGGAGGCTAGAGAGGAAGGAAAAGGTAGTCTCTCCTCCATTCAAATATTTGGGAACTGTTCAGGCACTATGGTAACAACACAAAAAAAATTTCCCTAAGCAGATCTGTTTATCAGAGAAAAATGTTTCAACAGTCTGCAATATCAGTCACATACCATGTCCATTTTATACATTAATCTGTTTAGCTTTTCCAGAAACTGTAGAGACAATAACACATATTTATTGTACTAGTTGTCTCTCTATTTTCTTTACCTTAAAAACAGTAAGAAAAACCCACCACACAGTGGTCTCAACTGTCAGTGCAGTTACTCCGCCACTGCAAACAAACACCCTTCACAAACATATTCTGACACTGTTTCAAGCTATCCAGTAGGGTTTTAACACCCTACTGCCAGAAAGAACTGCAGCATCCCTCTCAAACCAAGGAACAGCCACATCAGTTTCTCTTACAGTGTACTCTCTAAAGCAGACAGAGAAGCCCTGATATTCTGGGAACCTTTAGGGGCAGCTGTCCCTGCCTGGCTCTTCCAAAGGGGGAACTGTTCCTGCAGCTCTCAAAGAAGCTATCCTTTCATCCAGTTCTGCTCACGTTATAACTCTTGCAATGAAAACTTCCTGCCCACACAGAGGGAAAGTCTTAACAGCAAAAGGCACACACAGGAAAGAAAAGCATTTTATCTTCAACATGCTGCAGTCTGCCACCTTCATAATGGTCAGCAGTCAGAAATAACTGCAAGCACCAAGGTTTCACTATCTTAAGCCTAGGATTTTGAACGTTTCCATCTCTTTCGTGACTCTTTCACTCCCTCTGCTTTTTAGCTGCAAGTGGGAGAGAAAGGGAGAAGGAGGAGAATACCCAAAGCCCTAGAAGATAAATCATAAGAAAAAAAAAAAAAAAAAAGCTGGCAACCTTAATTGAGGATCCCTGCCAGAGATGGGATAATAAAAGGTGGCTGGTGAAAAGCACATTCCCACATCAGAAGTGATGCTAGTGGCCTCAGAAAGCTGAAAGCCTAGAAAATTACTTCTTCTTCAGTCCTCTACTAGGTGTAATGCAGAAAAAATGTGCAGCTGCATGAGGAAGGTTCATTAGCCTACATCAAATCAAGCACAATCCTTTCCTCACAACACCTTTTCTCTAGGATCCTAAGAGGTTGCTGGAGAAAAAGAGACTAACCATTACCCACCTGAGACCACTAACACCAGAATTCCATGGGGACACAGCCATCCACCTGAGTCTCCCAGTTTCTATGAGGGTCAATCACTACATTAAATGACAAAGAAATGAACTGAAGTGTTGGGAGAATTAAACCCTGATCTCCAGGGAAAACAACAGACTTAACACGTGTGCTTCATTAGCATTAAGGAACGGTTACTGGATTCCCAAAGGAGCAGAATCTCAGCCACACTAGAGAACTGATTCCAACCACTATAGAAAGTCTGCCATTAATTTCTGTTATTACTTTTTTGCAATGCTGAAATGCCAACCCAGTAACTCAAACTATCTCAGCACTCTTTGACCAGAGCTCAGATTCTGATGGGACCAAAAGGTCAGTACTGCAACAGGGCATTTGAACATCATGTTGGAAATTTAGCTATTCTCAAAGCTGGAATTAAGTTTAAGAAGTGACACAACGTGCAGCCTATACAAAACAACTACCAGCATAACAAAATCTGCTAATTCTTATTCTGTGGTGAAGGAACAAAGAAACCACAGTGCAAAAGCTTCTGATATTACTATGTACAGCTGTGGGAAAGGGAAGATGAATTTTAACATACTGAATGCATGTTATGCCAGCATAATTCACTGCTAGAGAATAAAAACTACAACACAGCATCAAGCTGTGACTGTGATTTAACGCCACAGGGAAATACAGATTGATTTTATAAAAACAAAACAACAACAAAGAAAAGACTTTTTTTTTTTTAACTTAAACTGTAATTAAAAAAGGTTAAAATTAAATTTAAATTAGCTTCCATTTGGAAAGAGACTTGTGCCCTACTCGAAGTCTAAGAGAATAAATTTAATTAAAAGCATTCAACCAACACAAGCTCACTGCTAATGCCAGATGATTTGCTCATCACCTGGAAAAAGAACATAGCATCAGTGATAAAACAGCTTTTGACATCTGCAGATGCACAAAGAGAATTTTCTTCAGCTCAGCTAAATAAGTGTTTCACTCACTGAGAAGCCTGCTGGGAGGAGAGGCTAGGAAGACCTGTCCTCCCTTTTTAATCAATGGAAAAGAACTCAATAATAAAAATAGAGCTATGTTGGATCATCACTACTTTGTTTTTAGTTTTTAGAACTGTTTCATCCACTAGTAAAATCCAAACTATAACATTAGATTTGCCAATTGTAAAAAACTCCCTTATTGAAGAATTTTAAATCTATCATACCATTAAATACACTTGTGTTAAGGAAAACAAGTTTACACATAGGTGTGTATACATATATGTAAAAACTCATTTAACAGTTCTAAACTAGAACTGCCTGAACAATGCATAGATATTAAAACTCCATTTTCTGCATTTTTAGTTAAAACATCTGGAAACTAAGTGCACAGAAAAAGGAAATTCACCATTGTCAGCATGGCAAAAGGTAAAGTTTCAAAATCTGAGTAAGCTCCATAACCACCAAAGCATGCTCATATACTTGCAACTACCAGAAGTCCTGATGTTGCAGGCAAATGCAGCTGTCAGCTATCACTAACAAAGACTTTTTCCAAAAACAAATGCACACCAGTTATCAGATCAAAATTTCTTTTTTCCCCTGATTTAAATCACAATTAAAATAATGAGTTGAATGAAGCTATCCCCTCTCCAAATCTGAATTCTAATTGCAGATGGCTCTATTTTTTAGAGCACACATCCTGCACACATCAATGGTCAGACTGAAAGATGTCAGCATCATGGTACGTTTCATTTCATCTATCTGTGCTGATCAGTTTGGCCTTCAGAAACAGCCAGGGGAGGGGGGAGCACAAACTGTCTGGCAAGAGTCAAAGAACACTTGATTTTTGACAAGCCCACATTTGCTTTTCAGCCATTTTTGTTGCCTATCTTCTTTTCAATTCTATACTTATCTTAAGACAGTTATACTATTCTATTTTGATTTTGTATGCACAAAACAAAAGGTTTGAATGAAAGCCAGATTTTCCCTGACTTTTCATATACTGTGCAAGATTTCAGACAGAAGAGCAAGGAAGCAAACAATCCAAGTAGTGGGATGGAGATTCTTCTTCAGGCTTCCACTTCGGGTTATTTAATTTTCACCCTACTGTCTTTAGAGTGAGGTGCCTTTTTTTTCTTTAATGGATAATATCACACAACGGTTCTTCTTAGGTTTATCTTCACATAAATGAAATGCAATTTTATGTTCCTTATTTGGAGGGGTTAGGCTCAATCAAGTTGTCTTTCACAATAAGAACTCACATCCAGGAATTAATTTTTCTTTTACAGCCTTCTGTACGTTCAGCCAGGGTACGCTCACTGTGTTGGTGCTGGGTTATTTTTCCTTTTGTTTCAAACAAGCAAACACGGAAAAGCCACTGGCTAAAGAATTCTGGAAGAACCAGAATTTCTTCAATTATTATCACAGCCTTTGACATCAGGAGCTATATCTTCAGAAGTGAAATATCAGCTAAAATCAAAATACTGAAATGGCATTTACAAGCTACGTAACTACTTAAAAGCAATCACCTGTTTAATGTACCAGGTGTAAAGTATGCATTCACCTCAAGGAAAAAAATCAGAGCCTTCCAGTGGTTACCAAGCAACCAAGAGCAGAAAAATAATATGAAGCTTTCAAAATAGAAATGCAAACCAAAGCTGAAATTAATTATTTAAAAGTCAATCCAGCTGGTTTATCAACCACTATCTGAAAGCCTTTCTTATAAAAGCTCTTGTTTAATCTCTGACCTCCTAAACAAATCAACAAAAGGAAGGTTTTTTTTTTTTTAACAGATGCCTTCCTCAGCATATATTCTGAAGGTCTCCACTACTCCAACAGATTTACTGCTCCCTGTTGAAATCTAGGAACGTTTCATTAACCTAAATATTTATCAAGTTTTCTTCAGAGAAAAGGTAAGCTTTGTTTCACAAGCAATACTAAAACAGTACTCCAAAGATATAACTTTTACTGTTCTATATTTTACTGTTCTATATTTCAGGTTAATTAGCATCCAACAAGCTGGCAAAACAAATGAGAAGAACAAATTGTACAGTTGTACAAGTTGTTCATTAAACCCCAACTTTCCAGTAAAACACTTGACTCCAGAACCCTTAAAAGACAAAGATCATTAAACAGCTGTTCTTTACTCTGCCTATCTAAAAGATGCACAGATGCTTGGTTCATTACTTTCAGCAGGAACTGTGCATGGTTGTCTGCCCAGCTCCAGGACATTCTCCTTTTGCTTTAGAACATGACCAACAAAAGTTATCTCTTAAGCCACCTTAATGATTCCTTCTTTAGGAGGAAACACTGAATCACACTGGAAATTCTCATCACCAAAGGGAAAAAAACCCAAACCAAATACAACAACAAAAAATTTCATGATTCAGACTCAAACCTAGGCTCACTGAGGAGCTACAGATGAATACCTAATCTAGTGAAATGTTCTGAGCCATATGCTCAATCCGAGACTCAGCCTCAGATGTCCAATCTAGACCTTGACACATGCATCCAGTCTTAAACACTCCTGATTTCTCCAGCACACTCACAGATGTCTCGCTAGTGCTTCATATCAGATCAGCTGAAAGCCCAAAAATTTATTGAAAACATAGTTCACTTCTCAAATTAGCCAGTCTATCAATCATACTATTTTACATTTATTTAATTCCTCCTCCAAAATTGTATGACCAGGACTATAGATATGCCCGCAAGTATTTGTCTCTTATTTGTCCTTAAATATAGCTTAGCACACTTAATAGCAAGAATGCAGCTGGCTGAATCACACAGGCATAAAAGCTGCCAGCACTTCCAGTTTTATCACTATTGCATTCTACTACTTCAGTAATACACTTCTAAACCAGTGTCTAACTCTGCTACTTGAAAGAGCTGAAAACATTTGAAATATTTACAAGAGGAATACTGTAGGGTGGGTGGGGTTCAGACAGGAGTTGCAACTTTCTTTAGTTGTCTGTTTCATACCTGCAACCAATCTATTGGAAACACTTCCATAATTGTGTAAAACATGTTGTATATGGGTAAAAAAGACAGCTATTTCAAATAATACTGCACAAGGAACAGTACTTCTGACTAGATATGTACAGCCTCCTTAATATGTATTATCCTTCCTTGGCTCACAGACACCACCCAAGAACAAAATCAAGTACAATTTAGAACCATAAAAGCCACTGTGTGACTGAACTACACCCAGACAGCACATATTGATTCATACAGAGTCCTGGTTTTTTCTCTTAAAATATCATGCATAAGTATTGAGACATTTGCTTTTATCTACTTCCATCAAAACCTCAGTAATTTTTAATGAGGTTTCAAATCTTTATATTTCTATGGCTTCTGCCTTCAAGATGCTCTCATCTGGACTGAGTCATATCTCCAAGCATATATTTTTTTTTCATTTCAGAAGATAACATTAAGATCAGCACCAGCAACCCACAGCTTCAGTCACCCTTCCAATAACTACAGATAATTTCAATTCCTGTCTTACAGTCAGCTAAAACCATAATCTAAATGAAAACTTAAGAATGCACTTTATTTTTTCGTAAAGTGTGTCCCTTCTGGAAAAGTAATCACAGAGAGTTTTCAAACAGCAACTTATCACGCTGAATTAAAAAAAAAAAAAAAAAAAAAAAAAAAGCCTGAGGAAAAGGCTCCCTCTTTGTGCAAGGCAAAGCACAATAGGAGCCTTCTAAATGTCAGCTGACAAAAGTGAAAGAGAAGATGCTAAAGACGTAAATGCTGAAAAGTTAAAATAGCTCTCTAAAAATGTAAGCCACAAAACACAAGGTTTTTTCTCCTGCACTTCAGCCCCGGAGAGGGGATGCCCTGCAGACTGCACAGCAGACAAAACACCTTCAGGCAGCAGTCAGGGGGTCTGCACACCCACGGCAGGCGCCTGCCTCTATCTCCATTTTCACTTTCCATCCAAAATTCACCCTCCTCTGCTGCCAAGAAGCTCCCTCAGTATCAACACGACCACGAGACACCTTCTCACCTGAGTAACATCTTAAGTCTGCCACGCTAAGGCTTCTCAGCCCTGAGTTAGTAATTTTTGCACCACCCTAGCCACAATTCTGCTACTTTGCTTCCTGATATTAACTCTTCTCCACAGATCTCTGCAGAGGAGTCGGGACTCACAGAATTAATCAGATGTCAACAGACTCCTGAGATCGTCCATCCAACCTCTGACCAAACATCACCTTGTCACTCGGACCATGCCACTGAGTGCCACGTCTACTTTCCTTCAATATCTCCGGGGACAACGACTCCACCACCTCCTGGGCAGGAATATATCCAATACCCAATCACCCTTTCTGAGAACAAATCCCTCCTGGTGCTCAACCTGAACCTCCCCTGGCACAGCCTGAGGCCATGTCCTCTCTCCTGTGGCTGGTTGCCCGGGAGAAGAGACCGACCCCCACCCGGCCACAACCTCCTTTCAGGGAACTGTACAGAACAGTAAGGTCCCCCCTTGAGCCTCTTTTCTCCAGGCTAAGCATCCCCAGCTCTCAGAGCCGCTCCTCACACGACATGTGCTCCAGACCCTTCACAAGGAAGAGAGAGCCTGAGGGGGAGGGGTGGAGGGCGGAAAGACGGGGGACACAAAAAAGATATAGAAAATATAGAGATATAAAAGGAAAGAGCAACCCACATGCTGCTGCAGATGCAGCAACCCTAAACTCCTCCTGCTCCTCGCCGGCGGCGCCCCGCCGTGCCCAGGCCATGCGGGGACGCCGCCCCGCAAGCAGAGCCTCCCCTGCGTCCATCCCTCCTTCCCTCCCGCCCTCGCTCCCGCCGGGGCGGCCGCTAACGGCGCCCCCGCCCCGCCCGCCGCCCAACGCACCCCGCGGGACCGCCCGGCGCAGCCCCACGCGCGACCGGGACCGGGTCATGGACACCGGGAAGCGCGGAGCATGGCCATGGCTGCTTCCTCCTCCTCCTCCTCCTCCTCCCCGCCGCCTCCCACAATGCACCCTGGGCGCTCCCCCGCGGAAGCCACTTCCTCGCCCGAAAGCCGCCCCGCCGCTCCCCCCCGTCCCCACTCACATCCGTCGATCTCCTCCTGCAGGTCCTCCTGGAGCAGCGACAGATCTGCGGTGGGGGAGACACACACACACACGCACCATGTGCCAATGCGCCCGCCGACCCTCGGTGCCACGCGTGACCCTGCCCCGCCCGCGGGCTGCGCCCCCCCGACGCGACCCGCCCCGCAGCCCCTGCGCTCCGAGCCCGGACAGCGGCGGGCAGCGCTCCCGAAGCCGGGGCGGGGGAGAGGAGAAGGAGGGGGGATAGAGGAGGGAGGGCTGGCGCCTCGCCGGGGAGGCGGCGTGTGCGGGAAGGGGGAGGGGGGCGATGCCTACCCGCCATCTTGCTGCTGCAGCCCCCGCGGGGCGCCCGGCTACATCCAGCCCGCGGCCGGGCGGTGGGAGCGGCGGTGGGAGAGGGCGGGCACCCGTGCGGTCCAGGCCCCGGGCCCGGCGGCGCCTCTCCGCGTCCCCGGGAGAGCCGCGCAGGGAGGGAGGGAGGAGGGAGCGGGCGGAGGAAGGCGGGAGGAGGGGTCTGGGCCGGACACGCTGCCCCCGCCTCCGCCCGGCGGAGCCGCTCTCGCTAGCTGCTCGCTCGCTCCGGCGGCCGCGCCTCCCCTCCCCGCGTTCTGACTCACGGCCGGAGCCGCCCGCGCTGGCCCTGGGGCCGGAGAGCGCCCGGGCTCGGCCGCACACCCCGGCCCGCTCACCTGCCCTCTGCGCTCCTCCGCCAAATCGGGGCTGGGGCTCGGGCTCCTCCTGCCGCCCGCCGACGGGCTGAGGCCAGGCCGCGGAGCTTCCCCTGCCGTGAAGTTTGAGTGTTGTGGGGTCACCTGGAGGAAGGGCCCCGAAGGTGCTCCTGGCCGTGCTCACCGTAGGGTCGCTTCCAGAGGCGGTAGCGGGGCCACAGAAATACTTGCCGTCTGCGTCGTGGGCTTACCTGGGGAGAGAGGTTCTGTGAGCTACCGGAGAGCAGTGTGGCCAGCAGGTCCAGAGAGGTGATCCTCCTCCTCCTCTGCTTGGCTCTGGTGAGGCCACATCTGCAGTGCTGTGTCCAGTTCTGGGGTACTCAGCACAACAAAACACAAGGAGCTACTAGAGAGGGTCCAGTGGAGCTCCACAAAGATTATTCAGGGTCTGAAGCAGCTCTCACAGGAGAGGTGGCGGGAGCTGGGCATGTTTAGTATAGAGAAGACTGAGAGGAGATCTCATTAATGCATATAAATATCCCAAAGGCAGATGGTAGGAGGATGGTTCCAGACTTTTTGGTAGTTCCCAGTGACAGGATGAGGAGCAATGGCCATAAACTGAAACACAAGAAGTTTCACCTCTGCATGAGGAAGAACTTCACACTAAGAGTAGCAGAGCACTGGAACAGGCTGTCCAGGGAGGCCGTGGAGTCTCCCTCTCTGCAGACATTCAAAACCCACCTGGATGTGTTCCTGTCTCACCTGCACAGGGTGACCCTGCCTTGGCAGGAGGGTTTGGATCAGATGATCTCCAGAAGTCCCTTCCAATCCTAATGATTCTGTGACAGGCAGCCGTGCCACCACCACCATGTAGCCCAGGAGCATCCTCCTCATGTGAATTGCCAAGTTTCTGCAGCTGGGATCCCATGGCTTAAACACACAGGATATTGGCCCACTGCACCGCTGCGCCTTCCAACTTCTGCTTTAAAAACAGGCAATTTAGTTGTACATAGACACAAAGGTGCACATCATTTTCTGCTTTTTTTGGCTGTACCTTTTGTTCACTGCTGATGGTTCTCATTTCAACTATTTTGATAGGTATTTTTTCCACTGTAAATCGGAATATTAAAAGTGTTGGATGAAACAAATGCTCTATTCAGTTGATAACCAGGGCACTTGATAGAGAAAAGGAACATTACTGGTACTAGTGCTACCTGGGGATATTACCTGGATCTTCCACAGTCTTGTTTTAAATCTCCATAATAATTGATGAAGTTGTTAATATACTGAACAGCAAAATAAATTACTTTTGTCTTGCAAACAAGGACACAATTTCATTAGCACTGGTTTTAACTGTGTGTTTGAGAGTATGTCTTGTAAGCTGCTTTTTAACAATTTTTGGGTTTATCTGGTAAATTGTACAAGGATTAAATCTCCATAGTTGTTCATTCTCTTTCCCCTGGTGAATGAAAATAAGTAATCTTTTAAAATCCATACACCTCTTTCCTTAAAATCCTGTAGACGAAGCTCTGCCCTGTTTCACACCTGTTCAATCTTTGGATGAGCTACTGGGGTCTACTGGATAGTAATTATCTAACTTTTCTTTTGTTCAGATATATAAAATTTGAGTAAATCAAGTAAATTCACCATGACTAAGTTATGTGAACCATGCTATTCTCTGCCAGTGTAATTTAAGAAGAGATTCAGGGGAAATATTTGACATCACAAATCTCTGGCAATGCTGGATATGATAGCAATAGACTTAGAAAAGTTAGGTGTACTTCAAGATCCCATTTTATTTTCTTTATTACTGCAAGTTATTTCCAGGAAGTTGTCTCACATCTCCTCTCCATCGTTCACCACAATCAGTTTTGCTCCCACTGAATTCAGTAGAAGTGAATCTAAGAATCTCCCTCACAACTAAAATTTGATGCACTTCATTTTACTGAATGAATCAAGGGGTCTGGTTCCTTTTTCCAGCCATTTAGGAAAAGGCACTAATGCTCACAAGCCATAGATTACTGTGGTCTGAGAGCATCAAAAGCTACCTTAACCATTATTATGGTTATTATCATAAGGAGAACTTAATGGGATACAACTGCGACAACTGGGTTTACAATGGCCAGAATTACTGCTCCTTAAAGTGTATTAATAGTGTTCATTATCATCAATTAATTATTGCCCCATATATAATGCCTCTAGAGTATTTAGGATTTTTTTAAAATTTCTATGTGAGTATTTGTTTAAAGAGAGGAAGTATAATTTATTGAATAAAGCAATGACAATTGCAAGCAGTCGTACTGAACATAAAATCATATAAATTAATTTTGATCATTTAATATTAATAATTAATTAGATCATTAAAATTAATCTTCCTATGTGTTTGTGATCTTCAGTGGTCGTTGGTTCTTTCTCTGTAGGCAGGACCATGTGGTATTTGAATAGCACAAATAACAAGGATCAGTGTGTTACAAATGATAATTGTTCAGGAATTGCAGGGGGCTTTGTGCTTGGTGTCACCTGCAGAACATCAGGCTTCGCCCCTCCGGCACAGTTGGTGCCAGCACCATCACTAGGAGCCATCAGGAAAGGTCTCTTCCTCCATGAGTAGGAACTCTGGCAAAACCTTTGGCTGATACAGTGACACATGCATGGTAAGGGGAAAATAATTTAATTTAAAAAAACCAAAAGGGCTTCATGCCAACACACAATGAAAAATCCCATTAAATGAATAAGTAACTAGGTGTTTCTAAACTTGTTGGCCTCAGTAAATCCAGAGGTACCCGTTCAGAGCCTGATCCAAAGTTCATTGATGGTAAGATTCCCTGCCACTGGTCACAGCTGAGGCAGACAGAGAACCTTGTAAGTGTAGGACAGATGCTGACTCTTGCAGATGAGTGGCTGTTCCAAATTCCAGCACACCTAATTATGGAAGAAAATTTTCATGACAGACTTGTTTCATTAGACGAGACGTGTTAAGGAGCAAGTAATATAACACCTGCCAAAACGTTCTAGCAGATTTTGTGCTGGAGTTCTTATAGTCAGCTTAAGTACCCTTACAGGCACTGGGAAGTAAAGAACTGAAGAATGATAAACTCACATTCTCACACTCCATCTCAAGGAAAAAACACACTACAAGCACTTCACCACTGCTTCAAGGTAGGGATGGAAGGGTACCAATGGAAGACTCCTTGACAAGATCCTTTGCACACGATAAAAGACACCTGCATTGTTATCTACGTGATGTATCTCAAAGAAGTCCGTAGCAATCAGCAAGACATTTCTGTCAAGTAAAAGCTTAGTATTTACATAAAGTGCTACATAAATCCTTTCAAACTTGCATGTTGAACACAAGGTACCCAACATCCACCTAGACATACTTGCAACAAGTTATTCTGTAGTTCGATTGCTGACACCTTTTCAATTAAAACTATTCCTGTTATAAGGACCTCAGGCTTAAAAACACTGCTGCACATGGAACTCACCCATGTTATTTTATTTATTATCTAAGGCATTATTATCTAGTTTTGCTCATTTGCTTGAAGAAGCAGGTCTGATCAGATAGTGTCAGCTTTCAATGTCCATATATTAACTTGCTTTGCATTTCTTCCAGGCTAATTTCATGTGTGGGAAGAGCTTCCCATAAATATCAGCGCAGCCATCTCTCCATCCTCCTTCGGATTCCTCCAAACTCTCTTTTCCTGTAAAGCCTATCAAGAAATGGATCAGGGTTAGACTGCTGGTGCACCAAGGCAACTGCTTATCCTCTTGGGTAATCCTGACTCACCCTCTTCTTGGCCACCCCCAGGATTCCGTCTGCCTGCATGTGTTGTCCTTAATGGTTCAACCACTCACTCTTTGCTTTCTGGACCATCGTTTTGTTTTTTACAGAGTGTTTAACCAAATTTGGCCCACAACTAAATATACTAATTAAGATATGTATACACACATAAGCACATACATACCTTTAATATGTATGGATACATAAAAACCCCAGTGTCTGGCTTTTGCAGTCAATTTGCATTTGAAAATATAGCAAAGCATTTCTGCTAAAAAGAGGTGTTCATCATAAAGTGTTTCCTTTCTTCTCTTTTCCCTTTCCCTTTTCCTTTTCTTCCCTTCCCTACTCCTATTCTTTTTTCCCTCACCAATAAAAATACTGGAGAGAGGTGGGGTTTTGATTGTTTTGGGTTAGTTTTGTTTTGTTTTAATATATCTATATTCCTTGTGGTTGCAAAAGTTTTTAACCATACATCACATTTCCTGGGCAAGAGTTTGAGCTGGTGACTACTGGCAAACCTTTGCATTGAAGTTCAACTACCACTGCTCTCAGAGAAGGCCTTGCAGAAGGATTTTAAACACACAATATGCCAATCCTGAATAAATTAACACCTGAATTTGCTGACAAAGAGCCTGGTTAATATAAAGTTTCCCTTGTGGGTTCCTCGTGTCATTCCAGGTCAGCAGCAAATTCTGTGGCAAGTTCAAGTGAAGATCAAACCTCTTAAAACTAGGAAATACCCACCTGAGGTACATCCCAATGTGAAATTAAGGCTGCACCTGGAACTTGCAGTAGCTCTTGGCCTTAGTCTGCAAGCAAATCTCTTGCACTGGTGGCACGGAGATGACAGCCATGTGGACAAAAGGAAGAGAGGCATGCAGGTGAGGACACAAGTCCTGATGTCTCATTTTTCAATTAAGACCACGACGAGTGGTGATGTCCACAACTCCTTTGGCCAAAGACCAAAGAGAGAGTGGTCTGTCATCTCAATAGCAGCAAAGTGAAAGTCTCTGTCTGTATCTGACCCTTCTGGTGCTGAAGTTGACAGCAAAAGAGCACTAAGAATTACTGCATCAGAGGCTGTTTCAAGGAGATGGGTCTCAGAGTTAGACTGCAGCATATGTGCAGGATTCCTCATTTAGCAGCACTCACCTGGACACAGGTTTTCCTTTAAGGACACTTAGAAGAAAGCCTTCCTGTAAGAGCACTTAAAGTACTGCAGCTCTGAGATGTTCTGCTTCAGGAATCACGGTGTCATGCATATGTATGTTACAGGAAGACTGAATCACTGATCAAACAACAAAAAGTTCAGGTTGTACTGCTCTGCCTTAGCTCTGGACTTCCTGGTTCTCAGAGGTGTCTATCTCACTGTCATATCAGAAGGGAACAAGACTGAGCAACAAGAAACTGAATCTTCTCCTTACTGAATTGCCTGGGGGGATAATTTGTTGATTTTTTTTGTGGGGGTTTTTTGTTTGTTGGTTTGGTTTTTTGTTTGGTTTTTTGGGGAAGGGGGAGAAGCATTTGTTTGTTTGTGTTTGTTTTGTTATTTTGGTTTTGTTTGCTTTGATAAGAGAAAAAAAAGGGTAAATTTTGGCTATTTCAAGGAATTCCAGCAAGCACCTATATGTGCAGCTGCGATACTACTGTAGTAGATACATTCATCCCCCAACCCTTCATCCTAGATCTCCAAATCATTTTGAAAGGAAATAAATTATTCTCATCTTACAGGTAAAGAAACAGAGAACAAAAGAAGCGAAGTGATGTGCTTGATACTGCTTGAGGCCTGAGATGGCAATTAGTGCATAAAATAAAATACAGCAAAAGAAAAAAATGTCTTCTGTGCTATTTTTTGCTATGTGATGCCATCACATATGTGACAGTAGCAATGTAATGCAGGGTTCCTAATGTGCCAGCTCTCAGTTGTATGCCAGGCCAGACCCTCCCTGTTAGATTAGCCCTTGGGCCAGCCAGGCTCTCCAGCCTTTCCTCAGCCCACACAGTCTCCCTTCCTCACCCAACTAGTTCCTGCCTGGAAATGCCTAACCTGATATTCAGATTAATGTATTTGCATTTATTCACTCCTTTGCTTCCGGGTCTACTGAGTTTAAATTTGCAGCTCTTTAGATCTGCTTAGATATTGGCACATGTAAGCTGATGGGTTGCATTCTTTTGAACCAGAGATGAGTTACAGAGATCCTAGAACATATCTCAGAGGGACAAATGGGACTGAATTATCACTACTCCCAAACTTTCTTTTCCATGAGTTTCACATCCCTCCAACTGGTCCCTTCCTAAGATCCTTTCTCTTCTTACTTCAGCACCAGCTCTCCCCACTCTCCTCCATCCCAAACTCCTCTTAGCAAGCTTCTGTACATAGTACATTTAGTTCTGTTCTTGTTAACAGTGTTTGAACCTTCTTGCTTATTTTCTTATACTCACATTGCATTTTTCCAAAATAAAACAGAAACAAAACCTATATCCTGGCAGAAGTGGAGTCTGGCACCTTGTCTGTGGACCTTTGTTGTATTTTAACTGGACTTTGGTCTGACTCAGGAGTAGCACTCTTTCATAACCCACATGAATACGAGCTGGCTGGAAGTCTTCTTGGCACCCTATTCAGCCAACAACGGTGTAATCCATTTAGTCAGGGAGGGCTGGGTACATGCCTATGCAGGCAGCCAAGCTCTTTTTTTGCTGATCTGAAGGGTGGTAGGTGCCAGTGGGAAGCATGTCAGGAGAATAATTGTTTTGGGACACGGTTTGTTATCTTGGTATGTGCAATTGCTAGGACCTGTCAATCCTTAAAAATGTGAGGGGTGGAGAAGTCAAGAGGTTATTTCCTAAGAATCCTTTGTTTAGATAACCCTGGCTCTTGCAGGAAGAACACTGAATTTCAGGGTCAGTTACACACGTGTATTTTAGACCTCTGGAGGAGGCAGCCTTCAGATGTGTGTGTTTGTTCAGTCTTCTGAGGGCAGATGGGAACTCATTCTGCTTCTGTTCCAACTCAATCAGCAATTGTGTAATTACACTTCATATAGACAGAGGTATGGACAGACTGTGACACAATATTTGGAGACTAGTCAGATTTATGCAAAATATAGCAGAGGTCCTTTCACTGAAGAAATAATTAAAACTGCAACTGTTGTTTCTCTCAAAGTGGAGGCTGACAATATCTGAAAAGACTCAATGCTTATCTTATTTACAGTGTTAGAAAAGAATTACAGACTATGAGGAAAGGATTATGTAACAGAGGAAACAACCACCAAAAAGCTACCCAAAATAAAGACAAGAACTGACTGATGGTTCTTGACATGTGCTGGTCCCTACACCGAAATTTTCATATACTGAACTGGGAGGGAATTCAAAGAATCAAGTTTTTTTATCTGAAATAAATGTACACAAAACTAGAAGGGATACAAATACACACAAAACCCCATGTATAATTCCTGAAGAAGTTAGTGATAAAGTATGAGTTAAGGAATCTGACTACGTACAGGGCCAGATGGTCTGTAATACAAGGTACCAAAAATTTAAAGAGCTGTCTGGTCCAAAAATAGTTTCTCTGTTTAATTAAATTAGCTAAGATGTGAAAGAGCAATTACAGCCCTAAAACAGCTCCTGACTACGCTGATTCTCTCAATAACTTCCAAATCAGCTTCACTCAATTGATATAAAAATTATTATTTCCCTTTTACCATCATATAGGGCTTGACTTCCTGGGTGCCTGGTTGAGGTACAAATGTAAGCTGTAATATTTTTTAACTGTGGGAACAGTTAAAGGGTGTCAGGTATATTAAGAAGCTTTACATTATGCATTTCAGATTCTTGGATTCAAGCACTGGCAACATTCCAGGTTCCAAGGTTTCTGTTTAAAATGAGATTTAATGTACATACACTGTAGCATTGCCAATAATATCTTGAACTGGGTGTGTTTTATTGAGTGATTCATAAAGTAAGACAGACAAAGTATGCACAGTGGTATTGGAATTTGGGTGGGATCAAAGTACTGATTTAGTGTAATACGTTTGTCAAGCACAGCATTCAGGAAATCTTCTTTCTGAATGAAGATGGATTTAGCCCATGAGAACCTCAGTATATTTCCAACTGTCATTTATTCCAGTGAACCCCCTTTGAAAATATTAAAGTAAAACTGAAAAATCTGCATCCCTCACCCTCAGATATTCCATTGGCAATGAGACTACAGTCAGACTTGTTGGAAGTAAAAGGCAGGAAAACTATTAAAATTGATAAAAATAACATTGATTTAAAGGGACACTGTCTGCAGTTGCAACACGGAAGAAAATTCTATCTGTTCCCTAACAGAGTGGCTGGAACATTTTTATTTAAATGCAATTTTGCTGTTAATTGGGCATCCCTAAGCATACTGAGTTGGGTATGCTGTGATTGTACATTTGCATGCATGCACCTCACCCTCTCTGCACTCTTCCTGTTTGCATCTCCTCCCAGACAGTACTTTGAAAACCACAGTGCTGATTTTGTTTCTAAGAAGCCACTCGTACTGAGAACAAGGAGCTCTAACACTGAGAAACTGAGCCCTGCTTAGAGGGCTTCATACTGGTAGGAGGGATAATTCTGCCCTCAGCTCCATTATTAACAATCAAGCTGTTACATTTATGAAACACCTGTTTAAATACATTATGTTTGATTCTTCTTTGACTCCTGATCAAGAATTACATCTTTTTTAATCATATGCTGCCTGATAAATACTAGGAACAGTATTCTGCCTTTATCCCTGCTTTCTCCACTCAGATGCACTTGGAGGGCATAACCACCTTGTTAGTCTGGCCCTGCCTGGTCCTAACTGCTCCCTTGGCAAAATTTATGCATTTGTGAGGTAGGACAGCTTGCTGAAATGTAAGGGAAACTAGCAAAAGGAAGGCTGTGGATGCCCTGTTTCACGAGAAAGAGTTTTATGGAGGAGCTTGCAAGACTCAGGTTCGCACAAAAGGGACAGAATGGGAGGAGGTGAACAGGAGCTAAAAGGACTCTGGGTCTGCCAGGGGGCTTTCTGCCTTCTACTTTGAAAAGTAGTCTGCTGTTTTGCAAGACCCGTGTGTAGAGAACTGATACTCCAAAGATGTTATTTAGTTCCCGGAATTTCCTACCAACTGTAATTTTTTTAAGGGTATGAATGCTATTAACCTATAGGTTAATGGATTAGCTTTAAACAATGTATTACATCCTTTCCCTCAATTGTATTTTAAGATTTATATAAGATTAAATATGCAGGGAAGATTTTCGTTTGTAATTTGCCTCAGTGAGAAATAGATGAAATAGAAGGCTGCACTTGCTGTGGTGTCCTTCAGCTACCCATGAAAAGTTAAGCTGTGAAGTTATCATAGCAGTCGTGGAACAAAACTTTAAGAACCTGAGAATAAAGGAAAAAATCTTTTTTTCTGGAAAGCTCTAGCTTATATGCATTAATTATCTCATGATACCTTTTGATAAGCAAACACAAAAGCAAGCAGTGTACAGCATGCCAGTGCAAGTTAGATGAGAGGCAGTGAAAATCTGGCTTATCTTGAAAAAAAGAAGCTGTAGCATGATTTTGTTTCTTTCATCTGCAGACAGATCCTTCATGAAGATAAGAGCAGGGAGCAGCATGTCTTGCTTTAAGGTAGGATTTAGGTAATCTTATCTTCAAAAATCTCCGCATTCTTTTTTCTTCCACATCTCACTCCTGATATGCCACTAACACAGCATATGTACATGGAGCCTGATTACTTGCCTATCATACTTGTTCCCTTGCACTAGATAAACCAATCAACCAGCCCTCAGTGTGAGCTTATTTTTTGGATGACAAGTCTAAGAATAGGAGTGCCATGGTGTCCTCCTCAAAGACATCTGTATGTCCTCTCTCCCATGCTGGATAAATAAGACATTATGAACTTTCTGTTGCCATCGGATAACACACCCAGGGAGCTCTGCATCTAGATGGAAGTCTTTGAACTCCCACTAACCTTCCCTTCCTGCAGGATAAAGCCAGTCAGTAATTCAATTTTTTCCCTGTCCTCTGTGCAAATCATTTGGGACCCAGCTTCCCAGAATGTTTCTTATTTCCAGTGGTCTGATTCCCTTACTTTTCAGGGGAATTGCTATGACCTGGGTCATCCAGATGCCCGAGTGCTCCCATTGTCCGTGTAGGAGCCAAAGGGGATATTCCCACCAAGATGCAGTTCATCTGAGCTTTACAGAAGAGGAATTACAGTCAAGTCACATGCCCAGAAGTTAAGTCAACAATAGTGGCTCACCTGAAATCCAAATTGCTCACAGGCTATGCTCTTCCCTTGCTAATGACTGCATGAGCACCTGCATCAGGGGGTCAGGGACCACATCACCATTCCAGCCACCTGTTTATGAAAATAATTACTTGGCACTACTAGCTCAAACTCACATCAACCAAGTCTTGAAGAGTTGAATTAGGATTTTTTTCATATGTTGTAACACCAAAATGAGACTTTTGACTGTTTCTGGGTGTTGGTGAAATGATATTTTGTCTCTGCCAGAGCATCAGATTTATGTTCTAATCCATTTTACCACCCTCCTGGTATCATAAGAAAGATTATGACCATAGTAGCTTCTCTTTAAGGTTGTTCTGCAGAGACCTTCACTTTGCTGATTCCTTTGCTGAAGATAATTAGTGCTAGTTCTCTTTAAGCTATACCTTCACAAATTACTACTCTTACTTTTTTATTCTCATCTATTCTTAAAACTTTTCTAACTGTGAGAGATACTATTCCATGATCTATGTGTGATGAAGGTATGTCTGCAGACCCTTGGAGTGTAGACCTAGTATAGAACTTTTCTTTTGCATTTAATTGCCCTAAAAATAATGTTTAAGGCCTCCTACTGTACTGCAGGATTTTTGGACCAAAGGCACCCATCATCTTTAAAGAAACCACAAGAATTGATTGAGAAGGAGGGTAAAATAGCTGAACTGATAAAACAGGCTGCACTGGGCATATTTCCAGTTTCTGCTCCTCAAAATAGTTTCTTAGCTATTGGTTATATCAGGGTAATCAGCATCTCTTGGTTCAGTTAAGGACCTGACAAGTTATTGCTTATTTGAAGGGATCACTATATTATTACTCCTCATTAGAAAATTAAAGCTGTTGATCAAGTACAGCATTCTTTTCCCCCTTGTAAAATATTTTATTAATATATACTAAAAAACCTACAAAACAAAGCACACTAACTTCTTATTTATTTTTAGGTTTGAACAAACTGAGATTATCTGTGTTGGAGCAGATTCTGAGGTCCATAAACAGGCAGTACTACCACTTCTGTACAAGGAAATTTGAATAAATATTACGCAGAGAGTTGTCCTCAAATGAAAAATGCCATCATCATTAACAGCAATAATTATAAATTATGTGGTCAAAACTGTGCAAAACTGCAGGTTTCTTTAAGGGTTAATTTGTCCTCATAAAGGACTTAGACCCAATAAGGTCATCAAACATCCTTTGCATTTCAGGGCTGTTTAGACTACTGGTGGGAAGAGGGGAGGTCACACACTCCCAAATGCAAACTCATTTCAACACACAAAAATGTTATTCACAGCAGAAACAAAACAAAAGGGGGAGCAAAAGGAACTCCACCTTTTATGCTGTAGATATTTTTGGGTTGATGAGAATTTTCTTCTCATCATCAAAATGATCAGATTTTTCTCCCTCTGAAATTCCTTTCTCATATTATTTCCCTGTTTTCTTTTGGGAGTACAAATGCCTGTCTCACTCTTAAATCTAAACAAAGGAATCAACTTTAGCATGTAAGATTAAAAACTAAGACATAAGATAAATCTCCTCTGTCACCACCTGGCTTACAATTGGATTTTAATTTCTCCTTTGCCGTTGCCTCATGACTGTTCCTAATGAACACCCAGTTCCACTGATGCAGACAAAAAGATAAGACTGAGTCCACAAGCTGGCTGCAGACACCCTTCTCACTGCCTAAACTAAGGTCAGGATGGATAGACGCATTTTCATTGGAAAATTTTCATTTGAGCCTTGTTTGGAAGGTCCCTGTTTGGGTCTTCTGTAACCAGAGGAAGCACCCATCAATGTGCATTCACTGCCTGTGGATTTAATGAGAAAATTCAATGTGAAGTTCAAACCTTCTCTGGCTGGCAGCACACGCTGGGTATGTTTTAGATAAACCTGATGCTCACTTGGCAGGACAAATTTCTGAGAGTATAAGAGCCCTGTTATCTCTCCTTGGCAGTATGCACAATAGAAGCCTGCTTGCTTGACAATAGAACTTTGGCCTTAATATAAAACCCTTTTCATAGTTTATAAGGCTAAGCTTAATTTAAAGGAGAATTGTGTATGCTCTCCTTTCATTTGGTAGTAAACACAGGCTCCTTCACCTCATACAAAGCTAATGGTGGTAAACCAGATACTGCACCACTCTGTAGAGTGCACTGTGGAAGAGTGCACCACTCTCAAGAATAGTGCACTGTGGAATTTACTGCTAGAAGGAAACAGCATGTCTATTCAGTAACTCCAGTTGTAATTTATGAGAACCTCGCTGTGCTGCTCCTGCAGTGAGCTGGAAGGCAAGAGGTATCACCAACCTGCTGCAAAGACTCCCTGGATTTTGAAGTAGAGATCTTCAGTTCTCACTCCAACCAGACAACCAATAACTGGGTGAAGCTGATCTTCACATTCCCTTTTCAAGCAGCAAGTAACAGGCACTACTTATGCCAGAAGCGTGAAAAGAAGCGAGCAAACCAATGTCAGCATCACCAAAAGTTGTTGTATTCCAGTGGGGAAAATGGTTTCTTCCCCCCAAAAGGGACCCCCTGAGTCTGTACCTATTAGTTTAACCCCATCCCCAAAACTTATCTCTGACTATTGGCTCAGTGCCAGCTATCTGTCTTGGACAGAGGGTAGATAAAAGCCATGTTCTTCCTTATTCTGTCTCTCTTTGCCTCTGGACCCCTTCAAGAATAAAGCCTTGGAACCTTCCTTAGGTAAGAGCCTCTTTTGAAGTCCCATCTATGATATACCCTACCCAAAAGCTCCACGAAATACTGAGCTAGCAATAGGAACCTAGAGGCTGGAGGGAGGGGTGTATTAAAAACTAAACTGAGACAGTTCTTGTCATCTCCAGGGACTCATACGGAGTGATCATCACGCTGTCTTCACAAACTGTTCTCAAAACTGGCAGCCCAAAATCAGGACCTGCAGAATGGAACATGCTGCAAGAGCTACAGACCTGACAAAATTGCAACCTTGAATGTCCCCCAGTCAGGGCCCCCTGTTTTGAGCTGTGCCTTGGTACAGGAAATCACAATAGCCTTTTGTTTGGACTGGTGTTTACACTGCAAACACCTGCATGCTCAGGCATGGTTTTGTATGGAATGATACATGACAAAGGACTTGTGTGGCCTTGTCAGTTCACATTAGTGTTTTCATAAGGTTCATGTGGAAAGTAGGTTTGATAGTAAGATACAGAGCTTTCATCAAGAACTGACTGAATGAATTCATCCAGTATAAGGAATTTACAGGATGCAGCAACTGGATTGCTTTTGCTGGACTGATTTAATAAAATCAAATAGGTGATTTCAATCTCAGCAGAAGGAGCTCCAGCTCGACTCCAGCTCGATGTCCAACGTCAACAGTTGGTGTTGACTGGCTGTCATGGTTTAACCACAGCCAGCAACCAAGGCCCAGGCAGCCACTCACTCTCTCCCCCACCAGTGGGACTGGGGAGAGAATCAGAAGGGTAAAAGCTGGAAAACTCATGAGCTCGAATAAAAGACCATTTAATAGGGACAGCAAAAGCTGTGCATGCAAGCAAAGCAAAAAGGGGAATGATTTCACTGGTTCCCATGGGCAGGCAGGTGTTCAGCCACCTCCAGGAGAGCAGGGCCCCATCATGCATGGCAGAGACTTGGGAAGACCACCTCAATCACTCCAAATGTCCCCCCTTGCTCCTTATTCCCACACTTTGTATGCTGCACGTGATGTCATATGAACATTCCTTTGGTCAGTTGGTGGCAGCTGCCCCAGACGTGTCTCCTCCCAGTTTCCCACGTGCTCCCAGCCTCCTCTCCAGCATGGCAGTATGAAGAGCAGAAAAGGCCTTGGATCTGTGTAAGCCCTGCTCAGCAACAACAAAAACATGTCTATTACCAACCCTAGTAATTTGTGTTCAGCACAAATCCAAAACACAGCCCCATCCCAGCCACTGGGAGAAAAATTAACTCTACCCCAGCCAAACACAGCCCACTGGCCAATTTACTTAGCAATATGGACAAATAATCTGTTGGATCACCGAGTCTTGACTCCTGCTTTTCCAGGACATCTCAGAAATTTCTTTTTCCCTGTATAAGGCTGTACCTTTAGATTAATTTACTTTTCCTTTGTTGCTCTGACTGAACTTTTCAAAGCCTTAGAAAGCCCTACTCCTAACTTTCACACTAAATCCATCTGATGTTAATTTTAAATCTATTTTTTAACTGAGCCAATATTTTGCTTTAGCTACTTCTTGTCCCTTCTTGGTGCTTAATTTGCTACAGTATTTGCAGTGTTCTCAAGTTGCACCTCAGCTTCTGGTTTTCTGATGTAAGCAAAAAGCTTTTTTTAAAAAATTCTTTCCCCATCTAACAGTGGGGAAATGTTGTACTATCACCAGCTTGAGGCTATGGGACATCATTTGCAAAGAATGAGAAGTCTTGCATCACTTTTCACTCCTTTGATAGGAGATTGCCTTGGGCATTAGCAGTGAATAAGCAGAGTAAACTTGACCCTCTTGACAAACATGCATCTCTACTGCCAGAGATGCCAAAACGTTTCCCAAGCACTTTAGGAAAAGTGCATCTGGTTGTTACAAGGTCCAACAAGAAGCATGCTGGTAAGCTTTACACAGACAACTCCCAGGTTTCACTCAACAGCAATAATGCTGCTTTTCGAAGTTCTTGGCAGTCAAGCTGCAAGTAGGATCTTGCAGAGGTTTACTCCCCTCTAACCTTTTCCAGCAGATTTTTCTCTTCAAAAGGGAGTGACTGGACCATCCAAACAGGAGATGTTAAAACATGAAGCAACACTAAAACAAAATGAAGTAGCAGCCAGCTACATAATCTCCTGGCATTAATGCTGGAACCAGTGGGTTATAAAGAACCTAATTCACTTTTTGCATGTGCAATGAAGTGAAATAATCTTTCTCAAGCTAAAAAAAAACCTGCAGTGGCTTAAGACCTGTGTAGCTGAAATCAGAATCATGCTCTTATTCCACCAGGTCATTCCTGTACTCTGGTTTTCATGTCTCAGGACTCTCATGATGCTTTTCCAGGGCAGTCCTTTTCTAGTGTCTGTTTAAGTAAGCAAACTTGGATTAAGTAAACATTTACTTCAATGAAGTAAACAAACCAACAAAAATAGCTTCTCCCAGAATTTTAGCCATTTCATAACCACTGGATTTTGCATGGGATCCAGGAGCTGGAAGCTGCTCCTCCCATTCAAGGAACAGCTTGCTCAGCAGCAGCTGCTTTCCTTTTGAGAGATTTTGGCAGTTTCTTGGGCAAGCACCAGGAAGATTTCTGTGGTGGCAGTCATTACTGTACTGCAAGTTTGTATCATCCAAGGGATGCAGAGGCATTTCTTCCTGGGCAGCAGGGAGTTAACTTGCCTCCTGTTCCCTGCCTTGGGAATAAGAACTGGGATGGCAGCCCACAGAAGGAGGGTCTGGATTGAGTAGCCAGTGAAGAGGAGGGATAACATTTTTGTGTGAGAAAGATGCTTGCCAAGAAATCGAGAGGGGAAGTAACGTGGGAGAAAGGAAGTAACTCACCAGTGTTTGGGACAAACAGCAGTTTCAGGATCTGGGTACACATCAGGGTCTTGGATGAATCTTTCTCTCCCTACGTCACTCACAGAGAAAGAAAGCAGGAGGAGGAAGTGTAGATGCCTTCAAGTGTAGATGCCAGAACCTCAAAAGCATCCAGTTGCCTACCAATACAGGCTTTCTAAATACCACTACACCACTTCTAGAGAGGAGGAGACTGAGGTCACAAAAAACTTTTAAACATAGGACTAGTTTCCTACCAGCATGAGCCACGTTGGGGCAGGCACATGTGAGCAGAGGCAAAGAGAAGGGCAGCAGCAGCCCCAGCTGCCAGTGCTCCAGACCACTGGAGGATACCATGCCAGGACTTGAAGTTCTAGAGGAAGGCTGCTGAAAACCAAAGCCACTTGGCTTTGTACTTCCCAAAACAAAAATACAGTTGGATAGAAAGAAGTGAAGTACACCATTGTTTCAAAACTTACAATTATTCATTAAATAAAATGCTACAAAAGGAAGGGAAAAAAAAAAAAAAGAAAGAAAACTTCTGTGATGCAAAGACTTGTTTTCCTTTATTTTTAATCAGCCATTTGAAAACACTGCGACATGACCAATTCTGCAAAAATGTTTTCCTGACCACAGCATCTTGCATGCAGACAAACACAAGGATTATGCCAGTTCCTGGAAGAATGAGCATCAGTAGCTTTTTTTAATACCAGAACACGTCTGTTTGTTGTTTTTCTCTCTTCTTATCTCCTTAATTTTGGGGCTACTCAAAATTTTTGGGGATACCTTTTTGTTGTTTTTGTTTTCCATAGGCTCTTTTTAAAAACAAGTACTACATGTTACTTTTCCCTCTGGTTGTTAATTTTTGTTTGGCTCTTTAGATTTTCTGACTGTACAATAAAATTGCCCTTAACAGCCTCTCTTCTGCTGTTTCAGCCTGAACAACTTCCACTGGGTCATCTCTGTGCTACTGTTTTAAACAGTTTGCTTGTTTCTAAGTAGCTAATTAGTTATTTGTTCTATTCAACAAGAAATTTTGAGTTCTGGGCTTTAACTTCTTTTAGTGAGAGCTCCTATTTCTCCAGTGTGTATTTGAGAAATTTCCCCAGGTAGGATGAAAGACAGGAATCTGACTTGCCTTCCTGGGCTAATATCTCAGGCACTGTTTTGTATTTTGGTGGTACTGAGTCAAGACAGCAAGTGGACATGTAGCTATATGGCTTTGAAGTCAGTGAGATGTATTACTGTCTGAAAAATGGATGGGTGTCCCTGCCCATGGCAGTGGGACTTGGGAGTGGATGATCTTTCAGGACCATTCCAATCCAAGCCATTCTATGATTCTGTGATAATGTAATTCCAGTGCTTCTTGCTGAAATTAATTCAGATGGTACAATGTTTCATGTATTCAGTAATGAAAAAATCCCAGACTTCAAGAATTACAAAATCTGGACCAAATGAAAGGGATAGATGACTAACAGGATATAGAAATTTTTAAAAACATCACAAACCCCCCAAAAGAATCTATGGAAAGGTGATCCTGAACCACAACCCTGTCTGTGAAAGAATGGAGTGGGGTGGTGTAAAACCTTAAAAATTTGTATCTCCTGTCAATTTGTAGAAGTGATTACTGGATGAAATTTGTAAAACTAATTAGAAACTGCTTTAAACTGAATGTCCTGAGTGCAAACTGTATTTTTTCTACATCAAGGAGTGTATTCCATTTGCTTATTGAAATACTTTAGTGTATAATGCATTCTTGTGGAAAGGCAATCAGCAGCCAGAATCCTTGCAATATTCTGTACTGGTTGTCTGAAAACTTTCTGTGTTTTGTTTCTCTGCTAAATTCTCCTAAAAAAAAAAAAAAAGCTTAATTAAATCAAAAACATCTCTCTGATGAGCCTTTCCTTTGATCTCTCTCTTTTGATAATCTCACTCTTGACAGGCTGTGAATATTCTGCTAGCAATACTTCATGCTTTCCTCCATGGGGATAACAAATGCTCTGCTCCAGACATTTCCTTGTCCTAGGATTTGGGATCTCTGGAAGAGGGCAAACATCTCCATCCAGCCTATTGGTGTGAGTGCAGGACTCTGTGTGGAACTAATTAGTGTTATAATGAATGCCACAACAGTTTATTGCCAGGAAGCATCTAATCTCACAATGACTATTCAAGATTTTCTTCAAGTCCCTTTAGCAATTTTACCTGATAAATTAGTGCAGAGAAAAAAAAGAAAAAAAAAAGAAGCCAAAATAAAACTGTAAGCAGAACAGAGGCTGTGATTTAAAATATTTGATGGATAATACTCTTCTGCTGTCTTGGTGTTGTGTGCAATCCTTCTCCATAAATTCTAGAACCTTGCATACCAAGAGCAGAGTGGTTCTGACTCCTTCTTCACTGACTTCAGATGACTAGCCTTAAGCTGATGAGCGTAATTTAAATTTGGTATGTGATGTGTGGGGTGTAACCTTACTACTTACCTGAGGCTGACTATTTTAATCCAAATTGGGTGTGTATTACTGGGACTGGGTAAAAAAAAATGGATGATATATTCAATGATTTCGGCACATGGCAGGAAAAGCTTTAAATACAAATAAATAAATAAATAAATAAATAAATAAAAGGAAAACAAAGGAAAAGGAGATGGATTCAGATGGTTCACAACCAGGGCAGTCCCCATCCCGTGCCGAGCCCAGCACATGGTGTGTAGGACTAAGCGTATGCACAGCCCCCTGCAGGATGCCGTCTCTCACAGACTGTTTTTCTCACAACAGCAAGTATTTACCCTGCAGCACAAGAAAGACAAGGAGCTCCAGGAGGGGGTCCAGCGATGGGACACAAAGATCATTAGGGGTCTGGAGCACCTCTCTTACGAAAAGAGACTCTGTGTCTCAGAGAAGACTGACGGTGATCTCCTGAATACATATAGCTATCTCAAAGGCGGGTGCTAAGAGGATGGTGTCAGACTCTTTTAAGTCATTCTCAGTGACAGGATGAGGAGCAATGGCCATAAACTGAAATACAAGAGGTTTCCCCTCAACACGAGGAAGAGGGTGGCAGAGCGCTGGAACAGGGAGGACTAGAAGAGAGTAGCAGAGCGCTGGAACAGGCTGTCCAGGGAGGTCGCGGAGTTTCCCTCTCTGCAGACATTCAAACCTCACCTGGATGTGCTCCTGTCTCACCTGCTTCAGGGGACCCCGCCTCGGCAGGAGGGTTGGACCAGATGGTCTCCAGAGGTCCCTTCCATCCCTGACCATTCTGTGCCATGCCCGCTGCGCAGCCTGCCCGGGGCTCATCCCCCAGGGCTCGGCCGGCAGCCCCGGAGCGGGGCTGGGAGCGGGGGGCAGCGGCGAGGCGGGGCCGAGCGCATGTGACCGGCGGCGGGGGCGGCCCCGGCGGGGCTGAGCCGCCTCGGCGGGGCAGTGCGGAGCGCCGGGGATGCGGAGCGGCCGGGGCGCGGGCAGATGATGGCGATACGCGAGCTGAAAGTGTGTCTGCTTGGAGTGAGTAAGGGCGGCCGGGGGGTCGCTTTGCTTCCGTCCTCTCTCGCCCCGCAGGTGGGGGCTGTGGGAGCCGGGGTGCTCGCTAAGCCGGGGAAGGCTGCCAGCCTCGCTGTCCCGCTTCCCGGGGGGCGCCGGGGCTCGGCCGCAGAAAATTCCTCCACGCCGAAACTTGGCAGCCGCGCACCGGCCTCCGCGGGGCGGGGGGAGGCTTTGGGGCTTGTTGTTTTCGTCTTGTTTCTCAACTTTTTACAAGTGAGAAGGGCGCAGCGGGCCGGGGGAGGAGGTGAGTGGCTCTTTTTTGGGGGGTCTCCCCCAGCGCTGCCCAGGCGGGGCGGCTGCCGGCGCAGAGCCGTCCCCCGGCGGCGGTGGCACCGCGGAGGTCTCGCTGTGGTGCCGGAACCCCGAACCCACCCGGGGCAGGGGGGTTTGCTGCCCACCCTGGGGGCTCGTCACAGGCGGCGGTGGCCTCGCCGAGCCCCCGTTCCAGCGTGGGGAGCCACCCGGAGAAAGCAGCAGCGCTGCCCGGCCCGGGACGCTGTGTCGGGCGGCTCCTCCTCCCGGGGTTCGGTCCCGTCTCACCGATGTGCTGCTCGGTGCTTTGTGTTGTTACTTGCCCGGATTTATTCAGCAGCGCTTCTTTGACTCGACTCCTTACAGGAACGTCCTTTTTGCCATTCCCTTTTTTTTTTTTTTTTTTTTTTTTTTTTTTCTTCTTTCGCTTTTTTGGCGAAGTCGCGCGTGCGTTTCACATCTGGAGCAGCAATGTGCTTAGCTCTGCACTTTGGCTCAGCCTGCCCCTCTGCCCGGCACCGAGGGAGCTTCCCGGCAAAATGTGCCCATCAAGTGGGGATAAACACCGCCGCAGAGCAGAACCGCCTCTCCTGACAGTAACCAGCAGAGCATCACTACTCCAGTACACAAGTTCTTTTTAAAAGTCAAACATCTCAAATTACCCGGTGCAAGTTCGGCTGCTTTTAGGCCCACATCTCCATAAGCACTCAGAGAAAGCTGCATGAATGGAGGCATTTTAGAGTGAATTCGCTTTCATGCCATCCAAGTGAGTTGAACATTTGAAAAACAAACACAAATAGACTCTCCAGTTCTCTCTGATTTGTGTTGACACTTAGCCCAGCAGGAGTGGGTACCTTGCCCTGGAGTAGTTCTTGCCAGGATGCGGTGCCAGGGCACTGGGAGAGTTCAACCCAAAGTATTTGTCAGTGACCATTCCTCCTTTCTTGGTTAGAATTCCTGCCTTCAACTTTTAAAATGGCACAGTGACAAAAATAAATGTGGTTTGTACAGACATGAGGAGTCTGTGGTAGAATATGTGGATGTGTTTTTGCTTGTTTTCTTCTCCAGCAGAAAATGTTGTAATTTTATGGAGATGAAGTGTCTTGTGGAATGAGATTCCTTGTGTCCATAGTTTATTTATGTTTTGTAACATTAAAACTTACTGGAGGTTTTGTAAGGCAATTGTCTACTATTTTTTAAGACAGGAAAAGAAACCCATGATGGCACTCTGTGTTACTAGGAGTATGCAATTATTCTGTAGATTCATTAAAATGATGGGGTGGCAGTGGTAGCACTTAGGGAGATGTGTCTGTAGTGTCACTTAGCAATCAGTGAGATGTTCCTTCCTGAGTTTTAAGAGGGCATAGTCCTAGAAAATCTTCTGCTTCTGGTCACAGACATCTCATTTACCGTGGGGGTTGCCACTGTTTTCCCAGAAGAGAGGAATCCTTCAGATGATGCATCCCCTGAAGAAGTTCAGACATTTCTAGAGCAGGGAAACTGTACCTGTCTGCGTGAACAAATACAGGCATTAATCTTCTGATCTGCTTGAAAGCTGGATGGCACTCAAAAATACATTCTCAGATCTACCAAAAGAAATCTTGACAGTTGTTTTTTCAGTAGGTCCTGGACCTGGTTAATCTGCATTGTATGTCATAGGTCCCTGGGTAATCAGTCAAGTGTGGCATGTCCTAGTCCCAAGACAAGCCCTTCTCATTGTTAGAAATAGGGATTAAGTTGGTTTGTAAACCCAAATCCTTCTGAACACAGCCATAGGCTGCACCTCTGGATCAGACAGGAGGATCACTAGCACTTTCTGGCCTCAAGATGTGCGGAGGGTCTGGGCTTGGACTGTTTCTGCCTATTCAGAATTTCCCAATGGGGCAAAATTGCAGCTAGTGCAATGTTTGCAAAGCCAGCTTCTCCACAAGCTCTGAAGCTCCACTGGGCTGCAGAGGGTCTTAATGGGAAAATGATGAAGAGGAATAGAGAAACCAGAGCTGTGGTCCACATTGCCAACCCTACAGGCCAGTGCAGTACTCCAGGGCAGTGAGTGGCCTGGAGCCATTGCTCTAGAGATGGGGAGTAGGTTATTGGCTCCTGGATGTAACACCACATTGCCAGGAGGGAGCCTGGCCTCTAGTTTTTAGCATTAACCTAACAAAATGGGATTTGGGTATCTACATTTTGTTTCTTTTTCCTCCAGAGTATCTTGGGGTTTTCAAACTGTGGGTGTCATGAGAGTGATTTGGAGCAGCCAGGAGTAGTGCACTACAAGATGATGGTTACGGGATTTGTAGCTATTGAAGGAGACACCAGCAAGAGAAGGGCAGAGGGGAAATCTGGGGCAGCAGGAGGATGGGAGTGAGTCAGTTTGGAAGGAAGGCTTTGTTGGTTGCAGAGCTCTTTGAGAAGAGATGGTTCCAGCTTGCCAGTGGGCTAGACAGAGCAGGATGCCTGCCTAATTGTCCACTGCCTCGCAGCCTCAGGTGTAGGAGGTACAGAGGTGCAGCTGAACAGCTCTCTTAGTATGTTGCCATGCAAGTGTCCTTAAGCCTGCTCCTAAATGACTTCCTCCAGTAAATTATTGCTGCTGGGCAGTGAGGTATCTGCATGTGGAAGGTGTTCATCTTCCTGAGTGCAAATGCTTGAGCTCTGCTCCAAGTCCTGTCTCGTTACCCCTGACTCTTCCTGGTCTCTCAGTCCAGTTTGTTGGTTGTTCCTAGCAGTTGTCCCTGTGTTAGATGCAGCATGCTTCTGGGTCTGAGCAGGTTTTAGCTGCAGCTCAGTCTGTGTGGTGAAAAGGAGTGTAGCTCTCATTTGATCTGCGTGGTGTTTCCATGTGGGCACCTTGTTGAGGGGCTGGAGGAGAGAGGAGTGTAGGGGAGCTGCTGTGCTCCTGAGCCGTGCTTTAGTGCTGAAATGTGGCTGGCTGTGCTGCTGCCAGGTTTCCTAATCTGTCTGTGGCTGCTGAGTGCCCTGTGCCTCAGCTCCCAACATTTTCTTTATGTGGGCTGGAGGAGTGATTTACAACTCCCTGCCAAATCCTGACATAATTGTGTGTGGCAACCGCAGAAGAGGTTGCCAGGTTTAGGACTAAGGCAAAGTTTCTTGTCTTTGTCACTTCCTGAGGAAACTTTGACAACTCTTGAGACTTTGGGACGTGGTTTGCTGACTACCATCTAAAGTGACCTCCATTACTCCTTTCCTTTTGCTTTTGTTTATTACATTTTTGTGTTGTGACTGTGCATCACAGGACCAAAGGAGGTAGGCTTGGAAGAGGCTCGGAGGTCATCCCTTGTCCCTAAAGCCCTTCTTATTCCTGACATATGTTTGTTTCCTCTGTCTTAAAAAGCTCATGATCTTCTCCCTGGGGTTATGTCCCAGGGCTTAACTGCTTTTAATGTAGAAAGTTTTTCCTGAACACAGTGCCCACATCTTCCCTAGCTGAGACTTTGTTTCTTCCCCCTTCTGTTTGTGCCTCTGTTTTCTTGCTCATAAGAAGTCCCTTGCTAGCCTGCGCTCTGCTAGCATGAAAATGCTGTCTGAAGCTGGTGAGCCTGCATTTGTAAAAGGAGTGACATTTCCCCTGTGGAAATCACACTATGATACTGAACACGGATCACTGGGAATCTTTGAGTTTGTGTCTGAAATGTTTGTCATAGTTAATGCTTTTATGGCCTTCATGTCCCAACACAAATAGGAAAGCTGCTGTTAAAAACAAAACTGCACCCCTAGCTGAGTTTCTTCTCAGCAGGTATGTGCAAGGTGGCCTCCATGGTAAGGTGAGCATCCTGCTGAAGACATTAACACTGCACAGTGCAGAAGCCATGTGTGCATCAATAGCTGCAGTGTTGTAGCCTAAAACAGAGAGTAGAGCAAACAAAGGGGGTCATGAAAAGAGGAAAAATGTACTGATGGGGTAAATGTGTGCCTTCTATAATTTTGTCCACAGAAGTATCTTGTCTGAGAGAAGAACAGAGACTGCCAAGCCATTTTCCCCCATGTTAATGGTTCATCATCACCTACTCATTCATTCTTATTTTATTATGTAAACAAGTAGCTCTATCATGAGAGAAATTTTTGAGTTGTGACCACGTGGCTGTCTGTTTTGTGAAAACACAAATGGTTTGAAGTGTCCATCACTGCAGCCTTTCCATCAAAACAGCCCTTTGATCTGTATCTCTTTCCTAGCCAGTTATGTTTTTGCATTGTAGTGAAACATCAAATTACAGGTAAAACTGAACAGTGATTTTAAGACCACGGGGAACTGAAAGACAAACACATGTTTAGCTGAACTGCATATACCTCATTTTCTTGGGAATGTTTTTTCTTGGTATTCTTATTTGGTGAAGAATACTCTGAAATTCACACTTAATGTGAGCACACAGCACTTCCATATTCCATTGTCTTGCTTTGCCAGTCAAAAGAAGTGTACAAGATGCTGAAAGAAATTGGGACTGGTGATTTTGTTTTTATTGTACTTGTCAATATTGCATAAAAAAAATCCAGTTTTTCTTGCACCAAGCAAGAAAAGCCTGTTTCCTTGTATGAATAAAAAATGTCTTCAGAAGCCTGAAACAGCCTTTTCTTATAATTTTATAAGATCTTTAAATGACTACAATCAGACTTTTTGCAATATATACATTAAATATGTAGGTAAACAATTTCTTACAATTCGGAATTTAGGATTTCATGTTGATCTTGGCCATAATGCTTTCCTCATGTATCTACAACACTTTCTTTACTGATTTCTTCCAAGAGTTTTGTGTGGGATTGCTTAGAGTAGAAGAGTAGACTGGAACATCCTTCTAGGAAAGGGTGATTGTGGAGGCCACACTGCTTTCGTTTCCAGCAGCCCAACCAAACTGGATTTCTGAAGAAGCAGAAGGAGGAATTTGAAGGAGATTTTAGTTTCAGTAGCAGCAAAGCCTCAAAGAAGGAAGGAAAGCTTCTCAAAGGAAGCTTGTTACTAATAATCTGCTGGGTAGCAAGAGTACCCTGTGGTTGGTGTCTGTTGCTGCACTTCATGGATAACCACTGATAACCAGCTCTGAGCTCCCATTCCATGCTTGTAACTTGCCTGTTGAATGAGTCCATGCAGTGACTATCACCCAGAAATCATATGCAGGCTGTAGTTTTACTGTCTCTCAAATTCTCTTTAAATTTAGATTTCCCCAGCCCCTTGCTCTTTTTGATTTCCGGGCAAAAAATTGGGAAACATCTTGGTTTACAGTAGTTCTGGGGAAAAACAAAACAAAAAAGAAACCACACCAAAAAAAACCCAACAACAACAACAAAACCTCTACATTCTTTCTTTCTGCCAAAATAAGGAAGTTGAATGGTGATAAACTCAATTTTTTTTTTCACAGTTGAATGCAGTTTTAGTCCTACTCGGTGAACTAATGCTGAGGCAGACTATGTGAAGGAGGCAGAAACTTTGCATGCAAACAATACACAAGGAAAAGAAAAACCCTCTCATTTTCATCAGGTGGTTCCTTTTAAGTGGCTTAAGTCAAACCATATTAAAAGGCCATTTTTAATTTGCATTTAAAGTGTGTTTTCTGAGCCTCTGGTTGATGGTTGGACTTCTGTCTAAGGTGGTAATTTTTTTTATTGATAGGATGTGTTGCAGTTACAGTGCAGTTGAGCTGCCCACGGGCAAAGGCCTTTGAGTCTGCAGGGGTTTGCTTGTGGTGGTGTTTATAAATGACAGGGCTGGTGCATTTTGTTTGTGTTGGGTTGTGTCTGAGCTGGATGCAGTGTGGGTGCTGCAGACTGCAAGTGCACATACAGGCTGGAGAGATGTATTTTTGACGTATTCTGTCCAAAATTTCTCAAGCGAATTGCTTGTTGAAAGAAGCATTTACAGGGGGGCTGGAGCCATAACTGCTGCTCTTGCTCTTTTGCCTCCCTGCTGCTCCTTCTTGCAAATGCCATTTGCCCAGTCTTCAGGGCTGTTAGACCCTCCAGGGACTGCGATTAGTCATGGATTTCCTGGCCACATTTCTCTTCAGATAAGATCAGGACAGGCAGTTTTTTGGTTTTTTTTTCCTGTGCTGTGGTTTTGTGGGGAAGGCAGAGGGGCATGTTGAAGTGAGCACCTCTGGCTTTAGCAGGTTTGCACTGTTAAAGAATGATAGAATGGTTTGAGTTGGAAGGGACCTTAAAGATCATCTGGTTCCAACCCTGCTGCCATGGGCAGGGTCACCTTCCACTAGAGCAGGCTGCTGTTGACCCCACCTTCCCCACAATTCAGGTGCTGCCTCAGAAAACCGAGTGCAGGCCAAGGAGTTTCTCCTCAGCTTTGGTGGCTCACCAGCCTCCACTGATGTAGGGGCTGTTTTGGGAGCTGTGGTCTCCATCCAGAGGTCTGGAGCTTCCTCTGCTCATATTTTTCTCAAGGTGTTTCTGGGGCCAGCCAAGTGCCCAACATATGGTTAGAGGTAACCCTTCCAAGAGGGTTGGGAAGGGAGGTGGAAGCTGGGTACAGTTTGTCTGCCCACAAGCTACCTACAAGTCTTACCTCCACCCAGTGCTAGTCACACCTATGGGTTTGATCATCATGCCAATGAGTTGGATCATCCCGTGCTTTTTAGAGAGGGCAGAGCAAGCCTTCAGTGCTTTCTCCTTGTCATGTCCCTCACTACCTCCTGATTGTAGGCCACGGGCAGCTCATGTGAGTGTAACTCTGCAGCCCCTCTCCAGAAGGTGTCTGGAGCTGCCATGGGACACGTGCTTCCAAAGTAAACCAAAACAAAAGATGTTTTTATTCCTACGGAGTTGTTTTTCTTCTCACTACATACCTTGTAGAGGCTGGGTAGTGGTGTCAAGGTCAAGGTGAAAGGAAATATTTAAAATTCCATCTCAGTTTTGTAAGATGCCAGGAAAGGGACACATTTCAGTTTCCTTCTGAAGCCTCTTGTGCACCCTTTCCGTGAATGCTCGCCGTTTGCAGCACCACTGCCAAAAGACAAATCCCAGCTTTAGAAAGCCGCCAGCGGAGGTGGATGGGAGGCCAGCTGGGAGCAGAGCCTTGTGTAAGCACATGCCAGTGGTTGATTTACAGTCTCTGGCCTCGCAGGGCTGAGCTGAGAGCTGAACAACAGGCAGCGGAACAAACGCTTTTTATTTTCGCCCGGATATTTTTAAACAGAAATGCTGGTTAGTGCATGGGTTTTATATTTTTTGCAGGCAAGGGTAGAGACATTGTGGTTTTTCACTTTTTGTTTTGCCCAGAGTATGTTCTTATTTGGGCAACATGTGGAAGTGCATGTGCATGAAATCCAGGCACTAAATACTTTGTGTCCCTGAGTTATTGTTTCCTCCTTTGTCAGCAGAGTGACAGGATGCTGCAGACGTCATTGGGTGTCCTGGTTGGACCTGTCAGGGGACTGCAGTCTCTGCAGGGGACTATAAAAAACTGCAAATTATAAATATCAGTCTCTTACAGGAATTCACCTACGGTTAGGGGCTCTCTGAAGCAGATTTTCTTTTCCTTTAAAGCCTATTTACAGAGCCAAAATGAGTTAGAAGAGATTCCTAAAGTGGGTTTAATTCTGAAAAAAAAAAAAATTAAATTTGTGGCCCATTTAATTCTGCAGCAAACAAAACTTAAGTGTTGATAGGCTCTCATGTTTCACCAGAAAAGCTGTGCTTCTGGGTAACAACGTGTGTGAAGTCACTTGCATCTCCACGCTCACCGATGACCTGTGGATATCACTGCAATTGCTTTAACCTTCTCTGTCTTATGCTTGTAATTGGTAACTGATAGCTCATCTTGAGTACTGCTGTTGTGTAAATTCTCCAGATCTACCCATTTCTTACTGTGAGGGAATTCAGTGTCAAAAAAGAATCCTTAGGTCACATCTGGTGTGTGCCAACAGAGAGAAGCTGTGCTGGGAATCACCAGACTTGCCAAAGACTGATTGAAAAGAGTATTTCCTTGAATGTGGTGTGGTGTCACACCAAGGCTCAGCTTGACTCTTAAGACTTCAATTTTTAGCTACTTGATTTAAGGGGGTAAAAATATGTTACCACCGTGGTCAATAGTTTAGGATTTAGAAGCATATTACAACTGAAATATTTGAGATGTTGGTAAATGTACAGTCACAGTTTCCATTTTGAGCATCTTCTAGTATCTATGGAGGCAAATACTAATTTTTCTTTGCTTTAGGCAGTCTCTGTTAATAAAAAAAACCCAAACCACCAAGAAAATGAACCTCTTGCTGGCTGATGCACACCACTATAAGCCTCTAAGGGTGCACTTCCACTTTGTGGCTGGATGAATCTCACAGCTGATTAATTCCTGGAGGGATTTAGGAAATGAGAAAGGGAATATGTTCTTTCTTGAATAGGAAGCCCATTGTCTATCTTTTTTTTTTTTTTCCTTTTCCTTTCCATACTAAATATAAGTATTTAAGTGCCTATTTTAAGAATCATAATATCAACATTTGAACTATACCTTCTTAAAGCTGATATGAACAGGAAGCCTCCAGCCACTTTTAGGCCAGAAGTCATTCCTAGTGCATAGTCCATGCTGACTTCAAGGTTTTCAGTGCTGTGTAGACAAGCTTCCCTTTAGGATATTAATTTCATGAATGTGCTACAAACATGGGGTTTTTTGCTGCATAATCCATTACACCAGCAGTTTTCTCTTTTCAATGTTATTGCTCTTGTGGAAAATCCAAGGAAAGTTGAACTTCGTTTTTGTCTTGGTTTGGTTAAATGTCAGTGAGGGAATTAAATCTTGTCTTCAAGTGTTATGACTCCAGCAGCAGAGTGTAGTTTATATCAATAGTCTTCAGAATTGATTGTTCTGTCCTTTGATTTTTTTCTGCCTTGAGTATTTTTGTTAATTTTTTTTCCTGCAGGGTGTGCTTGAAAAGAATAAATGCGTGCCAGGACATTGGACAGACAGTTGGAGCATGTTTTGTGTGACAAAAATGGCAGCTGGATAAAACCAGATAACATAAATTTGATTTGAGATTATGTCACTGAAACCCTAATCTGAGTAGCATCCTTAAGCATATGTTTGATTCTGAGCATTAGGGTAATCCCTCTTCAGCAGAGTATCAGGGTACATCCTTCAGCCTTTGCTGCATGGGCTAAATTGAATCCCACGCTTACAGCTCAGCATATCCTTTAATGCACAGCTAGATGCACTGCTGTGTGGAGAATAAGATAAAATGTGTAGGTAAATTAGGTATTTGAGATAATACAGCTGGTGAGTGATTCCTGTCATTTGACATTGATGCCAGATAGGGTAGCTGAGATCTGCCTATCTTGTGGCCAGGTTTGTCTTTTCCCTTAGGCTGATGTGGAGAAAGGCAGAGAGAAAGCGAACCTTTGACACCATAAATCCAAATTTAAAAAGATGGTCTGAAGGAGAGTGGTTGCCTTGCAGCCTAAAAAGTTCTTCAGGAATAGTTTATGACCAAAGAATGGTTTGTGTTGGAAGGGACCTTAGAGATCATCTCATTCCAGCCCCCCTGCCATGGGCAGGGACATGTTCCTGTAGACAGTATTGCTCAGGGCCTTGAGCACTTGCAAGGATGTGCAGATCAGTAGAAAAAGGGGTGTAGAAATTGGCATAGAGGAGATTTGGAGGAACAGAGGCTAATGGAGGAGGAGGTGGAGTACTGAAACTGTGAGACCAAGGGATGACATGTGGGAGCCTTGTAGGGGGCCTGGTGAGAGGGAATGAGGAACACAGAGGAGTAAAGTCAGGAGCAAGGGAAAGAGAAGCTGGGGATAATAAAACAGAAAGCTAGACAGAGAAAACCAACAGAAGCTGGTAGAAATAATAACATGGGGTGAAAAAGCCAACTTCTCTCTTGGTTTTAGCCTTCAGTTTCCTTTTAAATTATTTTAAAGCCCTGACTTTAGTGCTGTTTCATTTGTGTTTCAAAACACTTTTGGCCAGTGAAGCCTGCAGAAATGTTGTTTGCATTGCTTTAAATTCAGCTGCATCTCTCAACCAGTCAAAAGCACTGCTACAGATGTGACACAGGGAAACTTTGGTAGGATCTTGTTGGCCAGTTGAGATGTCTTCCTCAATCCTTGTGCCTGTTGTTCTGCCACCTCTGGGAACTGTGGGAGCTGGGGTTGGTTCCCTGTAGTCCCCAACACTCAGGCTGTGACACTGGAAGTGTTCAGTATCCAGACAGTCTGTCTTGAGGGTGGCTCCTCAGTGTCTTCTGTATGGCTTTTCCTGCTTTGGAGGGAAAGATGAAATGTGTCCTTCTACCCCTTTGTCCTTTGAGGAGATGTCCTTAAATGTACTAAACTCCATGGTTTAGCATTCCATTTGAAATGCTCCCAGCATGTTTTCAGTTGAGATTTGCGAAGTCTGTACACTTTTGACCATTTCTGGTTTCCAGATTTTGAGTGAGGATGAGCAAAAATGGCCAGGTTAATAAAAACTTCTTTCTGCAAGTTAGTTGTAAGTTAGCTGCTGATTTCCTAGTTATTTTTGTGATGGCAAGAAGAAGGTGCCTTAACAGTAAGAGCAACAAAAACCTGGTTTTCCTTAAGGACCTTTCCCTAAAAAGTTGAATTTCACAGCACTAGTGTTAGCAGCTTTTAGAAGTTGCTGCATTTCATTCCTGGTGAAATCAACGGGAGGTGAACACATTCAAGAAGTCAACTGCTTAAGGGCTACAGCCTTGCACTGATAATTTCTCCCCTTTATGAGCCTGTTTGGTGCAGATAGCTTTACATTTAGTAACTTCACAGCAGCACACAGTAAATCCACAGATAAAAAAACTCAGCCCTGGGTTTTATTATACCATGCTTGCTGTTATCTCTTCTGTTTACTTGCATTACTGATAGAGGGGAAAGCACCAGGTGGGTCTTTATATGATGCTGTTTAAAATAAGAGGTGATTTTGCTGTCTTGGGGAAAACTTTACATCCAGACAACAGGTGGAATGAATATGAAATCACTACTAATTGAGGTTAATTAAACCTAACAGTTGGGTGAAACATTTCTTAACACAGATTTAGGTTTAGGCAAACTTCTGATTGTCCATTTCCACTCCTGCACATAAATTCAGGATGTGAAAACCCCGAGTTTCAAGGATTTTAGGCCTCTTCTTCATGTTGCCACCTAATGTCCACATGGATACATAGTATCTACCTGTCATTTGCAGTTAATTGTAAGTAAGAAATAATGGCAAATTTCAGAAACTTTCAACTGGTCCCCTTCCCCATACCCCCTGGAGAAGACACATGCTTTATTGTGTCTGGAAGGCTGATGGAGGTGGATTTCCAAAGACTGGCAAACTGTAAAAGCAGTTTGCATAAAGAAGGTGCCATAGGCAGCTGGGCAGCCTTTAGGCTTCTGGTAAAGGAGACCAGCTCACACCTTAGATGGTCACCAGAGGCTGCTGATTTTGCAGGTTGTTGTATCATCTCAAAGGAACTGATAAGCAGAGGCAGAGTTTCTGGCAGTAATTCTAGGTACAGAATCCATAGTTTCTGTACCACCCTTGGGAATCCTTAGTTTTTGTCCCACCCTTGTGGTGTTTCCTGACCCGCTCAAGGCTGGTGGTGTCTGGCTGCTGAGACCAGAGGAAGAGTTGTTTGTTTCTGGTTGTTGGTAGGGGACATACCCGGTACCAGGGCTCTGCTAATGTGGAGCAAAGATCCATGGCCATGAGGCTGGTTCCTGTTTGTTAGAGGAAATGTTAGTTTTTATAGCTGCTCCCTGAAACTGCCTTCTTCCTCTCTGTTGCTGCAAGGGGAGGAGGGATTGGGCTTTCTTGTCTCCAGGACTGAAGTTTTCAACGAGTGTTTCAGTTGGAACTTAAGATTTATGTGGCTTTTCTCTTCCTCTCTGGTATGAAATGCAATAACAAGTTGCAAGTGGGACAGTTGCAAATTGGGTAGAGTATGTCTGAACATTGAATTAAATAGGGCTTATTGAGCTTGGATGGACGAATTTGAAGGTAATTGAGCCCTTTTACAGTTTTTCCAGGCAATTGCTGGACAATTTTTATACTAGTGAAATAGCCAGCTGAACGTAAGAGCCATTTTGTCAAATGCTGTGGTTGATGGGTATATTGTTGGTTGTGCAAGAGCCACTGCCTTCCTTTAATAAAAGAAAATGACTCTTGGTACTTACCAGCAATCTGCAATGTGAAATTGCAGTGTTTGGGTTGGATTATCAATTTCAGACTGGTTGGAAGATTTTTAATATCTTCTGTGTTGTGACAGGGATAGAAATTATTTTGGTTTCATATTTACTAGGTAGCACTAACAAGCCTGTATTTCTAAATCATGAGCCCTAATGATAGAGTTTGATAATGAAAAGAAGTAGGGTGCTGGAGTATGAACAGCAACTTGTGTCAAACAGCAATTCAAGTCAGAGATTATCTCCTCATCATAGCAGTATTTTGAAAGTTGCAGCTGTTACAATATATGTGGGGAAGGTTCACTTAGGAAAAGAATTTGGTTTGGAAAGAACTACACAGAATTGTTTATCCCATTTTTTGCTGGCAGATTGTACTTGAAAACAACATTTGTCAGGATGCTGTTGCTTAATGTGTTTACTTAACTATGAAAACCTCAGGTTATTTATGCATGTAGTCTGAAAACTAAATTTAGTTTCTCTGATCACTGCATTGCACAATGGTGATGAGGGATGTTTAACCAAATTGTTATACTGGTGTGTGTACACATGGCCAATAGAGATAAAACCCCTGCAATCAATACTCATTATCACTGACAATGTGAGGTCCAGTGACTTGTGTGTTACTTCCCTTACCTATCTTTTCAACTTCAGGGACAATTAGGAGGATTTCTAAGTAGATACTATTCACACATTTTTTATTGTATCTTTAAATGGGAATTTCTCTGTGGGAGGAGTAGTACATCAAGTGGATTTTTGTGACTGCATGTGGGTTTTGAGAAGGAGTGGGTAGGAAAGGGATGGCAGTGTGCAGATATTAAGGTCTCCCAGATTTGTCTAGAAAATGAACTCTGACCATTGGAATTGCCAAAATGCAGGTATTGCTGTCAATAAAATTGCATAGATATTAAAGCAGTACTTGCAGTTTTAATTAATTTTGGCGTTATTTGGCTCCTCCTGTTTGAGGTTTGACTTGCTGGAGAGATCTGTGAAGTTTGCTTTTAGTTCCTGTTTCATTGGTGTGGGGAGTGTGACCCATGGCAAACCAGGGCTCATTTCTCATCCTCACCTGAAAAATGAAATTGTGAACATTGAGGAGTCATACTTAAGTGTCTGTGGTGGAGCTCAGATGGGAAATCAGCAAGCTGGTGACAGGGAGATGTCATTCGGGTGAGCTGGGGTGGTAGGGGAGCGTGTCATGGTTTGAGGTCCCCAAGGGAAGCTGTGAATGTCCAAGTGCTCAGGACCAGGCTGGATGGGACTTTGAGTAACTTGATCTAGTGGAAGGTGTCCCTGTCCATGGCAAGGGGGATGGAACTAGGTGATCTTTAAAGGCATCCCAAACTATTCTGTAATTCCATGATTCTGTAACACACTTTCTTACCACTTAGAAGGCACCAGTCAGGGTGGGTTTAGTGGGTTTATCTACTGGTCTGTGTTATACCAAGGTCAGGAGGATCCTATGATCCAGTGGTCAGTAAAAGACAATGAGAGGTATCATTCTTGTTCAGATGATAGTGACTCCATGAGGTCTCACAGCTATAGTTTCCTAAAAATTAACCCCAAAATTTCCCCTCTACGGCACACAACATTGTTGATACTGTGCAGGTTTGGGTGGGCTTTTTGTGGGTTTTGTGGGGTTTTACCTTAATTTGTTCATTAGCACAACAAATTAATTGTGGGATAGGGGCATTCCTTTGCCACATTCACACTACCCATTGCCACAGAGGGCTCCTCAAGGTGGTACCAGCAGTGGGAGATGCCTGTGATTCCAAGGGAAGGGGCTCGGGCGCTCTTCTTTCCCTCTCAGTCTGCCTCGCCTTTCTAGTTCTTGTATGTTCATCCTGCTGTCCTCTTTCCCTCCTTACCCAGCTTTTGGCTCCCACCTCACTCTGCACTTTAGGCAGCATCCCTCCCTCCCTCGCTGCGATGTCCCCATGTCCGGGCCCGGTTCCCTGGAGTCCCCGGAGTCACCAGGTGGTGCTATTGCCCGGGAAATGCCCTCCCGGCACAGGAGGCTTCGCAGCCCTCGCAGGAGGCTCCGGTGGTCTTCGCTTTTGTGACGGGGCTTTCTTTGCAGCTGGGTCAGGTCGTGCCAGGGGTCTTGTTTCTTGCCACGGCTTCAGTCGTGAGTCAGTTTTATTGACGCAAAGTTGTTTCCTGTGACTTAATCAGCCAAACCTTGTTTGACAGTGAGGTCCCCCAAAGGCTGGGCTGCTGCTGCACGGTTTGTGAGCACCCTGTTGTACTCAAAAGCTGCTTCACTGTAGTGTGAAGCATTAGCAAGTCTCATTAAGGATATCCTCAGGCTTTGTACTGTTGGGTCCCCCATGCAGTCCAGAGGGAGGGATTTTTGCTTGTTCATTGGCATGTGCTGCTAGTCCAAAGGAGATTTGTGTGTGTGTGACCTTTCAAAGGTGCTCCTCTTCTTTCTTCTTTCATCCTCTCATCTCATTAGCCAGCCAGATTGATACCACCTTATTTGCAGCTGGTTTTTATAGAGTTCATGCTCCTACTTGAAACTGTAGAGGCTCATAACATGGAGTTGAGCATCTTAAATGAATAGCCAATGCCCTCAAAAGCCACAATTTGAGCTGAAGGAATGCAAATAAACACCAAGTTCCTTCTTCCTTTTCACCAGGCTAAGCAATTCTCTCTCCACAGCCGCCCATACCACATGCTGTCAAGGGCATAAGAAATTGATTGAGATTCTGCTCTTTGATTTCAATTTAAAATCCTCCATTTCTCTTGGCAGTTCAGCTGCTGTTCTGAATTTGATAACTTGTGTGCAGAGGGGAAGGAAGGGTGTAAGAAAAGACACAGAGAATTAGCTGGAAATTTGATGTGGGGAAGCAGTTTCTAAATAATATTAGCAGCAATGAAAGGCTGTTATCTTTGCTGTCCGTGCTCATGGTAGCATAGCGCCGTGGTTAGCTTGCACATTGTATGATAAGATGCAGTGATTAAGCATAAATAGTGGAATTGCAATATGGATTTGGGTTTGGGTTTGTTTTTATTTGGTTGGTTGCTTTTTTTACCAAAGTATGCGAGCTCTAAAAATTGCAAAGCAGAGGTAGGTTAGCTACAGCATTAATTTTATTCCTGAAGAACAGCTCTGTTGTCTCTTTTGCTCCACAGCCCCCTATCTCATAAATAAAGATTATTTTATATTCCTGTGCCAGCTTCACAAGAGCAGCACGATTTGTAAGTCCTGGAAGAGTAAATGTGCAGCAGACATGTGGAATACTTTGTTGGGACAATGAGTATCACACCAGGCTGAGGCATGAACAGATGGAGAGCAGCCCTGCTGAGAAGGACCTGAGGATTCTGCTGGATGAGAGGCTGAGCATGAGCTGTCAATGTGAGCTTGCAGCCAGAAAGCCAAACACATCCTGGGCTGCATCAAAAGCAGCCTGGCCAGCAGGGCAAGGGGGAGGATTCTGCCCCTCTGCTCTTGTGAGACCCCATCTGGAGTGCTACATCCAGCTCTGGGGTCACCAGCACAGGAAGGACATGGACCTGTTGGGGTGAGTGCAGGGGAGGCCCCCAAGGTGACCAGAGGGATGGAGCATCTCTTGTACAACAGAGGGCTGAGAGAACTGGAATTGTTCAGACAAGGGAAGAGAAGGCTTTAGGGTGACCTGACTGTGACCTTCCAGAACCTGAAGGAAGCCTACAAGAAAGATGGAGAGGCAGATTTTACAAGGGCATGTAGTGGCAGAGCAAGGATGAAGATGGATTCAGACAAAAAAGATAGTAGGTTTGGATTAGATATTAAGAGGATGTTTTTTGCTGTGAGGGTGAGGAGGCACTGGAACAGGTTGCTCAGAATTGTGGATGCCCTGTCTCTGGAAGTGTTCAGGGCCAGCCTGGATGGAGCACTGGGCAACCTGGTCTCTTGAAAAATATCCCTGCCCATGGTAGATGGTTTGGAGGTAGATGATCTTTGAGGTCCCTTTCTATGATTCTGTGTTTCTTAAAGCTGCAGCTGTGGTTCTCCATGCCATCAACCCAGCATGAAGCACTTAGGATTGGAGCCCTAGTGATGACAGCAGAATAATGCCAATTATCTTGGAAACACTCTAGGAAAGGCTTTGGTTTTATATAATATTACATGCATGAATATATTGATGTCTATGGCAAAGTGAATTTTTTGCTAGCATTAGCTGTGATACAGACATTAGCTGCTTTTCAATCTTGCTTATCTCTGGCCAAGCACATCATTTTGGTAGGATGACAAGGTGCTTTTGGCCATCAATGCTTGATTTTGTGCTCTATAGTTTGGTGTTGCATGTGATCTTTGGGTATGCCTGGCAAAAGTAGATAGTTAAAGAGATTGTAATTAATATTGCAGTCTGAGGGAAGGAGGGATGGAAATATTCCTTTCTGTCTATAAGAGAGAAAAGGATGTAGCAAAATATTAAAGAAAGTGTATTTAAAACTTGGGCATTAGGGGTTTTTGTTATCTCTGAAAGATTGCTGGGCTGGGACCTGGTGGAGAGCAAGGGGCCTGTGACTATGAAGAGACTTGCTAACTCCAAAGAAGCCTACACGTCACCAGGACCAGTAGGACTGCATTCTCTGCCTCCAGGTGTGACAGATACTGGAGCAGCTACGCAGGCCTGAGTTTAATTCCACAGGAGGATGTGTGCAGGATGTGTGTGGAAGGAAACCACGTGCTGAATAATCACACTGGTAAGGGTTCCAAAACTGGTAAGGCAGCAGGCATCTGGCTTTGGGAAATGGTTGGGAACAGAAGTGGACAGGGCTGTAGACTCCCTTCAGCTGTGGGGTGAAGCAGAAGGTTGGTCACTGTACCTGTTTTGCAAATGGATGTGGGCTGAAGGAAAGCAAACCAAGGAAAGGGATCAGATGATGTTTTCCATTCAGAGATGTATTGGGTTTCTGTGGCAAGGCTTTGATAGTGGGGGGGCTGCAGGGGGGGCTTCTGTGAGAAGCTGCCAGAAGCTTCCCTGGTGTCCTACAGAGCCAATTCCAGCTGGCTTCAGGGTGGACCCACCACTGGCCAAGGCCGAGTCTGTCAGTGCTGGTGGTAGTGACTCTGGGATAACATGGCTTCAAAGGGAAAAAAGGTACTGCACAAGAGCAAATTGCAGACAGAGGGAGGAGTAAGAATATGTGAGAGCAACAACCCTGCAGACAGCAGGGTCAGTGCAGGAGGAGAGGAAGGAGGTACTCCAGGCTCCAGAGCAGAGATTGCCCTGGAGCCCGGGTTCTGACCATGGTGAGGCAGCTGTCCCCCTTCAGCCCCTGGAGATCCATGGTGGAATGAGATCCTCCTGCAGCCTGAGGAGGGGACCATTCTGGAAAAGGTGGATGCCTGAAGGAAGCTGTGACCACATGGACAATCCGTGCAGGAGCAGGCTCCTGCCAGGACCTGTGGACCCATGAAAAGAGGAGCCCACACTGAAATAACTGCTGGCCCAACTTGTGCCTCCATGGAGCAGCCACACAGGAGGTGTCGGTGCCTGAAGGACTGCACCCCATGGAAGAGACTCTGCTGGAACAGTTTGTGAAGAACTGTACCCCATGGGAAGGACTCAGGTGTAAGCAGAGGAAGAATGTGAGGAGTCTTCCCCCTGAGGAGGAGTGAGAGGCAGAGACAATGCTCTCATGAGGAGCAGGTAGAGAAATTGGGAGTAAAGTTAAGCTCAGGAAGAAGGGAAGGGTGGGCGGGAGGTGTTTCAAGATTTAATTTTTATTTTTCATAATCCCACTTTGATGTGATTGGCAATAAATTAAATTAATTTCCCCATTTCAAGTCCATTTTGCCCATGGCAGTAGTTGGTGAGTGATCTCTCCCTGTCCTTATTTCAACCTACAGGTTTTTTGTTATATTTTTTCTCCCCGGCCCAGCTGAGGAGGGGAGTGATAGGATGGCTTTGGTGGGCACCTGGTTTCCAGGCTGCATCAGCCCACCACAGGAGGCCAGATACATTAAGCCCTGACTGGTGAATATTTTTCTGTTTTAAAACAGCCAGTAGAAATACACAGGTGGTATTGAAGACGCATATAAATACCAAACAAATAAACTCAGTGCTTGACTATCTCTTAAAGCACTTAAATAGCTCTTTGTTACTGTACTGTCTGAATGCTTTACAACTATCACTGTTCTACATCCCCATAATGCTGTTACAAGGTAAAACCAAGTAACTATTTTCATATAACAGCTAGTGAGCTGAGAAGAATAGAGCCAAGAATTCCTATGCCAGATGCAGTCCTTGCAGCACTAGGAGGAAGGTTTGCATTCTGATACAACAGGACTCACCTGATTGTGGCCAGAACAAGTGCTGCACTTTTATATGTAGAGGGAGTTAATATAATTCTAATGTGCTCCAGAGGAAAAAGTCTGATTCTGTAGCTGATTTGTGCTCTGCAACAGCAATGTTGGCCTGAAAGCAATTAGAAATGATGTGTAGGGTTTTTGACTGTGTGGGAGTCGGCATAGGTGGTCCTAACTTAGTGGGAGTAATGTATCAACTGAATTAAAAGATACCTTTACTACCATATATTATGAGTTTAAAGAAGGGAATGCAGCAATGGGAAATGCAAAAAGGAATGTTTGTGTGAAGTTCACACAGGGACAATGACCAGAAGAACTGTGGTGGTTCCTACAGAAGTGAGACTGCAGAATCCAGCCAGGGTAAACCCACCAGAGAAGGTCAGTGGTGGCCATCCTCCCTCTCAAAATAGAGCTGCAGTGAGATCCATGTGTTTGTGCTGGGATTGTGGGCAGCTGGGTTCCAATATTCAATGTGAGTGTTGTTCATTTGGCAAGTACCCTTCACTCAGTAAAGTACACGATGGCAAAATGACGCTTCTGGGAGCCAACTCTGGTCCTGGTTCTTCCCTTTCAAAAATTTGCTTTTAGTTGAGTATCTCCCAGGTCTTTGCAGAAATTTCTTGAAGATCACTGGTGGTATAAGGCCAAAAATTTTAATTTGGAATTTACAGAAATCATTAGTGTCCTGAATGAGATGTGTGTATTTTGACTGCAGAAGTGAGGCTTCAGAGCACCTGTGCCTGCATTCTTTTGGTTCAGGCTGAAGTCTCAGGCAGTTTTGTGTTGGTGAAGCAGCTGAGAGCCAGTGTGAGTCTAAGAGCTGCTCTTGTATTTTCATCTGTGCAGTTATGCAGTGATAGCTTTGCTCACTTGATACATCTTGCAGATGGAAAAACTGAATAAAGGCGAGAAGCTTTTTGCACTTCTTCCTAGACACCACTCCGCAGTGCATGGCCTCATTTTCCCTGGGACAAGCCTGACACTTGGCAGATTCAATTCAGTCCCAGGGGTGTCTCTGAACCTCAGTCTCCTGCAAGGTATTTCTCCTTACAGCAGTGTTTTCGGACAACTGAAAGTGATATCCAAACACAGAGAAGGGCGGAGGATGTGTTTAAGGTTAGCAAAAAGTTTATTGGGTAGAGTAATTCTTGGATTAAAATACTGCCCTTGGAAACTGTGATCAGGAATCTGTTGTGCATAACTCTTCCTTGTAAGTTCATACAGTTGATAAAAATCCAAATGCAGTTTCAGATGCTCTTCAAGCTGCCTGTCACAGCCTTCCAGAGCAGCTGTAACTGGATTAGTAAGACATGGAAAGTATTGCAATGCTACCTGCATTTGATCATCTGAGTAATGATTAAAATGCTGAAGGCGGGCACAGACGACTAAAGCAGGCTGCAAATTACAAAACTTTAATTTATTTTTCAGCTTGTTATTTTTTGCCTCCACTGGAATTTAAAAGAGAGCTGTAATCCTGTACTCAGCCTTGCCGTGTCACGTGCCTGTGGGTTAAGAGCTGGCAGCCCTGGCAGCATTCAAGATGCAGGTTGAGTGTCTCAGTGCTGCATGCCAGACCTTGTCCGAGGAGTGACATTCCTCCTGGACACCAGGCTTGACCAGAGCTGAGCTTACATTTCTGCTAAAGCCCAGCGATACTTTACAGCACAGGCCTTGAAATTTGTTTGATGGTGGCTAATGAAATGCAAACCATTTAGCAGCTCCGAGATGCGATTACACTGCTGTGAATTTTCAGATTCCATCAAAGTCCTGCTGAGGGGAATGGGAATGGGCCAGGGTGATTCAACTGTAAATCAAAAACAAAAGTGTGGCCAATTCTGACAGTGGAAAGAAGAGCTCTTTAAATGTGCAGAAGCTGATTTGCCAAGTCAAAACCAGCTGTGCTTTACAGAGCTACTGGAATGAATGGTCTCTCTGCATTTGTATTTTTTGGTGACTCATTGATTATTTTTCTCCCTCTAAAGTTTAAATTCTTTCTACTTCAGGCTTGCCTGGCCAGTTGAAAAGGTTTTCAGTGCCTGTTTTTGGTGTATAAAATAGCAAATGCATTGATAATGAAGGACAGTTTTCTCCTTTTTGGTAACTTCAGAGCAATTCAAGTGTTTTCATTTGTACATCTTTAATGCTTCAACAGTGAAAGCTCTGCTCTGAGCAAGACAAGGACCTCTCCTTCCCCTCTGCACAAGCACTGGCAGGAATCAAATCAGTGTTACAAAAAGTGGAATTTAACTTGGGAAATCTTGAGCATAAACTGGCTCCTCTGTTATTTTTCAGTTAGGGATGAGTAAGCCAAGAGTGTCTGGTGGTGTGAATATGTAACAGGGAGCCAGGAATTGTTGCTTCTCTTAACAGTGAAGAGCAGCCAGCTTCCTCTCTGAGCAGATCCTCTTCCAGGAGAGTGGGACAGCTTTTTGACTGCACCCCAGATCTGTATGTTTCATCAAGCCCGTGGGGTTTTTTTTTTTGTTGTTGTTGTTGTTTTTGTTTGTTTATTTTGGTTTGATGTTTTTGTTTTTGTTTTTTGGTCTGAAAGAAGACAAGGTAGTATTACCTCACTGCAAGGTACACTAAGAGGATTGTTAGAGACAAATTTGAGAGAAGATGTTTCTGGTGCACACACCTAATTGCACTTCTTGATGTTAACCTGTCTGGAGGAAGCTTCAAAGCAGCTTGCTGATAGGCTCTGGTACTGCTCTCTGGCTGAAACCCTGAGCTTTTTTCATCAGGTTTTGCCATGGGAGACTTCCTGTGGGTTACACTTAATTAACCCTGACTTAATTAACCCTGACTCCATTGCTTGCACTCTTTTTCTCTTGATCAGGGATCCTCAGAGGAAGGTTCAGCCACCAAATGCTTGTGGTGCCTTTCAGAAGTCAGGGTGGTTGGCAGCTCAGCTTTTGGGGAGCCTGGCACAAATGGGCTCTGAAGAGCAGATGCATTCCTGCTGGGAGGTGCAGGGAAGCCCTGCTGAATTTGATGGAAGCCACATGAGCAGTGGGATCAGTTTCTGGCTTGTGGGAAGGGATAAAGGCTTGTCAGCTCCCAATGTTTCTCATATTATTACTGAAATAACATCTTCTTTGCCTGGGGATTTTTGAGCACTTAGTATTAATACCCTCCAGGTTGCCAGGGCTCATTCTTCTTCCTGTCTGTAAGACTAACTCATGTTAAACCCTGTCAGATTTAATGAGACCTGTCTGTAGCTGATGTCTCAGTGACTCGTAGTTATTGTGAGAAATGTTTTGAAGGGACAGGCATCTTTAATTTTTAAACATTTTTACAAATTCAGATTGTAAATTTGATTGAATCCTGGCTTTGTCCAAGCTGATGAGAAAACTTCTTTCTGAAGGAGCTGTGTGTGGGATCCCTATTTCTATAGAGGTCACTTCTCCATTGCTTCTTAATGCAGAGTTTTTGTGGTGCCTGTCTCCAGGGTGTCTCAACCTTCCTTTAAAGCTGAAATGGGAAGTTAGTCATGAGATCTGTGGTGGTTACAAGCCAGATGTTCTTTTTTTTCTTTTTTTTTTCCTTACTTTGCAAGTGGAAGGACAGAAGGCAGTTTCTTCAGTGTGCTCATTCTTAGGGTGCCATTTCCTCACGTGAAGTGCTGTCTAGTGTTCTGTTTTGTTTGTGTTTTCAAAATCCTGGAGTCATAACGGATTTTTGTGTGGTTTATCTAATTTTACACATACTTAGGAAGCCCTGTGTGGTAACATAGCAAAGAAAGACTCTGCATAGTCGGGACTACAAAAGCTCTTGCAGCAGTGTGCATGATTATAGGGCTGCTGTTTAGTCATCAGTCATGATATGTGTGGCTTTCTTTGTGAATCCAACATTTATTCCATTTCAGATGTAAAAAAAAAATAAAATAATTACATTAAGAGATTAGTTTACTCAGCACAATAGGGCTTGACCCTCAATCTATTAAATGCTATTATAATAGCAAGGCTACAGACTAACAGCCTAATCAGGGATGTGTTTACAGGGTACTATAGCTCCCTCCAACTTGGAAAAGTGCTTGGAGGACCAGGCCCTATGTGCAAAGATATAAATGAGACACCAAGATTTAAATTAAAGAACTAAATTTTTCTGCATTACTTTTTTTTTTTTTCTGGGATAAATGTGTTTGGAACAATAGAGAGGGGAATATACCAAATGCCTATTTGTAATGGGAAAATGGTTTTCTTTTTTAATGTATTGCTTAATTTTTTTTCTGCTCTATTTTTTTTATTTCCCTGTAAGCTGCTGCAAATCAGCCAGAAGGAGTCAGCAGCTCTATTGTTTGCCTGCAAATGAGTTGGATGTAATTCTGCTAGCTTGAAATACAGTCTCATCTCCTTTACAGTAATGAGAGCCAAGGAGAGCCAAGTGGGGTGGTTCCCTGGGAGCAGGAGTGTGGGTGGAAGCACTGTTTTCTGTGGCATTCTGCTCTCCATTCTGGTGCTTTTAAAAATCCTCACACCTAAATCTGCTGGTAAGGGATTTTGAAGGAACAGAGAATGTGTTTTCTGGGTTGAAGAGTAAAAATCTAGAATTAGTCACGCTTGCATTGGTTCCTTCTGTTTATCAGAAACATCTGATACAGTTTCAGATTTTTGAATCCATTTTGCTGACCAGGGGAGATTCTGAAGTTGTAGCTACTTATTCTGGCAAACTAATAGTGGCTCACTTTCTGTGAGTTACATTTCTGCTTCTTTCCTTCCTCCCTACCCCACCCACTTTGCTTATCTCGCTACAATGTGGTTTATAACTGGTATTTTTTAACTGTGCTAGGAGGCTTAAGAAGAAGAAAAGGGAAAAAGAGAAACCCCTTGTTGGTTCCTGGAGTGACTCATGAACACCTTGATTCACAAGAGTTATTTTATATTTATTCATTTCTTGCCACTTCTTTCCTGGATTGGTATGCTCTTGATTGTGATGAGTTAATGACTACAGTGCTGAAGCCCTTGGGTTTCCTGGGAATGAGGATTTTTCCCAAAGAATTGCAGGATCTGTTTCTTGAAGTGCAACATAACTCCTGAGGGCATGTTCTCAGTTTCTGAAACTTGTCCAATCCACTCTGCTCAGTGCTGCTGTGACCTTTTGCATAAGCCAAGATGTTATACCTTTGTGTGTGTTTGATGTTTTAGGTACACCAACATCAGGTAAAACAAAACAGAAATACAGATTAGAGGGTGTAGTAGCAGAACTTTGAGAACTGGAAAAATAAATCTTCTGTATGCCTGAATGTTACCCAGGCATGTGGCTTGATAAATCTGCTATAATCCTTTGAAGAAAAAAGAACAAAACAAGGGAGAAAAACCATATAGTAAAGTCCTAAGCAGATGGTTGCATGAAAGGTTTATACAGCCTTAGCAAGGAGGTTTAATATCAATGCACTGCTGAGAAGGAAACGTTTTTTTTTCTACTTCTTTGAAAAAAACAACTCTGCTTTCCTTGTCTTCTGTGAGAGACTTGAAAGATAGTTCCCTGTTGTCAGTAAAAGTTAAGGTCTCATCAGCTGTTTTCATGTTGTTGTATAATATTCATTGTATAATGTACAAAGTATAATTGTATACAATTGTCTATAAATATATAATGTTGTATAATGTTGTATATGCCATGTTTTGCTTTGCTTCCAGGCAGGTGAATGTCTTGATTGGTGGGTGTCAGTACAGTTTTCAGTAACGTGCACTGAGTACTGTCTAAGTAGTTTTAAATCCTATGATGGAATGATAATCACTGCCTTAAGTAGGATGTTTTTTTCTGTTTTACTTCCTTCCCCTCTGTGCTCTAATTATACTCTGGTAGATGGTGGTTTGCATCCTCCAGGCAACAAAGGGGAAGCTGAGAGTGCTTGTTTCAACTGAATCCCCCTGGTGCAATAAATTGCCTGGCTCCTGGAAAGCACCAGCCACTGGCTGCAGCAGTGCTTGTCCTAGAAACAGGTTCACTTGTGGTCCAAGTCCCCTAGTTTCACTCCAGTTACTTGAGAGGGATATTTAGCCTTCTTGGTAGTGCAAGCAACCCCGGGAGCAAAGTCTAAGAATGTCTTTAAGCTTCTGGAGGGCTGTTGCCTGGGATATGCTTAAGTTTAACTGTGCTCATTGTGAGGTGTGAAAGCAGTAGAAACTTGGGAAGGTCCTTTTAATGTTATCATGAAACATTAGTAAGAGCCACGAACTGAAGGATGAAGAGGTTCCAGGAAAATGAGCTAACCTTTAATCCATGCTTGTGGATGTCACGTCCCTGCCAGAGACCCTGGCACCTCTTGTAATTGCAGTTGCCATTCTGAGTGACCCTTCAGGGGAGCTGGAGGAAGCAGATGAAACCGAAGCATCCTTGGGTCACCGGAGTCTGGTTTCGAACATGGTGGCAGAAACGCTGCCCCCTCAAGAGGGAAATGTAATTCCTTGCAAACAGTGGGTGGTAATTCTAGTTTCTCTACACCATTTAAAAGCTGGGAAAATAATTAGGTCCTTAATTTCAGGGCAGGGAGGTTTTTTAATTTTATTTTTGTTAGCGTGTTCTACCATCCTGGTGTAGTAATTATACAGCGAAGTCAGCTGGAATCGATAATGAAGGCAGAATTTGGGAATAGTAACAGGATGTGTTACTGCTATTGATCAAAGGCTGCAGGGCTGTTTTTAAACACTGCTCCTCTCTTTGATCTTTTTTTCCTATTGATTGAACAGAGTAGATAAACAACTGTCTGTGTAACATGAGCATTTATTATGGCTTTTAAGCTGACTAAGGACAGCTTTGAATTAAATATGAGAGTTTAAATGATGGTTTTCTAATAAGTGCTGTCTATAAAGACTGGCATGACAATACAATTTCATGTAAGCATGGTGAAAGGAAATGTAAATACAGGCATTCTTTTTCTTTCTTATTCAAAAAGAAGATAACATATTGCAAAATGATTACAGGAGAGGCAGAAGTGCTATTTTTAATGTGTAGTTATGTGTGGGCAAAAATTGCTTTTCTATTTTTTAATATATATTTATGTGTGTCGTGCTGTTAACAAACTGTATTATCTCGGCATTTTTCAAGAGTGTTGAGTAAAGTAGTCATCTTAAAATGTGGATACAATTGGAGCCACCAGGTACAATCTGGTAGTTCTGCAATCACTTCAATGAAATTAATAGAAAACTTTCCATTGACTGTTTAATGAGTTAGATTGGACCCTGGGCTGTCATTGTTGATGTCTTGGAAAGGTCAGTATCGATTTCCTGGCATCCTTTTTGTCTCTAAGGAGGCTCTTTGCAATTCTGTGGGAGACACAGTGATAATGTTATTCCTCTTCCTTGATAATTACCTGTATAATTTAAGTTCTCCCTACCATCCGAGGCTTTGGGCAAAACTGAAAAATGTTGCATTTTAGGGAAGTTGTTTATATCTTAAATGCCTAAATAATATTTCTGCATAATTTCAAGTTTTTTCCTGCCCCTTCAGGTTATTTTGAGTTTTAGTCTGGTATTGTACTGCTGTTATTTTTCCCTACGGATTGGGTGTGTTAAAAGAAAAAAAAAAAAAAGAAAAAAAAAAGACTTTTCCTGCAAATGGAATCAGCCTGCCATGTTGCAGTGTAGAAAGTAAGGTGTGTTGCCTTTAAAGTAATGCACTGCAGACCTCTAACATGGCATGCACAGGGAGATCTGCACATCTCTGGGGATCCAGATCTTTGGATCCCTACCTTTTCAAAACCACCCGAAGCCTCTGCAAAACGTCCACTAAGCAGGCTAGTTTGTCATGCCATGAAAAGGTTATTTCCACTAAGTCCGTGCTGTCAGAGTGGCAGTGAAATGTTGGTGTTTTTAGTCTGTTTTGGAAGCTTGCTTGGGCTGGCCTGAATGAAATTGTTCCTCTGGCTCCGCTGTGTAATGCGCCGTGTGTTGGAGAGCACGGGGTTTGCTTGTACAAGCAAATGGCTATGCTGGATGGACTGCAGTCCTTGCAACAGGAATGTAAAATCCACCCAATAAAATAGAGGGCTTGGAGAGAAGGGAGTCCTGGGAAGAGGGCCAGGGAGATTCACTCACAATGCTGATGTTTGAAAAGGATAAGCCATGTCCTCGCTTTTCCTCTGAAATGTGTAATGTGCCCTGCTTGCCACAGGACAAGAAGAGTCAAATATTAATTCTTGAAAATAAATCAAGTGAACTATTGACATCTAGGGTCTCCTGGATATGACTTCATGACTCACTGTCATGCTTTCTTTGATTTTCAGGATACTGGGGTTGGGAAATCGAGCATCGTTTGTCGATTTGTCCAGGACCACTTTGACCATAATATTAGTCCTACTATTGGGTAAGTACCACACATAACTTCACTTTGGCTTTCACTGGTCAGTGAGGTTTCAAATCTGACCCTTGAGTGATTAAGTCCTAAGATCCTACAACCAGAACAGTCTGAAGTGGGCAGCTCTTGACAAGACAAAAACCAAAACCCCACAACCCAAGATGCTGTGATCTGCACAGTGATCAGGTCATCCCATAGCTGAGTAATGGCAGGAAGACCATGGGAAGCCCTTAAAGTATCTTTGCTGAGTGTGCTGGTAGGCTGGGCTGGAATGTGGACAGTGTCTGTTTCCCCATAGATGTGTTTCTGTCTAAGTTTAGGATGTGTCACATTGTCCTTTCTAAAAATAGGAACAATGCAATTTAAACTAAATATATAAATAATTTATATCACTTCTTTAAAAACTTCCATGTATCTTCCATGTATCAGACCATCAGAATCCTAATAGTCCTGTAGTAGATTTTAATTCATTTTTTTTTCTTTTGATATCTTAGAGACAGATCTTCCAAGTCCAGTGTGTACCTAGAAATTTTTTAAAGTTATAGATCTCTTATAGGAAAGGAAGTTATTATGGAAAGTACAGAAAGCAGTAATTTGGGGGGAGAAGGCTGATCTGGCATGTGTGTCAGAGGTGTTTTAAATTGTCTGTGAAGGACTGGTATTGATTGCTGTGTGCTGTTCAGAGGGTTGGGCAGTACCTTCTGAAGCTCTGCCTTTCAAAGAGCTTCATGGAGGAGTCTCAGCTGGAAGCTGCACGTAGAAGTTCCAGGGCAATTTTGGATTCCTGAATGAGATGGATAGAGAAAAATGGACAGAGAGAAAGGAAGCATGTCATGAATAAAATTACAGGCTGAAGGGCACTTGTTTGCAGTGAAGGAATTGATGGCAACTTGAGTGGTTTTCTTTTTACTTCTAAACCATTAGTAGCCTTTTTCCCCAAGTAGTTGTTGTGCTAAGTAAATGCCTTCTGCTCAACTTGGAAAACAATTTTCCTCTATTATCATAGTTATGAAAACCAAAGGGATTTTTTTTCCATTAGGAGATTAAAATGTGAAAGCTAGCTTCACACAGGTGATATTATTTGTCTGCATAGATAAGGGTTTTTGTCTTCCAAATTATTCAGCTATTTTAAATATATAATCCTTGTAATCAACAGTAGCCACTGTGGATCTATAAAGCCACTGTGGATCTTGCCATTTTTGAAGCTGTGAAGTGTTGCTTGTTGGTTTGAGAAGGAGAGTGACAACTGAGAGAACACACCCTGAAAACAGCCAAAGAAATGCTGCCTTTTTTTTTTTCTCTTAGTATTTTCATAAGCAATACACCATTGTTACATTTGAGCAATTTGCAGATGGCTGTAGAGCAGAACTCTGGTATATCATTCTCAGGAAATGTTTTGTTCAGTCATATGTCATTTGATGTCATTCAGTGCTTTTGTAACAACTGTGCATTGTATCAAATGCATCTTTATGAGCCAGGAAAAATGTTACCACAACAAAAATAGTTCCAGTAGTACCCAATAGGGATGGGGAAGATAGAAATCTGCCAGAGTTTGGCAGTCTCTCCTAGCAGCTTTCAAATGAACTGCTGTAATACAGAAACAGACTATAAATTTGTAACTTTCTTTCCTAAAAGAAATATAGACCTACCTCATTTCCTATGGAAAATAAAAGAAATGACAAAGACTTCTTCATCCCAGTTGAAAGGGAGAACAACTTTCTTGCATTTGTTTACCATGTGCACTTCAGCAGGTGACTTTTCTGTTCTGTGGTGATCCAATCTCATGTTAAAGTGAAAAGTGGCACATGATGTTGTCTGTTGCCTTATTCTCAGGTCTGTATCACAAAGAAGATGGAGCTAACAAGCAGCAGAAGCCATGTGTGAATGGCAGGAGCATTTGTGTTCCTGGACCCATGAACAAATGCCCTCTGAATTTCAGAGGCTTTTCCCTTCTTTAAAAAACAATACATCTATAGGTAGTATATGTCCTATCTGAGAAAAGGGAGACTTCTACTTCTGCAGGTATTTTATCAAGGTTTCAGAGTTTTCCCCAAATTCAGTCAAATCCAGCAGAACTCACTAAGGTCTACAGGTTACACATTCAGGATGTCAGTTACATTACAAATTTCTCTTCCTTCCTTATTTCCAGAGCATCCTTCATGACTAAAACTGTGCCATGTGGGAATGAGCTTCATAAATTTCTGATCTGGGACACAGCTGGTCAGGAACGGGTGAGTATTAGTTTGCAGAATGCTTTTATTATCCTGGTCTCTCTGAATGTGTTGATGTACTTTTTCCTAAACCTTTCATCTTCAGAAGACTTTGTAAGTCTCAACCTCCTGAATCTTTGCAAGGCTCTGCATAGGCACCAACTATGTAGGTTCCCTTTCCAGGGATGGGGAAAATGCAGAGACAGGCTGACCATACCACTTACTTAAAAAACCCCAAACCGTGGTGTGAATTGTCAGCCACCTTCCCCAAGACAGCTTGAGCAGTGCCCCAGCAACATCCAGTTCCCCTCTGGTTTCATCAGGTTTGTGTGTGGCAGCTCTTATTTGCATTGGAAAGGCTTTGACTTGCAGCCCATAGGCTGGGGAGGGGTCTGAACTTCAGGTGGTGACTCTGTGGTTGTCTTGGATTGGGACAGTGAATATGGGCATGGCTTGTGTCTGCTGTTATTGTTTAGGAAATTACCACTGACAACCTGAACCACTTTGGGGTTTTGTCTTGATTTTTTTTTCAAGTGTGTGAAGTGAATTGCTCAGATCAAGCAGCTTTTCCTTTGACTTTTCATTTAAAAACAAACAAACAAACCAACCCCAAAACAACCCATAATGGAGTTTTGGGCATATAGTTCATCTTGAGTGTATGTAAGTCTGGTTGATCATTCTTTTTCTTTTAATAGCCTCAGTGGCAGTAGTATGCAGTAATAGACTGTAGAGCTGTAGGTTTCCCTTAATATATGCCCACATTTGTCTTGAGAAATAGGAGAGAAATGGAAAAACCTATGCACACTTCTAGAACATCTTCAAACTTGTGAAATGGCACAATGTCTCTTCCTACAATAGGAAATTGTAGCTATGCTCACATAAGGTTGGGATGAAATGAGATGCTTATACAGACTGGGATGTCAGTCCTGATACAGCCTACTGGATTCTTCATACCTTGTGTGTGAGTTGTGGGCAAGGAAGATTTTTGCTCTTAAGTGCAGGAAATGCTTGTGCTTTCATTTTCAATGCACAGCTGTGAAGTGACCCTGATGAAATCTGTTGGCTCATAACAATTCAGTAAGTTATTTATCATGGGAAAATGGACCTTGAAAAACATATTTGAAGTATAGCCTAATTCCTTCCCTTGACTCTTGTTTGTTCCATTCCTGCATGGTCTGGAGCTGATAACTAATTATTGCAAGAAGTAGCAAAAGTTCAGGTTTTTTTCCCATGGTTTCAGTTTCCTTGTTTATTCTCTCTCTTTTTCTTCCGCTGCCCTGCTTCTCCTTGCTTTTTCTTTTCCTTTTAGCACTTTACACACAAAACTCAGTTGGATTAATACTTCTATCAAAATTTAACTATTTTCCTACATAGTCTAAGGATTCTCAAAGCCCTTTAAAAGTAGGTGAATAGTAATATTCGCATTTAGTGAAACAAATGGTGCCTCATTTGAGGCAGGAAATCTGTGACTGAACTCTGACTCTTGGAGACAAAATCCATCCTTCCCAACTAGTCCCTTATGTTTCCTCTCAGTTTTTTTAGCTCATCATTTTTCAAACATCTGCTTTTCTTTTTTTGTTTGTTTTTTTTGTGTGTGTGTGTGTGTGTGTGTGTGTGAAACTGTGATGAACAGTGAGCACCATAAACTTTGTTAGATTGCTTAGAATTTATTACAGGTAAGACATATTAAAGGTATTAATGAATTAGTAATCATGAATTAGTCCAGGGACCATCTTTTTGTTCTGTGTTTGCACAGTGTATTCCCAGTCCTTCACTAGCACTAGGAAAGTGTAGTGATGTAGTAAACAAAGTTCATTGGTGTTGAGTGCAAGCTACAGAGGCAGACAGATTTCCCAAGGTGAGATCCATACTGGTCCAGGTCATTCTCTGTTGTAGAACCTTCCTGTTTTACATTACAGCTAAACACATGATGCTTCTCAATATCTTACTCACTTTAATCAGGGATTTTTGGTTGCTTTGTTTTGTGTTGCTCCTTCTGATCTGCTATTTAAGAACAAATGTCTCCCCCCATTAATTTTTTTCTAATTATCCTCTGAACAACAGTGATGACCCAACATTTCCAGCCTATCCCATCCTCTGTGCCTATTGCTGTTTTCACAGTGTACTAATAAATGTCTTCTGAGTGTTGTTTCTGCTTTGAGAATTGTCCTTCCCTTGTTCTTTGTAATTTCTGTTGAGGCTTTGTGTTCCACTGCTGAAGCCTGGCAGTTTTGTCAGTCTGTAGTGCTGAGGGCAGGGTTTAGGATTTCCTGCTCTTTCAACATTGCCTTCGTTTGGCTTGGCTCTCCTAAATGCAAAGCCAAGCATAGGCTTGTGCTTGTTCTGGAGCTGGGGTGGCCTGTGCTTCCCCAGCTGTGTCTGTGTGCTGATGTGGAGCCTTCACTGCAGAAGAGCCCTGGCTGAGGTTTAACTGAGCCTCACTTATGCCATGGAAGTTAAGCTCAAACCTTAACCATGGTAGAACAGAAACAACAGTAGTGGCACTTCCGTGAGCCTCGTTCATGAGTTTGTCCTTTTTCGTGAGTTTTCACTTCCCTGTTCATGATTTTCTCTGGGAAACTGCTAGCTTGGAGTCAGTGCTGCAGAGTGACAATAATGCAGCAGAAAATGGAGATTAAAAGCTTTTCTGTCATATCCCTGGTGGGGTGAATGCTGAGTGTGCTTCTTAGGAGGAGACCCTGGAGAGGGTCTTGTGGCTTGTGGTGAAAAATTCACATAGTACATGGTTACAAAAGGAGAGAGAGAGAGAGAGCTTCTTAATCCTTTTATCTTGTTTTTTTTTTTTCTTTCCCTTTTTCTTGACTAGGAAGAAACAAACTGGCAGCACACTTCACAAAATCCCCCTATCTTCTGTGCCTAAACACCGGTCTCTGTGGACCTGGTTGCTTTGTGTTGGTGTGCTATCCTGCAAACTCGCTTTATTTTTTTCTTCACAGTCACTTTCCCTCCACGCCAGTATTTCCCAAATGTCACTTTTTCCCCTCCTATCTCACGTTTTTCCCATTAGCTTGGAATTGTTGCCACAGACTTGGGGATGCCTGACAATTATGTTGTCATTAGCAAAGATTCCCTCCCCTAAGAGGAGTCTCCTCACAAGTTAGTTAATGATGTTTTTATTAGCATATATTTTGGTTCATGGTGCCCTAAGTAGCTTCTAATTACAATGCTTTGTTTGAACACCTTGGATGGCTGCCAGCTTTCCATTTTGCCAGCTGAGGAATATTGTAGCAAACAGGGAGTCTGAGGGCCACGTTTCTAGCACAGGAAAATTTATCTCTGTCCTTTTTGAATTTACGGTGTTGAACTCTGGGACTTTTAATTTTGTTTAATAGAAGAGGCCTCAATTACTTGAGCCCAGTTTAAAGCTTGATAGGAATTATCCTGAGTTGTGAGCTTTTTCTTTTTTTTTTTTTAACCTTTTCCATTTCCAGGAAAAGACTGACTGATGACATGTCCACAGCTCTTTATAGCTCCCTCTTTTCTGAGTGGCAGTAGTTGTCCTGGTGATTCAGAGACAGTGTCACAACACCATCTATCAATGACTGGAATTATTTCTGCAGGCAAAATGCAGCCTGAATTTTGCTCTGTGGTGTCATAAATGCAGCTCTGATGGTCTCCCACAGCTCAGTCAAAGTGGGGGTGGTTCATTGTGTGTGGTGTGAGGACCTCTTGCTTGCTGCAAGTGTTGACAGGAGATTTGGCAGTGTGTGAGAGCACAAGTGGCACTAGAGCTAGCAAGTGAATATGTTATTTTTACTATTTTCACAGTGAACATAAAGCATGGTAAATCATTTAAGGGATGCATTTGAATGTGTTTTTTCTTAAGCTTCATCAAACTTGCAGCACTTGTAGCTTGATGATGAGTCATGGTTTTGGTGTAGTGTCTTTTGCATTCCTTGATTAATGACTGTAAACTTCAGAATGGCTAAGCACAGGTCATGTCTGTGGTGTTGCAAAAGTTTGTTTACTGCCTGTTTAAAATACCTTTAAAAGGTTAACCTAAAATGTTGAGATTTTTCCTTCTTCAGCTGAAGAATTCTTAGACATTGGGAAAAAAGGCTCACTCTTTTATATATATATATATATATATATATATATATATATAATTTTCAATTTAACTAAAAAAAATACCTGTATATCAGAGACAGATAGGTCTTTCCTGATTTATTCAGCTTGCAAATCCGAGAACTGGAATTTCAGCCTTCAGTCATGTAAGGAAAACTACTGAAGGTTTTAAAATGCTAAATGGTATCTGAAAGTGGCTTTCATGCATAACGTTTTTCCCATTTGCTCTTTGCCAGCTGAGAATGTCAGGAATTTTGTATCCCTCCCTGTCTGAGAAGCTTGTGTGTCAGGATAATCTGTGTAATGCTTTTGGGGTTTGCCTGTGCTTCTCTCAGCACCACCACAATTCTCTGTTTGTTGGCAGCCACAACCTTGAAGGTGGCAGGAGTGGGGCATGTAACTGCCCCCACTTGGGCAAGTGTACTTCAGGTACTTCAGGTGGTGTTTGGGACAGGACTGAAGGGGTTTTGTGGGAGCAGCCTGGCAGGAAGGGCCAAGGGCAGGAGAAGCAGGACACCCAAAATCACCTGCAGAGGTGTGGGAATGGCCTGCTGAGCTAGGGAACTGACTTATGTTTGAGAGTCCAGAAAGTGTGAGTGTGTGTAACAGGAAGGGGTAAGGAAGCTGCAGGGCTGTGACACTGCCTGCACATGTCAGCAAGAAGCTGAGCCAGAGGCTGTGGCTGTCCTTGCCCATTAGTGGCACCCAGAAAAGAGTAAGACTAAGGATCTCTGACCTTGAGAGGATCGAAGTGGTTTGGTCTTGGACACTCAGGTGCAACATGTGTTGTCAGAGAGCAGCTTTATAGGAAAGGGAATGAAGTTTAGTCAAATGATCACAGCTGTCAGGAAGCAAATCTTGTGCTGCTGTGCACCTGTAGGTGCTCGAGAAGGCATTGCTGTGTAGGAAAATCGTAGCTGAATTCAAAGTGTGTAACACTTGCTGAGCACTGGTGTGATTCTGCTCAGTCTGTGCAGCCTCATCCTTTCCAGCTGTGCTTATGGGCAGAATTATAATCCTTTTGCAGTAAGAGCAGGTGATGTTCTTTACAGTCTAGAAGAGTAAAAGCAACCAAATACAGGAGTTAGGTGCTGGTTGTAGTTGTTGGTTTTGCTTTTGCTCTTTTGCCTCCTGACTGTGGAGTTGGGAAGAGGCAGCCCTGCTGTGGCAGTATGCCAGTCCTGGGATATAGCACCACAGGATGGTGCAAAGAGCTGCTGACATGAATTAATGTTCCCTGGTGTGCCTGGCAGATTGAATGAATCCCAACTGTCTTCAGCAGCATTTGTCAGCCTTTGTATAAACAAGCAGGAATGGTAGGTTTTATTTCTGCATTCATTTGGTCTCTGTTTTGCTTTCTAAATCAGCATTACATTAGACAGGGTTAAGAGACTTCCCCTACCACAGCTCAGGTGTGATTTATGCTGTGTTCCCTTGATTTTGGTTTTCTGTTCCAAGTATGGTGTGACTCTTTTCCTTTCCTTCTTCCCCATTCTTTATTTTTAGTAAAGAGGAAACCTGGTAAATGTTACCTGTGTTGTTACCCCTCCATGATGAGATGCACAGGAAGCAGAAAGCAAAATACTGCACTGCTTTTAAATAGGTGGTAAATTCCTTAATGGCTGCTTGGTTCCATCTTTCTGTCCTTTGCAAGGGCAAAGCTTCTGTTGCTTCATTGAGATGGCCAGATGAGGGGTTGCAGAATCCCAAAACACTCCTGGAATCCATGAGAGAAACTCTGGTTATGCTCAGCTTGCATTTGCACCATATAAGACTGAATTTGCTCTCTGTACTATGGGGATCTACAGCTTCTAGTTGGACCCTTAGAAAAAAGGGTTCTGCTTTCAGAGGAAATTTCATAGTGCACATGTGGTCTCACTTCTTTGCTTGGTGTCAGAGGCGATGAACCACAAGTGCAAAATGCATGTGTTGGTAGAGGAACACAGGGAAGGAGGTGCTCTGAGCCCAGTCAGCATTACACCAGGATTCAGGTGACTGTAGGTGTGGAGCACTTTGTGTGTCTCTGAGGAGGAGAGTCCTGAAGGTCTATATGAAGTAATTGATTCTAGGTTTTGGCATGTCTTTGATAAAATAAGTTTCTTATTTATATTTTGAGTGGTCCTTTCAGCTTGGCTGTTGGACTGGAAAACGTGCCCCTGCAGCTTGAGTATGGCACTGTGTGGATTAGCAGCCTCAGCCTCACAAGTTGTTACCAACCTCTCCAAAAGCAAAATGGGACTGATGAGTGATGCAGTTCATCAAATAGGCAAACTTTTTTTGGTGGACACTGAACAAGAGGCATGAAACTTCTAAATTCTCACATTAGGTGATCTGCTAATGGTAGTTTACTCATTATACAGAGATGAGAGGTGTTTTCAGTGCTTAGAAGGTGGAAAGCAGTTGAGATGAAGTTTGGTAGTGTAAGTACCAAGGGTCTGTATTTTTTGCTCCTAACAAAAATATATGCTGTAAAGTTGTAGGTGAGTTTTTAATTTTTTGGGGGGCAGGGGGGAACAGAGGAGAAAAGCCACCTCTGAATGTGTTCAGGCAATTAAAGGATGATCATGGTGCAGCCACCATAGAAGAGTGTTAGGGGATGTGCAGTTAAGGCTGTTCAATTGCTATAATGCTGCATAGCAATGTGGTCACCAGCAGTCAGGAAAGATGAATTGAAGCTGGACCAGGCACAAGGAAAGGTGATTAGACCCTGATATATCTCTTTTACATGGAAAATCAGGGTCTAATCACCTTCACCCTTCAGAGTGGAAGAGCCTGGTGTAGCAGACTGGCAAAGTTAAATCTGCAAGCCTTGTCACTCTGTATTAATATTTCAGCTAAAGGCAAACAGTGATCTCTAAATTTTACTAAGTCAGGGTGCAACCAAATTACAAGTAATTTAGTAATTAGGAATTCAAATGTTATTAATTGTCAAGCTAATATGATCCGTGTAGCAGTATAATGAAAAAAGAAAACTAATTGTTTTAGGCAGAACATTGATCAGCTTTTGAAATGGGTTAGGAGTGTGATTATTTGTGCTGGTGGGAGCTGATGGACATCTCTTTCTGGTCTGTTTTCCTGTTAGGCCAAGGGGATGTGAGCTGCTGCTGGCTGCAGGAAGGGGTGGCATCTGCCAGAGTGCTGCTCTCAGCTGCAGGTTGTGGAGGGGCTGGCTCCCTGGAAAGCTGGGGCTGTAACCTGAGTGTCCCTGTGGCAGAGCTGGGAGTGGCTGCCTGAGCGTTTTTAGGTGGCCCTTCTCAAGCAGAGCTGTTCTTATGCCAAATCTCAAACTGCTTGTTTCTCCTAATTTTCTTGGGAATTACTGGATACAGAAATACTGAGCTATAAAATCAAGGTTATAGACATTGTCGTTTATAATACAGAAGGTAGTCCCGTGAGATTTAATTTTGTGTGCTGGTTTTTTTTTGTGTGTCACTCGTTTTGGCATTTGTCCCACATTTGGTCCTTGGCAGGTGAAAAATGTGCAGATTAGTATTTTGTATCCCTTTAATTAATTTCGTGTGACTCTCTTTTTCCAATTAATTAGGCCAGAAAAACGTTCAGGAGGACTTTGCTTTTGGGCACTAATTTAAAAGAAAAATTAAATGTAATTATTTGAATGCTATTGGAAAATTCATGTTCATGAAGCACATTTGTTAAGAGTCTATCATTAGATCATGAAACTCATGCAGTTAAAATTTTTCAGCCTCTCTTGATTCATTCAGTGTTGCAAAGAGGCTTTTCTTGTTTTCTTGTAGGAAACAGTGATTTCTTGTGACTGGGACATAGTGTGTTGTCATGTTTGTTTATTAGCCTGTATAAGAGAATGACAAAGGGCATTTTTTTGTTCTGTTTGTTTGTTTGTTGTTTTAAATTATTTTTATTTTTGCTCTCTGGCACTAACTGCAAATATTCGTCAGTGAAACAGCTATTAAGTGAAGTGTTCTTGTCATCTGGTCAGAAGAAAAGGGAGTGAAATTCCCAAGATGTTGTATAGGTTCTCAGTGTGCTTTCAGGGTCGGGTCTTGAAGGAATTTGGAGTATGTGAGTTTAACTGCATAGCTCCTGTGAAGTGTGATTACTGTTATCTGAGAGCTCTTTGTAAATTCATGAATGCTGTGTAATCTAGATTAAAATGTAATCTAGATTAAGACCAAATCAGCATGTGTGTAGGGTATGTATGTTTTTTTCCTGGAGCTTACAGGCTGGGAGGACTGTGCATACACTATGAAAGGTCAGATGTACCTCCACAGTTAAGGTTCCTGACTTTCAGGCTATTTCAACACAATACTTATATTGAGGAGAAGGTCTTGGAAGTTCTTGAAGATTGTAGGAGATAATTTCTAGTTGCAGGCATTCAGTGAGCCAAGCAGGCAAGATGCCCTCCTAGACTAGTTGGTGATTAGGAGGGACTTGGGGGATGTGGTAGTAGGTGGGATGCCTTGGCCACAGTGATCATGAAACAAGTAATGAGTCCAGTGTTTCTTTAGACCTCCTCTGCTGTTAGCATACTTGAAAAGGCTCTTTTTGCTATCTGAAGTGATGCCTCAAGCTTGTCAGTGTTTAAGAACCATTTGGACAATGCCCTTAACAAGATGCTTTAACTCCTGGCCAGCCCTGAATTGATCAGGCACTTGGTCTACATGATTGTTGTAGGTCCATTCCAACTGAAATGGTCTATTCTGTTCTAACATACTGAAAATTTGTGATTTAGGAGCCTAAAATTTCTGGAACGTGTTTATTGCATTAACCATGCGAGTAATAAAGCCCCACTAAAACCCCAGAAAGCACTCATCTACCCAACTCCCTCAGGATCTTGGCTGATCCCATTTCTTCAGACCACGCTTCTTGACTGATTCCTCTTTCTTTTCTCATCCTCTTTCCTGCTGTTTTCTCTTATTAATGAGCTCTCCCACCTGCCTCGCTCCCCAAAACACTTGAGCACTTGACCATCTGTCACTGCTGCTGTGCATCCACGCTGCTCTAAAAGAAAGCGCCGACCTTGAGCTGGCGTGCGTGATCTCTGATAAATAGCTCACAGACTGGCAAGTGAACCAGCCCTGCAAATAAATTGCCTGATACGTTGCACGTGAAACAGCCAGAGATGTGGAGGCTGCTAAAAGTCTAAATGCTCAGTCAGTAGGTACAGTTCTGGGAAAAAGGTTTGTCCAGTAAATGTGCAGAGGTTTGCAGGGTAACACGTGGATCCGTGCATTGCAGCTGGGCACTGAGGTTCAGACCCTGCCCCAATAATGGATTTGATTTAGGCACTGACCTCAGTTACTAGCTGCAGCTTAATATGCTGCTTTTGCAGATAACTTCCCCCCCAAAAAAGTATAAAATGGCTGTGTGAGCATACTGAGACTGAATGTATTTTCCAAGAAAAATTATTTTTGGTTTGTTTGAGACTAAGCTTAGTTGAATCAGCAGAAAGACTTTTTACTTCCTTTCTCTAATCGTAATTGTAAGCTGAAATTCTAAATCAGCTGCTTAGTCATTGGTAAATTACAAAAATTATGCTGTTCTTCAGTTGTTATAACAAACATGTTTATTTCTTGTTTTTTTCCTCAAAGAGTGTTTTCCTTGAAACAAAAATGTGAAGAATAACTGCAAGAATCCATGTGTTTTGAAATACCTATTATAGTATAGGATAGGTAAACAAGACAGATGTTCAGATTTTTCTGACAAGTTAATTTTATCCAAGTCATTTGCAATGTTTTATAAAATTCAAACCCAAGCTGAATCCAGTCTTCGATCTACAAAGCAAGACTGTGCTTTGCCAGGGGAAGGGGTCCCTATGCCATCAGGTTAGGCTTCGAAGAATAGTTGATCTTCCTGTCAGAACTTGTCCTCAGAGTTCATGCCCTGTGATGGAAATGATGCGTTGAATCAGTAAGTGCTGGTTGTGCAAATTCAGTGGGATGAAGAACAGCATGAGATAAAGGAGGTCTGGCTTCTTTGTGTTTAAGGAAAATGAGAGATGGGTGACCACTGATAAGGTCTGTTCTCTGTGGGATGAAAGAAAGCAGGTGGTCCTGCCATGGCAAGTCTATGAGACCTGGCAAAGCATGTGATATTTCTGATTTGTTAATGGTACTTTCTTTGGGAGGTTTATGTTTTAACAGTTCCAAGTCTATGAGACCTGGCAAAGCATGTGATAATTCTGATTTGTTAATGGTACTTTCTTTGGGGGGTTTATGTTTTAACAGTTCCATTCCTTGGCTCCAATGTACTACCGAGGTTCAGCAGCAGCTGTGATAGTGTATGATATCACCAAGCAGGTAAGACCTTTGGGATGCTTTTTGCCTGTGTTACCTCCTGTGTTTGGGCTTGAGTTGGAGTTAAACCCCACAATTACAGAATTTAATTTCTCTGGTGTGTATATGCTTCGGTACTTTGTGTAGATCTGGGTGAAGGTGTCCAACTGGCTTAAAACATTAAATAAAAAGTTCTGCTTCTGTGTTGTTTCAACTTCATGCAGACAAGAGGTTGGAGACTGCATTTTGTCAATGTTTCTTTGGGTTTCTGCTGGCTAAGTAGACAGGATTAATGTCCTGCAACATCCCCTACCACCACCTATGTTCTCTGTGTGGAGTCGAATTTTTACTACAGAAAGCAGCTGTTAGTTTTGTCAGCTGAGTAGAAATTAAGTTGTTTGCATATTACTGATTTTAAAACTAATTATTTTTATCTAAGCATATCATTTCATGTTTGTGTTGCAGGCGTCATGTCTTAATTTTGAAACTGATAATGAAATCATAAGTCTCTGACCTTTTGTCTCAACATTATTCATTTGGAATGAAAATTGTATTTTTAGATCCTTGACTTCTCTGGCTCATTTCTCAGGCAGAGGAGGCTAGGAGATTCCAGCTGCATGCCTCTTTCTCTCCTTTTGGAAGATATAGCTGAGTTAGAGGCAGTGCTAATGGATGGCCAGGAGAGTTCACTAGCATTTTATTCCTTTCCTTTCTTGCCAATTGACTTATTTACTGCAAGGTTGGGAGGGCTGGTTTGGTTCCCCAGTGCATTAGTGTGATGATCTGTTGCTGATGGTGGTGGTCACTGTTGTGCTGCAGTGCTGTGCTCCACTGCTAATTTGCCAGGAAAAGGTGAGGAAGAGTGAATCGTGCTGGATTGATACTTCTGATTTAAATACCTTATAGCTGATCTTGTAATATATTGTAAGAATAAAAGTTTGTTTTGTCAGCCTTCCTCCAAGCTTACGTGGAACAGCTCTCAGGATAAAGAGGGGGAAATAGGAGAGAAGGTCAATGTGTATTTCATTTTCTGATGCTTAATAGTCAGTGTTAATCATTAAAGCAGAATGGATTTTTTTTCCCTAGTGACTGATAGGGCTCTACCTTCAGTGATACTGATGCAGCTATTGCTGATTTAGACACAACTCTTACGTGCATTTCTGAAGGGGAAAAAGTTATTTATAATCTATTTGGGAGCTCACTTAGTCAGTAAAAGTTTCAACTGTGCATTATAATTAGAATCTCCAGAAAGAAGTGTAATCTTAAAGCTACTACTTCACTAGTGTAAAGAAATAGAAAATTACTATTAAAAGGTAGGTAGCATCAGATAGAGTTTGATTTTTGTGCTTAGAGGAGAAAAAAGCCAAGTGAATTGTCACCTCTCTTTTCAGTTTTATAATCAGTAAATTGAAGTTTACCAGATTGCAGATTTGGAAATGTGGGGAGGTGGATGTCTCTGTGGAAGCTCTCCTGGATATTACGTGACAGGACAGTGGTTGACATGGTAAAAATATGACAGTGGTTGACTGTCATAAAAAAAAAAAAAAAAAAATACAGTGGTTGACATGGTAAGCCAATGGACAGAAGTGAAATTAGGCAAATGAAGCTCTCATTAAGTGAAGGAAATGAGCTACTAGATGAGCTGGGTAGTTTCTTCATCATTGGAAGTTTAATATTACATGCTGCATTGGAGCAGGGAGGAGGGGAGGTGGAAAAGAGGGAAGCATCCAAGTTCAAGAATTAATTTGAAGAAGCCTTATGGCCTAAAGCTTGAAAAGTAAATTGCATAGATAGATAAATGATCTTCCAGTCTTGTGATCTATATAATCATTATTGCATTAAGAATGTCAAAACTGTGCTCCTCTACTTTAAAAAATAGGCAAGTACATTGGCAGAGAGTGTACTGGTAGCTTACTTTGTTATTTCTCTGACATAGGATTCATTTCATACTTTGAAAAAATGGGTGAAAGAACTAAAAGAACATGGTCCTGAAAACATTGTAATGGCCATCGCTGGAAACAAATGTGATCTTTCTGATATCAGGTAATACTTTTTGTTGTTGTTTTCATTGCAGTAACTACATTGTTTCTTCCCTTCAGGTAACAATTTTGCTTCATTGTTATAAGAGTATATAATTTTGGCCTCCTGTACTAGAATCAGTGAATTCTAGCAATGCACAACCTCAAAAACAGCACAACTTGAATTATGTATTTTTTAAACTTCTCTTTACTGCCCTTCCTCTTTATTTGTAAAATCTCTACATCCTTTATCTGCTGAATCATTGGGTATACAATTGGGAATGGAAAAGGATTCTCTTTATTGTTTCTCCCTTCCATTCTGTTAAAAGTTGCAGAATGTAGTAAGTGATGAGCAAAACCAGCAATGTAAAGCTGGGAGGGTGGGCAAGAGGTGAAATATAAATCACAGAACTTTGAGAACTTGGTATTTGAAAGAACTGAAACTGTTTCATAATACTGGATGTAGGAAGTGAATTTGTGGGGTTTTTTGGAGCATGACCTCAAGTAAAACTTTCATCCCCTGTGAAGGAGAGAACCTCCTAGATAGAAGAGGGAAGGGTTGAATCCACACTCCTGCAGGAGAGCTGAGATTATGCTATTTGGAATAAGAGTGAAGCTAGAATCACTCTTCTGCTTGTTAGCTCTATTTTGGATTTGCATTTATCCTTTCAGGACATGGAAGCACATTCTGCTGTACTGTAGTGATTCTGTTTGTCAGTCCATGACTATGACTTCTTGCTTCATCTATGAGTACAAACCAAATGATCATATTTGATGCTTTCCCCTTATGACCTCATGGGCTCTTGTGGTTGTTCAAATACATCCCCATGTGTTCAGTTATCTATTACTTTGGCCCAGATTCACCAGTGCTCTGGAGCATTTGTGTAACTTCAAGTAAGTGCTGCAGTGCTTTATTGAATCAAGGCCTACACAAGGGTTTTATCTGTGTGGCTTTTGTTTTGTTCTCTCCTCTGCCACTGTCAGCCATGAACCAACACAAAGTTACAACTCACTGCTTTCTGTAAGTAGTGAACAAGCCCTAATTCTGGCAAACTTCTGGTTTCTGTTGGGCTAAGAGTCAGGGAGACAGATGTATTGGCATTTCTTGCAGTATGCTGATCAACATGGTGAAACTGAGTCCTATAAGACAAAAATTTCCAGATACAGAGGAGAAAAAAAGAGGAAAGGATGCTTATAAAAATAAAACCAAAAGCCAGTTAGCACAAATCAGGGGGTTTGGTTGCCCTGAGAGTCACTTTTACATTTATTGCATAAGTATTCCCAGCAATACAGTTTCCAGATTAACTCAAGGGTCATAAGTTTGGAGATTGTGACAAATGGCAACAACTGCAAATGAGTCCATAATCAGCCCTCTTCCTGCTTGCTGTTGCACCAACTGAAGACTTTAAAAAAATCCTGCATCCCAGAAATGTTGTTATTATTATCAACTGCTACCTGTATTTTACTGATTGCTGATCATCCAATTCTTGCTCCTGTTTAGCCAGTATAGCTCTTCTTTGCACAAGTTGTTGTGCTGTGCAAATGGTCCTTATTGTACTCCATGAGCTAATGTCTTTTAATCTTTTTGGCTTTTATAGGAGAAGACATTTTTTCTCCTCATAATTATGAATAGTTTTGGTAATATTATTTTGTGCTGTTGTTCTTTCTGCATCCCCCAATCTTTTTTCTTTCTGAAGTTATCCAGTCATGTCCAGCTAAAGTTATTTTGGTGGAAAAATAGAGAGTAGCCTATCTTATATGTAATATATTTTCACAGTTCTTCCAGAAATCCGATTGTTTATGCAATGCATGCAGCTATTTGCATTTTCTGTCTGCTTTATGTCTTCAGATTTACTTCAGTAAAAATGGTTTTAGGTGAAACATGTCACCAATTTATCAGATTGTTTCCAATGCGTAGAAAATACACATGCCTTTAGGCACAGAGAATTTACAAGTAAGATAATGTGAGCACACAGAAGCAAGCTGCTGTTTGTATGCATTTTTGGCATCTCTCCTTGGTTTTGTAGAGCTTTTGGCAGATGTTTTGCTGGATATCAGAGAGACAGCTGCTTTTAAGACCAATGTGAATAGATGCAAAAGAGGTCAAGCTGACCCAGTTCAAGTTGGTTTGATTCTGCCATCTCTATGAGTGTAAGAGATAATGTAAGGAGGAATTAGTGTATTTCTCATAATCATTGACCATGTTATCCTCCCCATTTAGCATCTACAATTTGGTTTTGAGCTGCCAAGATGTATTTGGGACACTTAGGGGTCACACTACTTTTCCTCAATGTTGTTAATAAGCTATCAGCAATTCTTGGTGCTCTGTTGAAATAAATTTCTTCTCCACTTTGAAGGAATTTCTACAGATAGGCAAGCAATTTTATCAAGTATAAATCCTCATCTTCATTGTAGTAGTGTCAACTCTTAGACATGCTGGATGTTCAGCATACTTCTGAGTAATAGGAAGAAGGCTTTTAACAGGCTTCCTTCTGATGTGTTCTGTTCTTCTGACAGGTCATTAAAAAGTACTTTCAAAGACAGGAGATGAAACTTCAATGCTAAAATGTTGTAAGTGTCCACAGTACTTTTTTGAGCATTATAGAATTCAATAGCTGTAACAGCACCTAAGAAGTGTTCACTTCCCTAAAAATGTGGTTCACCTCCTTAACAAATTGTATTCGCTGGAAATCCTTGGTTAAGAGAATTCAGCAGAATTTCATGCTCAGATCTTCATTCCATGCATCCATAATATTTCCTTATTCCATAATTTATCTGGACTTCTTTAAATCCTTTGACATGGTCCTTTACAACATCCTTCTCTCTACACTGGAGAGAAGTTTGATGGGTAAGGAGTTGGTTACACTGTCACACACGGAGGGTGGTGGTCAGTGGCTCAGAGTCTGGATGGACACCAGTGGTGTCCCTCGGGGTCTGTGTTGGGGCCAGTGTTATTTAATACCTTCAGTAGTGACACAGACACCGAGTGCACCCCCAGCAGTTTGCTGATGACACCAAGCTGAGTGATGTGTCTGACATGCTTGTACTGGGAGACAACGGTACGAGGAGTCTCTGGATTGGTATACTGGAGCTGTGGGGTGAAGTGGTTGGTGCAGATTCTGCTGTTGCTCAAAAATCATGAATAGAGGTGGTTACAGATAGCAGCACACATGGGCAGATCCAGCTCTGCCACCTGGCTCAGGGAGATGCAAGGCTAGCATGGGGCTAGCTTGTTTAAAGCAGAGGTCTTTTTGAATGCTGTAAACTGCATTTGCCAGCTTTTGATGTATGAAGTATTGGTTGCAAAGTGAGGCTGTTCTGCTGCTGATTTCAAGATGGTGTCACTTTGGTGAAATGGGAGAGAGTGGTGTCTTTCCCCAGTGAACTTGCACTCACAGATTGCTGTTGCTGATGTTTTCAAAGTCATTGGCTTTCATATTTATGTCAGAATCTCTTGCTTCCTTGCTGCTTGCAAAGACCAAGACATACGATGCTCTTACCATTTTCATCCACAACAGTTCTACCCTATCTTGTTTGAAGATTTGGCATGTGGAGAGTGCTTTTCTTATCAAAATCAAATATAAAACACCAACAAATGTGATTTTCTTTTAATTATTTTCCTTTTCTCAAGGCATAGATTCAGCAGCAAGTTGCAGAAAACTGCAGATTGATCAATTTTGTTGAAATTTTGATATATTTGAGTAAGATAATCTAAATGCTGTATGAAGAAAGATAGTACTGTTTTGATGGATATGAAGAGCTCATTAATGCTTTTATGATCAGGCTGTGTTTGAGGTTGTTTGGTTTTTTTCTTAAAAATTAACTTTTTTTTTTTTAATTTGCCTTCTTTTATTTATAAATGTTTTAATTTTTTTTCAGGGAGGTTCCTATGAAGGATGCCAAAGAATATGCAGAATCTATAGGTGCAATTGTTGTTGAAACCAGTGCAAAGAATGCTGTTAACATTGAAGAACTTTTTCAAGGAATAAGTAAGCAAATGTTCCCTTTAATTAATTAATTTTGATTGTTTAGAAGCTTTCTGAAAATAGCTGTCTGTTTCAGGTCTGTAAACTACTTTCCCCAAGGACATCAATAAATTTTATGAAGCCTGTGGTATGGCTGCTATTTATGCAGATGTAAACCAAGAACAACTTTGAATACACTAGAGCAAAACATAGCAGACAGTAGATACAGGCTAAGCCTGTTCCTTCTAAATCTGTATATAAATCTGGCCTGGGTCAGACAAGCCTGCTGTAGAGGTAATACTGTTGATCTTATCATCGTGTTGCTAAAAACTTAAATGTTGATAAATGCTCCTGGAGGGCATTGGCAAGTAGAAGGTAGTCATTGCAGTGGAATACATTAAACCCCCCCCAAACAGACACATTTGTCTCCAGGCTTTCTAAACATGACAAGACTGGCATTTGTCAAGAGGAGAAGAAAAACTGTCCTGTTCAGTTTGCCTTCCAGGGATTCCAGTGCTGGTCACAGTTTGCAAACGGGAAGGACTTTGCAGGCTGGAAGGGACCTCACAAGAACTTGAGTCCAACTTTCTGCCCAAGCAGACTTGGTAGTGAATTCACATCAGATTACTCAGGCTATTGTCTGGCTGGGCCCCAGAGCAGAGGTTCCACAACCTCCTTGGGCAGGTGTTCAAATAGTCCTCATAGTGACATCCCCACATCGAGCTGGAGCCTATTCCCATTTGATTTGCTCCTTGTCCTGGGTGCACCTCACTGAAGAGCCTGGCTCAGTTCCTCAGCAGCCCTTCCCATGGATACTGACTGGATACTGACTGGCAGCTTTGTGGCCCACCAAAGCCATTGTGTCTCCAGGCTGAGCTGGCCACGTTTCCTCAGCCTCTCCTCACAGGGCAAGTCCTCCAGCCCTCACTGTCTTGCAGCCCTCCTCTGCGTTTGTGCTAGCTTGTCAACATTTTTCTTGTGTTGTGGGTCCCAAAGCAAGTGTGACCCAGCTGGTGTTAGACCACATCTAGAAGGGGATAACTACTTGCCTAATGTTCTGTCTTGGCTCCTGTGGCTTGCTTGCTGCTGACTGTCTCTGCTGCCAGAGGGTGCTGCTGGCTCATGCTCAGATTGCTTCCCTCAGGTCCTTTTTGGGCAGAACTGCTTCCCAGGCAGCCAGTCTCCAGCCAGTCCCCTTCTCATAGCCAGGGGCTCTTCCTTCCCACAAGCAGTGCTTGGCATTTGTCCTTTCTGAAGTATGTGAAGGCTCCTTTTGACCCACATCTGCCTCCAGCCCAAGGCCCTCTGAAGAGCAGCCCTGCCCTCAAGGATACTAAATGCACCTCTGAGTTGGGTGTCATCTGAGGGCTGAATTGGGTGCCTGTTTTTTCATCCTTCAAGCTCTGATAAAAGGTATTAAGCAAGGTAACTGGCCTGTGGATAGACACATACTACTAACCACTGACCTTTGAGTCTGATGTTCTAGCCAGCTACTCACACAGCTAACAGTCTGCCTATCTGGACCATAACATCCCAACTTGGATGTACCAGGATGCTGTAGGGAGAAGTATCAAAAGCCTTGCCAAAGTCAAGGTAAACAAGATCCAGTGCTCTCCCAGTCATGCTGTCATAGAGGGCAACCAGGATGGCTGGACATGGTTAACCCTTGCTAAGTCCATGCTGGCTGGTCCTGGTCACCTTCTTCACCTTCTTCTGCTCAGGAGCAGCTTCTCAGAGGATTTGCTCTGTGGTTTTCCCAGGAAACAGAGTGAGGCTAACCAGCCTGTAGACCCATGGCTTGTTATGTCCCTGTTTGAAGACAGATATAACATTCACCTTTCTCCAGAACCTTTCGAAAACAACAGGGATGATAAAGAATGGTGTTACTCCCTATGCATCCTCAGGCTTGTATGGTTAAGATTTCTTAAGAGCTCCATCGTCTGATCTTCTTCCACTACTGCTGTTTCCTCCTCTCCCTGAATCCTCTTCTGGGGTGCAGAGACCTAGGAGACAGCATGTCCAAACAGCCTTGTTTCCCTGAAGTTATTTTATTTTGTTTTATTTCACACATTTTTAATGCTTTACTCAGCTGATACTGTCTAGCACACTTTGCCTGCGATGGGGCCTGTTCAGCTGTTTGCTTTGCTTACATGGGAGGTATTTGAAATGGTTAATGAGAACCAGTATTCCTAGAATACACTGCCATTCTTTTGCCTCCTTCTGAAAAGGAGGTGTGTGCCACATGGCTGTCTGGAGGAACTGGTTCTTCCCTGTGATAGTTTACTTGTTTGTCTGCATCTGATGATTGCGGATGTTCTCGCAGAGGAACTCATTCATGCCACATAATTAGATAATTAGTTCCCATCTTTGATAGGCATTGCTGCAGCTGGCGGTGTGCACTGTCCCTGATAGTGAATATAATAGATGAGGAAAATCAGCCAAATTAAGTTTAGTATGAACTAGATACCCAGGCAAGTGCACTTAATTCCACAGGCAATTACTTCTATATATAGAAATATTTGGTCTCAGTGGATCTACTTGCGACCTTATCAAGCACTCAGCAGAGAGAAAGGAGAGTTGGTAGAGTATGTTTATAGAAATATAGTGGAAACCAAGTGAAAAATGCTTGATTAGCAGTAGAATTAATTAGTGTGGTTGTGACTGGGCAGAGAGTATTGATAAGTAACTTTCTGATGTTTTACACCAGTTCAGTCTTGGTGTAATTTCCAAAAAAGTCTGTCCCTGCCCAAGTTGCATAGCAACATTTCTGCCTTTTCAGAGTATGAAATCCTCCTGTGGCAATGTCTCCTACCCCGTTGGCTGATTTTGTTTGTGTGATGCCCTAAAAGTCACGCTGCAGCTTTTGTTTTGCTTTCATGCTGCCTGAGAGCTCCTGCCCTTCTCCCTGTGCTGCTCATGAAGGGCAATGGTGCAGCTCCCTGGCCTCTGAACAAGGAAGCAGCAATTTCTGTTTACCTTGGACTTTGTAGGTAGACTGTATGTGTTATCTGTTTTACAGTCTAGGTTTGGAAGGATATTCCAACATGTGTGGAGAATTTCTCTATTAAATCCTTCTGGAAATTGATAGCCCAAGCAGAAAGGGTACACTTCATTTTATTTTTGCTAAAAAATTTACCTCCTTCTTGCCTATGCTTTTCATTTCCCAGAGGCACTTTAACATAAAAATTTTTCCTTCCTGAGATGTGTAACTGTCTCTTTCCAGGGACAATGTTGTCAATGGGGTGAAATAGTATGATGGAAAAAATGTAATGATAGAAAGATATGACAAATAAATTTTTATTTATCACAATGATAAATTTAAAAAAGGGAACTGGTATGTTTTGTTGACAGCCAGACAAATCATGGAAAAATTACAAAGATCATAGAAAGATTGCTTCATTTCTAAGGTTATTATATTACACTATGCTTAAAAGAATTTTAAAATAAGTTTCTCTCACAATTTGAGGATTTGGCTGCTTAGAGGGATATCTTCGTAGCACAGTCTCAACACAATTTGTTGAGACTTAATTTGTCTCAAGAAAATAGAAGATGTGAAAGACTAGAATCAGTAAAAGTTTCTGATTTTTTGAAGATGGGTCAAATTTGCAGGAGAGGTACTCTGTGGTCGTTGTACTTGGGCAGATAAGGCTGAGGAGGCAGACTGAGCACAAGAGTCAGCAGTGTCAGTGTTCTCTGCACTGGGAGTTTGCATTGAGCTCAGTAATGGGCTGCAGGGTTCTGTTGTACCCATGGGATTTCAAATGGTAAGCCACTACACTTAGCCTGGGTTTGTTTAGCAGTGCCTGGCTGGAGGCTTGCTGTTATTGTGAAATACCACATGACTGATTTATGTCTCTGTAAACATGTAAGGAGTATTTTTAATACAGTTGTATATTCCTCACTTTAGCTCAAAATATTGAGCTAATTTTTTCCCAATGTCTTTCTTCAAAGGTTTTTGACATAAAAAGGGCTTAACATTCAGTGTTTCTTTCATTAGTTCCAGTAGTTCTTTTTTAACAGCTGAGTTTCTATAGGAACAAATGTTATTAACTTTTTATTCCCAACCTTAAAAGAATCTTAGTCACAGTGGCTCCTTGTTGCTGTTTTTTTGGCAGCAGCAAAAATGCCAGGAATGTATTATACAATAGCAGTATAATAAAGTTGCACATGTGCAGGGGGTCATACCAGTTCTCTATTGCCCCTTCTTGTTTGTGGGACTTTAGCCTATTGACCTTTGCTTGTGCCTGGCTGGTTTTCAAAGACTGAGCAAGCTACCCCATGTGTACTGTCATTTAGTGGCAATCATACCCTTGCAATTCTCAGACACCTGTTCATTTACCAGCTCAAATAAGCCTTCGTTACCTTATTCAAATCTGGTACACGCCCAGCTGTTTCTCTCCAGCCTGTGTGTTGCCTGCTACCTCAGCGTGAAGGTGCCCCAGATATGAAAGAGCAGATTGCGTAAAAGCCGCCCTCGCTGTGGCTCCCCGGGCTGCATCAGGTGCTCCAGAGGGGAGCAGGGTAGTGGGACAATGTCTTTGTTTGGAAAGACAGGTATCTGCCAGGGAAAGCTGGAGTTTCCCTTGGAATGGAGAATGTAAACCCCTCACCCCCGCCAAATTATAATTTTGCAATTAAGGGCTTTCAGGCAAAGATTTGGGAATAGGAATAACAATTCTTTACTAGGAATATTAACAGTACAAATGTAGTAGAGAACAAAACCACCCCACCAAACCAGCAAACAAACAAACAATCCTGGAGAAACCTGACAGAGTCAGAGCTACAGCCTGACACCCTGCTGGTCAGGGTGTTGGAAGCAGTCCAAAAGTGAGTCCTCCTGGAGTGGCAGATGTGGTTCTGTTAGAGTAGAGATGATCCTGTAGAACAAGGGTCCAGTGATGGTGAGAAGGGTCCAGTCTCCCTCCGGTAATCAGGTGAAGCCAGATACCTTGTGTTCCTACATCTCAGTTTTATCCAGGTAGGAATGGTTAGCTCCCCCCACTGGGTGGAGCATCTCACAATGGGATGATGGAATGTGTTGTGCCCTTAAGTGAGCTTTAATGGCCCATCAGCCGAAAATATCTCCTTGGAGGGAGGAGAGTGGTGAAAGAGATAAGAAACACTGCCCCACCTGGTTTTAACAGTTGGCCCATTATCAGAAGGCATCCGCCCCCCTCCTTCTAGAGTTACAAGAGATAAAGAAAAAAAAAACCAAAACATCTCCCCAGCTGCTTTCAACAGATGAAATAGAATACACATTTTTGGTTTCATAACCCATAACCCAAGACAGACAAGCAAGCTGCTGAAGAATACCTAGCTGAGTGAAATATGAAATAAACTTGGGGTTAAACAAAACAAACATTATGGCCATGTGTAATTTTCTTTGAAGTCTGGCAAATCATAGGACAATGAAATGGTTTGGGTTGAGAGGGACCTTAAAGATCATCTAGTTCAACTCCCCCACCACAAGCAAGGATGCCACCTAGTAGATCAAGGCCCCATCCAACAAGAGTTGGAGATCAGTGTGCTACCAAAGGGGGCAAGATTGAAGCAATTCAGCATCTCTGTTGAGGGTGAGAAGGAAGTGGGAAAAACATTATCAGAGCACTATGGAGACTGCAAAGAGTGGTTAGCACGCTCACTCGTACCGATGCTTGTACTACGAGAAGGAGAGACAGGCTGATGTTTAAAATCCAGATAAGAACATTCTTCCTAGATGAGGCTTCCTAATTAGAGCAGTTTCTGTCTTGGGATTCAACCTTTCATGTGGTAAATGCTCAGTTATAAATGTATGAAGCTATTGATTTTCTGATGCCTTGCCAGCAGCTCATATATTGAATATTTAATGTAACCCAAATACTTGTTTCCTAGAAATACTGGGAGATTAAAAAAACTAAATCAAACTCAATCTCTAGAGTTTACAGTTTAACCAGTTGTATACTGGACAAACTAAAGAGGAAGGTATGAAATACCTGTGGAATGGAGAAGGGATCCTTTCCAGCAGATATTCAATGTTTGCACTGACTCAGATGGGCTTGGATGGGTGGAATTGCAGATGGACAGTCTTCAAGCTTTCTGAGTGATGAGTATGGTGGTTTTCATCCTTTTATCTGCTCATTTGCAGATATCTGTGAAGTACTTTGAAAAGGTCTATGGAAGATATTTTAAGAAAAGAAAGTACCTTTAGGTTACAAAGAAACTTCACATATGCCAATTTTTAAGGTAGTCCAAACTCATAATTGAATTTTTGCACAGGGTGTGAAAGGATGGAAGAACATTTTTCAAACTTATATTTGAGATTATATTCCTTACAATTTATGTTCCCTGTGTTTCAGGATTAGTTCTTCTCTTGCTTTCAGACTTTAGTGAATGGAGCAAAACTTAATGACCTTTGGACTATTCCTAAAGTTAAACTGTGAGGTACTGGATTTCTCTCCAACCAAGGAGAGCACTTCAACTTAAAACAGTAATAAATAAACTGACACAGCTCTAAGTTAATTACAGCAAGACCTTGAGTCAAGCTTGGATCTCTTAGTAATTAAGTAATTAGGAATATTGTTGTTTACTTTGATACATGCAAGATTTAAATATTTGTTTGGGTTATGTCTGGAGATTTTAATTAAAGGAGCAAAATGAGGTTGTATTGCTGCTTTCCCTAGCAAGAACTTGTGTCAGCAATCTATGCTTTTGCTTTAGATCAAACCAAGCCGAAGGCTTTATTTTCTTGCATGGAAATGCTGTTAGCTGTCCTAATAGGAGTATCAAAATAATTGCAACTTAACTATGTTTACTTATGCAAGAGATTTTATTGTAAAATTTATTGTGTTGCCTTGCACGAAAGCTTACAACATGAGTAAACAGTCATCTCTGACAACTGGAGAAATCTTAACATCAGTGTAAGTATGGGGGAGGAGAAGAAGTAGAAACTAGTGAACCAAGCTTTATAATCCATGTGAGAAACTTCTAAAATACCACAAAAACAGGTTTCAGAGCGTGAAAGAATTTGGGGATTGGGACTCTTTTAAGTCCCAGAGGTACAGAAAACTGCCAAAACTGCTGCATCAGATGTGCCTGCTTTGCTCAGCTGTGTCTTCACAGATGGCTGTTCTTTATTGATGGGGTTTGCAGGGGCTCATCTTGCTGTGATACAGCTGGCAATTTGAGGAGGAGGTTCTGGCCATTGTGTAGCTGTTGTACCACTGCTTGAAGAAGTTAACCTTTTCTCAGGTGAGCCATTAGAAAACCTCACCTGAGCTCTGAGAGTGTCAGGCTGCTGCTCTGGGGCAGAGTGAAATAGATTTAACCTTCCTCCAGCCTCCTAAAATTATGTTGTACATAATTTTCAGGAAGATGGAAACAAAGGTAAAGAAAGCCACTGCACAGGACTCTGATTGCTTCTTATCCTTAGTGTAATTGCTGTTGTGTTAGATAGCAGGACTCTGCTTCTTGAATGGCCCTGAAATTGTGTCTGGGGTGGTGTAGGTTGGATATTAGGAAAAGGTTCTTCTCTCCAGAGAAGTGGTCATAGCACCAGCCTGACGGAATTCAAGAAGCAATTGGACAATGCTGTCAGGCACACGGTGTGACTCTTGGGGTATCCTGTGTAGGGCTAGGAGTTGGACTTGCTAGTTCTTGTGGCTCCCTTCTGACTCAGCATTTGTGAGTCTGTGATTCTGTGAGTCCTTGGGACTTGACTTCATCATCTGGATGTGCCAGCTCAGGTTGATCACAGCACATCTGTTTCCACAGTAAATGTGTTATCTGTTCCATGCATCGTTGTGTTTGTCCCTTTGTCATCATGGTAATGGGTAAGACTACATTCCTCTTGTGTAGTCTTTTATGTCAGTGATGAAACTAGTTTCATGTTTAAAAACCCAAACAAGAGCAAAAAGTTCAGCTCCAAGCCCGATTTTTCTGAGCTAGTGAATGTCACAGCTTCCAACTGGAGCATCACATTCAAAAAGGAATAAAGAGAGCAGCTTTTATTACTTAGATGATGCCTCCTGCTTCCAGCTGCAGCAGAGCAATCCCTGTCCATTTTTCTTCAAGTTCTGCTCACTGAGCTGTTACCCAGTCCCTGTTGTCTCTCTTGCTTCTCTGCTCCACTTTTCATTTTTCTTCATTCCCATTTTGTTTATCTCTTGTTCCACCCTCCCATTTCCCAATCTCTTTGCCTCTGGCACTCTTAGAGCAGCAACGCCCACAGTGCTGATTAATCTCCTAACAAACCTCAGATTCAGTAGCAGGAGTTGGAACTCTGCGAGGCTTTGGAGAAGACTCTGACCTTCATCCTGGACTGCCTCAGCCCGACTCAAACATGCCAGAAAGGAGATGCAATTGCTTTAATGCTTTTCATTTGTTAATCTGGATGATTCACTTCAGAACTGTGACAATTTCTGTAACCCTACACTTTAGCAGTCTCTTGTGACACTTTTTATTTTACACACCAGTGTTTACTGGCATGAGAGAATGGAGGACACCAAGACTTCTCAAGAATGTGCAGAGGTGGATGGTTACAGTTCTGTTGCACAAAATCTGTGAAATGTGGTCTGAACCTTAGTGAAATGAAATCAAAATACGTAATCTTACATTAAGTAATAGTGCAAAATCAAATTTTAAATTGCAGTCAGCAACTTACTCTGTAGGAATACCAGCATAGGAACCATATGAGACTTCTATACCATCTCAGTAATATTTTATCCCTGAGTTCCTCATTTCACCAGTTCAGCTGGAGAATTCTTAGATAAATGTGCATGCATTCTCTGTGAATAACTATTTATTCTGGAACCCTAAAACACACTCCCGGTGATCTTGGCAAGCTGGCAAGTTGTGTCCTGCTCTTTAAAACAGGGTGAAGACTGTTTGTGGTCTAGTTTGTCAGCTTAAGTTAAGCAAGAGATGAGAACAGGTTGTCCTGAGAGGGTGTGGATGCCACAACCCAGGAAGTGTTCAAGGTCAGGTTGAATGAGACCCTGAGCACTCTGATCTAGTGAGTGACACCCCTGCTCATGGCAGAACCCCCCTGATCTTTAAGGTCCCTTCCAACCCAAGCCATTCTATTATTACAGGAGTTCAATCTGATTGTCCTTTTAAGCTGACTCTATCTTTACCAAGCAGTCTTCAGTTTGAAGATAAATTGCCTTAATGTTTTTATTTCTTCAGCATGAGAATTGCAGGGCTGGATGTCAGAGCACTGCTGCTGCTTTCTGACATAAACTGCATGAAAGAAATAACCTACAGCATTACTAATTTATGGTATTCAATACTGGGGTATTTTTCATTGCTCTGGAAGAGAGACTATGGATGCCAGTGAGATACAAATTTTAAATGAGTGTATACTTTCCAAAATTAATTCAGTTTGTGACCTCTGTTGATCCTGACTCAGTGCCAGCTGTATTTGAGTTGGTGTCAGCAATATTGGTGCCATATTTATTAGGAGCTGAATGACAAGATGAGATGATCACAGTGCTTTTAGGTGGCAATAGTGATTGTGCTGGGTTAGAAGCAGGAAGTGTAGATGCAGGCTCAGCATTTCACTGCTCATCCTTAGTGTTCTGCTGCTGCTTAGGCCTTTCTCTGTTAGAGTGCCTGCTGTCAAGGAGTCCTAGGGAAAGACAATAAGTCAGACAGATTTCTGACTGATTCTTTTATTCACTTTCCCTGATGCCTGATGAAAAATCACTGTATCATTTGCTCTGGAGCTGATTCTCAGGTGTTAGACTGAGTTTTATACTCCAACATAGTTACTCCTGTCATGGTAAAAGCTGCTTGGGCAGGGATGTCTTGTTACTAAACTAAAATGATTGAACTTGATGGTTTAATAATTCTGGTAATAGGAGAAATAATGAGCGAGGGAAGAATCATTTACTGAAAAAATATTCTCAAACTCAAAAAAAGTAAAAGTTTAGACTGTTTAAACATTTATTTCCTTACACTGAGTTCAAGGAGGGGTGGTGGTATCAAAACAGCAGAAAACATGACTAGTTCCTGAGAAACAGTACTTAAGTTCAAAGGCCAGAATAACTAACCAGCAAATAGGTCTAGAGATTTTTTTTTTGTCTTTATTATTTATAGTTATTATCTGTGTGGGCTTTATTGTTTCGAGAAATTAACATAAATCTGGGTGATTCTTAACTATGTATATTGTGTCCTGATCTGAACTGCACAAACTGCTTGCTGACCTTGAAGCCTGCAAAGTTTTTGCTCCAAAGATAAGTTTGCCTCCTTCTTGGAATACACACCAGGAGTACTGTAGAAAAGACCTGAAACTTATAGGAAATATGAAAAGCTGAATGAAAAACCAATAGAGTTAATGTCTGTTTAATGCAGAGCTCTAAAATGAAAGGCTAGTTTGCACATTAAAGCTCTTCTCTTCCAAAGTTACTGTTAGGAGAACCAAATGTTTAGAGGGTATTTGCTTAATGGCAAATTATTTATGGAAGCCATGCCTGTAGATTCCAGTTTTTTTAGCTACACTATGCTCTGTCTGGGTCAGATTGATGGGGTTTTATTTCACTGAGACTGAGTTGAAAGCCCTTTGGAAGTGTTAGGTATCTAATGCAGACGTTCCCCCCAGGTCTCTGTGACGACAGCATTGCCTTCTTGGAAAGCCTCTCCCAGATACCATATTCTTCATATTCTCTAGAGTTTTAAGAATTAGTGGATTCTCTCTTTCTGCAAACAAAGCCAACAGAACTAATGTATGTGACAGCTGGGTCTATAACCACCTATTCTGCTTTTTATTTTACTTTACAAACATGAAGTCTGAACAGAATGTTAAGCAGGATGTGAAGTTGATATTTTAGTGACCCAAATAGAGTTCAGCATTGTAATGTCAGTGCTTATACATGCTTTGGCCCTCAAGATACACATTTTTCACTTTGTTGGACCTCATACAATACCTTAGTAATGTGAGGAGGTTTCCCTTTCTCATTCAGTTGCACAAACACACAAAATTATCTGCTTTAAAAGTCACAGTTTTCTTGTACAGCATACCTGTGCAGAACGAACTGAATAAAAGAAAACCTGAATCTTGGCTAAAGGTAATTTTAGGACAGGTTTTACAGATCAAATTTTGCTGTTTGATTTCATTGGGATTGGATTCTACCTGAATGCTTTTAACTTGCCCACCCACAACCACTCCCTCAAATAATTTGTAGGACTCAGGCTTCAACACAGGTACATAGAACATTTGGTAAGAGAGAGCTGTGAATAACTGAAGCAAAGGATGGGGAAATCTAAACAGTAAAATCTACCTGGATTATGATGAGCTGTTCACAGGAACTCTGTGTTCTCTGAAAGTGGTATGTAAGAAACAAATGTTAAATGTTTTAACTCATGTTATTTAACATGGGTAATGGTAAACCCAGGAATAATTAATAAAAAATGGATTCAGCTTCAGAAAAAAATTTTAGGAAATCCACAAAGTGATGGGAAAATACATTACCATGACTGTAAAATCTCAAGGTACTGATGGAGAGCTCACACAAGGGTTTAATGCAAAAACCAGGTGTACACCAGAGAGAGATACAGGATGGATTGGACCTGGGATAATCTGTTTTTTCCATTTATTATTCTTCTTATTAAGGACATTGTATGTTGTCCACTAACAGGAAGCCAGTTAGACAAAAGATGCAGCAGTACTGAAAGGGCACACAAGGGAGGGAGTTGGAGCAGTGCCCTTCTGCCCCAGAGATCTCTGGCTCTCCCATAATGGCTGAGATTCTTTCAAACACTCTAAATAATTACTCCATAAGATGATTAAAAAATCAAGGGAGTTTGTGGGGGAGGGGGTGGTGGTGATGTTAAGTAATCAAAGCTGTCAACTGGGAAGACGTGGGTACCCCTAAAAAAGAGGAAGGGATTCAATGGAAAGAACATATCTGTTTTTCTTTGTCAAGTATAGGCACTGTGTGTTTAGTTACATTGTTTAGTGCATTGTAAAACTCTACTGTGCTAGGACTAAATGCCATGCAGATTTAGGATGGGCACAATCTCATTAAACTTGCACCATTCACGTTTAGGTGGAATTAGGAGAAAGATGAGAATTTTCTCCTTCTAAGTCATAAGGAGCTCAGTAAGATAACTGTTTTTTAAAACTACATGGATAATACCATTTCGGTGTACTGCATGCCTTCTCAATAGCCATATTTTGTACATTTTTTTAATGTGAAAGTCTTTTTTCATGAGCAGGATACGAGGAAAAATATTCAAGGTACAGTTGTTTTCTTGTAAAGTTTCATAGATGTCATTCTTATGCAAGCTAAATTCTTCTGTTACCTGCATGGGTTGTTGTTCTTATATCAAGAAAATTGAATTCATGTCTCCTCATGTGTTTCAGGTCAGCAAATCCCACCCTTAGATCCTCATGAAAACAGTAACAATGGAGCAATCAAACTTGGAAGGCAGACTTCACAGATGGGTAGGCGGTGCTGCTGACCCAACTTGATCTTTTTTGATTTACTTGAAAAACAGCACCATTTGCTTTTTTTTTCACTGAGAAAGGACTTCATGATCTCACTGACGTGGCTCCTTATCTTGAAAGCAGTAATTTCAATACTTCCCATGAGCAATAATGCAAGGACCAGAAGCAGAAGGCTTTACTTCAAAAGGATTTTGCAAAACCCAGTTGAAAAATCCTCTCTAATATCCTGTCAAAATTACTCATCAAAGTACTCTGATTCTCTGTTTAAACCAGCGACTGTTTTTTTTTTTTAATAAAAAGATCAGTTTATATATAAAATTTAGGTTTGCTGCAAAACCTTTTCTTACATTTGCCAAGTGGACTTGGCGTGTTTTTAGAGTTTTCTCTGTAATAATAGGGTGAAAAAAAACCCCATAAAATCTGAATTTTGGCTTACAGTTTCTCTGCCATCTTTTTAGCTGGACTCTGCTTCACAATTTTTCTAAATCTGCAGCTTCATCTCCTAATTTCAGTAAACATCAGCAAGAAGGGGACTGAATTTGCTAACTGAAGAAAAAAATGGATCCAAAGGATGTCTGAATGCAGTTTTTTATGGACTAGAAGTCAAAACCTGTGTCAGGAAGTGCTGTGTATGTGGAAGAAGGAGTTGTCATGAAAGAAACTGCTGGACCCCATACAGTTCCAGTGTGCTCCAGAAAGAAGTGAAAATGCAGCCACTGTGTAGCCTGGAATGATTCCTTGTGCAGAGTGTGTGTTTCAATAATGTAAAAAGAGCATAAATACAGGGTTAATCTCCACTGCTTACCAGGGTTCCTCCAAATCTGTGCCCCAGACCAAAGGTGTCTGTGTTCAAAGTTGTGTATTCCTTGGTTTCTAAAGGAGGATGCCACAGTGCCCCACTCCTCATGGTCTCACCGCTGTGCTCCAAGAGGTCTTTGAGTTCAAAGAATGATATTTCTGTACAAAAAGCTGCTCAAGAGAGCACAACATAATTTGGGCTCAGAAGCTGGAATCTAAGAAAACAAACGTGAACATTTGCTTACAGATGTAATTCCCTGAATTTGTGGAGTAGGCTTCTCAAGTGTGTGGGGATGTGGTGTGGAAGACACACTGTGTGATCTCTTTGAAGCGTGATGCACTTGGAAATGCAGCGGAGGAAAAAATTCCTACAGAGGGTTATGAACTAGAAATAATGTAAAACCGTATGTGTTTTCCCCTTCCTTCTTTTGTGAATGTGTAGGACTGAGATGATAAAATCCAAATTTATCTTCTTCATCAATTTCATTGGAGGAGGAATTAGAATAAGAAATGCTGTATTCAAAACCAGAGCCCAGCCTGAATTCTACAACATTAATTTGTTCTCTTATGAGGAAAATTATCGCCACTGCACATTTTCAGGAGGGCTTATGAAAAGCAAACAAAAGGGAAAAATAACTTTCCACAATAAATCATGAACAACCTAGAGCGTGGTTTCCGTGTTGATATGTAGAAAACCAGACCTTACTGGCTGGTTGTGAGATTGCTTAGATAAAATGTCACTAATTGTTAGGGCTCGGAACAGGGCCAGATAAAATCAACAGGAACATTTTTTTTTCCTCCCTCCAGTATAGGTGGGAAATATCCCTCTGGATTTTATCTAAGAACTTATGCTGCACTGGTTTTTTCACATATAATTAATTTCTCCTATATTTTGGCCTCCTTTGAAAACACTCATTCTAGAAAATACGGCCTTGGATATTTTGGGTAAACTTTCAGTTTTCAGCTGTGCTGATGTACGATCCATGTCTCTGACTCATAGCAGCAACTATTTTACTGATAGTCTAGAGTTGTTTAAGTGAAAATTCAGTAATCCTTATTGTTGATAGCTGGGGAGGAAGACAGGCTCCTTCAGGGAACATTTAATTCCATCCCAGTACAAGCAAATCTGCCAGGGATGCCTGGCTCTTGCACTTGGCTGGGGAGGGAAAAGCTTAACACAGCCTTCAGTGCTAAGGAAATGCCAAACTCACCAACATCACAGGTTCATACATTTTATGGGTTCTATGACCCAATGCTGGAAGAGATCTGATTCCTCCCCCAGTAAGAGGCTAGACCAGTTACCCAGAAAACAGAGGTGTTGTAAACTTTAGTTCAATGTATAGCAGTTATCCATAATTCATTTTTAAACTTTTGTAAATCATTGTTACATATTTCTATTTTTTTTAACATGGCATCTCAAAACTTACTAAATCCTAACTGAGATGTCTGAAAGCTTTGCAAGACAATTTTGTGAGTACCTTGTATACTCTAATTTATGTTAGAACTGGCAATTGATGCTGGTCTTTATGGGATATTTTCCTGAACAACCACATCTCACAGCTGGCTTTGAGCAGTATGTGAATCAGAGCAGGTTTATGAGTTATATGTTAAAGTAGTTTTAAATTGGAAGTTTTTTTCAGTGAATCTCTGACAGATTTTAAAATTTGAATGGTGACTAAATAGGTTTTGCCTTTGGTGGGGCAAATCTAAATCACTTTATTCTGCTTTTAGTCAAGAAAAAGATTTAAATTAATAAGTATTCTGATTGTATAAGTTCTTGAGATTTGGGTTACTGGGAGCTTCAGTAGGGAGGTCTGAAGCCAGAAGAAAAATAACAGGTCAATGTGCTGTGCAGAGCATCTTGCATTTTCTCTGAACACAGGGCTCACCTTTGACAATGTTGCCTCTCCGCTGTTTGTCAAAGCCAAGGTGCAGCTTTAATGTGCATCTTCAAATCGGGCAATTGTTTGTTATAAAAGAAGTGATTTTAAAATGTAAAATTAATTATTTCTGGTTCCATTGGTTGCCCGTGTTTCTTGGAAAGTACCACCACCCTTCATAAACAGCCAGAAAAATGACAGAAAAACCCCCAATCCCAGAGCTGAAAATTTCAGCAGCAACTGGAATTCCTCTTGGTAGTTAATAGCTGGTGAAAAGCTAAATTACTGTACTGGAGCACCTGACTGTGTAACTGATCTTCTCTATTAATAATAATATCAAAGCTGCAGTTCTTTGTTAGCCAGCTGGTGCTGGGTTTGTCCAAGACTGGTTTTCTCAAGAGAGCTGGCAGCAGGACTGAGGCGCAGGCTGTAGTGCCAAGGATATTTGGTGGAGCTTGTTTGCACCGTGACTCAAGACTGTGACTTTCCAGTTGAGGGTGACTTGCTTTTCTGGCTTGTTGTGAACTAGTTTTAAAAAAAAATTATGAAGGAACTAGTTTTTGTATATGCTCTGCATATATGTGTGTATATAAGTACAGTTTTATATTGTTCTGCTGACATGTAGTGTTTTTTCACTATGTCTGGTTCTCATATACTACACATTGTATTCTGTAAGTACATTTTTCTTTTAATGATCATTTCACCTTTATGAACTTAAAGTTGTGGATCAAATGTAGCAAGAAGATAGAAATATGCATAGGTACAATTTTTGACTTGCCATTCTTGTGCATGAAAATGGCATATTCTCGAAAATGTTTGCCTTGGAGACTGAGAAATCTAAAAGGGCCATTATTATTTAGGAATTGGAACTTAGAAGTAATAAAGTGAGAGTCAAAAGGAGAAAAGTTACTGGTTTTGCTCACAGTACAAGTCCATCTAAAGTGCTGCAATGTAACATGAGTCTGTATCAATACCTAAAAAACTTACTTGTCATCCCATGTCTTCACTAATCCTTAATGGCACATGGGAATAAGCGTGACTAGATAGGCTACATGTGTGAGCATTCTGGCTGTCATCAGACTGTTTCACTACAGTGATATATTTTACTAACCTACCCTTAATTATTTAAACCAGAGTCAGTGATAAATTGCCAGTTTGAAATCACCTGCTAGGTACTCTTCCTCTGTTTTGTTTATATAAGGGCTTTGATTGGGCTGGACCCACTCGCTTCATGTATGGGATGCTGCAATCTGTTAATACTTTACCTTCTGTTTTACATATTAATTGTATCATACCTAATAATATTTTCCCCCTAAAATGTACTTTTTGTGTTTTATTTAACCTACAATGATTAAACGCTAATAAATGTTTTAAATGCCTCTGAATTGGGGATATCTCTTGTTTCAGTAAAGCAGAACAAAACAGCTTCCATTTTGCACATCCTTTGCTCTTGAAAAGGGGCTGTCTGCAGTCTGTGGATTACTTGCCTGGGATTTAAATGCTGCTTGACATGTGTGTGGCTGGCCTTTTAGCAGAAAGTGAATGCATTCCTGGCGGATCCTGCAGTCCAGGTGAACTCCCAAAAAACAGAAAAAGAAGATCTGAAAATCTCTTTGCTAAGTTATTTGATTTATTCATTAAAAGAGAGTGACCTGAATTGCCAGCATCTGCTTAGAAATTTAGTATAGTAGCTCTCAATAGAAAGTGAAATTCCAGTTACCACTTGCTTTGAAGAGCAGCAATGGCTGGTATGGCACATGAGACACTTAGTCTTTTGTATGTTTTTGTTTTGGTGTACATTTATTTTTTTGCCCTACTTTATGTCTCTCCCTCAGACTTGTATCTAGGAGGTAAGAATTAACACTCTCTTAAGAAGTATGCAGTATTTCATTCCCCTTGGTGCTATTGTTTCAAGAGGTGTTTAACCACACCAGCAGTTTTTTTCACACTGTTTGGTTCATATTTTTAAAGTTGTTACCACAACTATGAGGACTATGAATGAAGAGCTGGGTTTTTTAAGAAAAAACAGGCTTTTGGACTAAGACTTTTCTGACTGCCTGGACAAATTCAATGCACAGCAGTATACAAGAAGCAGTGTAACTCAACAGCACAGAACAACACTGTTCTGTGTAATGAGAAACCAGTATTTCAAAGAGGTTCCATATGTTATGACTTTAGTTACTGCTGGAAGATACACAGCAGGATCAGTTCCTGGCTTCAAAGACAGTGCAATTATCTTGAAAAAATTATGTATCTTACCTCCAGCTGTGCATAAACAAGAAGGAACCCAGGTCCATAACTGTAACCTAAAAGGTGATACACTCAATTTATGGAAAGCCTAAGTAAGCCCCTTAACTATTATCAGCATGTTGGAAAATCTGAAGTGAATGCAGTTTTGCCCTTAGGTCTTCAAAGAGAGTTGTGCCCCTCAATGGATCAGTCCTTGTGTTGTCAGGGGGATGTTTTACGTGGCTTGGAAGCATGTGCTTGTGGTGCTCTAGGTTAGCTTGGGATTGAATTTAGTGATGAGAGGGGAGCTATACAATTGGCTGGAAAAATAAATCTCCTCTGCTTTCCTTTTGAAGATTGAAGGTTATGTCTTGAGGTACTTAAGGAAAAGCATTTGACATTTTGGCCTTCAAAATCTTCACCACTGCAGCTTCAGTCTCTGCAAAGAGCATCATAGGACACCCTGCTGTGATCTCCTGAGCACTGCACTGAAATCAGGACAGAAAGGCTGATGAAATAATCTGTGTAGCTACTTCATACCTCCACCCCCTCACCTAATCTGCAATACTGTTTAGGCCATTACCAGGTTTTGCCTCCCTTCCCTGAAAGGAAAAGAGTAAACTCTAGGATAATTATTTTTTTATCTCCTCTTGGTGGTGTTTTATACAAGGCCACAGAATAATTTTCTTTAAAACTGTTAAAACACTCATAGGAGGATAGACTAGCTAAAGGTGTTGTACAAATGGCTTTGTTAATTGGTGCTGGTTACTCCCAAAGGACTTGACATCAATGATAGGATGGATGTCTTCATTGTGTAATGGGGTTCTTGGCCATCAATAAGGTCTTCTTTTGATCTACTGTTTTTTGCCAGCTGGACCAGGGATAAAATCATTGCTTGATATAAATGCTCTGTCGCTGTTCAAAAGTAAGACTTTCCACTAAAAACTATAAAATCAATAGCTAGCCACTTTTAGCAGGTTAAAGATGAGAAAGAATAAATAATAGCATAATGTGGCATAATACAGCTTTTTTCATATCTATTTCAGGTGGATTTCTTGTGTTTCAGTTAAGAAGAGTCCTTATTGCAAAATGCCTGTATTTCTAATACTACTGAATCTTGATGCTGATTAGTTTGCTTTATCACCTACCACTGCTATGTATTTTGTTCAAATAGGAAGACATGCTCTTGATACTCATTCATAATCATTTTGTTCTCAAGACATAGCTGTAGAATTGTTTTGTAACACAGATATTGTGAAAACTTGAAGATAGTACACTGACAGAACTTGAAGTGTAAGAGACCTGTACAAACTTGTACAAACTTGCACTTAGTGTCACACCAATTAAGTTTTTAATAAGATATCATTATTTAGTATAGAGAAGAGAATTTTGAGGCTCCTATATTAAACATTTAACAGCTTGGGAAGGATTTCTTTTTTCTGGCTGTTAAATTACTGGTTTTTTATCTCTGAGACTGCCTGAAAGACTTAAAAAATAAAAAAAGCTTTCTTTGAAAACTACTGACCTTGTTTTCTTAAAACCTTCCTGAGAACCTGAGCTTTCTCTCTCCCACCATCTGTCAAAAGTTTTTTGAGACACACCTTATTTATGATGAAACCGTTCTGTTTGCTACACTGGGAATTTTAGAAAACAAAAATGCCTTTCCCCTAAAGTCCATTTAATTTACATTTATTTTACTTAGTCAGTGCTACTCCTGCTCCCTCCACAGCAGTAAAATACATGTTTAAATAAGAAGACAAATACCTAACAACTAAACCCCTATTCCCCTACATCAAGTAGAGTACCCTGGGGAAATGATCTGTTACAGACTAAAACAGAAATGATCCCTACGCTTTGGATTGCATATTGACAAGAATCAATCAATAAGGAAGTCAGCTTACATGTCTGAGAGATGCCCTTGAGGAAAATGAACATCACATTCCTTCCTCTTGGTCAATATAACATGACTTGGGGGGCAAGCAATAGCATTGTTACTGACTAAAAATTAATAAAAAAAAATTAGGAGGATAGCAACAGTTTCTCCTCACTTGTTTAATAGGGTTGAAATGTGGGTTAACCACTTTATAAAAGAAATCCCTGTTACCTGTCATCTTCAAAGACACTGGCAGTTTGCTGACAAATATTTGTTGGAAGATCTCACAGGGGTTTAGCAAGGGAGAGCAATGGATGCAGCCTGGATGACACAATGCATTTCTATATTCTAGCTCTGAAAAAAACCAACGTCATTACCAAACCTATAGAATCACTACCAATATCCAAGTTCTTGTGTGTGTTCACCACTTATCACATGGGACAATTTTGCACTATAGAGATTCACCAAAAAATAATAAAATGTGTAGAAGTAATCTAACAAGAGCCCTCAGAAAGAAGGACATTCAAAATAAAGACGTAGATTTTCTGTGCTATTTCTTGAGATAGAAACACAAATGAGAATTAAATAGCTTTTCTGGCAGCATTCCCTTTCGAGATACTGTTTGTCCTGTGAGTTTTGCCACACTCTGTAAGTCATTCCTGATTCTCAAGGAAAATTTGCTTTCAAGGTGGCAACCTGAACTGCCTGCTGGCACCCAACCAGCTCCCCACCTACACTACAGCCTTTGACACCAGAATGGTTCTCCCCATGATCTCAGTAAGAAGGGACAGAAGTCTTGAGATATGCTGGAAATACGAACTCATATTGATGTAGGAAAAGGTTTCAACAGATTAACTTGTTTTCTTATGATAACGATACCAGAAAAGGAAACAATTTATATATATATAAGTTTTTCGCCACAGTATTTTTTTTCCTGCAATGTGAATTCCTGCAATGGTGAAATTTCTGGAGGAGAAATAGGTTTCTTGGAATGAGAATGAACCCAGAATGTCTTGTGGATTACAAAATTCAGAAGAGGGAAAATAATGTTTAGAACTGAAAAGAAGGGACAAACAACGTGAAGATGTCCTACCCTGGGAGATCCCCTTCATGGTGGATGACAACCCCTCTATGGTGACAAGAAACAAAAGCTATGTCTGAAGTACAAAATCTAGATTTGGGGCAAAAAGGGCATCATGTAAATAGAGTGCATATACACTCATTTCATGGCACAGCCATGCCACCTTAACACCATTGTTACTTGAGAACCCTAGCTAATAAATAAGCATAAACAAATACAAGATTAGAGTACATCAGGTACTTGTGCTCCACCTATTAAAAAACGATACCATATCTTTACCTGTGGGTATGCCTGAATCTACCAAGTGCAAAGTCCACGGAGTAAGAGATGATACCCATTCATGCAGTCCATGACACACCAGTTACTGAGTTGGAACTCTGGACAAAGGGCTTTAGCAAATACATTCCAGTACATTTATTCATACACACTGCCTGCATGGTTTAGCTTTTCATGATACTTGATGCTGTCTGAATGATGTCTTGGAATGATGGGTGATTTTGCACAAACTGTTTCAGAGAAGACTAAAGAAGAAAGGATGCCATGGTCATAAACATATCCAAGTAGATTTACATTGACTGATTTAACCACAGCATGTAGCATGTACTTAAGTAGTTGCTGCTGGCAGTATAAAGGCTTTACAATAACACAACATCCAGCACTGAAAGGTAAAATGGAGGGATTTTTAATTTAATTATCTCAGGAGGAAATGGATGCCTTAGAAAATCCGCAAGGCTTGAGTCATCAAGTCATCACTGTCAGCGGGCATGTCTTTCAGACACTTCACCTTATCTCAGTGTGACTCACACACCAGGGAAAGATGCACACCATGGCAAAAAACTGCACCCTCCCCTGTGTGATAGACACAGCTCAAAAAATTACAGGGCCTGAAGCAACTACTAGATTAGAAGGAGTGCTGCCATCTGAGAAGCCTGTTTCTCATGACATCCATGACAGCAAGGTAAGGATGTCTGGGAGCCACAGGTTTCAAAGCTCTAAGAAAGTGGTTACTTAGCTCTTTGGCAAAGTGACTCAGCCCAGGTCTCTGGTAGTGCAGGAGAGCCTGAAGTTATATTGAGGTAGCTTTCTGACAGGTGTGCTTTCAAAGACAGCTTTCCTGGTGAAATGGTCCCAGGATTCCCATGAGAAGTCCTCATTTTTCAAGAAGTTCAAGGAAAGACATAATCCCACCATTTTCAACCAGCTTTGGAATTTTTCCTTTCATTTAGTGGGACCTCCAAGCCATAACAAAATCCTGGATGTTAGATAAGTCCAACGTATATTTCAAGCCAGGCAGCCACAGGCAGGAAGTGAGAGTTCAGGAACTTGTGATTTTCTACTGGGTATCTTCAGATCATTCTGGAAATGTAAGGAGGCTGTGTTTCAAGCTAGGCCTTCTGATTTTATACACAACCATGTCATAGAAAGTGTGTGATGAGGAGATTGAAAAACTCTATCAAATTTTGTAGTTGTGACCATTTTAAAAATAACCATTACTCTAATGTCACAGCTATCATTTGCTTGCATCTTTTATACTCAGAACACATCTGTGGAGACTGTCCATCAGTAACAAAACATTTAACCAAGTTAAAATATTGGATGTCCAATCTTAGGGGGTGCTAAGCTGATAAGAATACTCTTTAGGTAATTTTCACATTCTGAGTTGGGTTTCCAAGCCTGGAATGCAATCTTCAGCGAATCTCAGGAGGAGTGATCTGAACAGCTTTGATAAAGAGCAAAGCAAGGATCTCCATCATTATATTTTTACTAAGTCACACTTTAAATCTGAGAATAGACTCTTCTTTAAAAACCATCATTTGGGAAAGCTAGTGTATTCCACTGACATAATGTGTGATATTTCTTTACCATTTTTTCCCTTTATATTTACTGAAAAACGAAATGAGGTTTTCAATCTTACATTGGTCTCTTAGAGAGTGAACTGGACAGAATGTGAAAATAGCCTAAAGAGTAATCTTATTAGGGCTTAGTCACCTCTAAGGTTGAACATCCAACATTTTGACTTGGTAAAAATTTTGTTACTGATGCTTAGTCTAACAGCTCTCTCTGTCACAATTGTATAGTTTCTGAACAGCCAACAAGAGCAAAATGCTTTCTTTTTTGCCTTTGATATGATTTCATGCAGGGACTAGTTTTTTGATAATAAAGCACAGCTACTTTTACTCAGCTACTTTGAAAAGTTGGATTTTTTTTTTTTCTGTTATCATAATTAGGTGATTTTTTTTTTCACTTTCACTGTATGTATGAGAGAATGTTCATCAGTGAAAACAAAACACATTTAAATCTTCAGGCTTCAATGCTCCCAAAGAGTATGACAAAAAAAAAAGGTGGAAATACTGTTGGAGACATTCATCTTCATTCTGAAATAATATTGTTGGTGCATAGGGGAGATTTCAGATGACTGGTATAAAGTGAATATGGCACACTGTAAAGAATAAATGCAAGGGGTTTGGGTAATTATAAGCATTATATAGACCCTGGGCAAAATACTAATGAAAACAGATTATAAAGACAGAAATAAATAGAAATTAATTCACAGGTAGTATCTTATGTAATGTTAATAAAAGTATTTTTTGTGTGGGAAATAGATGCATTCAAGCAACAAGATGAGACTAAAATGCAGTTGCTTAAGATAGATGTATTGAGTTAATACACATGGATTACTTTAAGTTATTTGATGTAGCCCTGCATGACAATCTGGTAAAAAAATGCAGTACTATACAAAATCAATTTACCTATATCAAATGCTCTGGGAACCAATTAGCAGCTACATCAGCATGTTTCCACTCTCTTCTAATGGGTTATTTAACAGCTTCAAAGGAGCTAATACAGCTCAATATCTTTATCAGTGATCTGGAAGAAAACATAAACTCTGCTGATAACTTCACAAATTACACCAGAATTGCTGGAAAGGAAAGAATGAAGAGAACAAAATGACATAAAGGTATTGAAGATGGTGCTTCAGATCTTAAGCATTAAGCCACTAATTAAAAATAGAATGAATCTCAATGTGGAAGATATACTAGCTGCTCTCTTGGGATCCTCTGAAGCTTCTGGTGCTGACCTAGAGAAGGAGAGATTACTGAATACTGAATAGAGACTACTCTCTGATCCACTGGAGGTTCCCATTTTCCTCATTTCTATTATTTGTCTTACTCCTGGAAGGAAAAAATGCTAGGAATGGCTTGGTATAGGAAAAAAATCACATTCCAGATTTGCAGTGGCTAACTCTGTTTTTCCATTAGACTGCTCTTAATTTCTATTAAATTTCTTTTTCTCACACTAGGGGAAAAGGAGGGAAAAACCCGCTAGCCTCCTTTGAAGAGAAAAGTAGGGGAAGTTTGCTGGCCTGGCTGAAAGCTAGTGGGAACACAGAGGCAGGAACAACGTGAATTAGGAGAGGGGGCAAGGGAAAAAAAAAACCAGTGCAGAAGAGGACAGAATTAGTTTTGGGGTGATGGACTGGGAGCAGAAGAGTCTCTCTCTCTCACCGTAATGTGTTTCCCCACTGAAGAGCAGAATTGAAGGCAGGAAACTTGGGGCATTAAAATAGAGACTGCACAGTTAAAGTCTGTATTAAAGGCATGATCACCAAATATTTACAAGCATTTAACTTTATGAATTTAACAGTGAAAGTATTTATTGTTTTGTCTGCCACAGGTATGTAAGCACAGGGCCAAGGTAGCAGGTGAATGGGTACAGTCTCCTAACCTTCCTTGCTCGTGCTTGGTGTTGGAGGAGGAAAATGGTAAATAGGAAAATGGTAAATTCACAGTTGCAGGTGGAAAACCCTGCACATGGTTGCAGTATCCATAGCATAGGTAGAACTCTGTTCAAGGACAGAAGGGACTGGGTTTCCCACAGGGAAGGGGAGCATCAGAAAAACATGACAGATTGCTGGCTGGTGAGTGCACATGGGTGAGGAGTGGAAAGGTCCCACATGAGCTAGTCCAGGTCAGAGCATTGTTTGCTACATGGGGCTTTCTGCAGGCCTTTTTAGCCCTTGCAACTTCCAAAATGCTGTCAGGTATTATTCCTGCTTGGCCTCTGCTCAGTGTTCATACCTCTTTTAAGGTCACCACCAAAGTACCAGAACAAAGTCTGAAAGACACAGCCCTGTTTTTGTGCAGTGTATCAATTACATATTGAAATCTAACAGGTCCTCATGGATATCATTTGTACAATTAAGCGATAAATAATTCAGTGTTTGGCAGTCAAAGACTCCATCCACAATAATATGCAGACTTTTTTCCTTTTTTTCTTCCCAGAATGCAAAGTAAATATTTCATAAATGATCTCTCAGGTAGAGTGTTCAAGCTTCTGTGCAGACACAGAACACATCTGCAACAAACAAACCAGAGTGGGGAGATGATTTTAGAAACCTTGTGTCTTTACTCCTAGACATAATAAATTAGTCAAATCCAAAGAGTTTTCATGGGTGTATTAGCCCCACATTAGTAGGCACTTCCTGCATCTATTAAAGAAGCATTAGGAGCCCTCCTCTGTTTCCTGCCACAAGACAAGGGTAACAGGGAAAGAATTTCCAGGAGATGCCACAATTCACAAAAGCAGAGTGGCTAGGGATGCTCGCAGGAGCTGTGATCCTGCAAATATGCATAACTCATAACTTTATGTAGGACTTCATGTAGCCAGTATTCCTCTCAATTGCATGGAAAGGCAGACCTTTAGCAGGCCTAAGTGCTTGTGATTTAACTGATCATTCAGAATGGAGAAAAATCCTTATGTTATTTGGTAACAGACTATGGGAAAATTGGTATTTCCTCATCAGTCACTACGCAAATGATTGAAAATCCACTGACAGCTTTAATGTCTCCTCTTCTACTCTGCTCATTTTCAGTCTCTCAGCTAATTTGATCTTTTGGCAGAGACAAACATTTCATTCTCATGTTCATGATACCTATTTATTTTTAAAGTGTTGTTAACATAGATTCAGCTGTCTTCCTCTGTCTAGCCCTGCCTAATTAATGTAAAAAATAGCTGTCTAAAATGTTCTTCCTTGAGAAAAGTTGCTAATTCCCCCCCAGAGATCTTCTCCTTCTGTCTGCCTTCAGTCAATTCCACTCAATTTTGTAAGAAAAATCTAGCACTGCACCTTCAGAGTGTGTTTACTTTCTCTTGTAAAACCATTGCAAACTAAAGTACCCTGGGAAAAGGAGTTGGATTCTTCCCATTTGCAAATACCATTAACAAAATTGTGGACCAAATTCCATATGCAGCTCCAAATTACACACTCAATTAGGGCCTGATCCAACGCTTATTAAAGTCACTTGGAAAATTTTCCCTGATTTTAATGGGCTGTAGCCCAGACCTTGGGAAGTGGACATTTCCACTGCAGATGATCAGTTTAATATTTGAGCATTTTAGAATTCATGCAATGATAGACTCATAGGGCTGGAAAGAACTTCAGAGGTCACATCTCAAGGCAAGATCAGCTAAATTTACATCGCCCAACAGATGTCTAACCTGTTCTTGAAGGTCAGTGACTGGGACACCATGGGTTGTGCTTCCAGGCAATCTTTTTTGTTAATTATCCTTACTCTTAAAAAGTTCTTCATACCTGCTCTAAATCAATTCTTGTCTGATCTACACCCATTACTTCTTGTTTTATTCAAAGTAAATGAGAGAAGACTATTTTTTTTCTCTTTGCAATAGCTTTGAATGTATTTGAAGACTGTTACTGAACACATGAGACCATCTTTTCTTCCTTAGGCTAAACAACCTTGGTATTTCAATCTGTTCTTACATTTCAATCCATCTGTTTTCTGGATCTTGGTCAATACAGGTCCTTTCTTCTGGACACCCTTCACTTATCCCACATATTTTCTGACAGATAGTGCCCAAAACCACACAAATCCCTTCAGCACAAGTTTTACCAGTGCTTTGTAGAGTGGAAGCAGTTCATGTGTCAGGCACAGTCTCAGCACAGTGCTTGTCTTTCACATGTTGATATGACACTATTTGCTCCCATTTACCTTGTGACTCATTAGGACTGAAACTGGCCATAATTCAAAAACATAATTTGAGGGATTCCTGGAACTTCTGGGGACCTCTGAGGGCAGAACTACCAATGCAGAGCTGCTATAGAGCAATTGAAAGGAGGAATTTGAATCCCAGTTGCCAGATGAGTTCTTCAAGCTGAGATTCAGAAAGATCATGACATTGTTTGCAAGAATATCAGTTTGAGATGACCACAGGGCACTACTACGCTGGTTCTGCAGAATTACTTCTCAGGTAAGACTCATTAGAGCCTTCTAAGAGTCTTTGAGGAGGTTTTAAGACTTCTCTTCTGGAAGCAAGTTTCAGCTACGTACTTACGTTTGTATACTTAGCCACAATTTTGATTTTGGCCACTTTTTATTAGAGTCTTTGTTGATTTTTAGATACACATCATCAGCAAACAACGGCCAACACACATAGAGTCTGTATTTTGTATATTGAATTGTCTCATTACATCCCTCATGAATGAGTACGAATGTAAGAATCAATTCTTGAAACAGTATTCAAATCCACTTCCTTAAATATTTTTTCCTTTATCAAAGGACTAATGGCTTTTAGCACATTTGAAACTGTCTAAGGAATCCTTCAGTTCTTTATATTGTACTTTAAACCACAAAGACAAGACAACACTTCTGTCTTGCTCTTACAGAAGTTAATGGTCCAGGGAAATTTTGTGTTCAGTAGAACGGAATTGGGTCCAAAATATGAAAAGCACATTAAATTTTGTGCTATAGCTATCTATGACAATGCCATTATGTCTTATTGGCTTCTTTCTTCATGAATATTCAACATGTATTGTGTGTTTTTATAGTCATTTACTGGGGTAAAGAAATACACTGCAGTTGAACCAAGTTGAAGATATTCAACTAAGATCTACTTTTTCATTCTGTGGCAACATTTGAATAGTGCCATAAATCTTCAGTAATGATATGGACTGTGACTTAGCCTCTGATTTACAATAGAAGTGGGCCTAAAATTATACATGTACCTCTAGCAGTCAAGTAAATGATGACTAGAGCTGCTGTATGAGCAGTTTTGTATTTCAGAAGAAAAACAGCAGCACCAATTTCCTTAAAAAGAAATTGGAACATATTCTTAGCTTTATACCTTTGCATTTTGTAATATTCACTGACTTAGCAGTGCAGGATGCATGAGATACTTCACTGAGTGAGACCCAGAATTATCCTATTAACACAACAAGTAATGCAGCACTTGGTTACTCTTTCTGACAGTCTCAGTAATAGCAAGAACTGGCAAAGAAGGTTGTGATATTGTTTTATTGCAAGATATTTTCAAGTTCAGAATTAGTGGGACTGACCAAACAACCTGCACGATAAACAGTGGAAAAAACTATTAAGAAACTGAATCTATTCTATTACTCTTAAGGTACAAAGAGTGCTTATTCAATCTTTAATATTTAATATTTAATAGCAAACAGTTTTGAAAGATGTCAACTATCTCCATACTGAAGTATTATAAAATATTATAATAAAATACTGAATTTGCAGAGTGAAAGACATCAAGATCTACAAATACACAGCATAAATGTTGACCTCAGATTTAAACAAAAATATTATCCTTTTGCAAGCAGTGATGAATACACTAAAGGCACTTCTGGAATGACATCGTTATCTCACTGAAATCAGTGACAGGAGTTCTATTGACTGCAATAGATCCAAGGTTTCATTCCTGAGCTGTGCTGTGAGGTGATGAAATGAAATAAATCAGACTTTGGAGGAGGTTGCCAGATATTGCTGATCAACAGCACAGGTGTTGTTTTAATATAAAAAATTACATCAGCCTGGATGAAATAGAAGCATCAGATCAGAAATGATACTAAATGCAATAAAACAGATCAATGCATTATTAAGCTTCAAAATGTGTTCAAACAAACAACAAAGACCACATTTGAAAAACAGCTTTGGGTTGGAAATTGAACGATGGCCTTACTGGGGTCCTTTGCAGCCTTGGTGATGATGTGACATCCCCCCACACCTTGGGGCTGTGCCCTCTCCATCATTCCCTGCCTCTCACTATGCTGTTGATCAGTATTAACCCAGTCTTCCCCCAAGCCGTGCACACCCCCTGATGTCAGTCCCACCTACTGCACAGCCATGTCTAACAAGGTGTTTGCATGGGAAAACCTGTAAGTCCTGTTATCATATTAAGGAGAGATCCAAACTTCTGGTTTTGCTCAGTTTTTCTTAAACAAGAGGTGTGTAGAAGAATTAGACAACAGAGATACTTCTCTCTTGTAAATCTGCATAGCAGAAGCTTCTTTTGCATTTGTACTCTTCACTGTTATTTTTTAACCTCATTAAAAGGAGAAAAGACAAAACCTTTTGTGGCTTTCAGCATTCTGCCACCATTTCCCATGTCTTTATTTTTTGAAAACTGAGACCCAGTTCCTCTAGTACATAAGCATCAGGTAATTCTGGAGGCTGAATTATTGTTTCTGAGAAGTGTGCACTATGGCTTGATCTTTGCTTGATTCACAAACAGAAACAGACAAAGAATGGAGATAACAGAGTTAACATTCTTCTTCTGTGTTAACATAAAAGAAGAAAAACCTCTGTTTTCCAGTTTATGTTCCAGATCCCAAGGGTAAGAATGCATAAACAGAGTGGAACATTGGTTTTGTTAACAAAGCCCAGCAGACCACCAGATAACAACCTTAAATATGGCACTGTAAATAAAAGATGTAATTTAAGATGCTGTTTTATGTGCATCATAAAGTAAGTCTGGAAAAAACCTGCAGCCAGAGTAGTTGCAGAGCTCTAGTGACATTTTCACACATAGGTCATGTAACTCCACCACTGAAGTCAATTCCAGTCAGGTAAATCTGCTCTGAGGTGCTTTTCTAGAGCACTTTTTACCTGTTTCTTCTTCAGTCAGTGATGATATTAAAAGTCATGTGGGTTTTGGTGCTGGCAAGAGCGGTGTGGAGAAAAGTATGCAGGAATGATGGTGGCAGGCCTGGAGGAGGGGCAGGCAGCTGAAATGGACGGTGGAGGCTCCAGGGCAGAACCTGAACCTAAATTACTCAGAGGGTCTCCCCAGCCCAATGACCCCACAGTCTTTCCTCCATGGCTTGGCTTAACTAGAGGTATTCACCAAAGAAATTATGTGATCTGCAAGTTTTACTGTGAAGAGCTGATTCTGAATGAAAAGCATTTAAGTCCTCTCAATGTATTTATTATCAGGACACATTTTTGAAATGAGTTATTATGTCCCTATACATGTTCCTAGCATACCTACATCAGATTTTGCAAGAGTCCTTTTGACTAAATTTCCATCACCTGTACTCCAACCTTGCATGAATACAAACATATATCTTACAGTCAAATTCTTGAGAAGCAGATTTAGGACACAGAAATCATCAGGGTTTGGATGGATTTGACTGTTTTTTTCTTGTTTGTTTGTTTGTTTCTTACTGGTGCATTCAAATACCCCAGGATGCACCATCTGCTTGAAAGTATGGTACTAATGAAAAGGCCCACTGTGACAACACTGTATCTGACAAAAAGTGTTAGCAAGGAAGATGGCAAACAACTCATGTTACTGCCTACTAATAAATAATGGCTCTTATTAATCATTCAGGTTTTGCAAGAGCTCAATCTCTCTCAACTTTTCACTTTTGCAGAGTTGCAGAATTGCTAGAGTTGGAATAGATGTCTGGAGATCACCTGGTCCGGACCCCTTGCCAAAGCAGGGTCACCTAAAGCAGGTGACACAGGAATGCGTCCAGGTGGGTTTTTTGAATGTCTCCAGACATGGAGTCTCCATGAATGTCTCCATAACCTCTCTGTTCCAGTCCTCGGTGACCCTTAACATAAAAAAGTTCTTCTTCATATTGAGATGGAACTTCTTGTGCTTCAGTTTATGGCCACTGCTCCTTGTCCTGTCTCTGGGCACCACTGAAAAAATTGGCACCATCCTCTTGACACCCACCTTTGAGATACTTATATGTTTAATGAGATCCCTTTCATCTCCACTTGATGAAACAGGCCTATTTATTTCCTGTTAATATTGCTAAGGCTTGATGTAACGACAGTTTTCCTACTTCCTACTGGTTTTGGCTGTTTTCAAGGCCAAAGGGTCAGATACCGCCACGTCAGTGCCCAGGTCCCTTTGGATGGGACCACAGCCGTCCCAACGAGGGCACCTGGCAGCAACTGGGGACTGCCTCACCCATGAACAGCACTGACCCGTGTCAGAGCCACCAGCGCCGCCGGGACCCACCACCCAGGCTCGCTCTCCCTTCTCCAGTTTAGAGGGAAAGGCCGGCCAAGCCACTGCCCCTAAGGCCCGAGGGAAGCGCGCCCACTGGTGTCACCCCAAGACTACAACTCCCGGCAGGCCCCGCTACCGCCGCGTAGCATGCCGGGCGCTGTAGTTCCTCCGGCGCGGCTGCCCAAAGCGCCGAGCCAGCGGCACCGTTCCCGCTTCCCCCCGATCTGTGTGTGTGTGTGCTTGGGAAGGCGAGGAGCGGGGTTGCTGCTTCCCCCCGCTCCGCTCCAGCCACCGCTGCTTGTGGTGCTGAGCCGCGGCGCGGGGGAAGATGGATCGGCGAGCCGAGACCAAAGGTGTGAGGCTCAACAAGACCAAGCGCCGGCTCCTGCACTTGTGTCACACCAACCCCTGCAGCGCTTGCAGGCTGGGGAAAGACTGGCTGGAAAGGTGCTCAGCAGAAAAGGGTCTGGGGATGCTGGTCAACAGCAGCTGAACACGAGCTAGCGTGTGTCGAGGTGGCCAAGAAGGCCAATGGCATCCTGGCCTTTATCAAGCATCACGTGGCCAGCAGGACTAGGGCAGTGACTTCCCTCCTATATGTAGCATTTGTGACACTGCACTTGAGAACTGTGTCCAGTTCTGGGCCCCTCAATCCAGGAAACACATTCGGGTGCTGGAGCGTGTCCAGATAAAGGCAATGATGCTGGGGAAGGGTCTGGAGCACATGTCCTGTGAGGAGCAACTAAGGGAGCTGAGGGTGTTTAGCCTGGAGAAGAAGCGGCTCAGGGAGGCCCGTATCTCTCTCTACAACTGCCTGAAAGGAGGGTGTGGCTAGGTGGGGGTCGATCCTTTCTGCCAGGCAATTAGCAATAGGATAAGAGTACAAAACTTCCACCAGGAGAGGTTTAGGTTGGACATTAGGACTAATTTCTTCACAAAAAGAGTGCTTAGGTATCGGAATGTGATGCCTAGGGAGGTGGTGGAGTCACGGTCCCTGGAGGTGTTTAAAGACTGGACGTGGCACTGAGTGCCGTGCTCTACCGTACAGGGTGGTATCTGGTCACAGGTTGGACCCGATGATCTCGGAGCTCTTTTCCAACCCAACGGATTCTGGGATTCTGGCTCGCTCTTGCCGCCAGAGCGGGAGGGAAGGCTCTGTGGGTCTGTCCGTGCGTTTCCGCGTCCGTGTGTGTCCCGCTGCATGTGTGTGTATGCGCCGGTAAGGGACAACCGCGCGGCGCATGCGCACAACGAAGGCCGGGGGGGAAGCGCGCCGCCGCCGTCGTGCCCGCGCAGGGGGCGGTGCTGCCGGGGCGGGGAGGGCGCGGGGCCGCGCTCGGGGGCGCGCAGCAGCAGCGGCAGTGCCCGCCCTCGGCCCGCGCCCCGCCGGCAGCGCCCGCAGAGCCGCGCCGAGACACCGCCCGCCCGCCGTGAAGGAGCGGCGGCACCGCCGGCCCTCTCCGCCCCTCCGCCCCTCCTCCTTCTCCTCCGCCTTCTCCTCCGCCTCCTCCGCCCTCCCCCCTGCCCCTCCTCCCGCCGGAGCGAGCGAGCGAGATGGCGGCCGCCGGGGCTCTGGCGAAGCACGAGCAGATCCTGGTGCTCGATCCGCCCACCGACCTCAAATTCAAAGGTGAGGAGGGGGGAACCCGGCGCGGCGGAGGGGAGCGGGGCGGCAGCGGCGGGGTGTCCCGTTCCGCCTGGGCGCCGGGCCGCCTCCGGGCGCCGCGTTCCCCGCTGCCTCCCGCGGGCGGGCCGCGGTGCCGGGCGCTGCCCGCCCGCCGGGGGATGGGGGGCGCCGCCGAGCCGGCGAGCGGGATCGGCCGCCGCCATCTTGGGATCCCGCGGGGATCCGCGGCGCCGGGTGGGATCGGCCGCCCCCTCCCTGCCCCTGCCCCCGCCCGTCCCCCCGCACGCCCCGCCGTGTCACCGCTGCGCTCGTAGGCCCGGCCCCGGGGCAGCGGCGCCCCGGGGACGCGGGTGTCGCTCTCCGCTCGCTGGCGGTGCGGGCTCCCTCTGGCAGCAGCGGGCATGAGCGGCCCTGGAGCGGGCGGTGGAAGCATTGCGGGGTTCCAGGATTCACGAGGCTGCCCTCACGTCTGGCCTTGGCCCACTTTTCCTCTCAGGCGTGTTGGGGCCCCGCTGTCCGGGCGGAGCTGGCGCGGCTCTGCACCATCAGTGGCCGGCACCCGCGCCCTCGCCGCGGTGCATCGCAGCCCGGCAAAGGGCTCCCCGCCCTTTCCCCGAAGCTGTCATGTCTCAGGCTGGCTGTCAGAACGTAAACAGGGAGCTCGCCTCTTCCCTGGGCATGAGGGAAATGAAATGCGTGCCTTTCGGAAGTTTTATGTGTGCTGTGTGTTGCGTGCCGACCGCATGGCTGTGGCTGCTGACGTGCTGCTGTCAAAATAGGTCCCAGCTAGTGCTGGTATCGTGTGTGTGTGTCGGTGGTTTTCTCTCCTCATGAATTAGACAGTTGTGAAAGGAAGGGCTCTGTCAGAAATCAGTGATAGTTGAAAGGCAAGGGCATAAAGAAAACCATGTCAGAACATGTAGTTTTTGTGATGGTACCTTATTACCTGTAAAGGGCATTGAGAAAAATATCAGAACCTTTCAGACTTGGAATCATCAGTATTTATTTTTTTTTTTAAGTAGTTAATATTATGTGAACTTATGTTTTTAAGTGTTATGACTGGTGTCAGCATATGTACGTGCCTAATCTGTACATTCTTCTGTTTTCCACTTTTAGTAGGCTCATTTTTCATTGTTTTAGAGGACAGAGTGGAATTTATGATGTTGTAAAAAATCTTCCATGGACAACTAGAACAAATGAATGTTTGTATCAGAAAAGAACACTGTATTCCCCCAAAATACCTTTGGTCAGGCCTAGCATTTAGATAAATTAGCAAACTGTACTTGTTTTATTGATCCATCAAATCAATTAAACCCTGACATCTAATTATGCATATGAATTTCTCGATAGCTTCAATTTTAAGTTTTTTTAAGTTGCAGTTTCATACACAGAGTCAAAACCCTTGCAGGAACTTGTAATTTTCACTTGGGTTTTGTGTTAAAATGCTGCTGGTCTGGCTGCACTCACATTTCTGTATGCTGTGTTTAGAACAGGTTGATACAAGAACAGGTTGGGGGAAAATGCATTATTTTAATTTTTTTTTAAATTAAAAGAATACTGTGTCTGATTCAAAGCTGCAAATGTTGAGATGTCTTTGAGCTGGAACTAAGCCATATTGGTGTGATACAAAACAGTGTATCGGTAGAATAAATACTGGATTAGAAATTCTGTCTGTGTGAAGCTGTTGTCAGTCAGTGATCTTCATTGTGTTGTGTGTTTATGCACTTAGAGCATGAAATGTGTATTCTTTAGGCATAAACCTTGGTTTCAGGGTAATGCATATATTAGGAAAATTTCTGTAGAGCAGACTAAGCAAAAAAGAAAATATGAAGCATAATGAGACTGCAGCACTCTCTATTACTGTACTGTTGAAGTAATATACTATAGAAAGTGCTATCAATTTAGAGAGCATCGAGTGCACTCTCAAGAAATATTTTCTAACTGTTTATTATTTAGAGGTGTTTAAAATGGTTTGTGGGCCACAAACGAATCCAGTTCTAAAGCACTGTGTTGAAGAATACAATATTGGTGGTAGGGAATTCTGAGTGTCACCTTTTAAAAAGTAATTGGTTAGTAAGAAAGAGAATATATGACTCAGAGTAAATGTAGCATAGTTTAGGAAAAGCATAAAACTTTGGTAAAAGGATAAAACTACATTTTTTGAGTGCAGCAGGTTATTCAGAGTTATTTTATTGGTACAATAATCTATTTTTGTTATTAATACTTTTGATGTATTTGTAACAGAGATCCAGTTTAAGTCTAAACATTTGAATTGAACAAATTGTTTTGTTGGTTTTCTTGTCTCAGGAAGTTATAATGAATTTGCTGACCTTAAGGGTAAACAGTGAAATACTGTGCCCCCTTCACAACTATTTCATTAAAAGTTCTGTAGTACTTATCTTAAGAAATTGTTACCAAGGCTTTAAATTCATCATTGCTTGATGAAATTGCTTTTTTTATTAATATAACCTAATTTAACTCTGTCAGCAAAAATAAGATCTGTAGTACATTTATCCTTGGATTTTATTGAGCATGATTCAAGGGGAGCTCTAAAGAACATGTCCTGTGGTAGCTAACACATCACATAGTTCCCTTGGTGTCCAAGAGTGCAGTCCTGTTTTTATAGTGCTTGTAGTCCTAGAAATTTCAGTCATTAATAGTGTTTGGGTGTTGGTTAATTCCCTCTGTCCCTCTTTGGTAGGTCGGTTTCTTTGGATTCTGAAACTATCAGGAATATCTTAAAAAAACCACAAAACAACTAAGTACTTTTCATAGTGTTATGCAGATGTGACAAGGGGAAAAATTGTACTTGAAAGTGATGAAACCAAGAGGCAGTTGATAAACTACATAATGTCACTTTCAGACACTCAGTATGGAGCACTGAGAATTTGCCTCGTTGCAGAATTCTGGTCTTGTACCCAGGTTCTTCAGCCATGTTGCTCCTGCAGGTTGGCTTTCTTTTGTAGTCTAATGTATTTTGTGTAATTTCTGAAATCTGAAGTTGTTGGAGTTTATTTAGGACTGGATAGGAAGAATTGAAACACAAGACACTTAAAAGCAACCCATTTGGAAAGTGGAACATCTGCTTCTCACTGGTGTCTTCTTCATGTGACTCATACATGTAATCATTGTTGGTAGTCCTGGTTTAGTGAAGATTATGGGAATCTGGAGTTGGTAGTCTGTGAGTAAATACGTTTTTTAAATTTTTTTTTTTAAGCAGTCTTGTAGTTTAATGGCCACATTTGAAGTTCTAAGTTCAAAGATTTGTAGCACTTCTATGGAAACTCCTTCCTTAAGCTGAAGAAGCCAGTTTTGCAATTTCAAGTAACATGGATTTAAATTGGTCTTGGATTATGGTCCTTTAAAAAAAAAAAACCTCTAAAAATCTTCTCCAAATGTTTAAATCAGCCATAAGACATGCTTCTGCGACACCTAATTGAAAATCAACACTAGTTGATTTGATGAGCTTTGGAAGATTAGTAGACAGTGTTCAGAATTTGAATTTCATGTGATTCAGAGGTGTCTGACTAGCAACACAAATTATAAAAATGCCTGAATATTCTAAATTTATATCCTTTATTCAAGTTTTTGTTTATAAGTGTGTGAAGTCCAGTTATGTTACCTTTGTAAACATCTCAAAATAATAAGCCACTCTTTTCCTGTAGCAGAAGGAAAAAAATTTGGAATGTGTCTGTGTGCAGTAAAATTTCTTTTTGATGGGTTGACTTACTAGGAGAGATCAGTGTGACAGAGAATGTTTAACTTCTGATTGTTGATCTGAATTGTAGTCTAGAATTGTCAGTGTGTAAAATCAGCTATCAGCTGGTGTGTGTTCAAATGACTTTTCACGGGAGGTAGAGAGCACTTCACTCAAGTATTGCAGCTTACTCTGAAATGCAGATTTCGACAACCTTTTAAATAATACAAAAATATTGCTGTAGATTATTTTGTAATCATTACACTGCTATTGGTAACACAGAAAGCCATGGGATATGTGTTGCTGCAAATCGAGAAGGTGGAATTTAAAGGCAAAAATAGCTCAATGTTAAATGCATCCCTTGCCCTCAAGGTCTGTTGCCAGAATTGGCCTATGATGCCTTTTGGTGTAGGCAGAGTTTGAAGTCCTCAAATGTGTTCTCACTGCCTTACTTGTGTGTAGTTTGATTATGTCAAATTTTATGCCTGTTTTCACTCTCTTCAAAGTACCAGTAAATTTGTGATGTCCTGATTTTCTAAGATACAATAGAAAAAAAGGTGATTGTGATGTCAATTTTCTGGTATCTTCATTCAGGAACATTTTTGAAACTAAACAGTGGGAGTGTAGAGGGGGAAAAACTGGTTGTAACTGATTACTAATATAGTTGTGACTTTCTGATACTTTGAAGTGGTTCCATTTAAGTTAATATTTTTGCTGGCTGAGAATTGCATAATGGCAATAAAATGACTCAGTATACAACACATAGGCTGACTTTTTTCTCTTAAATACAGGAGCGGTTCTTGGCATTGTTTGCTCTTCCTGTATGTGTACTTCTATCCTTTGTTTCATGGCTCAAATGTAGTGTTTGTTAGTATTTTAATTTCTTTAAATTATATGTATTAGTGAAAATCGAAGTGCAGGATGATTTATGGGAATGCGTTGAGGAAGAAAAAGGAAGATAATGTTTTTTACCTGGTGTTGCTTATTAGGTGGTATTATGTTATACAATCGTCTCTACCACTGTGCTAGACTGCATTTAAAACTGCCTTGTAAAAAGGGAGTTATATTGATCTGTGAAGTCAGGTGTATTACAGTGTTAGATTATATTTTGGCAGAACTAGTTTGTCATTTGTTTTAAGATTCAGTTATGGAATATTTTCCAGTGGTGATAGAGGTATACAGCAGTGAAGATTTAGAAGTTTTGTCCTCTACTTGAATTTTATAGGGCTCTGTATTACTTAATATTGCTGTTGCTTCACTAAACAGTGAAACACTATCCAAACCTCACATCTTGTCCTTCTGGTGTGTACAAATGATTATTGGTATAAAAGCTTCACCTTTGCATTGTAATTACTGTAAAGTGCCTACTCATACTGCTTGTTGATAGCATAAGCAGGTGTTCTAGATCACCACAAGACATTTTTATTAATATTATAAAAACATTCTGTATTATGCATGAACAGTGTACTGTTGTTCAAGGCCAAGTTGAAAAGTAGAAAGTTTGAGAGAATTGAAAGGGGCTGTTTTATTGCATCTGTAAATAGGTCTGAATATTTAGTGCACCGACTGTCCATTGTGGAAATATAAATTGTTCCTGGTTTGACCTGACCATGGTTTGTGAATGTTTTACTTTCTGACTAACTTTGTCTTTGGGAGATGTTTGTTAACCAGATCTTTGTGACCATCAGTCACTAAAGGGTTTTACATGCTTCCCTTATAAGCCATGAATTCAAGTAGAAAAAGTTTCTGAAGAGAACTTGCTGTATTAAAAGTGGAAACCCAACCCTGACTAATTAGATAAATATTACACTTTCCAGTTTGGAAGTTGTCAATTTACAAGGTGTGTGGTGTCAGATGAACCTGATAAGTGAGTGTAAGCTAATTTCATTAAAAAGAAAAAGAATCAGCAAAACTAAGATACTAAGATAATTTTTGATGTGCTATTTTTGAAAATAAAAAATGCATAAACACAAGTTAGAATTTTACTAGCTTGGTTTTTCTTAAGGTGGTAAGATTTTACTTGGGGCATGGTTATCTTGGCCTCTAGCTTCTCTTGCCTTTTGGTGTTGTTTTGGATTGTGTAAGGTTATTTCCTGGCATTTTAAATTATTTAGCAATGTAGATGTCATATTTCATTTTAGTATTTGAAAGTATTTAGTAATAGATGGTTATGTAAGGGAAAATAGAAATTTTCAGTTCATTCCTATATGAACAAGGTCTCGTGAATTAAGATAGTTTGGTGAATATTATCCTGCCGTAGGACTTCATGTGTTTAATAACATGAAAGAGAAAGAAAAGAAAAAGAAAAGTGTTTGCATGAAATTTAAAAAAAATAGTCAAATCAGACTTTTTTTTCCCCTTTGTTTCTCAAAATGTGGTCTTAGATTAAAATCTTATTCTGACACTTCAGTGCTTGAATTGTCTGGCCTCAATAGTAAGCAAAGCCTTAGAGGAAAGAACAAAGACATTGGGGTAGATGGAACATGGAATGAAATGCAGTGTCCCAGGTGGAATGTGGCAGTCTGATCTGGGACCTTCTCTTGTCTGTGATATTGGGGATTGCCCTGACCCGTGTGCAGGACCTTGCACGGTGGCCTTGCTGACCTTGATGAGATTCCCATGGGGTCACCCTTCACTCCTGTCAAGGTCCCAGTGGATGGCATCCCTTCCCTCCAGTGAAGCCACTCCATCCATTGGTGTCACGTGCAGACTTGCTGAGGGTGCTCTCAGTCCCGCTGGCAGTGTCATTGATGAAGACTTACACGGAATAATTTTGGTCTCAATATGTGTTCCTGGGGGATATGGATACCACTTGTTGCTGATTTTCACTTGAACATTCCGGCATTGGCTGGAACTCTTTGGATGAACCACAATTCCTTGTCCATCTAACAGTCCACACATCAAACCCGTATCTGTCTAATTTAGGGGTAAGAATGTTGGGGGGACTGTATTAAAGGCTGTGCAGATGTCCAGGTAGGGTGACATGTGTAGCTCTTCTCTTGTCCTTTGATGTCCACCATAGAAAGCTACTAGATTAGTCAGGCAAGATTTGCCCGTGTTAAAGCCATATTGGCTGTCTCTAACTCCTTGTCTTCAACTCTTTGATCTATTTTTGGGGAAAGTCTGTTCCATTTTTCCTTAATGACCTTGGTATGGGTGGGAGTGTGCTGGTACAGCTCACTGGTAATGCAAGGTTAGGAGATGTGATGAATGCAAAAAAAAAAAAAGATGTGTGCTAATAATAAAACATTTTCTTAGAAGTGATGAAAAAGAAGTAAAACTAGTGACTAGTACTTAATCATGGGTTTATTGTGAATGTGACAAGTCATGAAATGGGGCAAATACAAGACTCTAATTTTGTAGTGAGGAAAGTATTAATGTCAAGGTTTTTGGCTTTGATGAAGCTTCATCTGAATGCATCCCGGGCAACTCCTAGTCAGATAAAATGAACCCAAATGGGAATGATGCAAAGACAACTTTATTAACACAAGTGAAGTAGAATAGCTTTAGCTTGTTAATCTTAGCAAAATGAAGACTGAAAGGGGATCTGATTGCTATCTATAAATACATCAGCAAGGTAAGCACCGGGGAAAAGAAAATCTATGTAGACTAAAGGATAGGATTGGTGGAAAAATGAATTTGCTTCAAGTGGCTATGAATGTATTTAGATCATTAGAAACTTAGCTGAATCTGAATCATGTCAGTCTGAACCAATCTTCTAAAAATTATGTGGACAAAATTAGTTTTAAATTCATCAGATACCATCTTACAGAATTATTAGTTTTATGTGGATTTCAGAAAGCTTTTCCTAGGTTCTTAGTTGACAATGTTCTTGAAAGTTTGGTAGGACATTAATGGTACACAGTTATGTACTTAAGCTACAGCAGGTATATTGTGTTACATTCCAACACATTAGAATAGCTTGACTGAGATATGTTTAATTTTTTTCCTTTGTAAAAAGGGATATCCATGGATTTAAAAATCATACACGTGGGAGTAACTGCTTCATATGTGAAATAAACCTAATAATTATAGTCCATAGGGATATTATGTTAATTTAACATGTTATCATGTTTAAAACTATGGTGCTAATATGGCCAGTGAACATAGTAGACCCACTGAAAGTAAAAACTTCTTGTTTTTTTAATTTGAATGACCGCTAGCCATCTACCAGGCATGTTCTATGTTATAGCTCAGGTTGGAACTCAGCTGCTTCTGTAGAAGGTTGTGAGAAGTGTGGCTGCATTAGTTCAGCTCAGAACTGGGATGTGAAGTTGATGAGGAAGTGTAATTTGTGGTCCTGCCTGATCGACAAGACCGACTAAATGCAGCTTCTGTGTGAAGCAGGTGTTTGTTTACATGATTGACTGTAGGAAATGATTGTACTTGGCTTTCAGTGGCTTGGGAAATGGAGACCTGTAGCCTGTGCTTCCAGAGACTGAAAAGTCACCCTGAAACTGCAGTTATCTGTTGGTGAGTTTGGGAGGCAGTCCAGTGTCAGCTAGACCTGTCTGTAGGAGATTTTATTGTCTGATATACAAGTCTGTTTTGACCAGGCTCTGTGTTATGAGCTGAGGTTGGATGCCATGTAGCAGTCCAACAGCTAAAACTGTGGGGTTTTTTTTTTGTTTGTTTGGTGTTTTGTTTGGGGTGTTTGTTTGTTTAAAAAGAATTTTCTGGGCTTTTGTCCATGGGGAGACTGGGGAATTTGACTGATTTTTGAAGTTACTTTGTTACACCGTTGGGACACTGCTTGCCTGGGAAACCAGTTAAAACCACAAGAGCTTTGGTGGTCTGTTCTATGTTTGCGTCTGGCCTCTGATACCCAGTTCTTGGAGCACATGGGGAAAGTGCAAGGCAAGAGCTTTTGATCAGGTCTTTTGTGGGAAGACTGATTTTCTGTGTGCCACCACAGCTGTCATCTGAGATGATTATAAGTGTTCTGATTACTGCTATAGAGTTTGAGGAGTATCTTGTATGTTGCAATGCAGATCAGTTAGGTGTATCCAACGGGAGATTTCTTATATGACGATGCATATGGATTTTAAGCTGCTGGATATTTGAATATTTTAAGCAGCACATCTGGGTTTTTCAGCATGCCTGAAGCCATTTGTAAGCTATAGCAGGTTAAATACAAAGTGAGTTTAAAGAGAAAAAGGAAAGGGAAGAGTTACTTGTTTATTTATTTCTGTTGATCAAATATGCTAGTATTCTGGAAATCTAAGACCCTCTGTAAATATCAAGTTCATTAGTTATCCTACCTTATGCAAGAAAAGAGAATAGTTGCTCCAGCAGGAAGGGTTTATAATGTAGCCCTTACTGAACTAAATCTATACCGAAAGATTGTGTGTATATATTAGTTGCTTCAGGACTTTGGGGGGATAATTTGATGGTTTAAGTGTTCAAGTTTAGCACCACTGAAATATTTCTGCTGTTCTTGTTATTTCAGCAATGCTTTGGCATGAACAATACTTTATGATTAGATCCTGAAGACTTTATCCTAGTAGAATTAAGAGCTACCAATTTTAGCTCTTAATATGTCTTTGGCAAGAATAACAACGTAATCAAGAAAAGCTAAATTGCAAGTAAGAAATTCACAATATTATGGAGGTTAAGTTACTAGCATCCCTTTGATGTTAGTAACCAGACAGTTCTTTAGTAATGGCACTCTTTCAGTAGGAAAAATAATCAAGAAATGATACATATGACTGACTTGGGCTGAGATTGCTAGATTTTAAAGCTTAAGCTAAACACCTGCAGTAAGATCTTCGGATAAAGTTACTCCATGTTAGACCATCTTATTACTAGTGTTTTGTTGTTGTTAAGGCTAAAGAAACTATTGCCCATATTTAATGTTAAATGCAGTCTACATTTAGTCTGTATTTTATCTAATATATAAAGAAAATAATGTTCTCTTGACCAGAATTCCTGGTAATGATCTGTGGCTGTACTTTACCCTTGAGATAGATGCTTACTGCATTTTTACTGTGGTTTCTTGGCTGCTAACAATATTTCAGTTACAAGCTGGGGTGAATAAGAAGTTTTGATCCAGAAAAAATATGTAAGGAAACGTTTTGTCTGCTTTGAAATGTCACTGTGTTGTATTTTTGTCTTTTCTCTGTCAGAAAGGCAGGCAAAAGGTTTCAGCTCCCATTTCTCTTACACCAGCCCCCAGTAAAGCGTGTGTGCTAGCATCTGCACAAGCACCTCTAATAAGCTGTGTAGCCATACGCAGGCTCTGTCCCTTTGACAGAGGAAGATGAGCTATTTTAGGATTAAAAAATGAGCATTGTCTCAGCATTTTTTAGAAAGAAAAATCTATGATAGACACATCAGCAGCATGAATGCTGACAGCACGTCACCGTGGGGAGCTCAGATAAAATCTGATGTTACCCCTTGTAAACAGTGGTGGCCTGGAATCAGCCCTCAGGAATTGTGGACATTGAGGTGTGTCAGCTTTCTTATAAAGCCTCTTTTGCATTCTATATTTTACATTCAGGTTGATGATAAAACATAATTATTGCCCAAATGCCAGGGTAGAATAAGAAATGAAAGATTCTGTAATGCTGTTCTAATATATGAATATCTTCCTGAGAGCCATGGTTATTTGTAGGTATAATTAATCTCTCACCTTCATCCACTGATTATTCCTGATCATTCATATCCACGTTTAAGTATTAATCCATGAAACCTAAGCTATTACGCTTGATAGACCATGAATAATTTTAATGTAGGTGATTTGTTAGAGTTGGGATTTTCTTCCAGTTGGAGAAGGTATTTGGATGGTCATGGTTCTGGTATTTCAAGAGGAAGGAGTTATTTATGTTCATTGGCAATGCATGTTGTATATTCTCTTCAGATTTTTTTCATAGAGGTCTGCATATTAATTTCTTTAAGCGAATTTATGGAACTAAACAACATTCCACTCACTTTTCTTTTGTGTCAGCCTATGTCACCTATGCTTTTTTCAGAAAATACTATAAAAATCGATTTTGAGCAATAAAGTGCTTTGTACATATTTAAGATTAATTTTCTTATCTGATAGTCAAGGTAGTTTTGACTTGCTACAGAACACAGGTATTCTCATTTTTAGATGTCTTTCCTTCAGTACCTCTGGTGGAAGATGATCTGGTCAAGGAATACTTAAGTAAGCTAAGACATAGTAAGTCCAAGGACTCTGGTGGAATGTACACATGAGTGCTGAGGGAGCTGGCAGGTGGACAAACAAGCTGTCAAGAACCTTGTGAAGTTCAACAAAAGGTGCAAAGTCCTGCAGCTGGGGAGGAGCAACCATCCAAGCAGCAGTGCAGGCTGGGATCTGACCAGCTGGGAAAGCAGCTTTGCAGAAAAGGCCCTGGGTGTCTTGGTGGCCACCAAGCTGATGATGAGCCAGCAATATTTCCTTGCTACAAAGAAGGCCAGTGGTGTCCCAGGCTGCATTAGGAGAAATGTTGCCAGCAGGTTCAGGGAGATGATCTCCTGTCACGATACGACACTCACACACTGAGATGTCCAGGGCAGAAAAGGGGAAGTTCATTTACAGACCTCGATATTTATAGAATTCCAGCAGTGACCATGGATTGGAGGAGGAAAGTCTTCCTCTCCAACCACACTGGTGAACCCAGCAGTCCATCAGCAGTCTCCTCCTTATGAGAAGAATGTAAACATGAAAGGACAGTTACAACAACAGGTTGTTTATGTGAAAATTGTGAGAGACTCCATTACAAAAGGTAAATACAGAAGGCTGAAATAGAACTTTAGAAAAACTTCAGAAAAAAACCGGAGGAGAACAGAAAAAACCCAGGGCAACAATCCTCCCCCTCTGCTCAGCACTGGTGAGGCCACAGCTGGAGCACCTTGTCCTGTTCTGGGCTCCCCAGCACAGGAGAGACATTGGCATAATGGAGAGAGTCCAGGGAAAGGCCAGGAAGATGATGGACTGGAGCATCTCTCATATGAGAAAAGCTGAGAGAGCTGGGGGATACTCCAGCCTGGAGAATTGAAGGCTTGGGAGAATCTTAGTAATGTATAAAATACCTGAAGGGAGGTGCAAAGAGGATGGAGATGGGTACCCATGAGCAGACCAGAGACAATGGGCACACCTTGAAACACAGGAACTTCCCTCTGAACATGAGAAAACACATTTTTCCTCTGAGGGTGAGCAAGTAGTGGCACAGGTTATCCGGGGGGGCTGTAGAATCTCTGTCCTTGGATGTATTCAGAAGCTTCCTGGCCATGGCTCTGGGTATCTCTGCGTGAGCAGGGAGTTTGGCCCAGATGACCTCTAGAGGTCCCTTCCAGCTACAACCATTCTGTGGTTGCTATGACAAATGATGGGAAAGAAAAACAATTGAAATTTGGCCTAACTAAAAAATTCCATATTACATCATACAAATATAGATTACATGGAGCTTTCTTAATTTAACTTACTCTTCCTTTGCTCCATTGTTACATTTGATTCTGGCAGAATGAATTGCTGAAGATCTTACTCTGCTCCTCTCAGGTGTATCCAAAAAGTCAGTTTACTTGGTCTCAAAATTTGTCTTGCTTGGTTTACAATATCACTGTTCTGCTATTCCATTCTATCTGTTTTTATTCTGCTGACTTGAACTTATTTCTCATTTACTCAGGCTCAAACTATCAAATGCAGTAAATGAGTTTTCTTTGTCTGCCCAATCTGACTTTATTGTGCACCCAAGGAAAACTACCTTGTCTGAGTTTGTTTTAGTTAAGGTGCATTGAAGTATTTTGTATGTTTCAAGTGCTCTTGGAAATTCAAAGATGGTGCAGCAGCTGTGAAAAAACAGCATTCCACTTAAAGCATATAATCTTCATAGTTTTTGAAGTTAATACTGTAGCACATTTTAAAAAGTTTGGATTCCTTTTGCCAGTCTGTGTACTTTTTTTTTATGCGTACTTACATTGTTTTTAGATGTGGCTGAGTGTATCACTTTGCTGTGCCAATTTACAGCTTAAATAAACTTCAATTTAATGCATAAACTAGAGTGTTTTCTGGCAGACTCAGCTTAGATATTGGCTTTTGCAACAGCTACAGTTCATTGTCTTAAATTGAAGAGGGCAATATGCTTAACATTTAAGCTGTTTCATAAAATGCTGTTGTTTTGTTTAATAATGCATGCTCATTTTTGTACAACTCTACAAGTGATCTGCCTTCTAATTATCAAAGATTTTGTATAATTTAATAAAATTATAATTTCTTCTTACCCAATTTTAGGTAGAGGTGGTATTTTAAGACAGGCTTTTTGTGTACAGTATGACAGCCTTACTCATTTTGAATGGAACTTCTTGCTGACCAAACCTGCCCCCTTCTCAGAAGTGCTTTGTTCACTCTGTGCTGCCAACAGCCAGAGGTACTGCCATGGATCTCACCTTTCCCAGGGGTACCAAGCCTATGGAAGTTCATCTGAGCTCTTCCTTCCCACACTAGGAAGGCCTGTTCACATCATCATTTTTTCCTGATGCTTGACCATTTCATGTGGTAGAAAAATGGATTTTGAAGCTGGAACAGTGAAGGAGATCTGAATCTGAAGTGGAAATTACACTGTTGATGAAAAAGATCTCTGTATGGGTCCTACCTGTCCAGTAATACATGTATTTTGGTTTTACTGCAGTATAACTGGCAGACTTGTGGCAAGCTGGAAGACTTGGCACTGTTTCAGCAGTAGAAACTGGCTCTGCAGAATCTGTGGCATTTCTTCCTGCCCACTAGTTGCTGTATTCCAAGCTGTGCAGTTGCCAGAGGCAACCCTGGCATTAATGTTGTGGTGACTACACAGCAAGATAGCTGAAATAGAAACTCAGCACGTAAAGTTTTTTGGATATGTCTGGTATTTTTGAGTGTGATTAGGCAGGTGTCTGTCCATCTTTTCTGAGGCCCTCGTAAGTCAAAGTGACAGGAAACTTGTGACATGAATTGTCACTGCTCTGTTCAAAACCAGTTGGAACAAACTGGCACTCTCACAGCCTTCATTCCAGGAAGATGCTGTAATTGGTGTCTTGAATTTACACTACTAAAAGAGTTGTTAAATTAAATGTCCCCTCTAAAGTAACTCTTGACTTCCAGAGGTTATTAGATTGAGACTACAGGTTTATAAAGCAGTGACCTCTTGTCATTAGACATCGTGTTACATTTGTATATAGCCTGAGGATTTTATTAGTTGAATTACCACACCTTCTGTGTGTACAGTTAGACATAAGCCTGTCTGAGATTTAAGTGCTTAAATAAAAATCTGCTTGGACCTGAGTGTCGTGCAAGCAGCAGGTGCCATGCTATTTTTGAGATTATAATGCTGCCCTGGTGTAGCTGAATATTTACTGAGATGAAGTGGGTGTGCATTTGTCCGTTTTGATGCACGAGCTGAATGTTCGTATCCATCTTTACCACTTCTTTTCCTTGTTTACATGCAGTCTGTGTAGCACAATCCAAACATTTCTCATTCCTGGTTCTTCTGTTCATGCCCCACATTTTTCCTCAAGAACGTGGTAGTTTAGGCTTTGCACTTAGGCTGTCACTGCCAGCTTCTACTTCATTCCTTCACTCCTCCAAAGGTAGTGGTGCTTATGTTTGCATAATAGTGAACTCTAGAATCTTCTTCAGGTGTTGCAGTTTCTTTTCTGAAGGGTATGTCATGCTAACTTAGATCATGTGGCTCCTCTGAAAGATACTGGGGTTTTTTCTGATTTACTAACCTTCTCTCTGCCTGTCCCTGCTCAGATCCATGCTGTTAGTTTGCCACTAAACTACCAAACAGCTGGAATCTGCAGGAACAGTGAAATTCAGTCATCTTTTCCTTTTGTACACCAATTTGTTACTACCTCTTTATTAAATCTAATGGTTGCAAGTCTTGAGAGACTTTATAGAGCTATTTTCTTTAAAGCTTTTAGAAAGCAGGTGAAAGGTAAAGCTGTAATAAGCATCCTCTAGACCTTGAAAAAGATTTCAGTCACCTCTGAAATGTCTGATTCTGAAAAATGTCCCTGAGCTAAAAGCCTTTTTTTCTTTTTTTTTGTGAAGTATCCAGGAAATGCAAAGGAGGTCACTCCACATTCATGTACCTGGGAAAGAAAAGCAGATTTCTTTTAATTATCTGAGGTGTTGAAACTGACAGTAAATATCAGAGTAATTTGAAGAATATTTTGAATCCTGTCTCATTATTGCACACTATAAAAAGGCAGGCATGAGGAGACCTTTCATGTCTCAAAAGAAACACAACATCTTCTATTTTAGTTGAAGAACCAGTTTATCATCAGTTTATAAATTCACTGTTGCTTTGTCTTGAAACAAGCTGGTTTTGAATAGTATAGTTCCTTTTCTTGATGACTTTTGCTTTTCTTGCGCTTTTCAAAATGAGCCTCTGAACTGTGTCTTTTTTTCCTTTGTGCAGAATGTCCTTAGTAAAAGTAGTTGAGAAGATTGAGAAGCAGAGCTCCTCAGGTTGCCTAGAGTTGCAATTATAAAAAAAGTAACTCACAAGTTTGAAAGTCAGATTCAAGGTGCTGTTTGCCTCTGGGCACTGCAAAAGCAGTGGTTATTAGATGACTAATAGCTTAGGTGGTTGTTAGTAAAACTCCTAGAATAACTTAATCAGAAATGTGTGTGTAGCTTGAAAAAAATACATGTTTGGTGTATTGTGAGTGTATCATCAGTCTTAGAGTGAGAAGAGTATTCAGCTGCCTGGTTTCAGTGCCATTTGTGGTATGGGTGATGGGAGGTTTTTTTGGATAGGTAAAGACAACTGGATCGTGCAATAACCATCAAAAGATGAGTGGCAGGAAGCTTTCAAGTAATTTTGTAAATCTTGGGGGCCTGTGTCAAATTTGCCTGGATTGAGAGGATGACTTATTTCATCCACCATATAAAGTCAGATCAGAAGTGAAGTTTCAGGCAAGTAATACCAGTTCCTTTTTTGTCAGAAGAACCTCACTGAATGTAAACCTAGCTCACATGTATTTTCATCTACATCTCAGTATTCTAGTTCTCAGTGATTCTCTTTTTAGTCTTTATGTATTTGGATCTTGGTGTTTTGTGTTAGGACTGTTTAATGCTCTCTCAGAACCAAGTATTTGGAATGAGTTATAGAGGCATCAGTCAAATAGTGAGCCCTCTAGTGTAGTAACGTGTTTGATAGTGGGCAGAGCTATTTCCTTCAGAGAAGTGCAGACACCTCTGTGGAATATGGTGTTCAGAAAAGAATTGACTTCCTATGTCTCATGCAATTAATGGTTTTGTTGTACCTTACCACTTGTTCGTATCACTTACATTTTTCATCCAGTTTAATCTGAAGTTGGCTTTCATTGTAGTTTTTTTAATGGAAAAGTTTTTGGAAATACTACAAAAATAATTTTATAATAATTTAATGCGTAGTTTTAAAGAACTATAAAGAAGGTTCTTTAAAGTTAATGTATACATGGAAAATTCGTGAATAAAGAATTCCTGAATAAAGAATAAGAGTTCTTGATTGCTGTAATGTATGTTGTTATAACTAAGGTGATAGAGCACTCTTTGCATGTAACACAGTGTATGTGCCTAACAGATGCATGATTTAACCTGCTTTTAGCAGTTTGTTGGCAACAAGGTGTATTTTAGGAGTTACTTGTACTGTATGAACAGATTTCTTCTCCAGAGTTACACATATATTTAAAAAAAACCAACTTTTTTTTCAGGTCCCTTTACAGATGTAGTAACTACAAATCTTAAACTACGAAATCCATCAGATAGAAAAGTATGCTTCAAAGTGAAGACCACAGCACCTCGTCGATACTGCGTGAGGCCGAACAGTGGAATTATTGATCCAGGATCATCTGTAATTGTTTCAGGTAAAAACAAATATACGCAGTTGTAGGTTAAGTGTTTTTAAGGCCTTTGATGCAGTTCCCTAATGCTTGATCTTAAAGGCTGTTGGAAGTACATGAGCTTTTTAAAACTTTCTTATTTTTAAATAAAAAGGATTCCCCTCATTAGTGTGATGGCAACTTGATGTAGAGCTGCAGTGATACATGAAAAAATCCTCCATATAGAAATACTTGCCTTTTTCACATTTGTCTGTGGCTCTCTGAAAGGAGGAAAAGCAAGATGAAAATGGGCAGTGACATTAACAGAACCTTTGCCTCAGACTACTATATTCGTGTTTGTATTCTGAAGTAGAGCATTTCTTGGCCACTCTGATGTGCTTAATGTGTAACATTTCATAGTTCATTGCATTTAAGAAAAAATTAGTTTATGATTGTATATAGTAGCTTTTCTCAAGAAAATGGGAAGACTAGGTACTAGTCTTCAGATTTGGTAAATGATTTTTGTAGGTCATTGTCCCGACCATTTTGCAATAGAATCTCTAGAATTAGGGGGAATTCAGGTTGTAGAGATCAGAAGCAATACAGGTGTGAACTCCTAGATCTCCCAGGTCTAGAAAACTGATTATTTTAGAACCCTTGGAGATCTTTGTAGCAAAGCAAAAGGGAAATAATGGAGCAATCCTCAGAGCTTTCCAGATTCACATTCTTGCACCTTTTGGGAAGCTTAAAGGAAGGTGGAGAACTGTTTTCAGGTAATATGTTCAAGAAGAATGCAAGAAAAGTTTATGATTGATTTAAACCTTTGAGTAACTTTCCTTGTAGGAGTTTTCTAACCTAATATGATCTGTACAATGGGGTCCTTTAAAACTTCATTATTACTTACCGTGGGCAATCCAGCATCCTGGACTCATGTGGTACTTATTCACTGACTTGGGGATGAAAGATCATTTTACTGAGAATTGATTTAAGATTCAAGTAGTCAAAAATTATTTATTTCCATCGTCAACTACAACTTACAGCCATTTTGCCTTAGCTGTGTTTGATCTGGTATCTGGGATTTTTCCAGTGGATAGTTTGATATCACAATCAAGATCTTGCTGGCATTTCTCTTCAGAGAATTGAAGAGATTGGGGGATTACATCCTGTGTGTTTTCATAGTTACAAATCATCCTTTTAAAGCTTTAAATATTTTGGGTTTGTTTTTTTTTAATGAGTCAGTACTGGAGCTGTAAACAGTATTGTGGCTTCAGTATCCCCAGTAAAGGGGAACAGTGTCACGCTGCTTGAGTCTTCGGTTGGCATAGCAGGAAGTCTTTGATGCACCTATTTCTGTATTACTGAATTCTCATGCAGTTATTCATCTACAGTGACCTCAAGATGTTTTCAAGTGCAGTTGTTCAGTTACAGTGATTCCACAGTGCTTTTCAGAACTAAGTTCTCTTCCCCAAAGTGTCAGCTTCATCTTTGTGGTTTTGGGCATATAATTTCTTGGGAGTCATTTGCGAAGATACGTACGCAGATTATTTTTCTAGTGACCCACTTTATCTCGTCAGTCTCTCAACTGAATGTTTTCAGTGCTGAGTCATCTTTCATATAATTAAAAATAGATTTATCTCACATTGTTGTGCAGAAAGAAATAACTATAGGATACTGTGGGCTGAGGGTCTTATGTTCAAAACTGAATGTTGAGATAGTGTTAGCTGCCTTTAGCCTGTTTAATGCATCATGCTGATTCAGAGTTTTTAAATTCATTGTTGGAGACGTGATTTGAGAGTCATTTTAAGGAAGTCCACTGACATTTTTTAATCACTTACTACTTTTCAGTTGTGAATCACCAAGTAACCTTCTTCAGCCATGTTTTTTTTTCAATTTTTTTTCCAAAAATACGAATTCCGTAAGAGCTGTTTTTCTTTATCTTGATACCCTAAATTTACTATTTATTATCCTGTCACGTATTGTTTGTTAACTTGTTAACGGCAATTGTTTGTTGTTGGGGTTTTTTCCATAATGTAGCATGTTACCCTTGTTGTTTCACAGCTTTTTACTGTTACTTGTTTATGTTTTTCCTTCTGCTTTTGCATTTTTCTAGCTATATCAGTATCTCTGCCATAGTTTCTTCATTGCTATAAAATAGGTACATATACAGATAACTGTTACAGGACTCCATGTAATTTTTCTTACATTTTTCTGAAACTGCTTCTGCTTCTCTTAATTTTGTATAAAGATATACTGAACTGAATTCTTGTTCTGTGGAAGACAGGTGTATGTACACAGCCAAATAATTTATCTCTCCAGTTCACTGAGTCCTTATCCTCTCGTAGATAAAGTTGCAAGTCTATCCCCACATACACATATTTAGATGTAATTTTTTCTCACTTTTATAGGATCTGTTTATTCATATTTTTATGTGAAATGTCTTTTCCTATAGCAATTACAGAAATAATCTTGTCAGGCACACCAGACTCTGACCTCTCAGTCCCTTTTTCTACAGTGTTTACCCTGCCTTTGCATTTTAGCTCTCAGTGTCTGTTCAATGAGGAATAAATCTAAAGTGGATAGCATGCTTCCTATAGTGATTAGCTGAAGAATCACAGTTTTATTTTTTCCTTTGGAACAGTAATGCTGCAGCCTTTTGACTATGACCCAAATGAGAAGAGTAAACACAAGTTTATGGTACAAACAACCTATGCACCACCAAATATTACAGATATGGAGGCAGTGGTAAGTAAAAGTGGAGTAAAATGGCTGTTGTATTTTTTTTCTTAAAAAATCAGGCTTAACTATAAATGATCCATATTTTTGCAATTTCGTTTTGAAGAAGATTTGGGTTTTCTCTGAAAAAGTGTGGCTTCAAATGTGGTTCAGAGTTTTTAATAAGAGATACAAGGTCAGTTCTTAGAACTTGCCTGTAGTGATTAACCTAGAGGTTATTGAATGGAAATAATAATGAGTCTAAGGTAAGGTCAGTTCAGTGTTAAAATATGGGCATATTATACCTTTATATGCAGCTAATTTGAAAGGGATAAACAGATTGCATTTGAAGGAATCAAGAGTATATTCAAGCAGCAAGCCTGAAGCTATATGAAAACGGTATGAAAAGTGTTTAGGTGAAATGTTGAATGGGATTATAATGAATTAAACCATTTTCAATTCTAAAGTGTGTCTTGAAGGATACCTACAAGATACCAAGTTGCTAAACACAGCACAAATGATAGATTTATTTTCTGTTTTAATAGACCACGTTGTAGCTTTAGTTCTTAGGCTAGGTTGGTCTGATGTGAGATCCAGAAAGAGGATACATAGGTTTGTGTGTGTTCAGAAGTAAGGTGCCTGTTCCTGATTTTACTGGCTGGCACCAGTGCAAATGAAGCCCTCAGTTTTCAGAACACCCCTTTTAGGGTGTATGTGGACTCATGTAAGTATTTCCTAAGGAGGAAGTCAATGTTGCACATGCTTCTAACTCTACAAACTATATGAGGGAATGCACACAGGTACATCTGATGTTCACTCAAGGCAGAGAAAGAAAAGGGAAACGAAGGATGAACATGAGATTTTATAAATTGCTGAAATCCAAGAGACCTTTTCAGGTTTGGGCTCTATCCCCTTATATGAAGGCAAAGACTACTGTGGCATCAGTCTTCACTGGAAGGAGTGGAAAACCTTCTAGATTTTGTGAAGCTTTGGAGACATGAAAGTTAACATCTGTCTGCTTTTTTGAACTGGTTTGTTTTTCTTCATATGCTCTAGTAGCCCTTGGTTATGTGTGGTAAATGAAGCATGCCTATTTGGTGAGGATATAAAAAAGTTTCAGAAATACCTTTCAAATAACTGCTTTCTTAGTGAGTTCAAATATACAATACTGAGAAACAGATCTTGCAGAAAATCACTAATTATAGTTAAAAGGTACTGTATAACTAATGCTGCCAGGAAAAAAAAAAAGGAAGAGTGTTATGAAAAACCTGAATATTCAAATCTGTAACACCTATAAGGTAACAGTAGAGGACCTGTTAGAAAAATGTCTGCAGACTTCAGAGCAGTCTCTGAGCCTAAGGATTTAAGGCAACTACATGAAGTGCATGCTTTGAAAGTTAATTGTCAGTTGAGTAGAGAGATTCCAGCATAATTTAGTTATATAAATATGCTGAGAACCATTAGAATGCAAATGTTTTTTATAAACAGCTTTGGAAAATTTCTCTAGGCCCAAATTGTCACATGATATGCAGTAAAAGGAGAAAGTGGTTAAAAGTCTAAAATTTGAAGAACTAAAGAAATTTACTCTAGAATTCACTAAAAGGTATCTTTCAATCCTTTATTTAAAATCAGTGCTTCCAAGATGGGATACAAGAAGTACATTTACTGAGGCATAATAGGGCTAGAACTTTCTTCTCAAACTGACTCAGATGCTACTTGCTTCTCAATGTGTGTAAAGAAACCACTGTATTGTCCCCTCCCTATTTCATACAAACCTCTTGTGGATCCATCCTTGCATTCAGTTTACTCTTTTGAATTTCCAGACTTAAATAACCATTTCTAGCTTTTGTTACTTCACAACAGTGAGTGTGAATAAAAAGCATTGTTCATAAGCAAGTCTGAAAATTGCAGGGAGGGTAAGCATGGTATTCAGATGTATAGGAAGCCAGTGCTAAGAGCAAGTGTATGAACTGTTGAGATGTTTGCATGAGTCCAGTGTGTTAAATAACTGTATTAATTGTTTTCTTAGTGGAAAGAAGCAAAACCTGATGAGCTAATGGACTCCAAATTGAGATGTGTGTTTGAAATGCCCAACGAAAATGATAAACTGGTAAGTAAGGAATAAGAAACTATCATACACTGACTGGTGGGATCTCACAGAAATTTCAGGGTTTTTTTAACCTATTTGATTTAATGATTAAATGGATTGATGGAATTTGTACTAAATTAGACAGGAGGGGTGTTCAGTATATAACTTTTTAAGGATTCGTAGAATCATGGAACAGCCCAGGTTTAAAGGGACCTTGAAATACCATCTGGTCCAAGATCTTGTCCAAAAAGGAACACTCTGTCCAGCCACATCTTAAAAAACTCCAGCAATGGAGAGCAGTGCCAAAAACTATATTTTTGTTACTTTACTACTTTATAGTTTTCAGATGCAATCTCAGTTTAATCTTGGGGGGAAGAAGATGTAGGGATTGCTTTGTAGTCTGGGTTTTTTTGGTTGATTTTCATTTTTCCTTTCTTTTTTTTAAAGGATAATTTATGAGATGAAGGTGTGAGCTTCCTAAGTGTGTGTTAAACAGTAAAAACGTAAAGGTTGAGCATTTATTATTGAGGCACTTAGTTATCTACTTTCTGGCTTTAATTTTATAAGTGTGTGATGTAGTGAGAGAAATGTAGTGGGTTATACAGAACTACCTCTTTTTTACTTTCTCCTGAGAAACTGTCCCTAGGGACAGAAGAGCTTACTCTTTAATAAGAGTCAACTCTTTACAGCCACTCTTAAAGGGCTTTAGGCCCTTTTAGGGCCAACTCTTGAAGGCCATTTTTCTTAAAATGCAGGAGTTGTCCATCCTGATGTGTAAGAAATCAAGGAAGGCAGGCCAGAAAATGGCATGGCTGAGCAAGGATCTGCTCCTTGCACTGAGGATTTAGAAGGAAATGCACAGCCAGTGGAAGCTGGGACACGTGACTTGGGAAGTACAGGGGTTTGGGGGTGTGTAGGGGTGGGATCAGGAAAACTAAGGCACAGATGAAATGGGATGTGAGGAGTAATGAGAAGGGACTCTCTAAGTATGGAATACGTCAGAAAAGAAAGGACAAGGAGAATGAACCCTCCTGATAAATAAGAAGGGAGAATTGGTGACAACAAATATGGAGAAGGCTGAGGTACCCCCTGAGTTCTTTGCCTCAATCTTCACTGGCAGTCAGGCTTGCCATGTCTTGGGGGTTGAAAAGCTGGGCATGAATCTATAGTGTGTGCACACAGCCCTGAAAGCCAATTGCATCTGAAACTGCATCACAAGAAATGTGGCCAGCAGGTCAAAGGAAGAGATTCTCTCTCCCTCTACCCTTCCCTTATGAGACCCCATCTGAAGTCCTGAGTCCAGCTCTGGGTTCCCCAGCATAAGAAGCATGTGGACCTCTTGGAGCAAGTCCAAAGGACAGTGAAGGTGCTCAGAGGGCTGGAACACCTCTTCTATGAAGACAGGCAGAGAGAACTGGGGTTGTTCAGTCTGGAGTATAGAGGGCTCCATGGACAACTCATTGCAGCAACTTTTAACACAGGCAGATACTGATAGCACAAGGGGGAATGATTTTAAACTGACAGAGAAAAGATTTGGGTTAGATGTTTGGAGGAAATTCTTTACTCGGGAGGTAGTGAGGCACTGGAACAGGTTGCCCAGAGAAGTTGTGGATGCCCCATCCCTGAAGGTGTTCAAGGTTGTGTTGGATCAGGCTTTGAGCAATCTGATCTGGTGAAAATAGTCCCTGCCTGTAGTGGGGGGAGGGGTTGGAATGAGATCTTCTTTGAGGTTCCTTCCAACCCAAACTATGATTGTGTGATTTTGAGCAGAGCTGTGGAGATTAGATTGTTAATTTTAATATTGTTCTTTTCACAGCTTTTTGTGACTTTTCAAAATTAGTAATGTGTATTTCAGATGCTGTGAGACTTAAATTTCATGTTTGTGCAGCACTTTATTTTCCTTCACTAAAAGGTATTATAAGTGCAAACCATTTGTGTCACACATACTTGATAGGAGTTTGTGACATGATCTGCTTTAGTTTTACTTTGTTTTGTTTCTTACTATTGCAGGATTACTTTCTTGCTTTTATTTCCCCCCCTACCAAGTTCAAATGCTCTTTGGTGCTATTTTATGCCCTCTTTTGGATGCCTCCTGGGTCAGTGTTAAGTATTAATTTGTGTCTCAGTAGAGTGCAGTACCAGGTAAACAGTGCAATCATCTCTTGGTTTTTTAATGCTTGAGCTAATCAGAACTGAACTGTCAGTGTGTCTGTTCAGCTTACTGTAAATATAAACCTCAGTGAACTGTATTAGTAGCTTCATTGTTTCACTTTTAAGCTGTGGATGATTTTTCTCTAGGTAAGTAAATTCTCAAATCATTCTTGATGTTTGTAGAATGATATAGATGCAAGCAAATCCGCCCCAGTACTGAACACATCTAAGCAGGATGGACCGATGCCAAAACCACATAGTGTTTCACTTAATGATACTGAAACAAGGAAGCTCGTGGAGGAGTGCAAAAGACTTCAGGCAGAGATTATGAAGCTGACAGATGAAAATCGGCACCTGAGAGTAAGTTCTGTATCCACACTTATACTGAGGTGGTTTCACTCTTCTTGATTGAAAGGTCTGGTTTGTAATTAGGCCAAAAGATGTGTATTCCAGCAAGCAGATAAAGCTGTTAGAATGTTAAGATTCATTCATAATAGGACTTTACTGTCCTGTATGTAATGTATATTTTGAACTTGTCAGTGGTTGAGACTTTATGATTGTCATGGATGAGGCATTAAAGCTGCATAATTTTCTTAAATGAAGCGATCCTATTTAAGGTGATCTTTAAGTCTAAGTCAAAGCTACTGAATTAGTGGCTTTGAAAAAATGCTTTTTCATTAAAAATGAGTGAGATCCAAGGCAGTAACATTTTGTATTACAAACTGCTAGTGAACAAGAGCAATTGTTTGGCCAGAGGAGGTAAGCAAACACTACTTTCTTGTACATTTATGTAAAGGTGTCATTTCAGTGACCTGTAGCTAGTGAATGTGTGACTTTACGTGTCTTTTCTATGTATTTGCTTTTGGAACAGTTCTGGCAATTTCATTGGCCATGGTAGCATTTTAAGGAACTATGAAATAGTATGGTATTTCCACACCTGTTATTCTGATGACACTAAACAAAGCAGATTTTTCTCCTTAACAATAAGGAATTACTGCTATTTAATTTTGACACATATTAAGTAAGAGCAGAACACTTCATTGGGCGTAGCAAGATTTTTGGTACATTTTTGAAGCAGAGAGACTAGTGAATTACAGTCCTTATTTAAAATACAGTTTTCAATATTCATGTTTTGGATTTTGGTGTGATGTAATGTTGTATGTGTTGAGGATTTTTTTTAAACTTAAGTATTCACCAGTAAATATGGCCTTTTGAGTTCAGTTTTTACTATCCTAGTGATGTATTTATGTTTTTTTTTTCCATCTGTGTTTTTTCCTCCCCTCAGGATGAAGGCTTGAGGCTCAGAAAGGTAGCGCACTCGGATAAATCTGGATCACCCACAGCTTTGGCCCTCAGAGATAATGGCTCTAATTCTCTTCCTTCACTTCTTGTTGTAATTGCAGCCATTTTCATTGGATTCTTTCTAGGGAAGTTCATCTTGTAGAAAGAATGAGTGAGAGAAGCATGCAACACTGCAGCTTCCTTTTTTTTTTTTTGTTTTGTTTTGTTTTTTTTTTCTTGGCCAGAAAAAAGTTTGTTTACCTACCACATCATGGGTAGTACGGCCCAAGCAGCCGTTCTGGTGTACAGCATCATAACAGGCTTTGCCTTTAATGATCTCGCACGGTTAGAAAACACAATCTGAAAAGACAAACTGTTCAGCTGCTGGACAAAATTGTACATTCAGTCATCAATAGCAGGTATCAGTTGCACAGTCAGTCCTTTATGAAAATTCATAAATAAAGAATTGTTCTTTCTTTCTGTGGTTTTAATAAGAATTCGAAAATTGTTCAGAGTCTTGTAAATGTTATTTTAATAATCCTTTAAAATTTTATCTGTTGCTGTTACCTCTTGACAAATGATTTATTAGATTGCTAATCCCACTCATTCAGGAATATGACAAGAGGTATTCTGGGGGAAATGGTGCCTCTTACTGTGTAAATTTTCTCCTTACCTTACTTTGCTAATATCATGGCAGAATTTCTTTCTTATTCCTTGTGAGGCATTGTTGAGAGTTCTTCATCCTTAACAGTCCTGTCCCGTAATATTTAACATGACAAAAGAAATAAAATTGTTAACAGATTTTTCTGCTGGGTAGCCTGTTTGTGTGTGTCGTGCTTTTAGAGGGGATTCTTAACAAGTTCATTGTTCATGGTAATTTGCTACTTGTAACAAATGGCTATTTTGAAGTTTATTTGCTTAAGTCTCTGGCTTTGACTGTTGTAATTGAAGCTTGGGAAAGAAAAAAAAAGGTTTCCATTCCATTTGTTTAAAAAAAGGAATTGTTTTCTGGCTGCTTTCAGCTACTGAGAGGATGGTTATCAAACTTGTTTTGGGACAGAATAATTCGGATATCCAGCAGGTGCAAATGCCAGACATGAATGTTTTCAATATATTAATAATTTGCTTGGATTGTGCAGGAGTGTAATAATCAACCTTCTGTTCCATCTTTGGATCTTCTGGGTGTCTTCCAGGAGCCAACGTTATTCTTTGATTTCTTAAGGGTACTTAAATCGCATATATTAACTTACTCAGTTTATAATTCTGTCTTAGCAGATAATTAAAAAATGCAAGTTGAATCATTCAGACACCCATAGTGAATTCCATGATGCAGAAGAGTTGATATTTGCTGAGTTGCTCACCTTTTGCTCAGTTGCTCACCTTTGGGAAATAAAAATCATTTTATGCAACTCTTGGCAGATCTACCTGTTTTAACCATGTATAGCTAAGTTTCAAAAAATGGATTTTTGGGGTCTGAAATGCTTCCCTGCACTTAATCTTACGTCTTGCCTCATCTCTGAATATGTCACAAAAACAAACAGTAGTATTGAAACAAAATATTATCTGTACTTCTGAGTAAGCATAATCCAATACAAGGAATTACTTGTAAACTTGAAAAGTTGTTGAAGAGGTATACTCCTGTAAGCAAAATTGTGTATGCTCTTGGACAGCTTGACTTGATGTGGTGCAGCTAAGTGTGTTAGACCTTGGTATGTGCACACCTTATGTAGCTGAGAAAAATGTTCTGGGAAAGATGTACGTTATCTTGGTTGCCTTTGATTTCTAGTGCATTTGTTTTTTTTAAGAAAAAAAATTACGTCATGTTGTGTCATGGCTCTCTGTGACAAACTTTTTTATAAAATCTTGCACATGTACAAGGAAGATGATGGAGAAAATGCAAATATTGCTTATCATTTCACTTAAGCATGCAAGCACTGATGTTTCCAATTACTTGTTCCAGTGTCTGCATTCAAATCTCCTTCCATCCTAGTGACTGGAAAAAACTGTGTTAAGGTGTTGATTATTTTGGTTCCGCTGGTTCAGAATGGTGTATTTCTTCTGATTTTTTTTCTCTAACAGAACATTTCCACATCAAACTTTCATAGCCTGTTCCAAACTGATTACGTGGAAAATAACGAAAGCAATACTGAGCAGGATGTAGTTTGCTTCAGACAGAGCAGTCATTCCTGCGTTGAAGGGAGAAAAACCAAACAAAACCCTCTGGAAGATCCTAAAATGTTTACAGCATGGTGTGTACAGAGGTTTTCAAAGGTGCTAGCACGTAGAGGACTTTAAACCAGAAAAACAAGTCATTACTCAATGCAGCTGACTCAGGTTTTGATATCTGACAGCAGAAATATGGTAAAAGTAATGATAAAATCAGAATGAAATAACTTTTTCTCATAAATAGGAGAACAGTTGATGGTAAAACTTTGGTCATGGTTTAAATGATGTTTTCAAGGTGAAAGTGTACAGCACTCTTGTAACCAGAGTTCTCAGTAATGCTCTAAGGAGACTGTCTTGGTTTCCCGTAATCCCTTCATAGCTGTATATAAAATGTAATGCTAAAACTATTTTGCTCTCAGGAGTCACTTTGGATGAGATCAACTGTATTCGGTGAATTATGTAATATGGATTAAATTGTTTGTCTTTGTTCCTGAAATGGTTAGAACTTCTTGCTTTGTCTGCCTGCTTACTCGTGTATGTAAGCACAGGGAAATACAGTCTCTCCACCTGCTCCTGGTGAGATGAGCAGAAGGTGATGCCCGTAAAGTCATGTGAGGGTAATTGCATAACTTCAGTTAAATATATGTTGCAGGTTGCTCTTCTGATTTCTCAAAAGAGCAAGATGATGCAAGTATACAATATCAGAGTAGTTATTTAATTTTTTTTATGAATATAGCACTTTAAAAAAGAGTAGTATGGTTCAGGGGAAAAAAAACTTAGTTAACTAAAAGATACAGCTTCTGTAGTAATTCTGGGCACCAAATTTAACCCACTTAAAATATATATATATATGAAGTTCATTTAAGAAAAAAGTTATTTGTATCAGTGCACAAATTATTTGTGCATTTCTACTCATTCTCTAAAAGCTGTTGACAAACACTTTTGCCCAGGCTTGCATGTTTCTGCTGCTATGTTTGAAGCCAGCTTACTTAAAAGAAGCAACCAAACATTAGCTTGGAACTTCATTATCCTCCTGGGAGGAAGGAGGGTGGAGGGAGGAGTCGAAAGGTGACATTTTGCCAAAGGGGAAAAGACAAAGTCAATAAGCAAAACTTATCTTTCAGGCCTTCTTCAAAGTTATTAAAGGTTGAAGTGTTAATAAACTATTAAAAATGTAGCGGTGTCCTTTTTATTTTGGAACTTCTCCCTGACTCCATTCTGTGGACTGCTGCTAGTGAAGAGGTGTATCTGGTCCCATGGGTGCTATTACTGCTCTGCTCTAGGTTTTGCTGGTAAATGGCAAGAGGCTGCCTTGGATGAAGAGTCAGTGTTGGAGTGAAGAACAAGTGCCTGCATCCAGGCAGCACCGAGGATGCTCATGGGTCTGTCGGATTTATAAGAATCTTCTTGACAAATCATTTTCCTTTTGGGAGTTCACAGGTTATGTGTGAATTGACTTGCTGGAGCAAACACTTGTTTCAGTCTGTAGCAAAAGATGGAATAAGAGCTACACAGTTACAGAGCAGCCCTAATAAATATTTGCTCTAATATGGAAATGGCCTGCTCTCCAAGTTTGCAGGCAGGACTGAAATCCCGTAGCTTGTCTTTCTAGCTGCATTGCTGTGAAGATAATAGTTCACACTGCCTTGCCTGCTACTCTGCTTCCCGTGGAATGGCTTTGTGGAGGGTGTCCTGGAGGGCCCATCTGCGTGTAGCACTCACCATTGCTGCTAGCGAGCCTCTGGCTTTGCTGATCCTGAGCTTCTGTGGTAGCTCTGGAGTGGTGGCACATTGGAGTGTTGTGCAAGAGGGGGAGCTAAATGGAGGAGTCAGTTTTCACAAGGGTTTGAGCTCCTTCCTGTGGGAAGTACTGAAACTAATGATGATAAAATGAAGTAGGTTATTTCTTGTCCAAATGTGTTTCCCAGGGGCACTCAAATAGTGTAACCGAGTGTCTGATTGAAGTTGGTCTGTTGCGTTTTTCTGTTTCAGTGTATGTTAGGTATGTTGAAGACTTGCTGATAATGACAGGGCTGCATAAGCAGAGGTAGTGCTGGTGTTGTCACCTCTCATTTGTTTACTGTGTATGTGACAAATGATAACGTAAAACGGAGGTCTTGTGCAAAGACAAAACAGTTGATTCTTATCTTTTCTCTGGCATTGTCATTACTGCCAGGGGGTGTTAAGGTCAGTGCCTGTGCCTCATTTGCTGGGGTAAGGGTTTATGTTTTTGTCTGGTGAACTAGATCTGGAAACTCCTTTGGATGAAATTATTGTTTCATCCCCTACAAATGTTTTAACTGAATCCTGGTAGAAGCATCTCTGCCACATTGCAGTGCCATTTGATTTAGAACTTGGTACCAATTAATGTAATGTCAGTAGCACTGCCACCAGGGTGTTGAATCCCTGTTTGTACTGCAGCTACTCTCTTGCTGGCAGTGGTGGAAGGCTGATGTCCTCCCTCTTCCTAGAAAAGACTTAAAAGGATGAGGTTTGAGACAGACAGCCGTAATTACAGTGAAGCAGTCTGAGCTCAAACACTTGAAATAAGTGAAGCAGTAATTGAAGGGTGGCTGAAATAGTTATTGTTACCTTTTGAATTGGTTGATAAGAAAAATAGCATTGTGAGTTGTTTTGTTTAGTTGTGGTGGTGGATTGTTCTTTTTTTTTTTTTTTTTTTTTCCTTTTTTAAGATAGACTGCTGATCATCCAAGTTCTGCAAGGGGAAAAAAAACCAAAAAAACAACAATCAACCAACCAACAAATTGCCATAGTCTAGGAATAATTATTTCAGGATAATATGCAAAGTTTTTACTAATATTGGTGCAGGCTCACATGCGAAGGAGAATTTAGAGAGATTGCTATTGGGGTTCAGTATCTAGACTTTTCTCACAGTTGGTAGTAGGTAAGTAGCAGTCTTTGTGAGTGTTTCAGTCTGCCTTGTCAAGGATGGGTTAGCCCAGCTTTTTAGATGGGGAAACTGAGGCATAAGTGTTGAGGCATGTGACTAAGTAGTTTAAGCACAGCCCTTATTCTCTAGCATACACTCCGTCCTGTTTCTTGTCAGGTATTCCTTGAGCCATGTCCAAGTCTTTTTTTGTCTGTTGGATTTCAAAAATGCTGCTTCGTGTTGCTTAGACATCTGTAGTAGACTTTTGAAGCAGTTTCCTAAAGACTTAGCTGTTGCTTTGTCTGTCCCTGAAGCCAAGTGTTGAACAGACAGAAAATGTAACTGTTAGGTGTTTAAAAGTGGAATGTACTCACTGGGATTATAATGCCTGACCTCAGCCAAAGATAGTCGAGGGGGTAAAAAAGGAAAAAAATATGCTAAACGTTTGGGTGTGTTGTGTTTGTAGTCCTGAAACATAAAAGTCAGTCTGTGTTGCAAAAAACTTCTGTGGAGCCAGTGCTGTTTGCACTTTACAAGTAAAAGAAAGCAAACCGTCCTAAATGTGTACAGCTGCCCTGTTAGCAGGGTATATATTGCAGCACTGGGTTTCTGTGGCAAGGCTTTGGTAGTGTGGTGGGGCTGCAGGGGGGGGCGCTTCTGTGAGAAGCTGCCAGAAGCTTCCCTGGTGTCCTACAGAGCCAATTCCAGCTGGCTTCAAGATGGACCTAACACTGGCCAAGGCCGAGTCTGTCAGTGATGGTGATAGTGACTCTGGGATAACATGGCTTCAAAGGGAAGAAAGGTACTGCACAAGAGCAAATTGCAGCCAGAGAGTGAAAATACGTGAGAGAATGCCCTGCAGACAGCAGGGTCGGTGAAGAAGGAAGGGGAGGAGCCGCTCCAGGCACCAGTGCTGAGAATCCCCTGCAGCCCGTGGGGCAGCCTGTGGTGAGGCAGCTGTGTCCCTACAGTCCATGGGGGTTCACGGGGATGCAGAAATCCACCTGCAGCCCATGGAGGACCCCACGCTGGAGCAGGTGGATGCTTGAAGAGGCTGTGACCTTGTGGGAAACCTGCAGTGGAGCAGGCTCCTGGCAGGACCTATGGACCCATGGAGAGAGGAGCCAATGCTGAAGGTTTTCTGGCAGCACTTTTGACCATGCTGGAGCAGTCTGCTCCTGGAGGACTACACCCTGTGGAAGGGACCCATGTTGGAGCAGTTTGTGAAGAACTGCAGCCCATGGGAAGGACTCACATTAGAGAAGTTTGTGAAAGACTGTCTCTTATGGGAGGGACACCATGCTGGAACAGGGAAAGAGTGTGTGAGTTGTTCCTTGAAGAAGGAGTGGCAGAGACAATGTGTGATGAACTGATCACAACCTCTATTCCCCATCTCCCTGCACTGTATGGAGGGAGAGGAAATCAGGAACAAAATCAAGCCTGAGAAGAAGAGGGGGGTGGAGGGAAGGTGTTTTAAATTAAATTTAGTTTTCTTTTTCATTATCCTACACTGATGTGATTGGCAATAAAGTAATTTGCCCAAATAGTCTGTTTTGCCCACGATGGTAATTGGTGAGTGATCTCTACCTGTCTTTATCTTAATCCATAAGGCTTTCATTGTATTTTCTCTCTGAGGGGAGTGATAGTGCAGCTTTGGTGAGCATCTGACATACAGCTGTGGTCAGCTCACCACAATTGCTCTGCCCATGGAAGTGGGGAAGTATTTTTCCTTTGCTGCTTTGATAGCCTAAACACAGATGATACAGACAGCTACTTCAGAAGAGTCAAGCACTTCTTTTTTAAAACCCTAAACATGTTTGACTCTTGCAAGCAAAGGTGCTCCAGAATCCATCTGACTCAGAAGTTTAAGCCCACTGATGTGTTTTCACTCAAAATTAGTAAATGTTGCTACTACTGCTTTTCAGACTGCAATAGACTTCTGCACTGGTATGAAGGTTGGTCTGATGAATATTGGTAATGAGAATAGAGTAATTATCTCCATTTCTTAATGGTTGAGAGACGTTATTTTAAATCCTTATGTAGTTTATAGAGCCATGTTGTGGAAAGGCTTAGGAAGAAAGTCTACAGAAAACAAAACCTGAACTTTGGGTCCAGCCCTCTGGAACTGCAATCAAGTACTAAGAGTGCAGCTTTGATAATGAAGTGGTTCTTAGAAGAAGTTTATGTAGTGGCTATTTTTCACTGCTTGCCCTAATCTCCTCTGGTTAGTTCAAGATGTTGAAGTGATAAATATGAGAGATGTGTCCCACACCTCAGGAATGGTTGGTGTCAAGTGAAGAAAATGGGAGTATGGTGGGAAGAGACGGCCATGACAAAAGTGAGGTGGACTGCTTCAGAAGTGGCTTTGTGATGGCTTTATAGTCCCAGGATGCCTGGACTGTTAGAAAGGTCTGTATGTGCTGCCTTCTCTCCAGACATGCTGGAAAGTGCCATGGGAATTTCTCTCCAATTTTAGGGTGTAAAGCCTCAAACATGGTAATTTCCCTTGTAAACAGGAGAATGCCAGGAGAAGGATTTTCATTTTATTCATACCCAGGATTGTCTAAACTCAGATTTCCAGTGCAGCCTTCAGCTTCATGGCAGTGCATTCTGACTGCACTGAATACCTTGAAATACTTTAGCCCTTGGGCCTCTCATTTCACATCCCAGCTTCAAGAAAATGAGAACAGATTGCCTTCCTGATTAGGTGAAATAATCTCTTCATCCTGCCTCCACAGGAACCAGGTTACAATGGCAAAGGAAGGTCAGCACTGTGGAAAAACCTGACTTAAAAGAGACAAAGAGAGAAGATTTATGTGATTGCAGCATTTTTATGCTGCTGTTCCCTGTGTGAATTTGAAATCTAGTTCAAGCCACATTTGATAGAGAGGTGTGTGTTTCACAGATACCAATTACCTCCAATTAAAGGAAGATTAGAGCTCGGATGAAAGACATTTAAATTGAGTCTCCCAGCCTGGACAAGCCTGTGTGGCAAACTGGAAAGATACCTGTTCTTCTTGCTGCTGTTGGACCAGTTAGTGCTGGCATCCTTACCAAGCTGTGAGCATGGGCACAGATCAAACACCCTGGCAGCTGCTGGTGGTGACCCTGCTCTTGTCAGCAATGGGCTGAGAGATGAGTGGGCTACAAGGGAGCGGGTTGGCAGGAGCAATGGGGACAAGAGCTGTCACCAGACTAAGCTCATGGAGGGGGTGTGGAGGTGAGACTGCTTGATCTACCAGGGAGCGGGAATGGGTGACCCAAGAAACCTGCTGAGAAATGGGCTGAGAAACACTTAAAATTGGAAGAAAATATAATCCTGCATGTTATGCATCCTCACTGCTCTGCTCTGCTCTGCTCTGCTCAGGCACTTCAGAAACACTAATGGTTCAATGATTGCAAACAAATGGGAGGAGTCTGCTCTTCAGAGTAGCCAAAACCAAGCTCAAAGCTTCTTGTAGACCAGAGCTTTTATCAATTGTGGGCTTCTAAACCCACTTTGTGAGGTGTGTAGAGGTTGCATGTGTGGAAGCAGAGGTTTAGAAATGAAGCAGCAGCTAATCAAAAGTAAACCAGCAGCATATGGAAGGGGCCTCCTGATTTCCTTGGCTACTGCTCAGGGAGAGCAGCAGGGAACAATGGTGTGTGACCAGAGTCCTTTGGTACTCACCTAACACAGTGTGTTAGGTGAGCCACACTAGCATTAGCTGCCCTGTGGGAGTGACAAGGGGATTATGGAAAACCATTTTGTGTGTCTGTGTATGTTCATATTTACATCTGAGTTGTGAACACCAATCTTTCTGGGGTGCCTGTATGTGGGCTGTTGGTTACAACTTTCTAGAGGGCTTTGCATTGTATCATACATTTGTAATTGCTTCAGTTGCCTCTAATCCATTTTCTTCCTTCAGCTGCTGCTAATTTTTGAGTTGCTTTAAAATTGCTGATTTTGAGAGTGACTGCATGAAAAAACACTTCCTTCTTGCCAAATTGGAACCATCTCATCTGAAACCCCTCTGAAAGGCACTCTGAGCCTCTGCAAGTGTTGAGACCTTCAAACATGAGGCTTAGCAGGAGAAGGCTCACATAAGGTGAATTTCCAACATCCAGGAGCAATTGCTACTGCTTTTGTGAAGTGCACAGGTCTCTGCTGTAAAGGCAAAGGGAAATTTATATTTAAGAAATTTAAACATAGATTTTTTACTTTTACAGGAAATCCTTCCCAGTCTCATGCCTGATGGCCCCAAAGTCCTGTATGCTCCCTTCTGTGTCACTGTACATGGATAGTTATCTCCTAATCATGGAAACTAAAGCACTTGCTTTTATAACAGGTTGAGACAATAGTAATGTAAGATTTAAAATATAGCGTATCTGTCAAAATTCTGTAATTCTCCCCCCCCCCCCCCAAGTGTATTTGTGAGTTTATGTAGTTCTTAGTTTTAGCTGAGTGTGTGATACTTATTAAAAATTTTGGTAATTCGCTGGATAAAATACTTTCATATGAGCTGTGTATATATCATTACAATTTTCGGTTGCTAGCTATATATACATTTCTGGACAGATTTGGAATATGGACAGATGGTCATATATTGAGGCAATGCAAGGCTGGCAGTTTAGTAACAGTATTTTTCTTCTATGGAAAATGCATAAATGCAGAACTGATCGGTACAACTTAGGCCATGTAACCATTTCCCCTGTATTTCCTTGCAGAGTGTGGAGAAGGGAATTGTTTAGTGCATAGGTTCAGCAAGTTTTGCCCTGATCGTATGGCACTGGGCATGCAAGAGGGGTTTCAATGAAGGCCGCAGGGGCAAAGCTTCATTTTCGCATTTCCTAGCTTTTGAAAGTGTAACTTCACATTTTTCTGAGTGCAATTCCTGATTTCTTTTATCACTACTGCTCCCATGGATGGTGCGCCCGTCTGGTAAGGAGACAGCATCATGCATCATGTGAAATGAAATTGTAGTGTTAGTCTGACCCTCAGGGAAGACTTGTGCACTGGCTTTAAAAGATGGATATTTTATTTTCTGTACGTTAAAACCATGCCTCCGCAGAGAAACTAGCTTCGTTACTCATTCAAGTTTTTGAGGGTTTTTTTTTCTTCTCGTGCTCAATAAAGCGGACAGGGTTTAAGTCTCCCTCGCCGCGTTCCCGCCGGATTTTGGCGGGGGACGCTTGCGAGGGGAGCCGGTGTTCCGCAGGCTCCCGCCGCCAGATGGCGCTGTGCCCCCGGCCCGCCGCTCCCGGGCTGCTCCAGAGCCCCGCTCCCGCCTCCCGGGCAGCCCGGGCCGGGCGGCTCCAGAGCCCCGCTCCCGCCTCCCGGGCAGCCCGGGCCGGGCGGCTCCAGAGCCCCGCTCCCGCCTCCCGGGCAGCCCGGGCCGGGCGGCTCCAGAGCCCCGCTCCCGCCTCCCGGGCAGCCCGGGCCGGGCGGCTCCAGAGCCCCGCTCCCGCCTCCCGGGCAGCCCGGGCCGAGCGGCTCCAGAGCCCCGCTCCCGCCTCCCGGGCAGCCCGGGCCGGGCGGCTCCAGAGCCCCGCTCCCGCCTCCCGGGCAGCCCGGGCCGGGCGGCTCCAGAGCCCCGCTCCCGCCTCCCGGGCAGCCCGGGCCGGGCGGCTCCAGAGCCCCGCTCCCGCCTCCCGGGCAGCCCGGGCCGGGCGGCTCCAGAGCCCCGCTCCCGCCTCCCGGGCAGCCCGGGCCGGGCGCTGCTCCTCACCCCGCTCCCGCCTCCCGGGCAGCCCGGGCCGGGCGGCTCCAGAGCCCCGCTCCCGCCTCCCGGGCAGCCCGGGCCGGGCGCTGCTCCTCTGCCCGCTCCCGCCCTCCCAGAGAGCGGCGGGGTGTCTGGGGGCTCGGGTGTCTCCTGTTCGTAGTGTTCAAACTATTGTTTGTAATGTTTGCAGGAAGATGCGGTTGTTTCTAGAAATGCCTTAGAGAATCCTAGAGTGCCTTGGGTTGGAGGGGACCTTAAAGATTATCTGCTTCCAGGTTGCTCAAAGCCCCATTCAACCTGGCCTTGAACACTTCCAGGAATGGGGCATCCTCAGCTTCTCTGGCAATCTGTTCCAGTGCCTCACCACTCTCACAGTAACGAATTTCTTCGATGCTCATACATAATTCTGACTTTTTTTTGGCCTTTGGTTGGTGCTAAGAGCAAAGAGATTCAGTAGTTGGACAGTTATTTAAAGAAATTAATAATGCATGTGTCTGTCCAGCAAGCATCTGTTCTTTAGATGAAAGTACATATGTCTGATTCTGTTATCTTTTACTGTGTGTTAATCTAGGAGATCTAATGCCCAACATTCCCAAGTATAAACTTTCTCCCAGCATTTTTCATTTATTTATTTGAAGACAGCACCACCCTGTGCAGCTTGCTTTCTCATTTTCCAACAGAATGTCTTGGAAATGGCAGCAGACAAGGAGCACTGTGGTTCCCATGGGAAAGGATGTTTGCCTGCTTTGAGGTGGTGATCATGGGCAGTTCCCATTATTGGATGACATGCAGGAATTAATTACTGGCCTCAGGGCTTGGTAGTACCTTAGCTAGAATCCATCCCATGGACTGGTCCTGTACCCTGGAACAGACTCATGAAGAAGATGGATGGGCAGAGGGTGCCTGATAAATAATTGCTCAGGCCAACAGCACTTCTGCCTTGGCTATTAAGGGTACCTGTGGTATGATTCCTCAAAACTGTGTTTGTCTCTGCCTGATTCAGAAGTGGAGTTTCTTATTATTATTTATTGCTGTTAGCAAATGGCAGTAAAAAAAAAAAAAATCCAAAGTGATTGCACTAGAGGAGAAGACTAAAAGGCCAAAAATACTTGCAGAAAGAGGAAAAATTATGGAAAATTAATGAAACTGAACCAGAATGAGTGGTGCTGGTTTTTGTTACCTGTCCTTCCGCATTCTTGTCAGGACTGAGTAAATTATGCCGAGTAGAATCCTGCAGGATTTTGAAAAAAAAAATTACCTGAATTATCCATACTCACTGCTTTGTGAGGGAGGGAGGCCACTTCAGAGGCTGTGGCTACTGCACTTGGAGTACCTTGTAATTTTGGGCATACTTCCTGAAAACAGAACTCATCTTTCAGGGATCTCCTGAGTCACTCAGAAAAACTCAGGAGCTGGTGAACTCCAAAGCTTTTGATAGAGGTGGTGGAAGGCTCAAAGACTGCATTTCACCTCTTTCTGTGCGTGAGGCAGGAGTGAAAATGCAGAGAACTGAGCAAAGATACTTCTGCTACCCTGTGTCTTGCTTTCTCTTCATGGTTTGTTTCAGGTCTTTCTTTCTTTTTAAGAAGTGTCCTTTCCAATCCCTCCCTGTTCCTTGCCCCAAGCTGTAGCCCTTAAAGCAACTGGGATGCAACAGCAGAGCAGCAATACTGGTGTGTTTGTTTACATCTCACTTATGAAAAACACTTGGTTTCTTTTGAACCCTTTGTCCTGGCACAGCTGTTCTAACCACACTCTCTGTGCAAGCCAACACTGCACTGGGCACCTCCAGCCATGATTTTATTCAGAAAACCTGAAGATGTGCTGTGAACCCCAAATCCCATATCTGTATCCATCAGAACTGTTCCTAGTGACAGACATGTTCTGAAACAAAATATGTTTTCTTGTGTATGTAGTAAAAAATGAGCTTTTCTGTGCACAAGTTACTCAACAGTTAGGTTTTTGTCTGTTTCTTTCCAAGACACCTAACATTTTTTTACACTTAGAAAGTCAACAGAACAGGGAACTAACATGTAGAGGAGGCAAAGAAATCCTTCGTTTTACAGTTAGGCTTTTTTTATTTCAATCAATAGTTTAACAAGTGCTTAAACTTCCCCAGCAGTTTAATCTGGAACATAGTTGAGAAGAAAAATATCTTCTATAACTTTACAAAAATAAAATGATTTTTTTTCTTTTAAAATCCTGCACTTTAGGCAAGCACGCTCCGACTCAAGCAAGACTGACATTATATCCTAAAATACAGACTTCTGTTCATAGAAATGACATTCTACCCCAGGACAGCAGGCACAATATGGTATAGAAATGGTATAGAAATGGTATAGAAACAGAGCAAGAACACTTGTTTTGACTTTTCTGATCCCTTTTGTCCTATTTCTTGAAGAGAGGCTCTTAAAACAAGAACTTCTTTAGATTGCCATTTCTTCTGTGAGGTGGATCCTTGAGTAGGATGCTACTGAGGGAAAAGTTTTCACCTGTCTTGGCAACACTGGCAGGAGCTGAAGATACCAACATTAATGGATTCTTTTTTTTTAAACCACCTGCATTTCAGCAAGGGAAAAATCACCCCGTTTGCAGGTCTTCCACTGCTAAACCACTTGCAGCTTAACTTCTTTAGCAGCCAGGGCTGCCAGCACATGAGGTCAGGTTGGAGAAATAAAATGAATGGAATATATTGTGTCACATATGTATGTGGTGCTGTGCAGCAGTTAATTTAGTGAGTGATGAAACCAAAAGAGGGGGTAAGCTTAGCTCCTCATTCTGTGCCTGCAAGCAAGGAGAAGTCTCACAGAAAATATGGACTAGCACACAAACTATGCACTCTAAAGACTTCCAGCTTTGTCCAACTTGACTTGTATTGGCTAAAAGAAAAATTAAAAAAATATATAGGCACGTGGAGGGAAGCTGGTGCAGCAAATGCTAAGAACCCAGATCACAAAATTATGTTTCTGGTCAACACTACAAATCAACTACAGAAGTCTCCAATCAGATTTCATGTAATGCGTTGTGAAGACCTTTTAAAAATACTTCCTTTTTAAGTGTCTTTAAATAACAGGGAAAAAAGGATTTATTGTACAATTTGTACAGTGAGTCACACTGTCATGTAGTCTAACCATAAACCTTGGAAAACCTAGACCTTTGCAAGTCTGTGATTCAAAACACAGCTGAGGCATGAATGTGCTTTTAGAGGTTATAACTAGACTGATCTTTCTCTTGAAACTGTTGCAACATTTTTGACATTAGACAATTTACAGAGGAGCCACAAGGCACTAACAAACTGTAGATGATTGCCCCGATGAATACAGAAAATTGTGCTGTGGAGCAGTTCCTTTGGCCTTTGCTTTCATCCTGCATCACAAGCCTGTGCAGATTTCAGCTGGGACCAAGCTGTGTGTGGCACTTACACAGGCAAGTGACATAGTCTGACAACTAACCATGGATGTTTTTTCAGAGATAGGACCACATAGGAACGGTGGTGAAAGCAGTGTGTCTTGTGTGATCTAAGGAATGCCACACAGTACCCATCCTTTTAAATAAAAACTAGTGTGAATTCACTCCTGCCACTGGATCTCAAACAGAAGTCAGAAATGAAGCAGGTACTTAGGGCACTTGTTTGACCGTAACAGCTCAGTAACCCAGTTAGAGATATGCTGGTGTCACTCTGCCAACTACAGAACTCAATCTAGAGAAACTCCATGCTGGTTTGTAACTACTCTGTCAGAGGCATCCTGTCTCCTTCCTTGACCCTCTAGCTAAAACTGTGCTCCCCACCAGCAACTGATCCAGAACTGGCTCTTCTAGTAGGTTTGAGTGCATGGAGCAGAAAACCATCAAGAAATGCTTATGAGAACAGCTGTTGTTCATAGGGCTCAATTCACCACGGTGAGTTGGCTTTTAGATCCTTCCAACAGGCTGAAGGAGGATCTGACACCAGATGGATGGATAAACACTTTGTCTGGTGACTACTGAGCCAACCTGAGCTCCATTCCTGACTCTTAAGTAACAGTTTTTTGTGATTTTTCATTTGTTTGAGGAAAAAATAAGATATGATCTGACTCAGCAGTGTGTCTATCTGTGATACTGCTCCTTCCCTCTGTCTTCCTGCAGTCTCAAAACTCGGTGAACTGATTCAGTTCCAACTCTGAGGAAATTCACATCCATGTTTTCAAGGAATACGTTTGCTATAGTAGTCACTATGAAGACTCACTACGTAAAGTTGAAAGACCTTCATTCAAAACATACTTTTCCTAGGATACTGGAAATAATACATTAAAGGTTCTTTTTCTGACACAGTACTGGGGCTGGGCAGCTAGCAGCTGCTTACTTATACTGTGAAAAAATGCTACAGCTTTACTCTTTCAGTTTCTTACAGATGTTCCTGCTCCTCCTGTGAGCCAAAACATGTACATCAGTAAAAGTCATAGCCCAAATGCAAGATTAAGCTATGCCCTCAGTTCACTCCCCATTAAAGCAGGAGAGCATGGTTCATCTATGACCTTCTAACTCCTTGCTGGCCTTAAACATCTCCCCTACTGCTTCCAGAGTCTGCTCTGATTTGCATCAGTGCACAAAAGGATGTATTCACCACTGAGGGAAACCTGAGAGTCTCCAGGGCAGGCTCTAGTAGACAAATGCTCTCTGAGGGCTGTGTCTATCCACCTTCCCAGCAGTGTCTCCCCACACCAATGCTGATTTAAGCTCTATGAAACCATGGCATGTGTTGGGATAGTTCAGCAAGGAGAAAAGAAGGATGTGGTTGCATTAGTGCATCTCTTGCTCCTCCCTCCGTAAGACTGGGCTGGTGTTCCTCCATCTGAGGGTGTGTTTTCTGCTGCTTTCTTGCTCTACCAGGGACCATGGTGTGCTTGCTGCTGTAACCCTTTTCCCTGCTCTTATATGAGGTCACATGACTAAAAAGATGCTGCTAAATAGGGCTGCAGAACACATTAGATCCCACGTGCTTTACCCTGCCCACCCAGCTGACCAAGTACTGCACGTGGAGCATGTAAAGCCTCAGGAATATGGAAAGAGAAGTCTTTCCTGCAGCCTCGTATTGGCAGCTTACCTGCACTCTGTGCATCCCACAGGAAAATTGCTGCTGCTGACTGGCTTTGAGGGGGCTTGGTTGTAACTACTTGCTGGATACAAAGGGAGGCCTCGAAGCAATTACACAGCTAAGTTAATTGAATGAGAAAATACTAAACCACTGGTTATTTTTACAACTTAATGGTTGTAAAAATAGCTTAAATTACTTGGAGTATTTTTTAATTAGGGGTATCAACCATTTAGCGCTTTCTGAACAGAGGGCTGTTGATTTGCTGATTCTTTCTGTATTATGAGCTGTGAGATAATGGCAAGATAAATCTTTGTGGGTTTCCTCCTTATATACATATCTACATCAGAGCTGTGAAGTCAGAGGGGGAAGCTGCTATCACAGTACTGGCACAACACCGAGCCCTTCCCCAGAGCTAAATTCTGATGAGAAACCAGGCGTTGGGGATGAGAGTACCACAACAGTAAGATGGCAGAGATGACTGAAGCACGATCATAGAGTTCATCCTAGCAGTTAAAACAAAAAACAAAAATGAGACCCCCTCCCTCCCCCCAGAAGTCTGCAGTCCTAAAGTGCAATTACTTTTGTGCAGTCGTGTCAGGCCAGGGATCAGACTGGATGAAGTTCAAAGCACAAACATCAAACGAGTGCCGTTCGGGATTCGAGGAGGGAGAGGGAAGTAAGGAAAAGAACAACAGTTCTCAGGCATTCAAGTGCATCAAGAAAATAAATGTCCTTTTCTGTCTGAAGAAAAACAACCCCAGTCTGGTGGAATCCTGGCTTTGTAGTCATGAAAAATAAGTTCTCCTCGCTTCTAGCTGAGAATGTCCCAATATGACACAGTACAAACAAACAACAAAGCAAGAGCTGGGGTGCTGGGATATTTTTCCGGTGCCCTGCTGCTATATAGCCTGATTTTATTCTCCTCTGGTGACTCTTCAGATCTGGGTACTGATGAGGCACACTGAATTAAAGGCATCTGGTAGGAAGTGGCTCTTTTCTCGGGTCGGTCGGGGCTGGAGCCGTCGCTTGGTCTCTGTCCGTTGTACAGCAGGTACCTGCCCCGGGCATCCTGCTCCATCTTGAAGATTTCGTACTCGGTGTGAGGTAGGCGGATGCCGAGCGCGATGCAGCCGTTCGTGTGGGTAACGTCCTGCTGAACCCCGACCTGCCAGGATCCCTGTGCTCCACACTCATTCCCATTGAAGACGTTGAGCAGCGAGGCTGTGGATATATCCATGGGAGTGACCTTCATGTGATTCACTGTGAGAGAGGAAGAGGGGAGCTGTTAGCAGAGGGACAAAGACAAAAAGCAACGCCAACGTGCAGATTGGGGCACACCTGTTAAATCAAAATTGTCTCCCCTTGTTCCTTCTGAAATTAATTTTTCACATTACAGGTGTGGCCAGCAAATCTATAAACATCATTTTATGTCTTTGTCTTTGTGCAAAAATTGCTTTTTGCACAGAACAACCCCCCCTCCAACTCAGTTGAAGAAAACCTGACGGTCACGTATCTCAGCCAGAGATTAAGCAGAGCTTTTCATAAATTCCAGACAATCCTTTACAGATAAAGCCTGGTTGGTTATACTAGGAGATAGGGAAAAGAGGAAACAATAAAACTTTACTCATGTTTTATTACCATCTGTATTAATTTGTAAGTGGAGTATTTATCACATATTTTTCACCATTTCTTAACATTTGCTAGCTATCCTGTAAACCAGATAAAATAATTAGTTCCCCTTGGGAAATCTGGAAAACACCACAGTTGCACTATCAACCTATACTGCCTGTCCTTTTCTGCATGATTATAAAATATAGATGACCTACAGAAAGATGTTTTTTCTCATCTCTAAGCATTGTCTGCAGCTTGCAGTATCAGATGTAAAACTGCTGCAGCTTCTTTAGTTCTAACCTGCTTGTATTTCAAAGGAGTTTAAGGCATACAAAGTTTAGTTTTCCAATCAAGTTAAAAAAGTTGGGAAAAGCCAAAATGAATGACTCTGCAGAAGCTGAATAGAGATTTTTCCTGGTGTGTGTTTGACACTGTAGATCAAGAAAAGGAGATCTGAATGGATTGGTGCTGACCAAAACAGAAGCAAATAACCATCCTTCATGCCTCCCAACATACCAAAATCCCAAATTCTCTTGCATATCATTTTATAGTAAGATCTCTTGGGAGCTTTTCCTGAGCTTTTATGAACAGCCACTTGACTCAATGGCTCTACAGTTCACATTAATTACTCTAAAAGGTAAATACCTGGTGTAAAAGGTAATTTACAGAAATTGAACCTGAAAGTTTTACCTAGGCCAATTTAGTGACCTTGATCTGTAGGTAAGCTGGGACAACATAAACCAGAAATGCAAGCAGAACCTGGATTTCATGCCAGGAGCTGAGCTGGGACATGCTCTAAAACGCCAAAGCTCTGACAGGCAAGGGTATCTCCCACCTCTACAAAAACCTCAGATCATAAATTATTTCTTCTAATTGGATGCTTTTCTAAATTAGACCCATGCAAGATGCTTTACGCTTCTAATACGGTAACTGAAATAAGGAGAAGAGCCTACAGAGGGCTTGAGGCTACCAGAGGCTCCACTGGGCTGCTGATGTTGTGTTTTGGAGATGTTTGTTTTGTGTGAGTGGTTCAGGCCCCTCAGCTCTTTTTAAGCAGGGTGCCATGGGGCCGTTTGCACAGCAAAGCTTCTCAGCTGTGGGTGGTGTCACCACTGAGAGCTGCTTTCCAAAGTACTCCAATGGGTTTGGGTTGGATACATCTTGTCTTCATTCTGGCATCTTTTATCAGAACTGTCTTTAGAGACACTCTTATTTGCTTGAGGGGCCCCTTGGGAGCACATGAAAAGATGCATGCTGCTGTGTCTGTCTTCCACAGAAAATTATTTATACTGCCTTCAGATCTGAAATGCCTTCTGAAGATGCTTTTTTCTCTCTACTGAAGGAGCCCTAGAACATAGATCTAACCACTTCTCTTAGAAGCTTGATGTCTGGCCACTGGACTTCAAGATCACTAAGTAATGTGAAGTCTTATTTTCTTTTATGTACTTAAAGACCTCTGCCTCAAATGAGTATTGCTTCAGCGGAGTGAAATGCCATGCAGCTGCATAGTTTGGCTGGGCATTCACACAATGCCTGCAAACTTCCCAAGAAATGACAAACTCCTAAAAATCACAGAACTAAATCATCAGCAACCAAGTCATTATGAGCAAACTGCTTTGGTCCATAACTACCTCCCTCCCCGTTGTATCAAGCTACGCTACCTTTGAACACAAACTCCGTGCCACCCATGACTTTGGAGGAGTGGACTCCCCGGCTGTAGCGTCCCTTGGCATAGATGGTGAATGTGGGGTGCTTGCAGATGGGGTCGGAGTAGTGGTAGTAGTGGCCCTCCCAGGTGTTGTTGTTGTCGTGGAAGATGAAGTGCCGGGTCAGGAAGAGCACCTCCGGCCGCACCTCACAGCGCTGGCTCACCCACTCTCCGTGCAGCCCGATGGTCAGGTCTGCCTTGGGGGGCAGGATGGGCGGGTGGTGCTCGTCCGAGCGGTAGATGATTCTGCATGCGATGCACGTGCGGTCCTGGTTCTGAAAGAAAGCAGAGAGAAACACTCAGTAACCATCACCTGGGACACAGGGCAATGCACCAGGCCAGCCACTGCATGCTGAAGTGACACCAGCTCCACATTTTAAGAAATGCATCGTCATTTCTGATCTTATCAGTGGTACCATCTGGCTATTTTGTGTGACATTGCACAGCAGAAGAACACGTAAGAGTTTAATTCCCTTGTCTGCATTTACCTGAAATTAACATTTTAGTTCAGGATTTAGAAAAGGCTAACTTAATCCTTCAAATCATACAAGAAGCTAGCAGATGGTAATTTACCGTGATAGGGATTTTGCAACACTTGTGTCAGAAATCAATACATTTGCTGAGATCTTATTTATCTGTCTTTAAGTTGTTAAGTACTGTAGATAAATATGGGTGTCATAACGACTTCTTTTTGGATGGCACCTCGGGAGAACAGTAACCAGTGCTTTTTAAACTCTTTCAGCTTTTCTGAGCCTTAACACAAGTTTGAGAAGTGTGTGATATGGCTGGTTGCTGCTGGACATGGTGACAGCTTTATGACCCTCTCCAGCAGGAACAGGGTCCATGGTGCATGCTGAGCTCCAGGGTGGCTCACCATGGCCATGCAGCAGTTTCAAGCAGCCAAGTACCCCTGGCCCCAAATGTGAGTACCTGGGGTGTCTTAGGAGGGGTCTGCAGGATCCAAGTCTGGCAGGAGTGGAGGCAATTTCAGGCTGAAGCTTCCACCTCCTGAGCGACACCATTTATAGTTACTTTGCACATAGATCATTATTCTACATCCCAGGGGCACTAAACAGCAGTCACTTCATTGATTTCACTATTGCTGAAAAGACTTGGGATGACTATCTGGTCTGGGGCAAATATAAACCTATTTAATATGTGTAAAAGAAATGTATAGTGGGTGTTGTACATTGATTCTCTTATGTTGAAGCTACCTATTTTGGTCATTTATTGGAGGAATTCAGGGCACTAATGAAGATTGTGTGAATGTCACCCCTAAAGTGAGCCAGAGCTGGAGGCAGTGAGTGGAGAAATGCTGACTTCATAGCAGCTCACATGGACTTTAAAGTAAGAGCAGTGAATATGAGCATTTATGTTATGGAGGGTGCTCAGAGAGGCCTCAGAAAAGAGGGCTGGAAAGGTGTACACAGAAAAAGTATTTCTGTAAATCTCCCAGATGGCTGCATGTTGAGCTTTAGCTCTTAACTCGGTGCATCTCAGGAAAACACTTCACAACTTGAATGTGGTGGATGTGAGTAACCCCCCAGTGCATCCCCCTCTCTCCAGGAAGGATTGAGGAGTGCCATTGAGAGATGAAGGCACAAGGTATCTGTGTTGGTTGATCTGAACCAGTGTTGGCCAACAGCCCTGCTCTGAGGAGGAAGGAGGTTGGACTTGGTGATCTCCCAAGGGTCTTTCCACCCCAAAACACGTGGTCTTCTGGAAATGACATGTCAGCATGCTCTTAAAGTGGATGCAGTCCTTTCCCATGGTGGAGCTTGTTACCAATTTTAAGATATGTTTTTTTCAGCTAAATTCTGCAAGCAGGTTGCAAGGTACATTAGTACCTTAGTGAAATACAAAGAACATTTGATGGAGTAATTTAACTGCAACTAGTGAAGTTAGTGCAGGTACATATACAAAAAGTATTTTCAATTGTAATAGAAATAATGATTTTTCTTCCCAGACATCAACATCCAAAAGATGTCTCCACTGCCTTGCATGGACATCCATAGGGATCCAGGCCAAGGGGTTGCTCTGTGGAAGATGCCAGTGCCTTTTAACCACACATTTCTCTCCTGCCATGGGGCAGACTGGCTGCACTGTTCCCTGACACATTAAGGGCACTGATGACAGTAACTTCATGGCTGTGACTGCCCCACTCACATAAAGTGAAGCCAGAAAGTGAGAAAAAGACAGTGCTATAAAACAAAACATAGCTTATATAAGCTGAATCCATCAATAGTAGGAGAGAATTTCTTCTACAGTCCCCTCTCTACTGAAGTGAATTTGAAAGCTTCTATCATCTCCCAGAGGAGACCCTGGCAGAGCAGTATATTGGTTTGGTTTATATTCACATTTTCCTCCCAGGAATCTGTCCTCCAAAACATTTGTGAGCCAAGGCAATGTAACCTGGGAACCAGTGATTTCTGTTGCCCTTGTTCCAAATCTGAAGAAAACCAAAAAACAACTTAGCCTGTTTTCTTTTTTGGTCACCACTGGCCACCATTACACTGCAAGCAGAGGTGACTCCTTTGGCAAACTCTAGGAAGGTCCTTGTTAACTCTCTGTTACTTGTCTGTAGCTCACCTAGCTCTTTGACCGCTGTGGTCCTGAGCTACTGTGACTCTGTACAGCCCTTCTAATTCTGAAGGCTTTGCAGCAGCTGTGAAGGTCTGGCCAGCTGGGCTGCTAAGGAATGTCCAACCTGCTGGCCCTCTAGTCAGTGCCCAGATGAAGGGGCATCCAATGGTGAGGGCAGCAGGGAGAGCTTGGGGTGGTGAGGGAGGAAGCAGAAACATCTCTTTCCTGGCTGTGAGACACCAGCTGGCTCTGGCCCCTCACATGGATGTGCTCTGAATACACTGCTTTCTTGAGACCAGCATTTGAATCTAAGCCCACATAAACCTTTTTTGCTGTGATACTATCTTTCACAACATTATAAACTTCTTAGTGGAAGAATATGCCACGTTCAAACTCCCTCAGTACAGTTTTTGCCCAAGTAATGGGCAAGGGAAAAAGCTAGCTCTGTTATGAGGCAATTTGACTTAATTATGGAGTAATTTATGTTTAACAATTGACTGTATATTTTGCTCTTGCTTTTTTTAGGTCAGCTGCTCTTGGCTCTTAATTACATTATCTGAATCTTTGCAAATCACTCCCTTTCCATGTGTTTCAGGGAAAGATTATTTTCTAAAAACAGGCATTCAAAGAAAATAGGGAACAGAGACAGAGGATGTTTGAGTCCAAACACAATTAAGAACTCTCTAATAAAAAGCTCATTGGGGCATGCCATAAACTAAAAAGCTATAAAATGAGCAGAGGACAGGATGAACATCTATGTTTTGATTATCTTAGGTGCACAGTGCAATATTTTTAATAGTGGGGCCTTGCTAGAAGGACTGGGCCCTGAAATAGCTGGAAGATCCCTTCCCATGATGCATGGCTCCTTGCAGCTCTGCAATGCCAAAGCCATAGTGCCACCATTCCTCATCCTTCCAGGTGTTTCTTTAAAGCCAATTTCTGAACTAATCCATGAAGCCATGTGTGCCAAAACAAGCCTGAATCTCTGGCTGAAAACTCAGTTCTTGTAGCTGTGGAGAAAATAGCCTAGGATCTGAAAATTTCCACCAACATTTTTTTTTTTTTATCACTCTCTCCTGCTGTCTCAGCTGAAGTGGTAATACGGCCAGAGAACTTTGGAAGCCAAGGAAGGGGGATTCTAATTAAAAAAAGCAAACAAGGATGAGGTTCCTTCATCTTTTTCCCAATTGCTATGGATAGCCAGAAACAAACCCTCCCAGCAGTTTAATTTTCTCTTAAGTTCTGTGGAACCCTACGGCTGCCCAGGATTAATTATCTGACATTGTCTATGGAACATAGGATGTGGCTGGGTCTGGTACCCAGCATATCCTTGGTGCAGGCAGATATGAGATGAGGGACCAGGCATTGGATTTCCCCAAGCGTGGGCTCAGGCTTGAACTGTGTGTGCAGTACAGATCTAACCAGTGTCCTGGGATGTTGTAGGGGCCAACAGCCACAAAAGCTGGGGTAGGAAACCCCTGTCATGTGAATGCAGGTATTACCATGATGGGAAGAGCTGAAGAAGAGGGCAGAGAAAAGCCATACTCAGCTGTGGTCTTGCACACCTCCCAAATACCACGTGTCACCGGCAGGACTAGGTGGGACCAGAACCAGTCATGCCTGGTCAGGATGCTTCAAACCTCACCGCCCAAGGAAACACAGTACCAGGTGTTAGTGCTAGTAACTAGTGCTCCCAGGATAAGTACAAATGGAAATTCCTGGGAGAACATCGATTCAAGGAAATGCTTCCCGCTCAACAAAAAAAAGTTGGGTGGCTTTGCTTCACATTGCCAAGGAGCCAAGTCCACAGGAAGGACACATTTATGAATTGCTCAGGATAATATCAGGCTTGCTCCTCCACGACTGTAGATAACTGCAGACCAAGACAACACTTTAAAAAACGACCACAAATTCTCTCCAGTACAAAAGTGATAATTTGCAGGCTTTGCATGACCTCATATGAAGCTGAGTTGACTAATGTGCATTAGCCTGGCTCTGGGGAGTTGACAAGCACGGCTGACACAGTCATAACTTAGCCTGCCAAATGGAATGAAGAAAAAACGAAGATTTAAAACTTTAATTAAAAATCTTGAGGCAAGTAAAATGCTGGAGAGAGCGGTAACTCCTTTGCAGAGCTGTCAGATGGATATTTCTTTTGGTGGGGAACAGAGGTGCTGCAGCAAGAAGGAGGGTGGAGATACACTCAGATTTATCTGCAAATGCGTACCATATATTCTAAGATATTGAGGAATGGTTTTTATTAACTGCTCTTATGAAGGGAAAGATAGTGAAGGAATCTCAAGGCACTACCATTACACAACTGTCTGATCCATGATGTTGATTCTGTTGCACAACCCTACATAAATCTGAAATAAACAAAACCAACATGAAATGCAAAAGTCTTCTGGTTCTTTTCTGGCATAAATTACTTTAGCCTGGGCAAAAGACAAGAAAAAAGAAAAAAACAGACTTCTCAGATGAATGTGCTTGCATGTCATCTGTCCAATTAAAATGATACTATATTACGATGACATGAATGTTTTATGAAGTATTAGCAAAAATAATTCCTGGAAAACCTGAAGGGACAGCTTGAATGTCCATTTTCAAGAATAAAGTATTCCCAAAGAAAGCTGCCATATGTATTTATTATGCCTTTAAAAAGTATCCTATACAGCCCTTTAAACCATGCTGTGTTACCACTGAGTCTTCCCTGCCCTTTTACAAAAGATGAAGCCACTGTGCTTAGATGCCAACCATAAGGAAGGTGTCCAGTAGTTCAGATACATGTGCTGAGTTGACCTGAAGGCCTGGGGTTTATTTTACTAGGCTAAACAGTTAATTTTGACCCCTGGTGCTGCATTTGAGTTGGGACGGGCTTTTACTGCAGCTGCAGAGCAGAGAGTGGTAAGTGCAAATGTGGCACCTTCAAAGGTACAGCTGAGACTGCTGCCGAGCACGGCAAGGGCCAACCTCAGCTAAAAGCTCCTTGCTTCCTCAGCTCTGTAGGGCACCACACACACTGTTGTTGTTCATAAACCTGGTACTAACCCATTTGAGCATTCTTCTGAATATTCCTACTTTGCTTCCCCTCATAATTTACCTACCAACAGCCCTTTTCAAGTAATAATGGACAAAAGGCACTCTTCAAGTGTTGCACTTAATCTAGAAGTCTAGTGGCACTACCCAGGCAAACAAAGGAGTTTTGTCTGCCAAAATTACACTTTTTGGTTGAGTTTTGCATATTTCTCTGAGGCCCTTCACATGTTTAACATCTATTTATTAACTTACGATTGCATTTCCCTGGGAGTTTCTCAAGTAAATAGCATTCCCCTAGAGATGAACTCACTGTGTTTCAAAGAGATGAAGACTCAAAATTTTGAAAAGCAGAGAAAACTTTGCATACTTTGTTCTTTCTTGGCTAAAGGAAAGTCCAAGCACCAGTCTCCATACATTGAAACTCTGTCAGCTGCAAATTCCAGGTATTGCTGGAAGTCAGGTCCCAGAGGTGAATAAAGTTGTAATAGAGAATTGATTCATTAGAGTCACATTTTAAAGGGAAAACATCTTACTGAAAGAGTGTTCCAGCAACTGACTGAGCATGACAAAGAGTGAAGGTTATCCTAGCACTTTTTAGGTTTCTTGTGATGTTCCAGATCATGTCAGCCTTATTCCTAAGTAATGATCTAACCAGAATGACCTGGTTATCATCATAGTCTTGGTCTGATACTTCCTGTTACTCTGTCACATGATAAAATAAGACAAGGAGTTCTTTGTTGACAAAGCAATATTGCTGAGGCAATTACATGTGAAATAACTCTCCCAGTACTGCTATTATACATATTTTCTGTAGTTTAGAGCATTTTTTCTGTAGTTTAGAGCATATTTTCTGTAGTTCAGACATTTCTGAAGACATTTTCTGTCCAGCACAGAGAATGAATACTTCATTCAAGCCTTCCTTCCTGCTACAAGTCCCTGTATACTTTTGTGATATTACAACTAATCAGGCAGCCTCCTTGGTGTTGTCCTAACTGGGAACATTTTGTATTGAATTCAATACATTTTGTGTAATATATGATGGCCAAGCAGTTCCTCCATCCTTCCCTTCCCACCCCTGTGCTCTCCCATGCTGGCTGAAGCAGCTCCCTGTGTGATAGCTTGAATCACTTGATAAACTTGCAATGTCAAGAGACATCAAAGATGTTCATCTCCATTCATCAGCCAGTCCTAACTTGTATCTTGAGCCAGGTTAGAAAACAGCCAAGATAAATCTATATAGTGACCTATTCATCATCTGCACTCAAGAACTTCCACGTATTTTACAGAAGGAATTTGTTTAAGGTATGTTGTTATCTAAGAGAATTCGTAAAGCCTTAAGAGATGACATATTATATGTTTTTATAAGCTCCCTGATTCTATATGAACACTTGAGATACAGTAATCTGTGAATTTATTCAGATTTGTAGTTCTGCATAAAGCTGTCTGGTTTTTGGACAGCCCTTTTGATTTACCATCCCATGGTGAAATCGCTGCAGGAATTTGGATAAGGTCCAATTCTATTTGTTTAAAGTCCTGATCATGTGGCTTTGGCATTCCTAACATATCCAGCAATCATTTGCTTTTAATTACCATTCATTTCAACCACATAAGTAATGAATGTGGCTACCACATCCAACTTACAGGCTGTGTAAACTCTTGGGCTGGGTGGAACTTTCTTCTATATAGAGGCTTAACTATAAATTTAACTCAAAATGTGAATCCTCTTAACTTATTTTAGGCAAGCCTTTATGAGTCTAAAATATAAATAAATAAAAAGGAAATGAAAAAAGCCTTAAATGAAAGATTCCACACAATACACCTGATTCACTTCAGAAGCAATTTCCTGGCCTCCCCAACCTCTTGGTATGACTGTAGAAACCTTAAAAAAACAAGTTGATTTAACGTTTCTATTTATTCATGGTGTCCAGTTTCCAGAGGAGTCTGTGACTTGTAGTTTTAAACTCAATTTAGCATTTAAACTCATTTTCAGCTGGGTCCCAGTGGAGCAACAATTAGCAAAGGAAAAGAGTTCAAAAAGGAAGGGTTATAACCTTTCAACGGTATGTTTGCCTGGACTTCAAGAAAAAAAAAAAAAGGAAGAAAGCACTTCTGTTACTATTCTTCCTACATTTGGCAAACAGCAGGTCAGAGTGCCTGTTAAGAACCTGTTGGTATAGAGATCTTCATGCTTAGGTACAAACCAACAAACCCATATGCTGGAATCTTTCACAGCAGCTGAAGCAAAGGCACATTTTTTATGGTATTGCTATTTATATCATGCTGAAAGCCTAGTATCAGCAGGCCCAGCTTCTCTAAGCTGACCTGTCTCAAGAAACACACCTCTTTTATGCAAAATTTGGTCCCTTAAATTTGAACATTGTATTTTAGAGCCACTATATTTTAGAGAGAAAAAGGGATGCTACAGTAGCAGAACAGACAGGCAGGAAAATCATTACTTAAAATTACAGCAGGCCTGGACAACAATCCTAATTTTCCAAAGCTGGCTGAAAGTACATCTGACTGCTCTGACTGTAATGAAATTACTACAAGGTAGAAGTGTAGGCATTTACTATCTTATGTATCAGCCCAGAATAAGACACCTAGATTAAACCAGACAAAATACTCAGCTACAGTGATTTAAATCAAGATTTTGTCTCTGTTTCAAGCAGTTGGAAAAAGATCTACAATATTTTCTAGAACAGTTACAATATAGCTGTGTCTGATAGTTTCTATCTACAGATAACCTGCAAGGAAGAGATCTAGCAAAGAACTCTCACTCTCAAATCAGTAAAGTGGAAGTTGATGTGGTTGTTTGAATCAATTAAAGGAAAACAAGAAAAAAAAATTGCAGAGGACTGTGCTGTGGTACATCTGCTGCTGCTGCTGAAACTCTCTATTTTGGGAAGGTAAGTTGAAAAAGAAAACTCAAATTTGTCCTTGGTCACTTGAAGACAGCATAAGAATCACAGAAATTACCAGTTTTCATACAGCAAAACAGTCGATTGTGGATTAAAATGATCCCTAGGCCAGGCTACAAAGCAATTAAAGGCAGATCACATAAGGACCTAACCTACTAAAATATTTGGTTCACAAGAGACAGATACAACTCAGGGCAGATGGTTTTGAATGGAAAGGAAAGCCAAAGCTTTTTCATCAAAACTCTCCCTTCTCCTGTTGTGTTTCCTGCTATTGCTGATAAGCTGTAACCGATTTTTGAACCATTTGTGATAAGAAGATTAGCAGTGGTGGCAACCCATTAGCTGAAAGTGATGCTGTGGCAATGCCCAGCTGGAGCACACCGAAGGCAGCAGCACCTGGCAATGCTGGTTCCAATTGCTGCCTACCTTTGAAATGTCACCACGAAAGATCTATGACAGCATTCCTGCTACAGGCCATCAGTGCTTCCTGTCTGAGTTTTATTTAGCTTGATCAGTTCCCGATGAAGCTGAGGGCACTTTGAGGCCCCTTTGAACAGTGAATTATCAAATGGAATTAGAGCCCCATTCAAAATTCACCTGTTTTTCATTTCATTAATGTGCATGCCTACGTCTGGATCCATGACCTGTGCAGTCCCTCATATTTTTTTTTCTCTTCATGCTGCCCCTTCCATGTGTTTACCTTCCAATCTCCTTGTCTCCTCTTCAGGTTATGGATCACTCAACTTCCATATGCTGATATTCATATTTGATTTCCTCTCTCCCTGCCCCCCCCCACCCCCAGAAGTATCCACTGATGCCTGTTCTTCTGCTGTCTCAGTTCTGTATGAAACCTTCCTCTCAGCTGCTGGCCTACAATCACTCCCACTTCTGCCTACAAGTCTCTGATTCCATCTTCAGACTGGCCTTTATTGAGTTTACTCCATGAGATTACTTTTTTTTGCATATTTGCAGTAACTTCTGTTATCTTCTGTTACTTAAGGCTGTAATCAACCCCCTGTATTAGAAGCACATTTACATTTTAGGTTACACCAGTGCACTTACTCAGAGGAACTGAGTGATTTGGGCTCTGGCACCAGTATCTTAAAAAGAGGATATATGCAACCCTCCCCAACACGTACCTTGGCATTTTGAAGAGGAGGTTGGTAACTAGAGGGCCGATAGTACCTCCTCTGAGTAGCATCAGTGTGAATGTCTCCGAGGAATAGCTCCTCCACAAGGTGGTCTAAATTGTGGTGCAGGTACTGCTTCTCCACACGGATCAGCTGGAGTTCGTGCATGGCAAAATTGAGAGCTTTGGTGCATTCACAGCCGTTCTCTTCTCTCAGCAAATCATAGCTCACGTCCTGCTCCCAGGGACTATCTTCTGGGATAAATCCAGGACACGTCTGGTTCACCAACTCGCTCAATTTTTTGGCTACTGCTTCGTTGTGGCATATGATCTGTATGTTGCGGAGCTGGTAGTCGGCCTCGGTGCCGCCGCGGATGATCCAGGACGCCTGGCGGAGCCGGATCTTGCCACGGATGACCAGGGTGTAGATGGGGTTCGTGCAGCGGTTGCCACCGTAATAGAACTGGTAGGCCTTGAACGTGTTGTTCTCGTAGAACCTGTAGGACCTTGTGATGAACTCTGGGCCTGCTCGAACCTCGCAGCTGTGGGAGGAAAGAAAAGTGGGGAAAGGCAATTTTAGCCAAGGTGGCACATCATGTATGCTGCAGGCAACAAGACCCACACATGGTCCACAGAGACACCTGGGTGCTAATATCCCTTCAGCAGGAATGGGAGTAAATAGGAACTAGGCATCTGTGGCCTGCCGATTATCCAACAATTCCCTCTGCTGCTATTAATACACTGCTTCGTGGTGATCATATCTAAAGGCTTTATCTTGTAGGCTTAAACACTTTGAATCGTGTTTTGCTTTTGCCTTTTGTCTAGGGACCACCATGTGACTCAATTTTCATTGAAAACAGTAGCAGCTTATTAAAGATCTATTGCTCTCTTTCGCACGGTAGATTTAGCAGAATGACTGATAACATCAGAAAGTGAAATGCCATACGTCCAGGGAACAGCACAAAGAACTGGCTTACAAGCTGCTCTAGAAGCTTCTCTGTGTAACTCCATGATCTCTGGTCTGCTGTGGATATGCAGGATCATGTACTGAGCTTTTCCATTCAAACATTCAACAGGGGTGGCAGTTAATGCAAACTTCTGGCTGTTAATGCAAAACTTCTACTTGGCTTGATTTTGGACCATGCAATATTCAGATCTTCGTGGGTTCTTTCTCTTTCTTCCCAATGCCACCATTTTTTTTTTCCTGAAAGTGTAAATGGCAGTTAAATTCCACTTCCTGTAGGAAGCCTTTCTGTGCCTTCAAACTTCTTCTCCTTGTCACCTCTACACTGCTTAATATAAACAGAACTGTAGAATTGTTAAGGTTGGAAAAGACCTCTAAGACCATTGAGTCCAGCCATTAACCCAGCACCACAATGTTCACACTAAACCACATTCCAAGTGCCACATCCACACATCTTTTGAACACTTCCAGAGATGTTAACTCCACCACTTCCCTAAGCAGCCTATTCCAATGCCTGACCACTCTTACAGTGAAGAAATTTTTCGTAATATCTAATCTAAACCTCCCCTGGTGTAACTTGAGACCATTTCCTCTCATTCTGAAATACACTCTTTTCTGTTAAAAAAACCCCCAGTCTTTCCTACTACAAGTCACTTCCAATGAGCATGTGCATATTGCCTGCTGAGACACAGAAAGCACAGCAAAGTTCTCTGAAATAAAGGTCATCAGGTCTAAAGAGTAACAGGACTAGTGAAACACAGCTTCTTAATTTCTTCTGCTGATAAAACCTGTGCTAGCCACATGCTCTGAAAATAAAGACCCATTCAATGGATCTAACACATGGAGACAAATACAGTGCAATGTTATGTTTGAATGAGCATCCATTTTGGCAGCTTGGTAGGCTCCTTCCTATTCAGAGAGATTTAAAGATATTTCACAGCATGCTGTTTAAAATCCAGACAATAAATTAATTAATCAAGACAGCTTTATGGCACGCTATTTTAATGTACATAATGCTGCTCCTTCTCCTTTTATGCATAAACATATAGAGAGCATCTGAAATTTAGAACATCGCCATAGAAATTTAGAACATCGCCATCGCCAGAAAGTGTTTCTGCTGCTGAAAGTGGGAATATTCATCCTTCCCTCTCTGCTTTTTTACCATCTCCTCTTCCCCATCCCTAGCATCTTGTTTTATCTTTCCTTACCCAGTAGAGACCCAGTGGCCCTCGATATTGGGAGGCATCTGTACAGTGATCCGGGCTCCATTGTGAAGGTGTTTCAGCATATGATGGCACTGTGACTCCTTGAAAGCCCTCCAGGCACTCTTCTCCAAGGACCGAGGGTGGGACCTGCTGTCCGGGTGAAGAAGAGCAGAACCTTCTCCCAGCCCTGTGACAGAAAGCGTAAATTGTATCATGAGACCCTGCTGAGTAGGGCTTCAATGTGATAAAGGATATTGTGACCATCTTGTGTTGAATGACACTTGTTCATATTGTTATGTGTCTGGGCAAATACTGTTTACATTTACTTTCTCATCTGAAAAAGAAGGAATTACGGGAAGCTCTTCCTTTCTGTCACACCACTAATAATCCACTACATAAATTTATGAAATAAACTGAGGAAAAGAGCTTGAACTGAAGTGTTGTGTTTCCCACATTTTCCCACACCCAGGAGATGTGGCTCTGAAACTGAACTTTATAGACACCTCTGTAATCTCTGGTCAGGACAATCAAAAACCTAGACTTTCAAACTTTCAGAAAGTTGCATCCAGATCCGGACACAAACTTTGTGGTTTCAGCCCGCCTCTAATTTGAATGCTTCTATAATAAACTTACAAATAAAGACTGCTCTTTAAAGTCAAGGGAAAACAGATATTAAAAGCAAAACCTCTGCACACAGGAAGCCTCTGTGATGACTGAGGTGGTCAATTAAAGGCAGATCCTTCTATTTTTATTTTAAAGGGGAAAAGGAATTTCAGAAGCTAACTTTATCTCCAGCACACAGTAATTTTGGTTTCTAGCAATGTATACATACAAAATCCACCAGCATGCTCTCTACACAATATTAATTGAACAAAATGAATACATAGCTTCAAAAGGAATGTGCCTTTACTCTTTTAGACACAGCCTGCTCTTAGATATGTTGGAAAACACGGATCAAAAGAAAACCCCACATCTAGGGGTTGAAAGGTGACAAACATGAACCTTACATAATGTGGAAACTGTATTACATTGCCAGAAGGAATCTGAGCACCAGAGGACTACAAAATGGGTAAGGGGTGGGGTGAAGGGGCTGTTTGAGTGCCTGGGAAGTTGGGGCAGCCATCTCAGGAAAGGGATGTCTCACTGTAACATGCTTCCAGGGGCAGGGTCTGGGATTCATCCCCATATTTTCTGCTGCCTTCTCAGCTGATCTGGACAAGAAACAGGGCTGTTGGGGATCACCAGTGAGAGCCACAAAGTACAGGATCCTGTGCTTTATGCCCCAGGCCCCATCTGACATTTGGGCACATGCCTGGTGTTAGGTAGACACTTTCTTAAGCCTTCCCCATTTCCTATTAAGAAAAGAAAAAGAAAAAGAAAAAGAAAAAGAAAAAGAAAAAGAAAAAGAAAAAGAAAAAGAAAAAGAAAAAGAAAAAGAAAAAGAAAAAGAAAAAGAAAAAGAAAAAGAAAAAGAAAAAGAAAAAGAAAAAGAAAAAGAAAAAGAGATTCATTATGTCGGCTAGGTCTTGGCTAGGTCTTAGATCTTCTGGAAGAAACTTGGGTAACACCTGGGAAAATGACATTGCCAAAATTATAAATACATGTCTATCATTTAAAAACAGCAATTTCTCAGCTAAACAGAAGCAAAGACTTGTCCAGGAGACAGTGTAAAAAATTATCAGAAAGAATACAATAAACACCTTAACCTAAACAGTGCTCACCATTGAACAACACCGGGATTTAATGAGATTAATGAATACAACCTCACAAAATCTTTTCTGGAAAATCTGATACCTTTGTTATGTTGCAGGTTACAAACAATTCTTCAATGTGAATGAGAATTTATGGCCTTGCTTTCTATAGGGTCATAAATCCTAAAGATCCTTTGATATTTGAGCATGCTGCCTGAGATGCCCTTAAAGAAGCCTGATTTTCAGAGGTTCAGTATTTCTCCCTTTCTGGAAGTCAGAAAGTTCTCAGGTATTTCTACATTGCTGAGCAGAGTCACTCATGCTAGCACCAAACAACTCCCATTCTGCAGCCAGAAATGGTGTAGCCATGACAGTGTGATTGGTGCTCTGCTTGAACTGAATACATCTTTGGAGAGGCAGGATTGACTAGGTGGGGTCTGTGCTTCATGTCCATGCAAGGTACATGGCAGAGGTTGTAGGCACCAGTGCTAACTTTCTGCATGGTGTCTCCTGCAGATAGATTATCTCACACTGAAAATAGATTTTGAAAATCCGCATTTCCTTTTGAAGCTGTTAAACATTTGAAATCTGCCATCACAATTTTGAAATTGTTCAACTGGCTATTTCCAAGGCATATTTATTGTACCACTTGCTTTTATGCAGTCGTATTTTGCCTAGTTCATGTCATATGACTCATGACTACAGATGCATTTAGAAATGATTTATTCATTTACACATACTTGGGGATTTAATTTCTTCAAGCAAAAATCCTTCTGTTGGAGGACACCATCTTGTATGTGCACATATCAAAGAAGAAACACACTAACCACATCAGACATTCCCAATTATTCCCTGGAGGAAATAATTAAAAGAAGGAGTTTTTGAAAAGGAGTCAAACTTTATGTGGTATTATACAGTGTCTTTTCTTTGATACAGTTCAAAAGCAACTGTGTCTCAGCTCTCCATGTCACATGAAGGTAGCCCTGTCTGCAACGTGCAAATGATAGACTGCAACAAAGAAATGGAAGGGAGAGTGCATTGACAGCCCTAGAGGAAAGAGAGTATTTGTTTGGGACTCTGTCTATCCAACTGTGACAAACGAAGGCAAGAACAAATTCAGGTAATCAAGAGAGGCATAAGAATATAATGAAGGCTGCAGAGACACAGGGAGAGATGTAGAAAACACACACATAGAATGGTCTGGGTTGGAAGAGACCTTAAAAACTATCCAGTTCCACTTCCCCCTGACCACGGGCAGGGACACCTTCCACAGGACCAGACTGGTCAAGCCCCCATCCAACCTGGCCTTGAACACTTCCAGGGATGAGGCATCCACAACTTTCCTAGGCAACTTCTTCCACTGCCTCATCACCCTCACAGTAAAGACTTTTTTATTAAAGAAAGAAACAATTAGATTAAGATCTAATCTAAACCTGCCCTCTTTCAGTTTAAAGCTGATCCCCTTGTCCTATTACTACATGCCTTAGTAAAAACTCCCTCTCCAGCTCTCTTGCAGGATCTCTTTAGGTACTGGGAGGTGCTGTAAGGTCTCCCCAGAACCTTCTCTTCTCCAGGCTGAACAACCCCAGATCTATCAACCCTGAAGAGAAGTGCTCCAACTCTCTGAGCACCTTCGTGGCTTCCTTTGGACTTGCTCCAGCATATCCATGTGCTTCTTATGCTGAGGACCCCAGAACTGGACACAGTACTTGAAGTGGGATCTCACCAGAGCAGAGCAGAGGGACAGAATCCCCTGCCTTGCCCTGCTGCCACTCTGCTTTGGATGCAGCCTGGGATGTTTGGCTTTCTGGGCTCTGAGTGCACATTGCTGGGTCATGTTGAGCTTCTCATCAACCAACACCTCCAAGTCTTTCTCCTTGGGGCTGCTCTCAGTAATGCTAACGACATCACGGGACCAGAATATCAGAATATAAAATATAGTATAAAATTAAGAGACAGCAAAGGGACCTTTACCTGTGTTGCCCTTGCTAGAGCAAGGAAATACTTAATTTAGTACAAACTTCTTCCTTACAAAGAAGTCATTTCAACAATTCTGTAGTTACTAACATATGCCTGTAGATATGACTGCCATACAAAGGAGATGTAACTTCCCCATGTACCATCTGCAGGTCAAACACTGAGACCAGTGATATGCTTCCCACACAGAGCAGTAAATCAAACACCATCTTCTGTGCTTTTCCTCACAGCAGGTGCTCAGAGGCACTGCAGTGCCCCCCTGCTCCACCCTCAGCAGTGCACACAAGGTGTTCTGCAAAACTGAGGAACTGCAGGGATGATGTCACTTATTCTAAAAGATCCATTTGGCCATGTTAAATGAGACATTGCTGGAAAGGCTCAAGGTTAAAACATGCATTCACAAACTGGGAAAAGAATTTCACCACTCTTTAGAAGCCCACTTTGGAGAGTAGATGCAGTTGCAACATAGTTGGAGTCATAACTTTCATTCAGAGAGCTCCAAGTCTGCTATTCTCTACAGCACTGACAGATGGTTGGTTTCAGTATCTCCATGACTGAGTATTTCAGACTCAACTGAGAATATCTGAGACTCTCTCTCTGACTGTTTGAATTTTTGTGGGATATGAAGGAATATTACTCACTTGTTAAAAAATATAAAACCAAAATCCACCCACTATGTTACTACTCAAAAGTGCAACAGACTACAAACAAACAAACAAACAAGCAAACAAACAATCTTTGCATGAGACCAATAACAATAATTTTGTGAAGCCTCTGGTTGGCTCTCATTTCAGCTACATCACAACTAGAGGTTGCTATGATTGTATCCCCCATGACACAGTGTTTGTTTTCACAAAGGAGCAAGTCCAAAAGGAAAAGGAAAATTTCAGAATCCACCTGAAACATCAGGTAGTAAAACAAAAGCATTTTATGATGAGCTGATATCCAGCTTCCCTTTCAAAATCAAGCCCTAGCAGTAACACAGCTTTAGCATGAAACTAATTGAATATGGCATAAGAGGTGCTACAGCTCACTGGGGATCCCTGCCCAGACCCTCAGAGATCATACAGATCTCAGATAACACTTTACAGGGGCAGGATCCAACATCCATCTGAGTGGGGAAGTGGAGGTCTGTACAGCTGCCACGCCAGTAAGACGTGGATAGGAGCACGCACCACACCAGACAGAGGGCTTCAGGCTCTCATGTTCACCTATAAACCTGTATCTGATGTGGGAACAACCATTCAAGATAAAAATAATTGTTAAGGGAAGATAGGTTACTTTCAAGTTCTTCAAAGATTTCTGCACATAGCTGCGAGTAAAATACAAATCTTAAAAGGGCAATCTGTTGGCAGCCCATTACGCAAACGTGTTTCAAAAATGGTTATGACAAAGCTCTCTGCCAACAGCTCTGCAAAAAACTGCAAGCTGCTCGAATGAATGTTTTGGTTTTCTGAAAAATGGCATGCAAATACTGTACAACTGCAACGACGATAATAAGCAGAGTTGTGCTTGAACACAGATAGTTTTAATTTAATTTGTGCCTCAACACCCAGGCCAAATTCTGTTCGCAGCTATGCCAGACTGCTAAAGTATAAGGCAAATAATCTTAAACTGTTTAGATTTTATCAGTTTAATGAACGTCTCTACCAGAATCTAAACCACGGCTTCGAATGTGTCCAAGTGTAGAGCTTCAAACCAGTCTCAAAGCTACCAGGTGTTCAGCAGGTTCATCTTTTGTTAGATGGGGAAAAAGATGTTACCTCAAAGTAGGATTCAAACCTGGATTGAGACTGGGATTGCTCAGCAGGAGCCACTTAACTTTTTTTTTTTTAAACTTTTTAGTGATGTAAATACAGAAGAACAAAATTTAATTATGAAGTAAAACAACCTCGAGTGATAGCGTAAATTCAAAATAAGCAATGGCTTCATCTCTGACAGAAACATTTTAACATTCATGCTTTACTCCTGCAGCAATCTCTTTTCAAGTTAGAACTTGTTTGAAACTGGAAAAACCTTACAACAGATAAAAGAATAATTGGCTGGATTAACTTTATAGCTCTCCTTATCTAGGCAGTCGCCCTGCACAATTAAATAAATAGACATTTGGATTATGCTCTTTCTTGATGTGGGATAGTGTCAGATAATGCCTATGACAGCCTTTTAGCTCCAGTGCAAGCTTACATAATTGCCATGGAGAATATAATGTCCTGTTACCAAGCCACGAGCTGTGTTTACCAGTGTTTTCCCTGCACTTGAAACTTCAAAGAGTCCTCGCAAGACTGGGGCCCAAATTAGCTACTACAAACAAAAGGGTTGGGAAAGGAAAGCCGGGTTTTGTGGCCAGGGAACCAGACAGGACAATGACTTCCTTTCACATGTATCTGTTGCCTCTCTTGTGCACACACAGTTTCCAAGTGCAGCTTTCGAAGAGAGGCAAAATGAATGCTTCAGTGCGTGGAAAATCCTGAGGGGGGATCCAAAGCACGTTTACATGGGACAGCTAAAATGTAACCCCCTCAAAGCTGACAGGCACAGCATGGAGGTCCCCTGTTACCCTACAACTTGGTCCTTATTCAATGCCCTCTCTTGGCAGAGGTCAGAGAACCAAGTGCCAAGCAGTTACACATCCCATAACCTCTGCTTAGCTGAAGTTCTTAATTGGGATGGCTGCTGCTACCTGTGCAAGGTGAAATGGCACTGCCCAGAGTGAGGGTTTCTTTATGAAGCCCGGAAGGGTTAAAGCCCATCTTCCTTCAGGGCAGTGGGAACTCTGCCCCTGACAGGAATGGGTGCAGCGCTGGGATGTCAGTGCTGTGCAATGTCAGTGGTAGTTTGCTCTTGCTCTCCTTGCCAGAAACATCTGCTCCCTGTCAGAGACATCTGCTCCATCCTGTACCCACACCTTGGCACTGGGGTTTATTCATGCAGACCTGCCCCCAGCTCCCCTGGGACTTTGTCTGGGTGAAGACAGCGCTAAGCAAACTCATTACTTATGATCCTACCCTCTATCAGCCCTAAATAATCACCTCACTAATGAAATACTACCCTTGCCTTGAATAGCTGAAGGTATTGGCCTCCAGTGTGGATGAGGCTACTTTTGGGCCCCATTGTGTGCCAGCCTACTTTCTACAGACACCCTACAGAGCACGAAAAAATTGCCCTTTCTGTGATGACATCAACATCTTACCACTGTGTTAGCCCACAGTCAAGCTACAAAAATGAGTGAAATGGAATTTACGCTGGCAAAATTATGAATAAAATCTAGTCCATCTTCTAACTCTCCCTGTAAATTGTCCAAGTCTTACACTAAGCAGTGTGTCCTCCCATCTTTTTATTGTCTTCCAGATTTTGAAATGCATTATTTAACTGAGGAAACAGATCACATATGTCTCCAGCATGGAGCACAATATAAGTTCATTTTATGGCTATGGTATTTGTATCTCCTGATGTATTTACTTATTATTTTCCTGAAAAAGTTTTGAAATAAAACACTACTATGTAACTAATTTAAGCAACATTGCCAGAGAACTTTTAAGAGCATTAACAGTTTTGCTCTGAAAAGACTATCAGTCTTGTTTTCATCATCTTTATTAGTACCATCTCCATGATGTTATTGATTAATTGTTTTAAAGTTTCTAACTCATTACTCTAACAGTAGCATAATCAGAAATACACTAAAGTGGGTTTTTTAGCATCTGTATTTATAAAAATAAAAAAAAAAGTTATGTTTACAAAAGAAATTAGCCAAATTTGTTTTGAATCCACTTGACCGTAGCTCTTATTATTCAGGTTTTTTGGAGTTGAATGATCTTAGTGTTTGACATCTGAAACTTCTGTGGCTTTTTGTCTAAGCAAAGAAAACAGTGATAATGGACAACTTCCAGCTGCAAACCTTTTTTTTTTTTTTTTTTTTGGTGACACTGTACATGTACAGGTTTTATTTTGATTAATGAAAGACTATTTTTTTCCAAATTTCAAATCAGTGACACTAGAGTAGGCATTTCTTAATGTAATGAAAGCAGAAGCTTTAGCCTTACAGGATATTTTAACTTGTGTCACAAAGCTTTAAGCCCTAAAAATCCTCAACCACCCACACACACTCACTCACTTTTAACCCTTAAATTACCATATGCAATGGAAATCCAGAAAGAAGACACTGTATGCTGCAAAGAGGCTTAACACTGCAGCCCCCTGGGATTGCTGGTTATTCTTACACATTAGCAATTCGGGCTAGCCGTTGATTGAAGGATGCCTCTACTGACTTTACGGCATGGATGGAAAAGCGCAACACCAAATTAAAGCCAACAGGGTAAACACATTTCCATGGGCTACATTTCAGTGCATTATATGCCACTGATATAATTTTCAAGTTTGTAAGAAGGCAATAGTTTCCAAACTCTTGAAACTCTGATCCAAACTGTGAATTGCTACATTACCAAGGTGTTCATCTTCATATACAAGGCAGTGAGTTGTATCTTTCTACAAGAACTTAGGTTTATGTTACTTGGTGAAATGTAACTGCAGATGGAAGAAATGGATGACTTTCCTTCACCATCCTCTTTTGGCAGCTGCTGTTTTGATCTGATCACTGGCCCTGATTTGTTTCCTGCTCCAGTCAGCATTCAGCTCTGCTCTGTAATTCCAAGCAGATGAGCCAGGGAGTCCAACCCTGCAATTACACCTCCTCTCTTTACCCTCTAACTTCAAGTCTCCCATTTCAACTTTTACATCTCAAATCACAGAGTTTAAAGAACACCTCTGGCGTCCTGTCAGGTCTGGCTCAGCTAAACATGTTTCTACGCTCTCCGGATCTCATAGCTGAGCTGTGAGAAGAGTACAAAACCCCCTCCTGGGGATCAGAGCCTCCTACTCTTTCTTTCTCTAAACAAAATATACCATCAGAAGCCCATGCTCTTTATTATTTATTAAATGCCATAGTGTGTGCTTAGCACTTGTACAAACACAGAGGGAGACAACCCCTGCTTCACAAAATCAACCCCAGGAATAGCTTTGAAATCCTTAACCCCAGCTCACAGATCTCCCACTGAATCCATGTAGGTCACTTGCATTATAACAGTTAAAAAAAAAGTTCTCTTTTTACAACTAAGCTTGGAGTCTTAAGAAATTTAACTGACGGATGTTGGGTGCTACAAAGGACATCAGAATTAGGAACACTCTTCAAAATGATGCTGTAACCGAGTAGCTTGAGTCACACTTTCAGAAGGATATCGTACCCAGATTTTTCAAATCTGGCTGCCAAATGTTGGACATACCTAAGCAGCTCATTAAGCCTCCTTTTCAGAAGTTTCTCTTGAAGAACACTGGCTTTCTGGAAAGATGGGTTATATGTTTAAGGGCCTACAAATGAACTTACAAGCTGAACTTTCAAGTTTAAATACACTGACTTTTCTCACTAAAATTTTGCCTACTGTACAGTTTCAGAGAGATGTTAGTCCAGGGTTAAACCGAGAGGCTGTCAAAGCAGGACTGTGTGTAATAACACCCAGAATCTTCGTGCTCTGCAGCAAAACAATTTTAGTTGGGCACAAGATCCGCTGCTGGCACACTTCGCTACCCAAGGCTTCCCAGGTAACACCTCCACGGCAAAAAACTTTTCCCGATAAGCGGAGGAACGCGGGCCCCGCAGGGTGTCTCGGCCAAACGCGGCGGAGTTCGGCGGCGCCAGCTCTTGCCCGGAGGTGAGTAAAGAAACTTTGTGTGAGGTGCCCGGACCAACCGCTCCATCCAAGCAGTCCCAGGCTGCAACACAATCCGCCGACACACGCTTGGGAGCGGGGCGCTTTCGGCGCGGTTTTACCCACGGCGGCGGCTGCCGCTCCCACGCGTGCTGCCGCTAACACGGGGCTCAGGCAGAGCCAGCGGGGGCTGCCCGCTTCCCACCCCCTGCCAGACCCCTGCCCCTAAGGGCAGGCGGGACCCAGTGCCCGCGGCCACGACGGGACAGCGCACCCACCCGCGCCCTCCGCCCCCGCCAGAGGGGCTCTGGGGCCCCCTCGCACCCCAGCCGCTTTTGGGGGCACCCCGCGGGCCCAGACCCACCGGCAGCCGCGCCGGCCCCGCACTCACCGTGCAGCAGCAGGGCTGGGAACAGGTACCGCATGAGGCTGCCGCACGGGGCGGACATCTCCCCGGCCCGCAGCGCTCCTTGCCCGCTCCTGCGCTCCGGCCGCCGCCACTCCCGCCGCGCCGCCCGCGCCTCAGCGCCGCCGCGGGCAGCCCACGGCCCGGCGCTGGGGGGCAGGCGGCTGGCGGGCCGGGGGCCACGGGCACCCTCCGGGGCCGCCGCCGCCGCCGCCGCTCCTCAGGGCTCCCGCTCCGCACGCCGCCGACCCGGCAGGGCTCCGGCTCGGCCGCCGCCGCTCGGTGCCCGAGGATGCCCGCGCCGCCGCTCGGTGCCCGAGGATGCCCGCGCCGCCGCCGCTGCCGCGTCCCCGCTCGTCTCCGCGCAGCGACGCGACGGCTGCGCTTCATATTTCCCCTTCCAGCAGGAGGAGGAGGAGTGGTCGGGAGGTGGGGACTCCTCCCGGGGCGGGGAGGGGGCGGCTCCGCCCGGACAGCGCTCCCAGGGCGGGGGAAGGGGCGCTGGGGACCTGCGGGGCGGGTCCGCGGGGGCGGGAGCGGGACGGAGCGGGCACGGCGCTGTGCGGGCACCGGGCATCCCGGGGCTGTGCCGTGGGGCTGGGATGTGCACGTGGCCGGGCTCTCGCGTGGGGGAGCGTGCGCGGCTGCTCCGTCCTCCCGCGGCTGCGGGCAGGGAGGTGCCGGCCGGGCTGCGGCTCCCGGGCGGAATCTCTCTGCCCTGGGAGTGCGAAGCGCCGTCGCGACCGTAAGCTGAAGAGAAAGAAAAGTTGGTGTGCGTCCTCTCTTCGAAAAGAAACCTCTGTGTGGTTACTGCTTTCCGTGTAAATCCGGCATTTTATAAGCTAAAAATGCGTGTCGAGGACGCCTTTGGTGCTGCGCTGTCCTGCACACGTTCCCTCATGTCTGTTTTTGATTAGTTTTGGTTTTTTCTCTAGTCTTAGGCCCTGGTCATGCAAACACGCATGGACTTAATGTTCCTGTGAGTAACTCGTGCCTGAGTTTGGTCCCTGGACTTTTCATTTGTGATGTCCTCTGGACAGGGATGTCATATTTTCCAAGTTTGTGTTTGGTCTTGTGGGCTCAGCTGTAGGGCCTCATGGCAAAGAATGGGTAACAAATCTGAGGAAATGTTGAGAAGATCAACAAAACTATCTTTTGAACAGCTTAACTGAGCTAAAGTGTTTACATGCTGCATGCTTAAAAAGAAATACAAACAATGTTGATTCCTTCCATGTCCCTTGAGAGGGAAGGATAAACTTAATCTTCCTCACTTATATAGTGAGAAAACTGAGACAGAAGCACATAAGTGGTGAGTCAGAACCAGCACTCCAGTGCCTTGGATTCCCAGGGTTACGCTTGTGCCTTCACACAAATGTCTTTCCAGTTGGAAAGGATGGTTTCCAGAGCACTTGGTGGCGGTCTGTACAAGCCTGTAGTGATCAGACATCCTCTCGATGACCTGGATAGACATGGGACAGAGAAAAGCAACATCCTCCAAGAAACAGGTGTCCATAAACATGATCAAGTAACACTGGGTAAGGCTGTAAAAATGGCTTTACCCCACATTGGTTGCTCATTGTCTTCTCCTATGGTTGCCACAGAGGTGTTTGTCAGGCGAGTGTGTGGAGGGAGGTGATTCACACTGTAGATGCAGTGCATTTGGAAAAAGTGTTGTGTATCCAGATCAAAACTCTAATTTTGCCACTTGTAACAATCCTACAATAGCAGAGACACCCAAGTAGTTTATCTGTAGGTTCAGTGAGTCAGATACAGTGAGCAAGGAAAACTACAATATCCACTCAAAATACAGTACAAGCATCTGCGTTTCTGAATCTTGAGGACCTGTGATGTACTTCAGATCTGTGTGTGCTGATTGCCTCTTCCAAGAGAAGTCCCTGCTGGGGTTATTGGTAACGTATGCTGGGTGTTAGAAGGAGGGAAAGGTGATATGTGTGGGAAAGCAGATTGCCCTTGCTGTTGGTTGACCAGGGTATTACTAAGAGGTCCTGCCTGGTGGGAGAAGCCAACCTGAAGAGTCTCACGTGTTTGGCATGCATATAGGCATGGCATGTAGGAAGTCTCCTAATGCCACTTCTTCTATTTACCTTGAATATAAAAGGCAGGCCAGTGTCACTCTGAGCAATAATGAAAGATTAGGAGTTTTGAATATAATTGCATAAAAGCAGCAACATCCGAAAGGAGAAGCTTTTTATAGGCACAACCTGTTTTACCATCCCCAGATCAAGCAACATAATGATTTGCAAAAAGATGAGGCTGAGAATCGCCTGCAAAAAATTATTTCTTACAAAAGGCAGTTATCCCAGAAGGTCATGGTTTCTCCCCTGGGAAGTGACAGCCCCCTATGGCAGCATCACAAACAGCTTTTCATAAAAGGAAAGGGCCATGCCTTTACTGCTCCACTGGACAACTTTGTAAATTAGGCTCTGCTTGTGATTTACTGTCAGTGCAGCTTCAGATGTGGTAATGAAATAAAATGAAATCAATACCCAGCGGGTTCAGATATGGGAGAACTTGCAAAACAGCACAAACTACACTTTGTTTGTTCTTGTCTTTTTTTTTTTTTCTTAATTTTTTTGTCATTTTAAGGCTATATGTTTTGTCAGCCTGATGCTTGTTATTTTTCTTTAAATATACCCGGTCCTACTTGTTTCATTGCTGTGTCCCTCTTCAAAATGTGCTGTAATGGGAAGCAGCAACAAATAACAGCTCTCCGCACTTTGATCTAGGCAGCATGTCACATCAGTACTCATTAAAAATGGCACTAACCAATCCAACCACAACTTTCTGAACTGGAGTTCCTGGGGTGTATACCTAATTTAGGTATAATGTAATATCATTCACAGAGGCATCTCTCATGCATATTCTCAAAAATACCATAGAGGTCAAAGCATTTCAAAAAGGAGGTCGTTAGCAGAAGTTTGCACAGAAAGGAGCTGTTTTGAAACAAAAAAAGCAAATCCCAAACCTGATGGGAAATGTACCTTGTGGCTGAGGCCCTCTGCAAAAAGTATTAAAATAGGAGGAAAACTAACTTGTTGGACTTGTTGTGTGACACTTCAAAGATCTAGGCATATCAGCATAGCACTTGCCTAGGTAAAGTGCCGACGGGTTGGCTGGCTGCCAATGCCAATCTGGTGGTGAAAGATACTTAAAAGAGGGAGAGGATGGGAAAGAATGGAGGCAGCGAGTGTGTGGGACACTTTCTGCTATGGAGAAGAATGGGATGGGGCAGCACAGCTAGGATTTGCTAATGGCTATATTATGTTTTTAAAACAAAGGGACATAAAGATTTATTGGAAAGGAGTGGAGTGACTAATTCGCAAAGAATCAAGCATCTGTGAGATTTCTGTGAATTGCCCATGGCAAATTAATCAAAATAAGTAGCGAGAAGTTTTTCTACACATCCAGCTTGAGTTAGAATCCATGAGATGAGCCTGGAGCCTGTTCAATACGGAGAAATATTCACTATGTGGCTTCTTACTTTGGCTTCAGCTGCTTGAGGAAGAAGTTAATCTGTTTAAGGATGTAAAAGAAATGGTAATTGGTTTGTTTCTTCTTTCAATCTGAACTGAAAATGCCAGTTTATGAGATATAGCAGAATTGGGGTTTATCCTTTACTTCCCCTATCGGTTTTAAATATTTAGAATAAGGTGTTTAAGCTGCTAATTTTTTTTTTTATTATTCCCTGTTAAAAGAGTAATTGAAAGAACCTCTGGCAATATTTCCTGAATGTTTGGCTTCCAAATTGTGCAGACTAATTGACCTTCCCTTACCAGAGATTTGATCTTGAGTGCAGCTACTGAAGCCAGTGGAATTTTATGATTGTTTTGAGGGATCCTGAATCTGGGTTTTGTTTTGTCAAACATGTTACCTGTGGTAAGGCTGTCCTGGAAACTAAAGTGGAGCAGATTACCAAAGAGGTCTATCCTTTATTGCTCTTCCTTGTTTAGGAAGGACCTAGTCTGGTAAGTGTGTTTTGGAAATGAATTTATTTTAGTCATCTAAGACACAACGCACGTGTTTAAGTCCTGTTACCTGGAAAGAAACATAGAAAGTATAGACCAAGCATAGTAAAATGAAGTTATTGTGGCCATTGTCAATAGGCTCTTTTCTCTCTCTTTTTTTTTTTTTTTTCAGATACACAAAGAGATGTGCATGCTCATAAAAACACAGAGACTATCTGCTAGAATAGACTTGATGGTTTCGCAAAAATGAAGTTGGTTATCTGAATAAGGTTGGTTTAGTTTTTCTAGAATGGTTTAAGAAGGAGGTGAAAATAAAGGTATAAAATGATGTAAGAGTAGACCCTGCAGAGCTTGGGTCATCCCAGACAAAAAATCAAAGATGTAAAGAGCTCAGACATGGCCAATGGCTTTTCATAAAATAAGCTCTCTCCTTCTTGTTTCCCCACTCTCTTCTGGCATTTAAAATGTGGTTTTGATTTGATTATTCAGAGGCAAAGAGGAACTTCTCTGTGTAGAATTACTTTGCTACAACCACGAATTGCGTGGTGCTGTTGCTGCAACCAGAGCTTGAGGGGCCAGGTCCAGCTCCCAGTGAGCTTGGCTGGGGTCTTGCCATTGACCAGAGCAAGGGATGGATCAGGCCTTGAGTGAGGCTGTTGGAAACACCAGCTGGAACAGCCAGTGCTTGTATCTTGGTGATATTCATCTGGAAGCACAGCAAACAGGGGCCAAAGGTATTTCTTCACCCAGCATACGGGCAGCCACCCTAACCCTCTGCAGCACTGCCATCCATTCATGGCACTCAAATACCATGAGAATGGGTGTGGTAAAAACGTCTTCATAAATGTTGTTTAAACCTCCTGTTGTTTGCACAGTGGCTTAGTGATATTGTGACTTAAGAAAACCACCTCAAACAGCTAAACCAGCTGATTGAAAGTCTGTTGCAATCTTGACAATAAATGCCCTTCTTACATCTTCTTTCTCTGAAGAGCCATGCAAAGGATCAAAGAAATAATGAATTTGATTCCCGAAGACAACGGAAAACTTCTGGAAAAATTTAAGTGCATGTAGAGTGTTGTTCATTACTGCTTATATTTTATCAGACTGAAACTGAACTTTGATTTTGATTAATTTCTTAGAGAAAATGGAAGTTCTGGCAATTATTTATAAACTATCTAAAGCAGATTTTATTCCCAAACTGAAAAATGGAGTAATGTGATCCGAGAAACTTGTGTTTAAAAGTCTCAAGTAGCATCTAATGCATCAGGGAGCTACTTACTTAGTTTTTATTCTCCTTGTAGCCCTTTTGGGGCCAATGCTTCTCCAGGTTAATAACATCCTTTGGGAGATGGGATTTTCATCCCTTAGAGAGCACTGCCCGTGGTCTTCATTTCACTTGGCAAACTTTTGCAGCAGGGGAGGGACAAAGAGTAGGAAATTGAACCTGTTCCAGGCAGCCCTGTTAAAAATAGAGCTGTTCCCTGGTGAGGGGAGGAGGAAGCCCTACTGCCCTTCTGACCACACCTGAGCCAAGTGGCCAGCTGGACTGGGTGGAACTTGAGTGTTGCCTTGAGGGAGCAGGTGGGAAATTTTCTTTCATGGCTTTGTTCAATGTTTGTATTTGGTGATGGGTCTCTTGCAATGTGCCTTTTCAAACAGAAATTGAAAGTGTGACCCCGTTTTACAGTGCCCTTGGGTTTTTGTAGCAGCCCTTTTGTTGGCTTGTATCCGTTCTCATTCTTGTGCTAAAGTTGGTTATTTCTCAGTGTGATGTTACAGCAGCCACTTTCAATCTTGATCTTGCATTGCAGGTCTGACAGTCCTGGTATTCTGCAGATATCTCAAACATACTGTCATAGGCTAGGAAAAGCCTGATTTTGTTCCAATCGGGGTCAGTTTTTTTGATTGACAAGCAATTTATCCAGTAGAAGACAAGCTGCGACTTTTGGCGGAATGCTTAAAAAGGCTGGGTGGGGGGGAGGAGCGGTCTCTTCGTCTTTAGGGTGGCAGACTAAGGACAGGGGGCCGCCGGGGCCGGCCGGCCTCGGTGCCCCCCCACCCCGGGGCGGCTGCGACGGGCCGGGCCGGCCGGCCTCGGTGCCCCCCCACCCCAGGGCGGCTGCGACGGGCCGGGCCGGGCCGGGCCGGGCCCCAATGCTGCCGGATCCGGGGCCGGCCGGCCTCGGTGCCCCCCCCCCCCCCCTCCCCACCCCGGGGCGGCTGCGACGGGCCGGGCCGGGCCGGGCCGGGCCCCAATGCTGCCGGAGCCGGGGCAGGCCGGGTCGGAGCTTTAGGAGCCGCTGTCTCGCGGAGAGGCGGACAGCATGGAGAGAGAGAGAGCTCGGATGGAGTGCCCCTTCGCCCTTGCTATTCTTTTCAAGCCGAAGAAACCAGCGCACGGCTTCTAAACGACTCAGTTTCCCGCCGCAGAGCCACGTGGGCAGCCCGACAGCCCGAAAAGTTTAACCTTTTGTTGTGAGCAGATGGATTTTCCTAAACATCATCTTTCTCCGGAAGAAGAACAGTTATAGCGAAGGAACTATGGAAAGACACGGCATGAAGCTACAGTCGGTAAGGGAAGAGTGAAAAGGACTTTAAGGCAAAAGGACAAGGAGTGGCCTAATTTTGGCTGGACATTTCTGGTAAACTATAAAGACTGAACTGGTTTTGTTTCCTGTAACATATAAATGCTTTTGGGGGGATGTAAGATTCTAGTTAAAAGTGATATGAAGCTTTTTTTGCTCCTAAAGAAAGAGGAGATTTGTTTTTGGGTCTTGAGATGATTTTGGAAATAGAAAAAGAGAATCTTTGTGTCATACTAGAGGAGGCATCCTTAAACAGTACCCCAGTAAGCAAATATGGCCTATGTGCAGTGTTGAGAGAACTGCTAATGGGTATGGTATGTCTATATAGAACCCAGAGAGACTCCTTTCCTAAAAGAACTGATAAAAGGTTATTTTTAAAATGGTAAAACTGGCTGAAGTTGCAAGTCATGTCTTTTTATGTTGAGTGAAGAAAGGTAAAAAACTTAGAAAGAGAAAGAAAGATGTTTTAGAAGTTTCATTTGTTGTTGTTGTTGTCTTTTTTTTCCTTTTCTTGTTGTTTTTGTGTGTATTAATAAACTATCTTTGTAATTTAAAGATGGGCCTGGTTTGCTTTATATTCTTCCAGTCAAATAAAATATAGAACGTGATTAAACCATCACACATACTCATGCTGCAAGCAATTTTTCTTTGTTCATTACAAAGCTGACTTTTTTTCAAAGCATTCACTGAATTTTAGACTTCAGCTCTCAAAACCACTCATGTGTTCAAACACAAGTGCATTTTATCCAAGCTCCTTCCCAAAGGGGGCTAACCAACACTTTGAGCAATGACATACTGGAGGTGTCAGCATGGCCACAGTTGGCTCCAAAGAAATGTAAAATCATTTGTTTTCCCAAGTAATTTGCAGGTAAGAAGGGGGAAAAGAAGTAGGCAACAAGAAGTCTTGGAGAGTTGTGATTTCTAATCTTGGCAGCTGATGTGGAACAGAGGCCTGAAGGCAAGCCTTTGCTCTGGTATGATGTGCAAAGACAGTGCAAGACACTTGGATTCTCAGGGCCTCAGTTTCCCTAACATTGGGGAAAATTAACTAATCTGTGAATAATGTCATGAATGTTTGTACAGTAAGAACTGTTACTTAGGGTGGGAGCTCACACACAGATAGAATGGTATTAATATGGCTTTCAGTAAGAAATATCACAGAATGGTTGAGGTTGGAAAGGAGCTGTACTGTTCATCTGGTCCAGCTTCTCTGCTCAAACAGGGACACCCAGGGCCAGTTCCCCAAGACTATGTCCAGATGGCTTTTGAATATCTCCAAGGTGGGAGACTGTATATACATTCTCTCAGGGTATTCCCAATCAACTGCAGTAAGTTTTGAATTCCTTCCATCATTTCCATCTATTTACCAATGTAAATCGTGTGTTATATACATATATTTGTATGGGTGATGTATGTACATATACAGTATGTATATATGTATAAAATATGTGTATTTTCTATATACATAAATTCTTTGAAACATCTGGATAGTGCATTATCCATGCATATGTGCTTCAAGTCCATATGCAGCCAGCCAGCTTGCTGACTGCCTGAATTAAACTGCAGCCTTCCCAGACAATTCTGTCTGCAGCTGTAAGGTGTTCTATATGTTACCTAAAAGCTGCCAGGTTCTGTAGAAAAACTCTTTATCTGCTAAGAAAATGTTACCTGCATCTTCTTGGAGAGAAGCTCCAAGTTTCTCAGAGCAGTGGCTAAATTACAGTTTTAGGTAATAAAAGGAGAAGAGAAGAAGGAAAGGATAGGCACCAACCAGAGGAATTCTATCTGATTTCTCTCCTCTCCTGTGTCTGTGCTTGGTACAAGAAGTAGGAGGATAACAGCCAGGGTTTTGTGTGACAGGTCTGTGTTTTCTGTGGCTGATGCTATTTAGGGTCTAACAAATAGCAAGTAACTGCTCAGAGTAGCAGAGGGCTGCTCAGTCCCCTTTTGTGTCTTTGCCTCTTGGCAACTGTGCCGAGCAGTTGCATGGTCTCTGTGTCCAGAGGATCACAGACTCACAGAATCACTCAGGTTGGAAGAGACCTCTGAGATCACGAGTCCAACTTTTGACCCATCACTACCTTGTCAATTAGACCATGGCACCGAATGCCACGTCCAGTTGTTCCTTGAGTACTTCCAGAGATGATGACTTCACCACTCCCAGTTCCAATGCTTAATAGCCTTCTCCATGAGGAAAGTCTTCCTGATGTCTGAAAGCTTCCCTGGTGCAGGATGAGGCTGTGTATGTCCTCCCACCCTGTCACTGCTTGCCTGGGAGAAGAGGCTGATCCCCACCTGCTACATCCTCCTCTCAGATAATTGTAGAGAGAGATGTGGTCTTCCCTGAGTCTTGTCTTCTCCTGACTCAGGAGCCTCAGCTCTCTCAGCCACTTCTTGTGGGACTCGTGAGCCACTTCTTGCTCTCCAGACCCTCCACCATCTTCTCTGGATGTGCACCAGCACCTCAGTGTCTTTCTTGTATTGAAGGGCCTGGAACCAGACACAGGACTTGTGGTGTGGCTTCACCAGTGCTGAGTACAGGGGGACAATCACTGCCCTGGTCATACCTCTTCCCTCTTCTCCTGGCTTTTATGTTTGGACAAAGTTGCAATAATCTTGTGGCAAATAGCACACAGAGGTACTTTTTCTTCCTGCAATAGGAGGGATAACAGCAGGACAGAAGCCCTTTATCTCTATCCCATCCACTGTTTGTGATCCTGGGAGCTCCAGCACTCCTTTCCCAGCCCTCCTTTCAACCCCTTCCCTTTGCACTGCTTCCTGGCCTTGCACCAGCAGGAATCATGGATCTGTGGAGAGTTATAAAACACACCCGGCAAAAGGGACATACTCACACCTGCATTGCCTCATGTGGTGTGGGGCTGTGCATGTGGGATGCTCCAGGAGGGAAACAGAGAGGAAAGATGTGGACCATGGAGTAGGTAGCCAAGGTGTGCTGACCCTTGCGTTGCTGTTTCTCTGTTGGGCACATGTGTGCACAAATAAACACCCCATGTGCAGGTGACCTGTGGAACTGTTTTTCCCATTGGAATAATTGCAGCTACTCCAATTATAACCACACGTGTGTGTGACTTACTCCTGGCAGATAATTCAGTGATTGTAAAACTATCAAGTTACTAAAAATATCCCCTTCAGCCAGCTCTTTAATTACTGAACTGTTTCCTCTCACATTACAGGATGAAAAAGTACATTTGGTAGTAATTGTCTGAGATAAAGGCATCTACACATTGAGTTCTCTCCTCATCATGCAAGTGTGGTAAACTCCCTGAGATATATTTAAAGGAGACTTTTACAGAGGTTGCCTCCATTGTGAATCAAGGGGCAGACAGCTGCTGCTGCTGCTTTCACTTTGGTCTCTCCCAGATCTGGAGGATGCTGATGTGGTCAAAGCGAGCAGCCTGTCGGTGAGTCTGCATTGATGCATGCCCTGGGAGTAGAATTTTCTTCTGAGTGTTGTTGTGTGTGAAATGAGAGCAAGATGTCTGTGATGAATGGAATTGTTTGGAAGGAAGAAGAAGGGGCGAAGTTCAAATATGTCTGGTGGATTTTCATTCTTCCATAGGGGGCACAGAGAGACACAAGCAGTGAATGGGAGCTGACATTTCACTTAAAAAGTGTGAACCAAAATGTCTTGCTCTAGCTGCTGCCTATTTTTATAATTGTATATTATGAACATAGACAGTAGCATGACTACTGGTTTCTGGCAATGCCACAGGGTCCACATTCCTATGGGCTAACATCTCCAAGGAATATGGGAGGAGGGGAAGAGGAGTACAGATGGTTGGATGTAAAGGGCCCCCTGCAATGTGCTCCACTAATCTCAGGCTCTGCCTCACTTGAATATCAAGACTGGGAAACCAAGAACTCGAAAGAAGTGCATTTGATTGCTTGCATGCTTTCTTTCATGGTTGGCCATTACCAAACTGTTGTTACTCATTTTGTTACTGTCTGGCATGAGTCTGTAGCTATTTATGAACTTCCCAAGCCTTATTTGATGTGCTTATGCTGGGTTTGGGCATCTTAACAGCTCAGGAGCTTGCTCTGGAGAGCTGTGCATTCCTTATTCACTGGCGGAACGCCCTAGATATAAGCACTGGGAATGGTTCCTAGTGTGGTAAGTGCTTGTACTGCCCAAGGTGTATCCTTTAAGGCCTTTTGATAAATACCTACTTTATTCTCTTAGCTCTGTCTCATCTCTGTTCCAGGTCAGCCTTCCCAAGGCATCAGTTCAACTCGTATCCTGGGAACAAAGAGATGCATGGCAGTCCTTAAATAAAGGATGGCAATTAGCCTATATTTTGCCAACATAGATGACCCACTGTGCTCCCTTACAACCTTACCTACTCTGTGATTCCACGATTCTTTGATGATGACAATATTTATCCATTTACTTGTTATGTTTTTCAATTTCCCAGCAAACCTCTACCAGCAAGAACCAGGTTGTTCCAGGTTTTGTCCAAGTTTATAAAGTTCAGAAGTTTTCTACTGAAGTCAGTGGGAGTTTCACCTCTGATTTCAACAGAAGTGGGGTAGGTTGTAGGGCTAGTGACAAACCCTTTATAGTTCAGTCAGAAAGCAAGTGCAAACAACTAGAAGAAATCTCTTAATAATTTGCATGTTGAAACTTACATTGCATAAATGTGCCATTAATACCATTAATATCTTCCTGGAGATAAGATGCAATGAACTTCTTTGAAGATGAATTGCTCAACTCACCCTTGGCATGACTTCAGTGGAATCTCACCCACTTCTGACAGTGATTGATTTCGTCTGGAGCACTTTCCTCTGGGAGTCCAAGATGTCTATCTTTTCAAATCCACACAACCTAACATCAGAGAACTCAGAAGCAGGACTCTCAAGTTCCAGTACTAGCTCAGCCATGAACTAGCATTATGCTGGTTATCTCATTTAATTTCTGTGGGCCTTGCCTTAATCATAAATCTCATAGGCATGGTTTTTTCTTGCAAAACTTATCAGAATCTCACTTTGAAAGATGTACTCATGAAAAATTTAAATATCCACAAATTAAATGCTTCTAAAATAATTTGCAAGCAGAGAAGGAGATTCATTCCCACAGAAAGGAAAGGAGGAGATGTTCCCTGAGGCTGTTGTATAATTTTTGGTTGTGTCTAATATGGTAGAATAGCAAAGAAATATTCTTGGTGTGTTTGTTTGCAATGGAAAGGAGGCCCTGTTCTCAGCTTTCTCTGTTGTTGTATTGGTGCCTATCTGTGTATATGAAGTTTAAAACATTACTTCTGTAGCAGGAAAAGTGGCAACAGTCCAGGTTGAGCATGGGTTGTGATGGGCTGCGTTTAAAATTTATCACATTTGACATGGGACGAAAAGTTCTTTATGCAAATGTTAGTTTTAGAAGACAATGCCAACATTGTAATCCTTTATTAAGAGAACAACTGGGTTTGTTTAACCCACTTTTATGCCTCCTTGATGCTGGTTCTGATCTGTTTTGGGTCTGCAGTGGCTTTAAGTGTTCATTTTCAAAGTCTGAACTTTTAATGTTTTGGAGGCTTTGCCTCCTGCCTCCAAGAAGGTATGAACGAGAGTGGGAATGGGTGCATTTCCATAATCTGTGTCAAGGAAATTTGCCTGTATTCCAGGAGTGCAACATGCACTTTAAGAGTGAAGTACTTTGCTTTTGCACCTCCTCTCTTTTCATACCTTGAATTTATGTTGTAGGTACTCAGGCTCCTTTTTCTTTCTGTGATGGCAACACCAAGGGACCCATGGTCTAACCTGACCTCTTACTTAACAGAAGGGCTTTATTTAATAGTGCAGTCACTTGCTGCTGAAGTTGAAAGAACCATTACTTGTCTAAACAGTCTCAGACACTTGGACACAGCAAAGACAATTCAAAACATCCACAGGCAAAAAAATATTTTATTATAATGATAGAGGGAGTGGCACCTCAGAGATATGGTGGCATTTAACACTTAGAGAGATCTGTTAACAGGAGAAGTTTTATAAGCTGCTTGTAAAGAAATATTTATCTGCTGGTGAAGGACACTTAATAAATCGCTGCAGCTGAAGAAATGCTAGGTAGAATGGGATACAGTTTATAATACAAACTACACTGTATTCTCCTGTTAGTATTTCTCTGCTGCATGTGAATATTAGTGTTAAAATACTTAAGGTGTATTTTAGGGTCTACTCATACATATATATATATACATACAAACACACATATATATGTGTCTATGCCAAATCCTTTTATGTCTGAACTGTAGATTGTGTCACAAGATTAAACAGCTTGTTTTTGTAAAAGTAAAATAAAACATCTGTTTGGAAAGGCCCTGGCATTGTAAGAAATTTTTTGCAGGCTGGATCTGCATTCAATGAACATTAGCCCACATAAGTTTTTATAATTATTTCAACTCAAATAATCTTATCACATACATTCAGAAACTGAAGCTAAAGGATCTGTTGAACTTAAGCAAAGGCTTCTCCTGAAATTCAGTTAAGTTTGTGTAGCTTTCTCTATGGTAGTCTGTTGTTTTCACTGGCATCTAATTTTCTGAGCTGCTTTAGTCAGCTCCCTACTTTGAGGTGAAATATGTTTTTCAATGATTTAAGCAAGAAATGATTAGTTTTTCATCACGTCTGTGAAATGCAGGAGAGAAATTTTCCTTACTTACCACAAAATCCTGCCTGTGAATCTACTGAAGAGGCCTGGGGATAAAACAGGGGACCTGGGGGACATAGCCCTTCTTATACAAGGAAGCATCTTTAAGAAATATTTATTAAGCATACAGAAAAATGTGACTCCATCCGAGGAATTAAAATTAGCGAGCATTTAAAATCTACATTATTTATCTCAGGTTGTACAATCAGGTCTTAGTAGCCAGCTTTCTGGGATGCTCAGCAGTGTTTTGTCTACAAGACATCCTTGCTTCTCAGACTGAAATGATTCCAGATTCTGTTCAGTTCTGTTTCCTGGTGAGCAGAGGATATATTTACCCATCTGGGACAATCCCTTTATGATCTACCAGGGAAAAACACATTGTAATTGCTGTGCTTTCTTACTGCTGTTGATACAGATTGGCTGCCTGATGTACTGCTCAGCAGCAAAGGAACAGCCCAGCGGGTGGAGGCCTGCTTCTCCTCTGGAAATCAGATCACTTCACGTTGCACCATAATTTCTCAGTCCTTTCTGTATTCCCCTCAGATAAGATAGCTCAGATTTGAATGCCTGCTCTGGGAGCAGGGCAAGGACAAAGAAAATTGTTGTCTTTTCATCAACATACCACAATCTGTGTCAGAGCAAAGAAATGTGGGCTCTGAAAAGGAAAGTTTTTTTATTTTATCTGCCTGAGTAGAAACGAAAGCAGAAAACCAGCAAATTGCAGTTGTGAAAAGTGTCGCCGTTTTCCAGCTATAGTTGTCCCTCAGTAAAATGCACAAACCAGGAAGCATGAGTGATCAGTTGTGTGGGCATTTCAGTGTGGAGCAGGCTGGGTGACAATGCTGTGTGCATTTCCCTTTTGCAAATGGGCTCAGTGGGGTGCAGGGGTTCTTGAAGCCATTCCCACTTTGCACAACTCCTTTTGCATGGCTTGTTGCTCCCTACCTCGGGACCTTGGAAAGATCATAGTTTATAAGCACCTCTGAGTTCTCAGCCACCTCAAGTGATTCTAGGGGTAAGGCTGCTCAGTCTTCCACACAAGGCTGTGGATGCAATTATGTTGGCCCAGGTCCTGGACCTTGTAGATGTACAGATATAGAGGAAACAAACACAAATAGAAGCTTTTAGAAGAGCAGAGGTCTAAATGCATACCATGTTGGTCTACATATGCAGGTGGGGGTCCTTTAACATCGTTATGCATCCAAATAATTGCGCTGGGCTTCCAATGCTTGCCCTCCTATCCCTATTCTCATGTTCCCTCAACCACACAGACTAAACAATCAAAGCCCAGAATTGCTGTTTTTCAGTTTTAGGCCCCCTTTTTTCCCATATGCTTTGTATTTTGGTTAGGCGACTGGCTAAGACTTTAGAGGCTGCTTGTTAGTATCCATGTAGATGTAATTTAACTGTCTTTTATTCCAGTCACACTTTTATTTGAAATTTTAAAAGATAGTGGTGGTACAGTACTAAAAAGAAACAAAGAAAAATAATTTAACACATGATCCCTTTCAGAAAAGACATATTATTCTATGAAATCGTGGTGGACCACTGGGCGAAATAGATCAGGCTATTAAAAAATAAGAACTAAAAAATTCTAATATATAATATAAGCTAATATTTATGGGAATTGTGTATGACTGTGGCTGGAGGATGTGGTTCTGTGTGAACAACTCTGCTACTTGGAATAAAATGATGTATCCATTTCACTGTTAGAGCTGTAGGTAAGTGGCACTAAAGCACTGAATTAAATTCAATCAGATTAAAATGTTCTCGTAATAACCTTAAGGCGTAGGTAAGCCTTATCATGTACATTCAGGGAAAGATGAGACACACCATAAATTTTCATGCACGTACTCTGTAGGCCAGGCAGCTAAATTAATTTTGAGTGAGGTCTGTTGCCTGTCTTTGTTAAGTGTATTGGATCCAACAGTGGGGCACACGTGCTTTTAATGCGGAATGAAGCAAGATCCCATGTCCACATAGTTTGTTCCTGATGAAATCTCATCTTATACATTTGTAAACATTGCTATTTCTCTCCTGGAAGCTCCTAGGACTGTGCATAATTTCATCAATTTCTGGCATAACCATTTCTGACACAGCACGTACTTGGGCATGCAGCACATGCACACGGAGCGTTCAGCGGGGCCAGCAGCAGCCCTGCTCTCACGAAAGGATGCATTTGCTTTTGCTAATGGGGATTTTGGGCCAGGGAGTGGCCAGCATGTGTGGAAGGGGCAGAGCTGGGCCTCTTGGGAGCATACAGGCTGTCCCTGCAGGGCACCCTCCTGCGGCTGCCTGTTCCTCCTCTGTGGCTGCTGGCACCTCTGGGACCAGGACTACCCTGCCCTCATGGTGGGAGCTGGGAATTTTGGTCCAGCCTTCCTGGAGATGGGGTCTGTAATTTAACAAACAGGTCCTGAGAGAACTGAGCTGGGTTTTCTGGGTTTTGGATGCTTGTTTCCATTTGGGAGAGCAGTTGCTTCTTCTGGCCAGCACAAGCTGCTCTCTGGTGATCCTGACCAGAGAACTGATCTGCCCAAAAAATAAGGACTCCTCAGCCCAGGCACTTTTTAGCATGAGGAGATCATGCTCATACCAGTGTAGTGGTAGGAAGGACTGGCCAAGGATTAGGTGGTATCCCAAGGGACATACTCCTTGGGAAGAAAGAAGAGGGGTTCTGAGCACCATGAGCCCTGGAGTGCTGGGTGTTCCAGCTGAAATGGACTTACAGTGCATCATGTCAGTTACATTTTAAACAATTTTTGTTTGACACCTTTGTTGCCTTGTCAGCTTTCCAGAGTTGAGTATAGAAAGGTAAAAATATTGATTGTGTTTTTTATCTTTTTTTTATGACCTTCTTCTTTTCAGTGGGAAGAAAAACATAAATAAAGATAACAAAGAGAAGGTCAGGATTTTTCTCATGCTTTTGAAGTAGAAAATGTCAAAGCTTTTAAAAAGCAATAAAAAAAAGAATCAGTTGGGATTGTTTAAAAAACACAATCATCAAAACTCTATGTTTACAAAAATCACATTTTTTTGATTGAAGAAAACCCTATTTAATTGAAAAAATGCCTGCCATCACGTTGACTGAATTATACAACGCTTTGGTGACAGTTGCAGAAATGAAACACATAAAATTTAGTTCTTCATGTCAAGCAGGCCACGTTGTCCCATACTTTTCCAAACAGAGCTAATTTTTAGTGCAGGATGTCTCACTAGCATGAAAGGCCTATTTTGAGAGCCTTCTGAAAAGCTGACATTTGGAATGAGTCCAGGATAAGTGTTACTGACCCTTTTAAGGCTGAATATTTATTAAGTAAGCCCAGAGGATTTTTAGCTTGACCCTGTCAAATTTAGCAACAAGGATTTTTGTTGGATGCTCTGTTGTTGCTGCATTGGTATTTTTGCTTTCAGTGTGTGTAAATAAATTCAAAAGTATCTTTTTTGAACAAATAGTGGAATGTTTGTCTGTAAGTAAACAAGATAAATTGTTCACAAGCCCTGATTTTTTAATCACAGTTGGACAAGCTTGAAAGTACCATACTTCATCTTGACAAACAAATATATTGATTGTTTCCTCCATAGTATCTCAAGCTTTCTGTGAAATAAAAATTTTGAATGGTTTTTCGTTACCTTGGGGGACAAGATAATCCAATGTAGCTATTGAAATATCATATAGGCATTTATAATGTATATCAGTAAAGCAGGATTATTTTATGGGTTTGTTTGTTTGTTTGTTTGTTTGTTTGTTTCAGTATTCTGTGTTGTTTATTTGGGGTTTTTTTTGTTGTTGTCTTGGTTTGGTTTGGGGTTTTTGTTTTTAAAGTTGAAATATTTTGCTTTGACTTTAAATCTACAGATTGGGTTCAGATCAGCCTATCCCTTGGTTGTTCTTCTCTGACAAGTCATGCTGATTAAGTGCCCAAAGCATGGTGCATCAGGTGCTCAGTGGATTAATTTACCCATTTTCTTTATACCTTCTGTACTTTGCAACGTAAGTGCCAAAGTCTGCAAAGTTTGTCATGAAACTTGTGCTGTTCTCCTTGACATCAGTGCATCAATGTGTTTCCTTATCAGTTGCTGGAATGTTCCTCAGATGACTCCAGAGGGGATTTATCTCCAGAAAGCTCCTCTTCTGTGGCCAGAAGAAAGACTGAAATGTTGCAAGCAGGGTTCTGAGAGCAAGCTGTTCTGACAAGAAGAGGGTTGGCAGGTAACTCAGATATGAGATGGTTTAGATGCCAGCAAAAATCTGCCACTAGAAGTGGTTTCCAGCATCAGGGATAGAAAACAGGAATGTAGGGATGGCAGTGCTAGTCAGATCAGACACCCACCTAACCCAGGGTCCTCTCTCTGGTGTTGGTGAGCCGTGCATGGCTAGGTAAAATAAGAGCAGGGCTTAGTGAGCAGTGCTTGCCTGGTGTACTCTCCTGCCAGCCTTCAATTTGGGGCTCAACCTCCCCTGAGCTGGAAGTTGCATCTGTAAAACGCAGCAGCCTCCTGCAAACCTTTGTTCTGTTTGTCTGTTTTCTGAAACTGCTGGTCTCCACAGCATCCTGAGGCAAAGTGCTGCAGAGTTTAATAACACGTTGTGTGAAGAGCCTCTGCCTTTCCTTTGTTTTCCACCTGCTGCCTGCTCTCTTCAGGCAGTGCCTGGGTTCCTGCCCCGAGGGTACAGCGCTCCCATTGTGCCCAGGCTGCTCCCCCGTGACACACGTGCGTGATTTATGCACCTCTGTCCTACCCCCGCTCTGTCATTTCATTTCCAGTCTATTCTGTTTAGTGATTCCTGGTGGGGAAGCTGATCCACACCTTTGATCATCCTTGTGACCTTTTCCTGAACCTTCCCCGGTTCAAATATATCCTTTTGGCGTCAGAGGAACAAAACTGCACAGGGCAGTCAAGGTGCAGTCACATGAGAAATAACGCAGTGGCATAATAACAACTGTGCAGTCTTTTCTTTAAAAAACCCACTCTTTTATTTCCCTTACTGATGGCTTCTTGCTACAAAACCTGTATTTATGTGACAATATCCACATAAAGGATTGTACTCTAGAGGGATAATTGTCTTAGAGATCATAATTTTATATCAGTCTGGAGAGCTAGACTAGACCAGCCTGGCTGAACCATAGCAATAAAAAAAAAATAATAAAAAATGTTTCTTTCAAGATGGATAGGATGATTTTTTTTTTTTAAATCCAGAATGAAAAGAAACTCTTCTAGGGCAATTCACCCAAATTTTCCTTTCACATTTTTTCAAAAGGCTTTACTTGAAAGTTTTCTTTGCTTGCCTTTCTTTGCTTTGTAGAGAAATATTATATTGGTTTAGAGATGATTCAGAAAGTTTCAGTCCAGGAACCTTACATTCAAGCCTTGCAAAAGGCTTTGAAGTGCAGAAATAAGATTAATCTAGAAGATCATGATGAGTGTTTGCAGCGGAGATTGTGCTGGGCAAATCCTTGGACTTCTTTGACTATGTCAATGAAGTGGTCAGTGGATAAGTTAAAATGAGTTAATAACATTTATTTAGACTTTGAAAGACTTTTGACACAGCTATTAAAAAAAATTAAATACTCACTGTTGTTGTTATTGCTGAAAAAACAGGAAGGAATCAATTTCTATCAGTGATCAGTTTTCATTATTACAAAATCCTGGGAGCAGGGTCTGACAAGTTTCTGTATTATGGCCAATGTTTCGTGTATACAATAATAACTTGGAAAGGATGGTGAGCCCAGAGGCAGTCAGTCAGCAGATGGCCTCCAAATAATTTAGACTAGTCAAGATGAAAGATGTAGATAGGAAGACAAAAACTGGGAAAAAATTTGGTGAAGCCTAAGAAATCTAGATAAATGAACTACTCATTGCAAATGAAGTTCAGTATGGCTAAATGCAATTTATAAATGCAGTATTAGCTATAAAAACAATGGAAAAATACAGTGCAAATGTGTGGAAGTGCTCTGTACACTGTAGACAGCCCTGCGTTAGAGCAACTCAAGAAAACGTTGAAAAATATCTGCTCAGCATGTAGCTACTAAGCTGCTACAAGTCGCATGTGCAGTAGGGAAAACCCTACACAAAGAAGAAATAGAAACTATTCATGTAGTCAAATCTCTCCTTTTAAATTTAAGAAGTCCTTGAACCACATGGGTTTGGAAGACAAAACATTCATAAAGAACATAATTTTGAAGAAGTTGCTTCCCTTGCATAATTATAGTCTTGGTAACTAGCTAGAAAAGTGTTCTGACTGGTGAAACCCCTGACTTTGACTAAATTAGGTTAATTATCATTATAAGTTGTTTGAAGATTATAAAGATAACTATCTTTTGGTGCACCGATGCTACCTGTAAGTTTGAGAAAGTTCTCACACCATAGGCTTAATTTACTTAAGGCTTATGGAATTGTTTCTCTTTTGTGACTGACCTGTGTAGTAACATAACCCTGGCTGATTGTCAAGTTAGGGGATAAAGCCCATTTAAAATTTGTTTTTCCTCTACATGCAATGTAGTGCACTTCTGCCTTGTGCAAGCATTTGAGCTAGTAAAACCCAATATCATAAATATCCAGAAAAAACAAACATAAAGGAGGAAAAAGCAGCTGGGAAACATTTGTTTAAAAAGTTGATCAAATATTTGCACACTTTTTTCCTTCTCCCCCATATTCACTTTCCTGTGTAGGCACAGAAGTAGTTTTCGTTATGTAGGCAAAACTTTTCATGTAGACAATTCAACCTGTTTTGCAGACAACAAGCAACACATAAACTTCAATCACATTGGTGGGAGCTGAACTGCCCTAGCCTGTGGTGTGAGGTAGGCACCGCATACCAATTAGAAGACACCTCCCCCAGGTTTTGATACTGTGCCAATATTGTATCGAGGAGGAAATAAATGGCAAAAGCGGAATTTGACCAGCAGGCTTGAACCAACGTTTTCATTGCAATGAAGAATGTCCTAGATCCTTCTGTGGCTGCAAGTGGTGAGGTGCTTCAGCCAGACCCTCTGAGTGATTCACTGGTCAGGGAGGGATTGCAGCACTCAGATCAGAGGTTTTTTAGAAGTCCTGTGGTATCCTACAGACTCCTTCCAGCTTTTTCTAATGTCAGAGGAGGTATGTAAGGTATCAGAAAGCAGTCACTGTGGATTGTACACGGGGCACTCAGTGAATTGTTGCCTGTCTCCTCTTTCTGTTTCTTTCCTCTGCTCAGGTAGATTTGCTGCAGCTTGAATCAAATGGATTCCATTTGTCAGTTTTCAGGGTTGATGCAGTATCTTGCCTTACATCTTGATTGACTTTTCACTCTGTGCTTTTTTGCTCTGCAGCTGCTCACAATTCTTTACTGTAAGTTGTCACAGATGCAGACTTTGACTCACATGCTTGCAAAGTGAATCAGTGGCAACATCTGTTCCCCCAGAGGGATGGGTGCACCGGCCTCGCACCACCCACAGCGGCAGTGCCTATGGAAGCTGGTATTTCCTGGCTTGCCTTCTGGCAGGCCTGTTCATTGAGGGGGGAAAAGAAAATCCATCCACACTGCTGTGCTTTTGTGCATAGGTGTGAAGATCTCCCCTGTGTTCAGAAAAACAGGGTCAGGGGGAGGGAGTCATGTGGCATTACTACTAACAGGCATCTGAAATTTTCAGTTGAATCCAAGATTCCCTGTATGGTTACTGCAGTCAGAGATGGCATTTTTAATGTGTGGCAGAGGTACCAGCACAGTGTAAGAAAATATTTGTTATTTAAAGAAAAACATTTTGCAGCATACATTTCCCCTCTGTCGCTTTACTGGACCTGCATCCATGTATCTTCAGCTGGCCTGTGTGGATCTTCCATGGAGAACTGAATGTGGATCCTTGTGGGATTCTACCAATCTGCAGTGACATCTGCAGTCTGACAAATGGAACAGTGGGATTCTGGGCAGTTCAGAAGAGGTGATACCAAGAAGAGGAGAGCATGTGGGAGGCTGATTAGGCATCAGTTTCAGTCCTAAATCATGACTTGGATCTGCAGTTCTTTTGTGATTAGATGTATAGTCTCCTTTAAAGACCACCTCTGGGAAAGTTCCTGTGATTGAAAGCTCTCAGACTTCAGTGGTAAAATGTGAGAAAGCCAGTGAAGAACAGACACAGAATCAGGAGCTGAAGCACTGTGTTATGAGGCAGGATTAAAATGAAGAGAGGTTTACCAGGATGGCTTAGTTTCCCCTCCTCTCTATTAGTAACACGAGGAACACTGCAAATTGTGGATGAAGTGATTGTGAAAGAGTCATGGCAAGGTGTGGTTTCACATCCTCTTTGTGGCTGCACTCCTCCATGGATGTCTGGGTGGTCAGTGGAAATGTGCCTTTGATCTGAGAGATCATGAGTTGGGCACCCAGGCTGGCCAGGCTGGCCAGGGTGAGCCATCTTGGCCTTCTTGTATCTTGAGGCTTTAAACTTCTTATTTCTGTAGTTTGAAGGACAGGAGAGCATAATGGCAAGACAATTATTCTCCCAGACAAAATCTTGGGTGTAAATCCTCCAATTCTGGTGTGAGGAAATGCAGAGCAGGCAGCCAGAGATCTCTGTGGTTTGCTGGCAGCATCTTGCTGAGGGAATCACAAGGGAGTTACCTCTTTAGCAGACTCTTAGAACACTGGGTTACAAACAAGAGGCCATGGTACTTAAGAGGTGGCTTGATGGGAAGTTGATTGCAGGAGCAGGTCTGGCAATCAGAAGTGGGGTCATGAGCCTGGAAGTGCACTGGGAAGTGAGGTCACGAGAGGGAGAAGTTGAAAAACTGCCCAAAGATCTGTCTTGAAGTGCTCTGCTGCCCTTGGCCTCTCTCACACATTCCCATCTCTGTGTCCATAATGCTCCTAGTGAGGATTAACAAGCCTCTTCCCGATGCATGAGAATATTCACTTGAATCCCATTTCTTTGGTATGGTTCAAAACACTTGCCAGCAGGCTAACAATCCTTTGTCAGCGTGAGGAAAAACCTGGGAACTCTGTGATCAAGGACTATTTCTCATTTTCATGAAAGCAACAGGAAAGGGCTGAGCCACAGGGGAGTCGTTTAGAGTCAAAGAATAGAACTTGCCTCAGCAAAGCTGTGATGCATATACACACAACATCTAGTAGAGCTTAGAAATCAGTCTTGTAGCACCAGACCAGATTCTTTCTGAGAATGATCTTGCATAAGAAATGAGACTTAATAGCTATTTTTAATTTGTAATTAAAAAAGTCTATTTGTTTATGTGTGCTGTTCTCATGAACCCTGTTTTTTCTCAGTCTGAATAAAGAGAAAGTAAAATAATCTCTCATATTTTCCTTTGTTTTCCTACGTATTAATAAACCAAAGTTAAGCTTGTGAAAAGGCTAGTGACATGTTTAATTAATATTAAAGCATTAGAAAGGGAGATGGCAAATTGTTCTATGCAAGCAATAGAATAATTTTATGTGCTATCCTGCCCAATATCTGTGGCCCTGTAATTTGTTTTATTAGGAACATTTTCCTGAATGTGCAATAGGATCCTTACATGTACATATTAACAATGTCCTCTTACAAGGAGGCCTTAGAGGGGGTTTTGTGATCTTTAGGAGAAGCAGGTGATATGCAGGATTTCCTTAGAACTGCACTGATATGTAAACAAATTTTCTCTCTGTATCTCTGAAAGTTTAAATGTCACCTCTTAAGTGAGAAACAATAGAACTATCTCAGGGTTTGCTCGTTTTGAATAATTATTTTAATTGAAATGTTGGATTGTGTTCTAATTCCTACACCAAAATGTCTTGCAGGCATAGAGAAGAGGAATTATTTGTGGAATGCAGCATCAGCCAAGTCTCAACACACACACTGGAAAGAATTGGCATCTGCTCACCTGGTTTTGTGTGCAGAGGAGTCTTGAAATATAGGAGTTTGGACTGGTTTTTCTTTTAAATTCTTTTCATTAATGCTACAAAACAACAGATGCAAATTTCCCATTGCCTGCTTGCTTTCACATTTCTCAAAGTCAGAATAAGTAGCTGTCAGTGGGACTTGTTGCAAACAATCTCCCTCTCCTCTCCTCTCCTCTCCTCTCCTCTCCTCTCCTCTCCTCTCCTCTCCTCTCCTCTCCTCTCCTCTCCTCTCCTCTCCTCTCCTCTCCTCTCCTCTCCTCTTCATTTTTCTTCATTTTTCTTCATTTTTCTTTTCCCCTATCATACAATAATCATATTGTCTTCTACTTAAACATGCTTAGTGCACCTTTTCCAGTTGCAGCAACTTCTTTTGTAGTCTGGAGTTCTTACAGAGGCTGGGGAAATGAGACCTAACAGTTGGAATTGATTTAATGTATCACTAAGACTATGTGAAGAACTGATTTTGTTTCCCTCTGGTGATGAGGTAAAAAAAACCCCAAACTGAACAGAACCAAACCAAATCAAACCAAACCAAACCACAAAACAAACAAGTAAACAAGCAAGCAAGCAAGCAAACAAACAGAAAAATACAAACAAACAAGATTTTGGTTTGGATTAAAATAAACCTAGACTTTTAAACATTTTTTTTCTCCCCAAAGAAGAATGAAAACTCCCCAAATTACATTTTATGTCAAATGAAGCCTTCTGTTCAACCCCAAATGAAACATGTATTTTCCCAAGCATTTGCAAGAAAAGCAAAGGAAATGAAGGGATAGAGTAACAAAACTGGAAAATAAAATGGAGAGTTGGAGAGTTTTAGCTTAGTGCCAGAGAAGTGTTCTGTCACTTTTCATCTTTGTATAAATATTTATTAGAAAACAGAACTGAGCCCAGAGGACTGTTCCAACTTGCAGGCTACCTACACCTCCTCCAGTGTCTATTTCCCTTGAAGATAAAAAAAAAAAAAAAAAAAAAAAAAAAAAAAAAAAAAAAAAAAAAAAAAAAAAAAAAACACAAAAAGTAGACCAGAAGGCAGCATCTTCACTCCCATCCACTCCTGAAGCACAGCAGTGGTAAAGACAAAGGGTGAGTTCACACACATCTTCTTTGCATTGCATAACATTTAACCACTCCTGACATGTACAGCTCACTTTTCCTGCGCTACCAAGCCCCTGGAGCACAAAGCAGTGAATTTTAACTCAGATCTCTGGATGTAGCAAACATCCAAACCATCAGGTTTTAGTGGTGCTCCCTCAGTCCCCTCTGCTGAAGCTCTTCTACCCTGTTTTTTAGATTTTTAGGAGCTAAAGCGACTAGAGGAAGTGAATGTGGCTCCTTACCCCAAAGGGTCTGATGCTCAGCTGGAAGGTGAGAAACCTGCAGTTTGGGGGTTTTTTATAGTTATTGATTGCTAGTGAAACAAGATACCAGGGCAGATTGAGGTAGATGCCCTGCCCTGAACAGGGGAAGAGGGTGAATCATAGGTGAGAAGAGAAATCATGGGTGGATTTCTGGGAGGTGGGGGCCATCTCCTCTGGCAGAGGAAAGGAACTAGTGTTTTCTCACATCCAGCTATGTTTTCCCCCTGTGTATTTCCCCCTAGTTAAAATATACCACAACTAATACTCTCCCAAGTCTGCCTTTTCCAACTTTTCTTCAAGCCAAAATGATTTGGTGAATTTGACCAGCCTGCCCTTTGCTACATATATTACATGGCAGGTATCCCATCAAATTAAAAATGTCCTCAAACATGTGTAAATTTACAGTACAAGTCCAGAATAAGCAGTGGGATGAATTAAGCCTTTAAGGCAAAATTCACCTTTCCTTTCAGAAAGCTCTAGAAATCAAGACTGTACCTGGCATTTCCCTCAACACAAATAGAGTTATAGCAGAGTAGTCCATAGGCAGCAAAGAAATTTGAATTGTAGACTTTATAGGGTAGATACCATATCTTCTAGGTATAGTTTTCTGCTTGGACTAAGCCCTTGGCTGAATCTTTGCTGGAGTAGCCTGCAGCATTTGGGTGTCTGTAGAGAGAATATTAAAGAATAAGAGGAAACAGTCACTTCAAAATACTTTACATGTGAGGATGAGCTGAGAGAGGCCAGGTTTAGCCTTGCATAGGTTTTCCAGAATTGTACATTTCTGTGGTAACATATCCATGAACATGGAACCTTCTTGTGTTTTCCTGATACAGACAAGGAAAAAAGCTGAGACCAAGCCAATTGTTCTGCAATGAATCAAGTTACTCATCCCTTAAACTGTGGAAGCTTGCAGTCTATCTCCAGTTCAGCCTTAATTTTCCAATTTACTGCATTTTTGTAGAAAATGGTACCTGTACATGCGACTTTGTTTATGCAGATGAAGAACTTTTGTTGGCAACCTCAGCTCCTGCTCACAAAGTCTATTTAAGTTGAGCAAACTGCATTAATAGCAGTCAAGTATTAGCGTTCATAGCTTGAGGGTAAGCAAAGGGAGAGAGTGAAAAAATGAGATTTATTTTCTTCCCAATTCTTTACTAGAGCTGGAAAATGAAAACTAATTTTGAAAAAGTGAGAAAGTTTTGTTTTGTCTATAAAATGTCATGAAAAGCAGACAAAAATGAAAAGGGAGAAGCAAGCTCTGACCCAAGTGCTCCATACAAGGTCTCCACTGAATTTTCCCTTGGGTTGCAGAATTGAGGACACTGAAATAAACTCTTTCTATATTGGTGACAACTAAGTGACCAATACTTATGTTTGTACTTGTCCTGTTTTGCCAGGACTCAATATCAGGACTTCATGTGGCATTAAAATACAAAATTTCAGTTTATTTCAGAACAGATGAAGAAGAAAATAATCTTCTCTGCATTTCACCACTGTGGCTGATATACAATATAATTTACTTTATGTTTTATGTAGTATATATGTGTACAAAATATGAACATTTATGCTAAAAGTCACATAAAAGTAAATTGTAATCCTACTGTAAAACCAAAAATAATTTAGGATTGATCAAAAGCTTTCATTTGATGGAAAGTCAAATATTCAGTTTCCTTTGTAAGGTTTTAAACTCTTTTTTAAACTCTTTCAAAGTAATTAGACAACTTTAAAGCAAAAATGCCATTTTAAAACAAAAAAGAGAAAGAATACTGAAAATTTAAAATGAAACACTTTGGCCTGTCATTCATCTTTCTAAGATCTCACTGCCAAAACTGTTAATTAAATTTCATCTATCCTTCTGCTGCCCCTTGCAAAAAGTGTTTTTCAGCATGTAAAATACTCTCTGAGGATAAACAACCTAATCTACCCTAGAGACCTCATGCGGCATGCTCTTTTCTCCAGTTTGCACACGTTTTATTTGCCATTATTTGCATGCTCAAATAACTGCCCTGATGTTCACTTACCCGTTGAGCTGTGCACAGAAATGAACAAGGCACACTCTCTGGAAGTTTAAACAGAAAGATCTGTGATGGCAATATGTTGCCCTGGTTTTTCTCTGTTCTTCTCTGTTTTTTAAAGTGCTACCTCAGCCTTCTGTATTTACCTTTTGCAATGGAGTCTCTCACAATTTTCACATAAACAACCTATTGTTGTTGTAACTGTCCTTTCATGTTCACATTCTTCTCATAAGGAGGAGACTGCTGATGGACTGCTGGGTTGACTAGTGTGGTTGGAGAGGAAGATTTTCTTCCTCCAATCCATGGCCACTGTTGGAATTCTGTAAATGAACTTCCCCTTTTTTGCCTTGGACATCTCAGTGTGTGTTGTTCCTTTTGTGTCGTATTATGACAGCAATACGCTATGACCGCTGCAGAATTTGAACAACTGCCCTAAAAAATTTCCAGAAGTGCAGTGAGCAGCGTTAACTGAAGCTCCAGTAATGCCATGCTATCCTGCCTTCAGTGACCTGCCTACCATGGGTCTCTCTTTTCTGCCTCCTCATGGTCTGCCACACTGGTGCTGCTGGATCTGCTGAACTTCGGGATGAGGTCTGTGTGCTTGCAGAGGAAATTGGATTACTTTTTGCACCTTTGCATGCTTGTTTTTCTTTCTTCTGTCAAAAACATTTTTGACCTGAGAAAGAAGGAGTTAATAAAAATAGGCTTTTTGCTCTTGAAATGTCAACCACAGCTTCTCATCACCCCATGAAAAGCCCTCTTGTTTCCTTGCTCAGCTCCTCCTGAACTTCAAACAGTCCTATAATCCCTTTGACCTTAGAGGGTCAAAGATATATAAAAAGTATCATTCTTTGTGTAAAAGCACATTAATCATTCTTACCCAGCTTTTTATTCTCTTTTGAGGGCCCTGTGATATTTTAATTCATGAACCACCTTCTAGCATTAACATATATAATTTCAACTCTTTTCTTAAGCAGGTAAAAGAGGAGAAATCCTTTCTGTCCCTGCCTTTGCTGACTCCCTGAGTACAGGCATCTAATTTATTTTCATGATTAAGTGCATAATTTGAAACATTAATATTCACTCAAAATGCACATACATATGTCCAATTGTACTATAAATATTGTTTAATTAAAGAGTGGAAGCAGATATTTAACTATGCTGCACTCAATTTCTATGAATTTGGCAGGACTTGAAAGTCCTAGGAGTAAATTCTGATGTCAATGCAAATCTGGAGTTTAATTTAGGTCAATGAAAAAACCCTCTGGACTTTCAGCTGAAGACGGAATTTATCTTCCTTGAGGAGCTGTATCCTACAGTGTGGGGGGAAAGGGAAAAGTTGAAATGAAAATCCCTCTCAAAATGAAGCAGCCTTAGACAAACTTAATTAACGGTGTGGGGCCTGTCAAAGGTCAGGGCTGGATCAGTGCTGGAAATGCAAGTGCAGGGCTGGAACCCTGGCAACAGGAGAGTGAGGGCAAAGGCAGAGATGAGCTTTCAGCAGGCACAGCCCTGTGCTGGAGAGCCAGGGCACCCGTGTGCTGTCAGGGAAGAGCTCCTGCCTCCTTAGCTCCTGCCCCTGTCTGACAGGCAGCTCGATGCCTGTTGATGCCAGCAGGCAGCAATTGTCACAGAACAACCCCACACACCTCTCCTGTCATTGTGGACATGCTGGGTGCACCCCTGCATCAGGCCCTCAGTCCAGAGCAGGCAGAGGATTGGGCTGGGGAGAACTGGGCTGGCACTGGAGCGTTTTGAGCACCACTTGTGCTTTCTCAGCTACCCATGTTTGATGCTCTTGGAGGAGTTCTTTCTTGAACTGAAATACCTGTTCACTAGTACTTCAGTTTCCTTTTATTTTTTTTTTTCTTTCTATTTTCTAAGTACGATTATTTGCCAGCGGCTTGGCAGAACAGTTTTTGACTCTAGGTTTGTGAGCAATGTTGTGACTGTCACATATTTGGAGCAACTCTGCACAAGATGTTTGGAAAGGGAGTGCACAGAAGATAATGAGGCTGGAAGGAAAACCACAGACTGCAGCACTGCATCAAAGTGTCACAGCTGGGGAAAGCCCCTCGAGGTGATCATGCTACCTTTTGTACTGATTTTTTCCTTGGGTAAACAGCATTTTGTTTACTCTGCCTTTAGTTCCTTGCACTAAAAGGATATAAGTAGCAACTGATTGTTGTGTCAATAGACCAGGGAGGTTATATTGATGGGTCCAGATCTGTCCACCTTTTTCTTGACCCTGCTCTTTTAGGACTGGAAGACTGTCTTTGGGACATACAGAGGCACAGCAATGTCCTGAAATTTGGGTGTCTGACACAGCTGTTCTCAGCTTCCTTCAGCCTTCCTGGCATTATTCCAGACTCAGCATAAAGCAGTCACTAATCCTCTTAAACCTTCGGAACAGAACAATAAGATGATGAGAGAAGGACAACTCAAAGTAGATGAGCAATCCAGGGAAAAATGTGCATTTTTAATGTGCTGTGCTTCCCTACAGGGAGCTGCAAAATGCCTCTCACTGATGGTTGTCTCCTGCTGGGTACAGAAAGGCTGCTTCTGACAGTTGTACAGTTCCCTGGTATTTTTATCTTTCCTTCTCTCCTCCCCTTGCCAGGAAGCAAGGGGAGCTGCAGCAGCTCTGACTTTTTTACCAGTACATTCTGTAAGCTGAAAACGAAACAAAATTATGGATTGATGCTGGGAGGGCAAGGGTGCACTACAAACAAAATGTTCTCTCTGTTCACAGTGTGAACTGATGAGCCATTGGGCTGCTCATGCCAGGGAAAAGCACACTGTGAACCAGAGAGCTGAAATACTCTTGTACCTGTGAGAGAGTCTCATGACTGTAAAATTCTCCTGCTTCTTGACATGGCATTCTGCTGTCAGATCAATCTCAGACAATCAGCCCTTGACCCTGCAATAAATGTTGTCTTCCCAGTCCTTTGGCACTCACCACCATGCAGCAAGGCAGGTTTCTGGAGCTGTGATGGGTGACCTAAGCTCAGATTGACAGCTCCCTTTCCCCCTGAGCTTCCCTATTAGCCCTTTCTTCCCTGCAGTGTGGTGAGGCCCAGCCCCCTTCCTTCTGCAGCTGCCTCCTCTCTGTTCCCAGTATCAAATCAAAAATCCCACCACTGCCACCCACCAGGACAAGTAACTTCAACAGGTTCTTTCCCTGGGTCCTTGCAAGGGTGTAGGCAGCACTGTGCCCTTGGGCTGTCTCTCTGTGTTTTTGTTTTTGTTTTATTTTCATCTCCTCTTAACTTTTAATTTTATTTTATTTTATGAAGCTTTAGGTACTTTTGTCCTGAAAGAATTCAGGCACTTCTCTGCCTCCCAGGGATGTGATCCATTTAAACCTCCTACCTTCTGCACTGATCCTGGCTTTTATCTACCCCCCTGCTATGCACTACTTTGGCCACTGAGGCAACAGACTGTACAGGAGGGACTTTCCCCAGACCATTTCCCATCTATGAGGACTCAAAATCACGCAATGAGAGACGTGTATTTACTGTTCTTTGTCAATACCTATTTCTTTGCCCAAGCCATGAGGGGCTTGCTGTCCTAATCCTGCTAAAGGTAATGGCCCAGCCATTACGAATCCCCACCTGGCTCAGACATTTGATATTGTGCATGAATTTCATTAATTTACCTCCCAGAGTTTGAGAGAGGTGGGTCAGTAGCTGAAGCCTGATTCGTGATTCCAGCCCAGCTTGGAAAACCATTGAAATCAAACCCTCCCTTAAGGTAGAGGGGACAGAACTCTCCTCCAGACACTTGCAGAGGAAAGTACGTAGTTGCCTGCAGGTTTATGGGGTGTGTGTGTGTGTGTGTGTGTGTGAGAAAAAGCATAAAACCTAACCTAGGAACCATCAGGCCAGGTGTTTTACTCAGTGTTATGGGTTTCAGGGTATTGGCAAGCTGTGATGCTCTTAATGGATGTCCCAGGTTTCCTGCTGGGACAGAGAAATGGGGCATTTAGATATTAGCAAAGAGCATTTCCAGATACACATGTGAAGGAAAGAATTGAAATTGTAAGGGCTTGGGGGAAAGCTGAAGAATCTCTTGTTGATATATTTGAGAACAATGAACAGTTTATTCCGGGTACTTCAATGTGCAGGAAGGGTTCTGCCTAAGCCCTCTCCTTTTGGTGGAAATCCTGACACACCACTTGCCTTGTCCTTGCTCAGATCCTTCCCAAAACAGAGAGGAGTGAACAGAGCCTGGGATGTGCACCACCTGTTTCTGGTGAATGTGAGGAGGAGTTCAAGAGAAGGATTTGAGACATCCTCCTCTTACAAGCTCTTTGCTTTCTTTTCCTTTCATAGTGGAGCAAGGCTAGTAAGCCAGTAAGGCTAGCAAGCTTTTCATGTGCTACAAAGAAGCTGGCTGGAGGAAGCTGACAGTTCATTGGTATCCAATGGTAGATTTCCTTCTTTATAAACATATCAGAATAAGGCTATAGAAGTAATAAAATATAAAACCTCCACCTATTTAATTTCTTGGACACTCCATCAGAAGATAAGTGAGGGAAAAAGTAAAAAAAAAAATCATCAGTATGCTTGTGCATACATATTGGATTATTTCTCCAGAAAGGAAAGAAAAAAGTCAGTCTGTGAGTATCTTTTGCAGGTAAGGAGGAAAATAACATAACTTCTAGCTGTTGGATTTACAAACATCCACCCAGCCCACCTTCCTTTATTGGAGAAGCCAACAACTTTCTGGATCACACTGCTTCACAAATCTTAGGAGATGATTAAAGAAAGGATCTAGTACAGGATCTAGAATTTATTAAAATTGCATGTGACTTTGCAAAAACCTGCCTTTGTGCAGCCTGGAGAAGAATCTAGGCATAATATCTGTCTTGTTCTTATTGACTTTCCTATTATTAGGCAGAATGATGTTTCACCTGTTTTTGAGTACTTTTTTATGGGAAAATTATTCTGAAAAGTCATGACTTAGCTAACAGCTACTATAGCCCATTTTGCTTTAGTAGCTTTGAGCTGATTCAGATTGTGGTGGTAAGGAAGAGGACAATACTTTTCCACCAGTCCCATACCAGATTACAGAGGTCTAATTTAAGCTCTTTGGGAGTGTTGTAGCATCCACAGCTTGGGTGCTTCCAAAGAGCTTGGGCATGCAGGCAGGAAGCGTCTTGCCTTCTTCACCCCATGCCAGCAGACCCAGCCAGAATGTGAACAGGGGAGCTACATTTGTCAGTGTGGCTGGGCTTCTCTTGCTCAAGAAGAAGTGATTCACCCTGAGAAAGAGGACTTTCAGTTCAGGAGATGCGGACAAATGGAAAGGCAATGCCCTCGTGGCTCCTTGGTGTACAGTCACTCTGTGATATTGCTGAATATTCAGATGTATGACAAGTGACAATATGCTGTGCAAGATGGGATCAATAAGAGGATGGAACCTGTAGGAATGCACTCTTGGTCAACACACTTGTTGGACTATGAAGGTCAGAATGGAATCACAAAGGTAGCAAAGTATCACAGAAGATATGACAAGACTTGGAAGGGTAATGTCAGGCTTGGATAGTTGGATGGTAAGCATTGCCTTGGGCTGACGCTGTCTGATGCCTGAGGATGTTCTCTGTTGCCTTCTGTAACAAAACAGAAAAAAAAAAATCTTTTACTTGAAGTGTGCGAGGTGGATCCAGGATATCTACTGATAGTTCAGGGCCTCCACTGAATTTGCATGCTTAAGTACAGGAATGTAAAAAGAAATGCAAAAAATTTCAGCCCAAAAAACCTGCCCAAAGGGGATAGAATTTCTGATGTAGAAGAGATGGGGTGGCTTAGTAGTGAATGTAGGCTGGATATTGATAATCCTCATAGATGACTCCAGAGCTAATCTCACAGATTCCTCTACCCTGGCAGATGAAGCACATACAGAAGGGTATGGATAATTGGGCTCCCCAATGAGACTCAAACTGGACGGAGGTTTAGAGGTGGGATGAAGGTACTGCAGTCAGTCAGAATCTGGGAAATATGCTGCATTTCGCCAGAATGTCTGGTCAAGAAGGTCCTTAGAGGCTTAACCACAAAATTAGGGACTATAAACTGAAGAGCAGATTCTGGGATAGCAGATGAGATAAGGTTTAAGCAATGTAAGACAAGCAGGTCAGGATTAGGAGAAAGAAAATTAGCAAAGGTCAAATCAAAAGTCTGTGAAGAAGGGTCAAGAGCTAAGTAGGGAATTACAAGTGAGGTTCAAAGGCCGACGCAAAGATTGAGCAGACAAGGAACACTGTAGGCTGAAAACATCTATATAGCCCATAGCAGAGTCTACTTGTACTGGATTAACTAGGACCAGAAACTCTGATTTTGTGCTGTGTCTCAGATACTTACAGGGACCCAGCTTGGAGGCTGCACTTGTCTTCAAAGAAAGGAGTTTTATTTACCACAGACAGAATTCTGTCTGAGATTCTCCCTTTTCTAGACTCTATGAAGATAACTTCCTTTTGAAAGAAAAAGAGCTGAGGTACATGATGGTAGTTCTTCCTTCTTGTTTGAGGCAAATATTCAAAATAATTTCCAGTGCCCAAATATTTTTGGGCAAATCTAGACCTTTCAAGTCACACAAATCTGACTGCAGGGATTTCTGAACGACTCCTGTGGTCTCTGTGCCATAGGCTGTGATCACCACAGTCCCTCTTGTCAACAAGTGTCAGGATGCTTCAGAGGATGTCACACCTTGTGGCACCCACAAGGGCTCCTTATCTGTTGCTCTTGATTATTCTACTTAGTATTCTCTTTCCTCTGAGTCAAAAACTGGCAAGCTGAGAGAAGAGAAAAGTCATTACCATTTTTCTTGGCCTCCACAGGCTACAGTCCCGAATTATCAACTGCAATAAAACTATGCTGGAAAGGAATTGAATATTTTGGTGCAGAGTACTTGAATGAGCTTCAAAATCTTGTGTGTTCCAGCTGAAAGATCAACATAATTTTGGTTTTAAAAAGCTGACTCTGCTCTGGATGGCTGCTGCTGTTATGACTTCATTAGTGTGGCACAGAATCTTGTCTCCCTCACCCTGGCTTTACTCTAAAGTAGCTCTGTCAGCTCACTAGAGATATATCTGACTTAACTCAGGTTGAGAAGAGAATCAGGCCACAAATGTCATCTGCCTAACTCTTTCAGACAGGAAGGAACTTCTGCTTTGGATTCCTTTGGGTTAAAAGAAAAAAAAAACTAAAAAAAATAAAAAGACAAAAAAGAAGCTTTTAAACCTCAAAACCAAACATAACCTTTCCTTCCCCTCAGCAGCAGGTTTTGCTTACAGAGTGATAGTATATGGCTCTATTTAGCGTGCTGGAGCTGCCCCACAATGAGACAGTACGTTTTCTATTTTTCCTTCTGGGAAGCAGCCGGCTCCCCAGCAGGGACCTGTGGACACAGCTCAGTTTGCTGCTGGAGCAGGAAGCAGTGGGTTTGCAGAGCTGACGCACTTTGGCTGCCTCTGCCACCTTCCATCCATGGCACAGACCAAGTTCAGCCAGACAGATATGACCTAGTAGGATGTTTATGCAATAAAACAATGAAATATTTGTTCCAGGCAGCTCTGATGACACTGAAATGATATCACTAGAAAATCATCTTTTCTGATAATAATTGCAGCCTACTGCTAGATCTAGATTTTGAGAGATTTTTTTTAACATTTTTACTGCCTACATGACCCAATGTGGGTGTAGTGCAAAATATCAAGCTAAAGCAGAGATGATGAGAATGACAAAACATTCAGATGGCATGAAAAAGTTCCCCATGCGGAGCAGTGGCAGATCTGGGAGCTTGTTCTGGGTTTTCACAAGACCTGAGGCCTCCTTTGTGCATGAAACCATGATTACAGTGTTGTGGTGGGTTGTCTGTGGCTGGATGTCACTCTGTGCCACCCAAGCCATTCAGTCACTCCCCTCCTCAGCTGAACAGGGGAGAGAAAATGTAACAAAAGGCTCATGGGTCAAGATAAAGACAGGGAGAGTCCATTCAGTATGAAAGCCATGGGCAAAACACACTTGACTCAGGTAAATTAGTCATTTATTAATAGGCAAAACACAGTAGGGTGATGAGAAATAAACCCAAACCTAAAATACCTCCCCCCTCCCACTCACTTTTTTCCAGGCTTAGCTTTACTCATGAATTCTCTGCTTCTGTTCCCCCAGCAGCACAAGGAGAAGAGAAATGGGGACTGCAGTCAGTTCATCACGTCTCTGCTGCCCTTTCTTTCTCAAGGGGAGGATTCCTTATGATCTTGCTGTGTGCCAGTGTGGGGTCCCTCCCAAGGGAGACACTCCTCCATGAAATTCTCATAGGTTCTTGCGTGGACTACAGCTCTTCACAAACTGCCCCAGTGTGGGTGCAATCCTTCAGGAACAAATTGCTCCAGTGTAGGTCCCCTCTGGGATCACAAGTCCTGACAGAAAACCTGCTCCAGCACTGGCTTCTCATGAGGTCACACCTCCTTCAGGCATCCACCTGCTCCAGCGTGGGGTCCTCCAGGGTCTGCAGGTGGATCTCTGCTCCATCATGTGCCTGCAGAGAAAACCTGCTTCACCATGGTCTTCCCTGTGGGCTGCAGGGGAACCAGTGCCTGGAGCACCTCCTGCTCCTCTTTCTTCAAAAACCTTGGTGTCAGCAGTTGTTGTTCTGGCATATAAATTCTTGCTCCTCTCTCTGGCTGCAATTTGCTCTTGTGTACTAGCTTTCCCCCCTTTTAGCTACGTTATCCCAGAGGCTCTACCACTGCTGCTGATGGGCTCAGCCCTGGTCACCAAAACCCTGCCATGCAAACCTGATACAAGCATACAGGTCTGGTGGGTTGCCAGAGGAAAAGAGATTGGAAATTTTTTTTTTCTCCAATGCAAGCTCTTTGCTTGTGAGTACAGTTGAAGGTGTTGATACAGAAATCTGTGTGACAACCTGACACAAAGCCCATTGGACTCAAGGATTTTTGATTCCTTACACAGGCCAGAAGAAGCCCTTTTAAACTGTTACTTGTCTTGCCAGGACAAGTGACGTGAGTGGATTGTTAGGATAAACAGTGGTTTATTGGTATTAATTGATGACGTCCAACTAATGGCAGATCTACTAATTGCAGATACCAACCAATTATTCTTACGGAAAAATACTACCCCTGCAATTGTTCTCCCATTGATCTAGAGAATTTGAGGCTCCTGCTCTTCTTAAGGTGGTACAAGGCCCAAGGTCACTCCTAGACTTCTGTCTGATGAATGGGATTTGTTGTCTGGATGTTGTTTTTATTCTGTAGTTTGGTTGAAACCAACATATGACATTGTCCACACACTGTCAGAGGCTTTGGAAGTAGAGGCATCTACAAGCCAGCCATTGCAGTGCTTTGCAGACCGTGCTGTAGCTCATGGAAGCCTGCACTTTACTACTCAAAACAATAGGCTGAATTCATCAAAGTGATAACAGGGTCAAAAGGGTAGGGTTGCCAAGGCATAACTCACTGCAATTAAAGGTAATTTTCGTTTTATTTCCTTTTTGATTAATGTTTAAACTTTGATTAAGGTTTTTCCAGGGGAGAACAATAGAGCCGTGGGATAAGTTCAACTGATAATGCAAAACAATTAAAAATAAAAAGTCCTCCTAAACCTCTCAGCAGAACTTTTTTCCAAGAGAAGTCCTTCATGTCAAAGCTAAACAGGCAGTTCCCTTTCCACCTCTGTTGTTCTGCGAATGAGGGCTGTCTGTAAATAAAACTAACATGTGTTAGTTGCCCATCTGTTATGCACAGCTAAAGGAAATTTAGAGACAATACTACCAGAACTCCCAAAGATACCATCTAGCCCCATAAATAATTTATTTTTACAGCTCAGATCAAAGAGCTCTTGGATACTGGACTCATTCCTTCATGGCGTGCCCTTTGGAAGAAACTCCCACCGTCATGTGATTGTTTTTCCACTGCCCTCTGAAAAAGTCCTCAGGCTCAGAAGTTCCCTTTGCTCTGACTCCCTCTCCCGTCCCCTGGATTATGTATCATATCACTTATGCTGTGGCTGTTCAAACCATCCCCTCTAGATTAGCAAGGATTTTTACTTTTCCTGGAAGGTGCTGAGATCTCCTGTTCCCCCAAGGAGCAGGCTGGGTAACAGCATGAATGGTGGACTGTCAGAAGCAGCTTGAGGAAGGAATTTTTCAACCCAAAGTGGGAGGCTTTAGGAAAATGTTGGTGCCATTCATACTTCTAGATAAAGCAAGGAAGGATTAGGTTCTCTTTGTGGACCATGCCATGGCCTGGGGGGTTCAGCTCTTGTGTAGTGGATTAGAAGTGCTATCATGGTATTATCACCCATGGGAGGCTGACACCTGTTGCAGTATTTTTAAAGCAGGCCAGAGCATGCAGGGTTATGTGTCATGTTGGGTTATGTGTCTGGTGTTTCAAGCCACAAAAAACAGAGAACAGGCTGCATGGAGGGGAAGACAAGTGTCAGCTGAGAATAATCATGATGGTCTAAGGCAAGTGAGCAAACAAGATATTGGCTTTTCAGTGCTGAATGCGAGCTCTGTGACTGCTCTGCATCTATGGACAAATTAGAATTCACAACTTGATGCAGAATAATGCAGAGAAGCCAGACAAAACCTGTCTTCTCATTTCTAGTTAAATGCTCACTACTGATTTTTCTCATGAAATAAGGCATATTGCTTCATCTGTATGGCACCATGGGTAATGGCAGTCATACTGCTCCCAAGCAATACTTTTTGGAAACTGGTCCTTTAAATTGGGCAGAGCAAAACACCTTTGATTCTAACATAATCATTCTGAGATTTGATCTTCCTCTCGGGCTGGTAAATGTTCTTAAATTCTTTTTCTTCCTTCTTTTACTTTGAAGTGTTGCTGAGGAAACTTGACGACTTTAATACACTGCCTGTGATAACACTGATAAAAATAATCTCTGTAGCAGTCTGGAGTCCTCTGAGGAGCAGACTGCACGCACATCTCAGACAGCTTACAAAGCTGTGACAGTGGCTGCAGACCGAGATGTGTGGCAGAACAACTCGTATTCCTCGTAGCCTGTTCAGCCAGGAGGGGCTGGGGAGAATGGTCACACTCAGATTGCTTTTGCAGGTACTGAAGTTTCCCTGTTTGTAGCCACTTTTCATTCTCTGGAGGCTGAGATCCCGATTGGCTGTGCTGGGCAAATCTGTCTTGAATTGCCATCCAGTGTATGTCTGAGCAATGGGATGAACAGTAGGGCTGCTTGTAGTGCAGATCAACATATACTATGCTAGCTCTCAAAATGTCAGGAATGGGGACCACTTATTTCTGAGGAATCTCAGCTATACCCTCTTCTGAGTTCTAATTATTTACACATACACAGGAAAAGAGATTTTTCTTGATTTTAAGTATTTAAGGCAGTAGCTAACTATCTAAAGATCTAATTACTTTAACATACTCATTGCTTTAATTAACCTGCTTTAATTTATTTACAGTGTTGGATCCCTATCTTTTAAAATGACAAAAGGCACTATGAGTAATTATAGAGTAGCAACATCTGCAGTGAATGATTCTGATTGCTTAATAAAGAACATTGAAAGTGGAATAAAAGATCAAGATTACCATGATATATCTGAATGCAACAGGCATAGCTTTTGCAGCCTATTAATAAACTTCAATTAGGTCACAATAAAATAAAATATTAGGTCATAATAAAATAAAATAACAGATAAATATCAGATAAAGAAAAGTTAGTTGATACATTTTATTTAATTCTCATGTTGGTAAAAGCAAAAAGCTTGCACAAAATGTTTAGACAAGTTATGGTGTGAGAAACAAAGCTCTTTGAGAAATACCCCTTCCTGCCTTGGCAAACTCCAAGAATATTATAGCAAAATATTTCCAAAAAGGGAGCTGAATTCATATCTTGTGATAGATGTTGCTTTATTTGCTGATGATATGCAATAAGAAACAGAAAAGCACCATGTAATAGCACACAATTGTTTCAATGAGTGTGATTGAGGAGAAAGTTAGATGGACTTAACTTTCTTGAGTGAATGACAGATAAAATTCAAAGAAAGCTAGAAAGTAACATGTTTTTGAAAGAAACATCTGGAAATCTGAATTACTCTAACACCACAGAAAAAGATCTTAAACAAAAGCCAACCAGCAGAGATAAGGGAAATCTCTGCAATGGGAGGAGAGAAGATCATCTCAGTTTCTTGCTGTAGGTCTTGTGTCTCCACTGAATCACCTAGACATGGTTGGAAATTGAACTGCAGCCTGAGAGTTTGACTCTGACCCAGTAAGGCATTTTGAGATCCTGAAAATCAGCACTTGGGTGATGTTGTGATAGCTTTGCATTCAGCATATTAAAAATCCCCCTCAGAATCAAACTTATTAGTCAAATGCCTAAGAAATAGGATGTCAAGCAATTAAATGCCCTGATATCTTCACAGTGATGTGGCCTCATCAGAAATACCATTCTCAGTTTAGTCAGCCAATCTTAAGACCAGCTTTAGAGTTTGTTCTAGAAAGGAGATGAATGCCTCTAGAGATGCTGAAATGGCCAGTCTTGAAGATAAGGCTGTGGACTAGCTGGGGTGATTCCTCTGACACAATGGTGCATTTCCTTTGTCTCTAGCATGTTAAATACTTAGCAATGACTGTTTCATTTCCTGAACTTGCATTCATCTTGTTTAAAGATGCACTTAACTGATGTTTAATAAAATATTGTGGATACTCTTGAATTTAATGAGTTGCCATGTCAGATTTCATTTAAATCCTTTGATTTTTGTCTCACATTTATAGCCTAAAGCTCTGTTTTTCATTTTGACCAGAATTATTGCTCTAGCTATTGGCACTGGGTTCACTGTATTTACATACCTGCAAAATAAAGATTGAGCCAAACTAAATTAAAACTTAATAATAATAAAACCTCCTCAGAAAACGAAAACAACAACTGAGCTCCATACTTCACCTCCTCAGAAATCCTAAACCACAACACATCAGCAAAAAGTACCTTTTTTGCTTTATTACTCAAGGCATGTTTATGTATTTTGGGCCTGAAATGAATGGGCCCTTCTTAAACAGGACATCTGTGTATTTTAAAGCAAGCTAAACCTTTCTGTGGGGATTATGCTAAATTGACACCCACAGAGATTACAGTCTCCTCTTTTCATGTGGAGAGGATGTCACCCCATGTGTTTGTTTTGTGTGCGAGCATAACCCATGCTCCTGCAGTGCCTAAAATAGGTGGTTTGCTGGGGTTGATTGAAGGATAACACAGCCTGTGTTGCTGGAACTCCAGGTCTCTGGTATTTTCATGCATGCCTCAGCACCTAAGCAGGCATGGATATCTGTGTGTGTTACGTGCCATACCTGCCTGTGGCTGGGTTATCATCACCTGTGGCTGTAGCTGTCCCTTAGTTACATCCACACATGAGCTGGAGTGCCATACTCTGACTTGATGATCCTTGTGGGTCCCCTCCAGCTCAGAATATTTTATGATTCCACATAAAGAGCAGGCACAGTGCTATGTTACTCCACCAGAACCCACAAAGTGTTTTGATGAGACAGAGCAAAACAGAAGGAGGTATGTGCTGCCCTTGCTGCTCGAGGATTTGTCATGGAAGAAAACATCTCTGACATTTTCTTTTTAAAAACTGTTTCTGTTTGAAAAGAATTTTTGTAACAAATTGTAAGTCTTAAAAAATGCTCGAGGTGATTAATTTTTTTTCTCTAAGAAAATTTTTGAGATGTGTTCTGATATTTCAAATTTCCAGGGGAGAAAAACTTGTGGTTCTGACCTTTGAATTATGCTTTTGTTCCTTTTGGTAATGTCCCTGTTTTGGAAGTCTGTATACACAGGTGAGTAAACAGAGTGGTCAGCAGTACAATGTAGAGTAGCACAGAGGAGCAGGAACTCCAGAGTTTGCCATGTGAAATCCCAGTCCCCAAGACCACTCTTTATATTTCATGGTGTTACCTGAAAAACAGAAGCAGGCATTAGATATAGCTGTGATGAAGATGAACAATTCATGTCAGAGTGCCTTTTGGAGGTTAAGTTTTGGCATTTCCAATGCTCATGTTTGCCTTTTCTTAAATCATAAACCCAGATCTTCTACTAAATTAAATTTGTAATGAGAAAGTTGTTTACAAGCCTTTTGCTGGTTTAAAGGTAGTGACTTTGTGAGTGTGTTTTTGGTCCTTTGTATGAGACCTTTCAAGTACTGCCTGACAAGCAAACAGCTACTGCAACAATATTCTTAAGAGGCAGATGCTCAGGTGTGCTCTGGTCAGAATCAGCCTGTGAAATTAATTGGTGCATGCAGTTATTCATTGTAAGGTGTATTACTTTCTCTTTTTTTATTGTTGAGGTAATCTCTTGAGAAAAAGTCTGCTGGCATTATTAATCTCCTGGCTAAATCAAGAGCCACGTTAAAGTTGTAATCAAGTGTTTCCCCACCACCAGACTCTGTTTAACTAAGTAGCTCATGGGAGAGGTTTATTCCCCTTTTATAGTGAGTTCAAGTGAGACAAAGGATTTGTGTGGCTAAGGACTAAGTGGAAAAGGCCAAGCTAGTCTTTCTGTTTTTGTGCCCTTCTCTAAACCAAAATCCCAAATGGTATATAAAATATTTCTTTTCTTGAATTCCAGTAAATCACAAAGTTATTTCCCCAGTTATCCTTTACCTCAGCACAGGGCATTTTACTTTTAAAATAGAAAATAGTGTTTATGTACTTTTGTGCTTTCCTTCCCTTTCCTTTAATGCTTTTCCAGGGATTACAGAATAAGCAAACTCTACAAAAGTAGTCTGAGAAAGTTTAAAGTGCATTAAACTTCCCCTCATTTATGGAGGAGAGGTGATTGAAGTGAAACATAGATGTGTTTGGGGTTTACTCTTTCAGGGTTGGTAATGAGATTTAAAATAAGGGTAAGTAAATGCTCCTTAATTAGGCACCTGTTATGTTCCATCATGATCAGTGCTTTAAGGGACAAAAATGCCAAGTGGCAGTGACATTTTGTACAATTTTGAAAAGAACATTTCTGCTCACCCTTTGCTTATGAAATACAATGAGGCTGGCTTTAGTTTGCTAATAGATATTTAAAAATCAGTTTGGGAGAAGTTATTCCATGAGGTAAAGATCCTGTTTGAAGTGGAAGCTGTTCATCTGAAGAAACATCCATCACAAGACAAGAAAAGAATGATTTCTTTGTGACTGGGAAATCAATGAGACATCTGTTTTAATGTACAGGCCAGAAATAATGCAGGTAGTTCAAAAGGGGCTCATAAAGAAGGCTGCTTTTTGTCTCTTCTCTCCTGAGTCTGTAGGATGGGATTCAGCACAGTATTTTGCATTGGCAGGACATCTTGCATTTGTGTCCTTAACTAAGTGGTTGAGGTAGACCTTTTGAGGATGCTGATGTTTAGGGTTATATGAGCTACTGGGCATTTGTTTCACTGACCTCATAAAAGAACTCCATTTGGGTCTTGGTTTTGTCCCTGTTTCCCATTGCTCAAATGGCTGATCCTGCCCCATTCTGGGTGGGGAGCAGGAGCTGGAGGCTGTGGAGTCTCTGGGATGCTACAGGGCTGACTAATCAGGTCGAAGCAGGAGGTCGAAGCACCATCTCACCATGGGCTTGCTCTTCTGGAAATACCAAGTCTGGTCTGCAGGCTCCCCGTTTGGAGGGGCAGTGGGACAAGTGCAGACATCACTGCACGTGGTATCATTGTGTCCATTTGTCCTGCTTGCTTCCTTTCTCTTCTCTGGACCCCCTGTAAAATTTGTTGGGTCCTTGTCTCCTGTCTTTCAAGCACATATGCAATGAATTCAGGTTTTCCCTTGCAGGCTCTTCTTTGCAGTCTCTTTAGCTTCCCTGTATAGTAATGGTGTGGGAAGCAGATAAAAAAAGGGTTACAACCACTATACATCTGCTTGCACTGCAAGGACCCCCCCAGAAAACCCAGATGCCCTGAATGAGACCTAACCCTTGTAAGGTTTTTTGAGGACGAGAAGAAATGAAACATTGAAGACTCAACTACCCCAAGGCACATTGGATTGGGAGTGTTTTATAGGTCCTCAGAGTGCATGTACTGTATGAGATATGAGACCAAGAGGAACCCCCAGGCACTGGGTAATGGGCTTGTTGGAACCCTGCTGGTATCTGTAGTGTGGAGTCTCCTTATGGCAAAATTGGATTTGCAGATGTCTGTTTCCAAAGGGAGGAGAGAATAGCAAGAGGATATGCAGCTCAGGCAATGTTTGAAATCTGAGACCAATGGTCACCCTGGAAACAGCATGTTGAAAGTCTGAAAAACCTCCTGGCAGAGCGTGGGTGGAGTAAAAAAAAAGTCCTTGGGTTTGTGTGTGCAATTCCAACAAGTTGTGCTCGGCAGGAGGGAAAACAGCTACTGAGGGGACACATGCATACATTCTCTGGGGAGACATCTTATCACCCCTTCACATAGAAAGCTGCTAAAAATGATGATATTTAGGACATGCTTTCCCTTGGGAAATTCAGTGAAATGAATGCATTTCTGTTTCTGTTAGCACAGTCCCATGGAAAAAAGTCTGTGGAGAGATGCACAGAACAGTAAAACAAAATAGTCAAAGGTGGGAGAGCTGTGCCCTACCAAAGGCAGCAAAAAGCCGTGCTGTTCCCTCTGAAGAAGATGTTTGCATTGCAAATTCCAGCCTGGCTGGTGACAGACCAGGGTTCCAAACCTCCTCGTTCCCTGATGTCATGTATGGAGGAATGAGGCAATCTGACATTTATGGGAGTCTCCCCATAGGCAGGAGCAGCACAGCTGCTCCTCACGTACACACAGCTCAGTGGCATTCCTTCTGCTCCCATGGGACAGCTGGTGGTGACACCTCCCTGGTGCACTCTTCAGACTTCAGTGAGATGTAGTTCCATGGTTTCCTGAGCTAGCAATGGGTGTCCTGACATCTGACCGCTCATGAAAGACTTTCTTTCTATGAATTATGTCTTTTAACAATGTGAATTTTGACATCCACAACACTGTCTGACAATGATTCCCCATTTTAAGCATACCATGCTTTGAAATATAGCCTTCCTTTATTTATTTTGACATTAGCACCTGGAAACTTCTTTTGATGCTTTTATTTCCTGTATCATTTGGTATATTGAAGTTTTTGCTCATATCCTCCTTCTCACACACTAAGTAAAGAGTCCTAATCTTTCAAACTTTTTTACAGAAGTTGCTTCATGATTTTTGTTGTCCTTATTTGTCTTTTTGTGTGCCTTTTCTAGATATGGTACATTCGTTTTGTGATGGTGGGATGAAAACCATATTCAGTACTCAGCAGGTGGGTGCACATAGGCTAATGCAATTGTTTTGATGTCTGCTCTTTACTTGACAAATTCTGGCATTTGATTTGCTTTTTTTTGATGGCTATGGGGCAGTCAGGTAAATGGAATTACCTAGTGTGATCCTAAAACCTTGTGTCTAAGGGGCAACAGTGAAGTTTAAGTTAGGATTTGTTTAGTGCATACACTTTTATTTACACTGAACTTTCTGTTTCTACTTTACTTACACTTTTTTCAAAGGCCATTCTGCCTTTGATGAGGCACTTTCTAGACATCCAAAATTACCGGATGTGTTTGATCTCCTCTGTTCCACACTTGTTAAATCCTTCCAGGAGCTGCATCAGCATAGTGATGTGACTTCCTTCTACAAAAGCTGCATGGAGTCTTCCCAGCACATTGGGTTTATTCCTGTGCCTCCCTAATTATATAATTTGGAATCATTGTTACCAATTTACTTGTGCTGCTGTGCAAAGGAAGTTCCCCAGCATTAAAATGTAGTGACTTTCCAGGACTGGTAACAGGAAGCTCTGTGGATGACACAGGAATCACTATTCAAAGGAAGCTGCTGAATTTCTATGTGTGTAAAGCTAATCATATTTTTCCACTTTTTAGTCTTCATTCACCATTGCTATTAGATGGGGTGTGGGTGGAACTTAGTGTAATTTTCCTATTTTTGTTGTATTGACGAGCAGCCTTGCTGGAGCAAGCACTGAAGATTGCAGTCCTGTGTGTGTTGCTTGTGAATACATCCCATGAAGCTTTTCTTTCTTTTCTCTTTAGTTTTTAACAGAAGTAAACACTGGAAATGAGGCCAGTGCTGAAATATTAGCTGAAAAATGCAAGACTTGAGGGTAGATTTAGGTCTTGCAGAACGAACTTTCTAATTTCTTTGCAATTTCTAATGTTCACTGGGTTGTTTCCTGCAGGGACTTAATAAAGTAACAGAAAAAACATACCCCTCTAGAAAACTAAAACCAGTTACTGTTTCTTGTTTCACTATTTGCATACCCTGTGATGATTAAAAAGTTGATGCCTTGATTTGTCATCTTTTTGGGAAAAAAGAAAGGGTTTAACCAAAGAATTTTCCCAGAGTTGTGGACTCCCTTAAAACATAATCTTTATTTGGCTTTACTTTTTCCATGGACCTGGATAAAATATAGACTACACTAAGAAGAGTCTGTTTGTTGGTACCTCAGGGACTTTTTTGACATGTGTGAAAATGACCTCTTTGCCAAAGATGCACAAGCCTATATGGAGTTGAAATAAAAAGGAAAAATAGTAATCTGAGTGCTTTAAACCAGTGAAAAAGAATGATGTGCACAGGAACATTAACACTGTGTTTGATATATCAGCTTGTGCTCTGAACATTACAGAATAGGTGCAATGCAATTTATTTTCCTTCTATTTGTCTTTATTTCTTGGTGAATCTGCCGGCTAGGAAAGACCAAATAAATCTGATATTAAATTTACAGTGCATGGAAAACACTCACTTTCACACTTTATGGAAATATATATATATATAGCTCAAGACCTTATTTTATTTATGCATATAACTAATCCCACTGAATTCCAAGTACCCTATGTGGGTAAAGAGATACATATATGCACATTTGCAAAATCCAGACTTGAGGGCTAACTTTGTCCTGGGGACCTAATATTTTCATATGTGTCCTGTTTGTATTGTTTCTTTTTGTTTAAAAAAATCATAATCTATTATTTATATTCTGTGAGGGACTGTATTTGCATTCCCCCACAGCACATTTTATTGACTGTGGTGATTGTTTTAAGGAAAGTGTACATTTCCTTATTTTTCTATGGAATATGGTTTAGCTGGAGCATCTGGTTTCGAGTGTTTTCATACCTACTTTTCCATCTGAGCAGACCTAGGTGTAATAAAGTTAAAAGCTGGGCTCAGTCATACAGCCTTGAAGAGGACAAAAGTTGTGACTTTTGACCATGGAGTCTCTTGTTTAGGCCTTAGTTGGCAAAATGTATCTGAAAACCTTTGATCTGAGGTGAATCTGAAGTAGTTGTGAGTACAGCTTTGGGTGACTGATTAGATGTGTGTAGCTGTCTCTAAGCCAGTAGATAGGGGTGATTTATCTACATCTAGTTCAAACATCGTACCTCTGCACGCACTGTGTTTTACTTGACAAAAAAAAAAAAAAAAAAAAAAAAAAAAAAAAAAAAAAAAAAGTAAAGATAGACTTTAGTTTGACTTTTCTCGGGATGTCTTGGCAGAGACCTGGGAAAGGAATTCTTTCTACAGAAATGTTCTCACCTGCCTCCCTAGTTGACAGAGTTAGTAGGATGTGTGAGCTCTGTATCTCTGTGTGAGATCTTCATATTTGTTGATTAAGTGTTTCACTAGGATTGTAGTGGCATCCTTTTTTATATGACAAAGTTAGAACTCTTTATTCAATATGAGAAAGTTTTGGAGAACCAAGCAGCAGTTAAACTAGTGGGATTCTGCTGAATTTTTTTTGCATTCAAATTTAGAAAAAAAGGTAGGAAAAAACCTTGAAAACCTCTTAAGTTCTTAAAAATCACTGTAAAAACAAAGCAACTTACAGTAAAATTCACTTTCTGGTTTAATCTTTCTAGTCTTTTAGAATCATTAAGCATTTTTTACAGTAAGAAAAAGTCAGTTTTCTGATACAATCTGTGTAAGGGCATGCAGCTTCTTGGTTTTGAAACCTGAACATTTCAGTTGAACACCTACAGAAAAAGAGAACCACAGAATGCTGGTGTTGGAAGGACCCTTTAAAGATCATCCAGTCCAACCTCCTTGCTGTGGGTAGGAACACCTTTCACTCAATCAGGATGTTCAAGGTTGCTCCTTGAACACTTCCAGTGATGATGGGACATCTAAAACTTCTCTGAGCTACTCGTTCCAGGGTCTCAACACCCTCATAATAAAGAATTTCTTCCTTACACTGAATGTAAATATACCTTCTTCTAGTTTAAAACCATTAACCCTTCTCCTGTCATTACAGAGCCTCTCCATTTTTCTCGAAAGGCTGCAGTAGCTGGTTCCTCTCTGCTCATATCCAAACTTTCCATGTTGTTTGCAATCTTTCCTTCTGTGGGAATAACTGTTTTCCCTGCTCCAGACTTTCCTGTCAGAAGCACCATGTATGCCATGGGGTGTAGTGCCACGTGCTCCACAAACACCACAAGAGAGACAAGGTGCATTACCCTTCACTGGCTGTCATCTCTGTTGGATCTCAGCGTGTGGACAGAACAGGACAGCACTTTCCACATTCTCAAATGGACCCTGGTACAGGGGTTCCTTTTCAACCCATGTGTTCGTTTGTAGGAGTGGAGTCTCTTAAGGAGCTTTGTAGCGATTCCTTCTGGCCTTTGTTGGATAGAAAAACATTTCCAAGAAATGAGCTTTTACTCTTGAAAAACATTCATTTTGCCATCTTCAGTCTATGCTGTTCTTGCATTGCACACTGCTCTGACTCTATAGGGAAGAGGTCTTTCAGTTGGTGGAAAAAAAATTAATAAATGAATGATCTATAAATAAACAAATGGAGACTGCCTAAAGAGGAGTGAAATTGTTTAAATTAATAGATCACCAGAGTAGCAGAATTGTTTCTGGGAATAACCCCCTATTACAAAACACTTAACTTTTTCCACATTTCAACTTCTGGGTACAATTGTCTTTTTACACAAATTTTAGTCCAGAATGCAGCGTGAACTCATGTGGCTTCATCTAAAGTGCTGTGGAATTCAATTGCTTCATGATTTTTCTTTTTGCAAATTGTTATTTCTTACCATGTGGGCATTATAGAATGCATTTCAAATTTATTTATTCAAACTGAAATAAAAAAGTGGAAAATTCCTCCCAGCAGAGACTAGCACTGGGGCTTCACAGAGAAAGTCTTGATCATGTTGAATTAAGGTCTTGTGGATTTTTAAAAAAATTAATTCAGGTGGCTGACCTAGTATGTATGTAATTCTGGCTGAAGTCAGTCACTTTGAAAGATTAGTGATTATATAGTTGAGCTTGCAGGTTTTAAGAAAAATTCTTGGCATGAAATGAAGAAAAACAACTTTATAGATTACATGTCTCCCTTACACATACTGTACCACATGAGAAAAATCAATTCTGTACCTATTAATTTGGCCCAAGGTAGGCCTCAGTTTGGCAGCTTACCCCATCTAATTTGCCAGCTTTATAACATGCTGGGTTTAGTTATTTTCTCAGTGGTGAGAATTGTGCCTATTTATTAGGAGGAATAGAAGAGTACTGGACTAGAATAAACTTTCTATGTTCACTGTCTCTTGTAGTCAATTATTAACAAGTTTGGGGTAAGGTTAGGATGCTGTTTCTCTGTTTTAGAAAAATACTTCTAATTTACAGCTAAAATGTATTAGTGAATATTTATACTTTTTGCTGTTATGTTGATCTTGTCTGGCAGTGTAAGTAACATTTATCTGCATTTGGTGTTCCCTTCTGTTTGTTACAGATAGCATCATATCTTCTTTCAACCTCCTTTTTGTAGGGTGTTTAAGTCAAATTGGTTTAGCTCCATCCGTTTTAGGAACCCACACCTGTTCCAGTTTGTGTTTTCATGCATGACTGGGTCTGTATGATATTACAGAGGTGGTTTCATTAAAGTGTTTTATAATGAAATCTGTATTCCTGCTGAATAGGAAAACAATTTTGTCTCCATGTATATCAGGACCACATTTTTCTTTTACAGTGACATCATAGGTGTGGTTCTTGCTCTTCCTGTTACTGATTGACTCATTGTTTTTTCTGCTCCTCATCAAGCTAGTGAAATCCCAGACTATGACAAAAAAATCATGGAGATTTCTAGCCCTCTGGCCTTATGCTTGGCACTGCTGAATGCTGACTGATTTCCAGAGCTCCATGCCTCAGGGTCATCTGGTTCTTCTCAATGTCCATACAGAGAAGAACGAAGAAATTCCTTCCCTGTGCCCTGTCCCCCAACCCCCCAAAAGTGCCATCACCTTCAGGGGCGGGTAACCAGTGGACCTGCCCTTACTGCCAGTGCAGCTTCCAGCACCTACTGAAACATGCACATTGCAGGTGGTGCACAAGTCAGTCTGTAGGTAACCCACTCTATGGCACTCTGTTCTCTTGATTCTGATTATGATTTTTGAGTCAGGGGCATGAGCAAAAACATATAGTTTCTTGGAGAACTGCAAGGAAATGTCCCCCCTCAGACCAATTGTTTTGCTGTCAGCACATCCTTCTCTGTCGTTACTTTGTTACCATCTCACAATTGTTGAATTCAATTCCCATTTTCTACATCATAGTCTTTTCCCATATGACACTCTAGAAAGAACTTTAATGAAGTCCAGATATAGGAAAACTGGTTCATTTATCTTGTCTGAAAACCTATTATTCTGAGAAGTTCAACTCTTGGTAAACCCATCTTACTTCATACCCACAGTTTTCCTCTTTCTTCTGTGCCTTTAATGTCTGTGTTGACTTCAAAGTGTATTTTAAAACCGTGGATGAAGATCTGCAGTTCAATGGCTTTTAATTTTAAAAATCATTATTTCTCTTTTCTTACAGACAGAGTTTTCTGTTTGGTATTTGCCAAAAACATAGACTTAGTATGCCTTGTTTTGAATTAGATGGCAAATAGAACAAAATGGGAAATAACCACAGAATCTCAAAGCAGAATAATCCTGCCCCAGTGCAGAAACCACAAATAGACAAGTGAATTCTGGTCTTAGAGGGGACTTAGAGAGGCTCACAATATTGACTATTTCTATAATAATCCATATGCAGACATATACTTATTAAATTGAAGCCCAACACCTCTCTCATTCTGTGCAAACCTTACATGATAAACGAAATAAAGAGTGAATAGGAAGACGTTGTTTGTGGAGCCTGGGAGATGACATCCTTCAGCAGCCTTCCGGCTGATATCAGTGAAGTTGAGTGTGACACAGCCCAGAGAGCTCTCATCAGCCCTGAGGAACTGTTATCTGTGTAGCCAGGAGATCTGTGTGTCCTCTTGTATGTTCCAATATTCCCACCCTCTTCTAACCCAGTAGCCTTTTTCAACCAAACTTGGTAAGGCAGTAGTAATCACAAAGATTTTACAACTCTTGAAGTTTAAAGAGATGGAGGAGAGAGGAGTGTTAACTTTAACACTTAGAGAGAGGCCAGAGTATAAGCACTGGTAGCACAGACAAAGATGCCTTAAATCCCCAGCACTGGGAAGACTTTCAAGAGGACCTTGAATCCGGACAAGAAGGAACCCAAAAGTGAGCTCATGTATCATTAGTCAAGTTTAAAACTGCTGACAGGGCCTGACTTTCACTTTTAGCTTTATCTGTACAGATACCTCCTGTCAAGTGACCATGTTTGAGAAAGACCCTATTCAGAGTCATGGGATCACAGTCATTTTGCACAGTAAGTGCCTCAAGTTTTTCTGACATGGCTGAGAGCAACAGCTCTGATGGTAACTGAGCTATGATTAAAAACAAAAAAGATCCTCATATCACTTTCATATCTGTCTTTGACATGGCCCAAATAATTAAGCTGGTTATTTAATTCTGCTGTTTTTCCATGTGCAGCTATGTGCTAGAATGTCTTTGACATGGCCCAAATAATTAAGCTGGTTAATTTAATTCTGCTGTTTTTCCATGTGCAGCTATGTGCTAGAACATTTGTTTCAGGGTTAAATCATGAATATCTTTGTCTTTATCAGCTGCCTGGTTTTCCTCCATGCTTGAGTGGGCATATTGACAACAGATTATGGGGTCAAATTTTCTGATTTTTACTGCTTCGAGATTAGAATATGCAAGACATTTAGGGAAAAAAAAAAGGCTTTTCTTCATTGTAATCTAGGGATAGGATTTTTCTTTTCTTATTCTTCATAAAATGGATAGATTTTCCACCTCTGTTTTCTCTGTAAATTGCACTTATTATTGAGCATTTAATACCTTATTTTCCTACCTAGCATGTCATAATCCATGTTAACAGACATTTGTCAGGAGTGTGGGTTGGTCAAACAGGCCAGCTATTAATAAGCTTCTTATCTTCCTTCTCATTAATTTTTCCTCATTTGTGTTTTGCTTCAATTTTTCTTTATTTTAGTCAAAAACTCTCTGTAATAACTGTGATTTGTGCCTGAGAGATCTCTGCCATTACTTTTGAATGAGTAAATCTGTAGAACTGTAGCTCTGATTGGAGGAAGGAAAGTAAAGGAGTGCTTGGGTTAACCAAGGGGATGCTTGGAGAATGGGTTTAGAGAGATGGCCTGAGGAAATGGGATTGAATTCATTAGTTTCAAGTTCAGTACAGTAGTACTTGCTATTATAAATCTAGGGTAGTATAGTGAAGCAAGAGCTATACAAACAGGAAAAAAACAACAGTTCTTGCTGAAAGGTATCTAAGGATTGTTTTGTGTCATGATTTGAATAGAAAGTTGTGATTGCCATTTTTTTTTTTTTTGAAAATGTACTTTGATTTGTAAACTAGATTTTGCCTGCACGATATGTGAAGAAAGTTACTGGTCTGTTCCATAATGGGTAAGATGCAGCTGGAGTACAGTGTCTGGCTTGGGGCAGTTCAACTAAACAATAATCATGGGGTTAAAAAAAAAATAAATGGCTGAGTTAAGAGAAATACTATAATAGAGGAACCAAGAAAAAAAAAGTTTGAAGGGGTTTGCCGGGGTTACTTAGTTTAAGGAACTGGAGACTGAGGGGAGTTGTGATTACAGTTTCCCAGTGTTAATTGAGTAGTGCAAAAGAAAAAGGAGTAACTTTTTCTCCAGATCTCTGGTGAATAAGGGTGGTCTTCAAAGGTTTTAAAACTGCAGCAAAAAGGTGCAGGGCAGATACTAGAAAAAACCTCTTGCAGAAAGGACAGTGGAGTACAAGAGGTAATTGGCTAGGGAGCTGTAGACTGAAGTATGGAGCAAGAATAGCTCAGACAAACATGAGTAAGGAATGGCAGTGAGAGGGTCTTGGGGACAGAAGGTGAGCCTGATTATCTCCCGAGATCCCTTTTGGGACTGTTTTCTCAGTCATTGTGGTTCTCCTGTCTTATAAATCATGTCTAGCTCTTAGTATAGCCCTCCATTACTGTACTGATGTTTCTGTTTCTGGAGTTAAATGGGTGCCTTGAGAAGACAGCTAGTTCAGTTAAATAGGCCTCCAAGTCTAGCTTAAAAGTTGTTGAAGTTCACAGAAAGAGTATAATCGTGAAAAATATGGTATGAGATGGGTACAAAATCCATTTTAACGCTCAAGCATGTAACAGTTGTGTGGCTGATCTTCTGAGTGATCTGCACGACATACAGTGCTTGTGGTTTAGCTACAGACCAGGATGTTGTTCTTCCCTATTTCATCATCTGAGAAAAGACCCAGGGAGTACCATTCCTAGTTCCCCAGAGACTGCAAGCAGTATTTGAGGGCTCACAAAACTTTGATTGCTGATTGATATGTTAAACAAGAGAGTTGACTGAAAAAACCTCTAATATTTGCCTTTTAGTGAGGGATTTCTGACTAGCTCAACATTTAGTATCAACAGTCAGGAAAAAGAAATGATTTCTTCTCCAGAATGGAGGAACCAGCATAATCTTGCTTTGACCTTAACATACAGAGGGATTTCTTCTTTCTGTTCTGACTCAATTAGATATGCATTTAGAGAAACAGTGCTATATTAATCTTCGTTATTTTGAGTCATCAGGCATAATTGCTCATATAGCTTCTGTCTGATGAGGATGTGGCTACAAATCAACATGTATTAACAGAATCAATAAATGATGTAGAACAGCTATACGACTGTAGTACTCTTCCTACAAAGCAGCAAGATCAGATTTTAATATCTTAGAATGTTCTGCTCTTACTGTGCTGGGTTTCCAGTGGCTGTAGATATTTTCCTCTTGTGGTGAGAATTGCCATTGTCCTGTGTGCAAACAAAAATCTCTGGGCTTGAGTCAGCTCTAACTTGCACAGGTAAAACTGATTTCAGGTCACAAAATGAAGTTGAAAGGGGATAAACAGAACAACACTGCATGCTTCTGAATATGAGTAACATTTCAGAACTCACATGCCATTTCACAGTGTACAGTTTTTGGGAGCAAGAGAGTATTAGTGGATGGCTTGTTTATATGGGTTTTAGAGGAAAAGCATTTGTTTACAGCAGCCTCACTATAAATTCTGGAGGAACCTTGGCTGTAGCAATCAGCCAGACCTAACTATGGGTTGCCAGATGGTAGTAGACCAATTTCACAGAGCTGGCTAGTAGAAGAATAATCCTTTCCATCTTTCTGTTTTCCACCCATGCACTAATACAAATTATTTCTCTTCTAGCCCCATAATTTTTTTTTCATTCCTGAGCAATTTCTGTTCTGAGGGCCATTGCCGGCACTGCCAGCACTTCTGTGAATTATTTGCTTCCTGTTGTTCTCTCTTCTTTACATCCCATGAGAGATTCATTCAGTAAATCCTCTGACCCCCCTTTCACCTTCATTTATAGTGACATGTCTACCCAGGTTTCTTAAGGCTCTTTTCTCTATGGTAAGAAAGACCACTTTTCTCAATGGTAAAAAACCCCAAACCTTCTCTACTATGATGCCTTGAGAGGCTACCTAGAACAGAGGCTAGACAATGTTAAAAAGGAATAAAGCAGGTATTTATTAAATAGGTCTTCAAAGGATACACCTTGGGCAGACCCTTGTACTTGTCTGGTACACCCAAAATGGACGAGGGGTCACAAGTTTTCACACTTTTATAAGTTTTGATTCATTTGCATATTGGGGTTAGTTGTCCAACTACAGCTTCAGGTTATGAAGTCTCATCATCCCAGATTACTCTCCTCAATTCGTTGTTGTTCATACTTTTTGGGCCTGAAGGTGTCCAAAGGTGCGAAGGTGTCCTTGGTTCTTGGTTTTCTTGGCAGGAAAAGGACTATTTTGTCTAACTACCCTATGAAGAGAACATGCTAACACTTTATATGAAGTTCAGAGTTACATACTAATGCAGTACAGAATCTGGAAAATATGAAAGATAAAACTTTAGGCATCATTCTTAAGGCATCAGAGTCAGCAGTTTTATTTTCATAGGGCTGAAACAGTCTCCGCATGGAGCAGGCACACCTGGAGGAACATGCTGGGAAGTAAGTAATGCCATCAGGTAGAACTCCAGCGGTGACTTGGGCTGTTGGGCTCCACAGTGGGAGAAAGGTCCAACATACACTTGTAACACACCACCTCATTGTAGGTTTGGCAGGGACTTGGTTGGGTTTAGGTGGGAACACTGTCTCTTTTCTCTGTCCCCATGGGCTGGAAAGGTGCCAAACGCACAGTTGGTTGGCTGAGTTACGTCCAAGCTGGAGGTGCTTGCAAGGTGGATTAGTCTCATTGCAAGGTCCTAAACCCTGGATGCTTGTGGGAAAGGATTAATGATGTTCTGAGCTGGGAATTAAGGAAGCAGGTAGAAGCAGAGTGGAGATTTAGGGTTCAGGAAGAGTGGCTTCCGGATAAAAGTGTATAAAACTAACAGCTGACTTAAGAGCAAAACCAAAGTCTCAAGTTAAAAGCCCTAAAGAGAAATTCAAGCAAGATGGCAGGGGTGGTTTTAATAGTAGTTAGGGCTTTACCAAACCTGATAAATTTAGTACAAAGTAACAGCCGAAATGCTTTAAAACCAGATGTTTGTGATTAGGGTGGGAGTCCTTGGGCTAAAGGGAAGGATGTGTTTTTGCATTATACTAGGGTTTACTAAGATGGGAAGTAAATTTGGAGCCTCAGCAAACCATGAGGGGTCACAGGACAGGTGGCTCCTCGAGGGGTTTATTATCTCTTCAGAGCAGGAACACATTAGTTTTGAGATGTGGTGCAAAGAGAAGCCTAAAGCTGACTTAGCTGACTCAGACATATGTAGGTAGGGAAAGAAGACAAATGTGTCTGGCAAATATGTGTGAAGGGTGCTTGTTTGTCTGCAAAATGGGTGGGTTGATTGTTATTGCAGCACTGTTTTAGGGGGAAAACCCTGCATTGCTTTCACATTATTCTTTTGAAATCTGCTGCTGCCCCCTTGCTCTTCACTCTGACCTTCCTGCTTGCGAGAATCTCTGAGTGACCTTCTCCCCACAGCAAGCACGCGCTCCAAGGTCACAAGGCTCCTTGTGACTTAGCAGTGCTCTGCTTGTCCTGCCATGTGTTTAGCTCTTCCACAGTCCAAAAAAAGAATTAAACACCCATCTTAGCTCTCCCAAAAAGGCAGCCTCCATTTTCTGCATTTCCTCACCCTTCAAGCATCCTTTGCCAGTCATGCCTTGCAAGAGGAACAAATCTGTCAATCTGCAGCTCTTCCATCACCTTGGATGCATAATGATGACAAGGTTGCTCAGTGAGAGGCTGACAGGTGCTTGAAACGAATCTCTGCCATGGGGGTCCATGTGGCATCGTTGATTTGTGTGCTGCCATTCGCTTCTGCCTGCCTACTCTGCTACATTTATTCTGTGTTTTGGTTCTCTTTTTACAAACCTAGGCTCTTTAGTCTAGGAAATAACACTCTTATCCTCTGGTTGGAGATGTATTTTCCTGCTAATTTTATTCTTCAGTGGGCTGCAGAGTTGTAATTTTTGTATAATAATGCTTCTGTGGCAGCATTGGTTAAAAGGAGAGGAAAATTCATTATCAGTCACACGGAAGGTGGACTGGGATTGTTTATTTAAAATCTGCTGTTGGGATCCTTGGATATCTGTCTGTTCTTATTCTCTGACATGCTTATGAAGATCTTGGAAATCCTTTTCTCCTAACAGGAACAGAACTATCAGTATGTGAGGAACCACAAGTTATTTTCCAGTGTCACAGTGGGATCAGCTGAGTCATAAATGTTCTTGAAAATCTCCTCCTGTTCGAAGAATGCATTGCAAAATGTGGCTAACAAGTGTAATGGTGTTTCCCATGGGATGGGCCTCTTGTGGATGAAGATTCATTTAAGCTGTGTTATGTTCCTATTAACTAGCAAATCCACCTTTTTTATGCAATACTACATGTTTCTTCTCATAATCCTAATTCTATAGGTAGAGTTTCCTTGGAAATGTTCTCATGCAAGCACTTGGACAGAGAAAGAAGAACTTGGCTCTGTGACTGGGCAGCCTACCCTCGCTCGCTTCCTTGACAAATTTGCACTTGATTCATATTCCCAAGCCTTCCATCACCATCAACCCTCCATCCTCTCTCTCTGCAGGGAGAAGCAGGCTCTGCATTCAGTGATTATTTTGAAGATGAATGTGTTGGGTAGTTTTGATTACTAATTTGCTATTTTAAGTCCACATTGTGCTTTGATGGCTCTTATGGGATTTTTCTCTTACAGTGAGGGACAAAGATCTAAGGGGTGTCTATTTGGTTTTTCTCATCCCATAACAATACAAAATGTCATCTTGGACTAAGTAGATACACATGTCACCAGCCACATGGCAGTGTACTAAATAAAAACAGTACCCTTCATACAAATACTTGAATATTTAAGTGGACTTAAGGGAAGAGAAGCAATAAATGAAATGCTTTTGGAATATGAAACTAGTCTGCTATTGCTTCATACTCAGTTTAAAAGCAAAAACATCTGAAAATGTCTCCTCTTATTTTTTTTAATGCTTGTTTTTAAGCTCAGCACAATTAAGAGATTCCCATTTTCGGGCTGGTGTATAAGTAACAGGTTTACAGCAAAAGGGCAATTATATTTAATCTTAAAACCAAATATTTGTCTGATTAATCTGAGTTTTTATTAGATGTCTTAACCGAAATATGGTATCTCATTCTGAATTCAATGAATGTAGCCATTTCTTCCTCCTGCTGTAAAGTATTATTGGTTTCTACATGCCTCTGCTCTCCTTCAGACCAATTAGCCTACAGAGATGGAAACGATTCATTGTTCTGCATTTAAGGTACTATCATGCTATTGTACTCAGTACATTTTATCTGGCTATTAAACTCAATACATTTTAGTTTCTTCCTTATTAAAATGATCTTTTAAAATTAAAAGTGGTGATTTGTTCTAACACTGTATGTTTACATGGAAAACATCTACTTTAAAGTAAGTAAGTTGGAAAGTACTGCAATACTTGTGCACTAAAAAACATCTCTGGTGTAAAAACTGAGTCTGTGGTTTGCCTTAACAGAATCAAGATACTTTGAAATCTTGAAGCTGTACATGAACTCGCATGCTTGCTGAGGATGTGCCAAGGACACCACTTGGGAGACAAATGTTAACTGTAAGGGTGTCAGTATTCCCTAAATGGGGGTCTGGTGCTGCAGTTGCCTCATGTCTCCTGAGGCATGGTCTCATGCCTGCAGTTGCCTCATGTTGTAAGATGAGGTCCATCTTACAACTCTGAGTAGCCTAGTTGAAGCTGGCATACTACTTAGGTTGTCAGTGCTAGCAGGATGACTCTCTGATGGCCCCAATCCTTTCAACACTTCTGCATGAGTTTAATTTGGGATTATTGATGAGTTTACAATGAAGTGCATATGTAAGAGCTGGCAGGATTTGGTGTTCCTCATTTGTTGCTGCTAGGAGAGATTTCTTAATGCACCTATTGTATTTTAATTTAAGAATATTTTTGTTTCAGTAATCAGGACATGTTTACTACAGTCAGTGAACATTTTCTGGGAGTAGGACAGTACAAGTTAGCAGAAAACAATATGCCTACAAGAGCTGGTACCATTTCTTGTCCTATAACCAGATAGGATATTTTAAGGATATTAAGATGTTTTAAGAACACTCATTTTACTGAAGTTTCAAGTCAAGCCAGTGAACCAGGGTGGACATAAGAGACAGAGTAACTGCTAATCCCAGGAGCTGTATTTACTATCCCACTGTAATGTGAATCATTCCTGAAAACAGCCCTTGGACTATCTCAGTGTGGCTTGAGTAGCTTTGGTGTGGTTTTTTTTTTACCTAATATTTGCTACCTTCTAGCTTAAGTACAGAAATATTCTGGTGTATTTTGGATTCTGAAAAAGTTTAAATTTAGAGGCCTTCATGCTTCAGCCTCTTTAGAATGAATGGGAGAGTCTAAACTGCTGTTTCCGTGTGTCACTTTTTATTTTGACAGAGGTAGCTACATGCTATTTCCCCAAACCTTTACCTTGCAAAGCCATCTGCCAGATGAGGGCCTGTACCTTTACATGGTACCCACTGTGGAAACATTGAGAAACCCATAGATGAGAAATCTCTTAAACTCATGTTTTGTTTTAAAAATAGCCTTGTGACTTTTACAGATGGCCATGCTGGGCAGAATTGTGCCCTATTGTCACTGCAACAAAGTCTGAGTCATTTAGCCTCTTGTCCTGGGTTGTGCCCTGCACTGCTAGAATGAGTGGCAGTGACGTGATGATTGTGGTACCAGATTAAATGGGGTGTGTGATGAGCATCATGATTTGTTAAAAAAAAACCAACAACCTCAAACTAAAACCCTCAGCAGGGCTGGTTTAGGCAGAGGCTGCTGATGTGCTGTGTTAGGAGATCTGCATAGCAGTCCTATTGGCTGGGGCATTTTTGGCTCTGAAAAGGGCATTGATTTTGTGGGCTTTTCCTCTTTATTTCTGATTCCTTTAAATTCTCTTTTTTCCTGTGTGGTCCTGTACAGATCCCACCATCAAGTCCTGAAGCTCATTCCCTGGTGATGAACCTTTCTAGGTTAGCTGATGTCTGACATTATTTGGTTCCTACTGTCACCTGATTTGTTCCCTTGGAGCAATGGGAGGGATGGGAACACTGAGGTGCCTGTGCTGGCTGCCTGAGAATCTTACAGTTAATTCCAAGGTTACCCAACATGTCTAGAAACCCTTCTGACAAAAGATGATCTTGTGATTTTATCATCTAGAATGTCTTTAAGATGTGTCACAGCTCAGCTTAGTTTCATTACTGAGGTTTGTTCTGGATATGTTGCAGCGGCAACTCACGCTGCTGCACTGTTAAATTCTGGGGAAAAAAAAAAGTATGAATTCTTTCCAGCAGGAAAGGATTTGGTCTAATGCATTGTATTTACAAGAAAAAGCAACATTTAAGTTAAAAGTTGGAGTTAAAAATGAGAAAATTGCACATGCTTTAAAGAATCTTTTCATGGTGGCCGGTTTCTAGAACTATCATATAAAAGAAAGAGGACATTTACAGTAAAATCAAATTATTTACAAATTTTTATTTGTAAAAATTTACAAGCAAAATATGAAGTGTTCTTAACCATACCAGGATGAAACATGGTGTCTAATAGGAAGAGATTTGTCTGAAACCCCCACTATGAACAAAAAGACAAAATAAGATTCATGGATTACGTGTTTATAGAGCAAACTTGGAGAAGAGCTATGCTGATCATGCAGAGGACAAGTTGCTGCTATGGCTGAGCTGGAGAATTAGCTGGAGTTCCTATGTTCTGCTGAACTCTGCATTTTTATTGTTTAAGATTTTAATGTGTAGTTTGTGATTTCATTGAAGTTTTAATTCTTTGCTTATTTTGTGCACATCCCTTTCCTCTGCCACACTTAGCAGAGCAATAGCATGAAAGGGAGCATGTTTTCTCTACAGGGCACAGACCAAACTGTTATGAAGACTTAGTTAATTTTTGTTTATTCTTTGGCAATGAAGGAGGAGAGCTTGTTTTGTGTCATGTTTTTCTCAGATGCCACAAAGTTCAGCAACATTAGGTATTGCATGAAATACACACCCCAAGAAACGTTTGTTTTATTTCAGTGACATTCCTCTATATTCCAGAGCAAACATTCAGCTCTTTTCCAAACTGCCTTAAAAATAATCCCCTCCAACCCTCCCTCTCCCCAAAACAAAAGAAGTTTTCCTTCTCAGAAGAGCATCTGTTATTTAGCAACGTCTGAATTTCCATAAATAATCCCAGATTTCCCCTGCACAAAGATATAAACAATTGTTCCGCACTCAAACCTCCCCTTGTCTCAGATTCCCTGAATGAGGAGAGTGGGAGAGGAGGCACCAGTGGGGGGGTTTGCAGGGACACCCATGTCAGGAGAGAGGTGGGGCAGGGCAGAGGTTGGGCTGTTGGTCCCTTGTGGGATGCAAAAACTCTTTGGCTGGGTTGAAGACCTCCACCAGAGGGGATTTTTGATGTTTTTTGGTGTTTTGAGGATCCAGCTGGCCTTGTGGACTGTAGATCCTGCCTGGCTTGGCCATGGGTTGGAGAGGGTAATGCTGGGTTAGGGAAGGGAGGATGCCACCCTACCCACAACTTGAGTTGTGAGACTGACACCTCTGGTGGGGCCCCACCAAGAAGCTCCTCAAGACTGGATGCTTCCCACCAGTCCTAGCTCTGGGTTTCTTTACATAATATTTCTGAAGGAGAGGGCATAGGGGGAGTTAATATCTTCTGAAATTTTTTCCTTTTATTCATAGCTAGGGGATTTTTTTTTTGGCTTGGAGTTTTTTAAGCACTAATCAGCAAGTAATGAAAAAGAATAGTAATGGAGTAACAGAAGATAATGGCAAAATGACGTCAATTACTTCACAGATTCATGAAATTAATGAAATTTGGCTTTTGGACCCCTGATGTAATCATACTGTATTCTTAATGCATGAATATATAACTTGAGAAGCAACTCACTTTAAAAAAATTGTTTGTTCTCCTGGCAAGAATGTATTTTTGTTTTTTCTTTCTGAGCTAAAGTTGCTGACAAATTAAACTATGCTTTCAGTTGGTTTAATTTTCACCCCAAACTTATAATTATTATTATTTAATTGGAAAGTGCCAGGATGCTTAAATTTCTCCAGTGATACAGTAAACAAGGACACCACTTTTTCCATTAATGTATTGGGATGGCTATTTATTATATCTTATATGTATACAAGAAATTCTTTTTACTGGGGCTAGGGTGCCATTTCAAAGTGAAGATCATTTTTCCTTGCATTCACCTTGTCCTATGATTATTTCTCTTCCATTCTCTCACAGGTCCAGACATCTTCTTTATGCTTTGAATATCTTGCAAAAATTAATTTCATTATTAGCCTCAATATTACTCCTTGACTCTTTCGTGGATCCCTCACCTGCTGATAGCTCTGGTGGGTCTTCTGATGGGTCCACTGGTCTTCCAACTTGCTTCCATTGGCACCAATTTTCTCTCAAGTGTGAGCTGTTGGGCACTGGACACAGCCTGAACAAATATGCCTGTTCAGTATTTGCAGCTGGTTTGCCTGAAAAACAGCAGGAAATAATCCTGAGGTTTAAAGCTGGATGGAAGGGCTTGCAGAAGCTGCATTTATACGTTTGAAAATCTTGCTGTCAGATTGGCTCTGTAAGGAATTGAGTGCAGAGAATGACACTCACTTTACATCCTAACAGGGCAGTGCAAAGATGTCCTGTCAACTGCTGAAGTTGATTTGATTTGAATTCCACGAAACCTTAGAAATGTTTTCATTTTTTCTGCTTTGATGTTTTTATGTCCTCTTTAAAAACTTCACATACTGAAAAGATGGTAGCATCTTTTTCTTCACAGTTTCATGACAACGAAATGATTTGATGTGCTATGTGAAAAGAAAGCAAGAGCACCTTAGAGTAGTTTAGCTTGTTTGAACACTGTCTGCTTTTAAAACCTACATACCCATGCACAAATTCAGTTGAAATTATAAATCTGTGGAAACTTAAGTTACCCAGGCTCAGCAAGGAAGTTTTGACTTTCTATGCTAGCCTTTGTTCTTGCCAATGTCACTGACTGCTCTGGTACCTGAAATAGGGCCTCTAGTCTCCTCTTGGCCAGGCCAGCTTTTGATATCTTGGGTCCTGCTGTTTATCTAAATATTTCTCTTTAATCTGAAGAACTTGTTTTTCTAAAGGAAGAGTTTTCTGGGAAGGGCTCCAGGAGTCACCAGTGCTCAGCTGCACTAAGAGCTCTTGCAGTGTGCAGGATCAGCAGCAGTTGGTGAGGAGCTCTCTGATGCTGTGAGTTACAATAGAGGGAAGAGATTATGAGGCCTTCCCTTACCCTGGGCCTTCAGGCACAATATTTGTCATTCTGCACCATCCCAGAGGGTGGTGGGATGTGGTCCAGTGGCTTTCCTTCCACTCCTATAAAAACTCACCAAGAGGAAGCTTGCTAAGAAAAGCATTGTTTCTCTGAAAAAACCCCAAACCAGTATTAGAAATAATGCTGTTTTAAAGCATCAGACACCTTCATTGTAGGTTGTTTGTTGCTGTTCCCATATGCCCTGACACCCCAAAATGAACCTAATCTTAAAATTGAGCACATTTCTATCTTCAGCAGTATCTGTGTCTCCAGCCTGTTTGTTTGGAGTTTTGCATGACATCAGTTCCTGAGGTTTTGGTGTGCCTTATCGATGTATGAAATGAAACCCAAGGTTTTTGGCTGAAGATGTGAATAGCCTGAAATCTAATTACCAGAGGGATGGCCCTTCTTCCCTCTGTGGTGCTGCTGCCATGGGAACTGCAGAGATGACCCATCTAGTTCCCTTTCCACAGACAGGAAGGCTTCTGGTTGTTTGTCATCTCCCCCACTGAGTTTTATAACCTTCCCACCAAGCTTCAAAGTCCTGTCTCCTCTCTGCCCCACAGAGGGACATGGCTGGCTGTTGGATTCACTGGGCTTCAGATCAGGAATTGCACACAGAATCTCTTTGAGTGTCCTAGTGTTCCATGGTGAAAGTGGAGGTGGTGAAAGCCAGGAAGTTCTGTGGTGTTGCTGGAGGCTGCATCCCATGTTTCCTGTACAGTGCCTAAAGCAGTAAAGGCATAGAAGTGGCTGATGTGTGCCTGTGGATGTGGCAGCTGTACTTGTGTATCAGTGCTGAAGTCTTCCTCTGAGCATCCTGCAAGGGGAGGGATGCATCGGAGCTTGAAATCTGGAAGATTCTAGGTCAATAAAGTTTCTCTTGTAAGGGGAAAGAGAAAGGATGTGTGGAAGATAAAAACTACTGTTCTTCTCAGATATACTCTCTTCTTGCAGGATACATATGCTATTCATTTATGCTGATGGGGGAAAATATTTGTCCATTTTATTTTGTAAACAAATGCTGAGATTGTGAGATTGAGGTTCTTTTTGTAGCTTTTTAGACTTCCCAACTGCAAACTCGAACTGTAACAAACTTTCTGGAAAAACCTTTTCTGAAAAGCCTGCTGCCTATGTTTTCTTTTCTATGGCTTCTCAGAAGCAAAGCCCCACAGACTTGGCTTGCTTGGTTAGAATTCAGGTCAGCTTTTGATTTTTTTATGCCATTTACATGAATTCTACACCTGTGAGTTTCATTCAGCCTAAGAGGCCTGAGGAGGGATGAAGGGGTATCTTCTAAATGAACCTGGACAGCCTGTGGCCAGAGGGGCCAAGTTCTGGTGCAAGGGGAAGGGGGGGCACCAAGAGACTGAGAAAATGGTGGTTTTATGAGAGTGTCAAACTCAGATACTGGGAAATATTTTACATATTTATTTATGTACCTGAAATGGTCTTCTAGATTTTGCTGCTTTGGAAATCTGGTTTTTGGTCTCGTGATTTCTGTAATAGTACTTGACTATCTCTCTCTTTTGTGCTGCCTTTCCAAGAGTCTCAGATAAAGGATTCATGGAAAAAGACTGGATTTCAGAGGTTTACACAGACCCTTAAAGCACCATGTGCTGACTGCAGGACTTGAAAATTAACTTTTTCTAACAGGTAGGGTTTTCTCTGCTCTGCCAACCAGCTGCAGGTGGTGTACAATTGCAGAGCCTAACCCAATGCTGTCTCCTGCAGTGGAGACAAAAATATGTAAGACATCTGTGTCAATAAAATGTCCTTACAGGAATTATTTCATTGCTGTCTGTGACTGCAGTGGCACTGACAAAAATCACAGATGGGTTGGGACATGTGTGGAAATGTGTCTACCTGATCTGGATCCACTTCAGCCCTGTTCTCTGTGAATGCAAATACTGTAGGACCTTCACTGAATGGTGCAGCAAATATTTAGAAACGGAGTTGTTTTAAGTTCTCTGAGGTGCTGCTAAATCTCATGTTGCAAAAGTTTGCTGTTTACCAGAATCCTGAGTGACTCCCAGGAGCTCTCTCACCTCTTCTGCAATGAAGACTTTTGCAGGCACAGATGCCCACTGAATTTCTGCCAAGAACAACTCTCCTGCCTCCCGTACGTGCGCGGCAGGGAGGAGAGGACACCTGGAGTGCTGGTGCTCCTGCTGCTGGCTGAGGTACTGGCAGGGTTGTGCTCGTGTATCCCTGACTCACTGGGTGTGTGAGAGCAGCAGAGGGGAATAGCTGAGCCCCTTGCATCTGGCCCTGTTTGCCGGCTAGGCAAAAATCAGGTTTGAGGGAGAATAAACCCTCCTTTCTTTATTGCAGTAGCTCTCTTGCTGCGTAACCCACTTCCTACACGTCCACTGTTGGGCTTGCTGTTCCAAGCTTTGCCCAGCAGAAAAAAGGAGTGCGTGGAGTGTCTGTATAATCACTCACAGGTGCTCAGAGCCAGTGGTGCTGCAGATGCTGGCTCCTCACAGTGGGTTGGTTGGGGCCTGGTGGTCCATCTCATGGAACATCTCATTACAGCTGTGGCTGTGTCACAGGGAGACTCCATATAGTTCCACTCTTGCCCTTTGCTGAGGATGGTCACATGGATTGCATCTCATGCTCTGTAAAGCTCAAAGGGTCAGTTTGTTTTACCTTATACTTGCATGTAGCTCATGTTCCAGGAGGACTTTCTGCTTCTCTCCTGCAGCACTGGAGTTGTTACAAAAAACTGGTGGCTTGACTGTTTTACTCCCGTGGTCCCAAAGGCTCAGTGGCCTGCAGTAAGGGAATTATCAGTGTTTGGCAGCAAACACAAGAGGCTGTGAGTGAAAGGGAGAACAAGGGCATGATCTGGGCCAGTGCTTTTGGCCACTCCAAGTCTGGGTGATTACCAGGAGTAAAACTTTATTAGCACTGAAACAGCATGTTTCAGGCTTTCTCAGAGCTCAGAAGAACCTTTGGTGTATTCAAAGCCATGCCTATGCAAATATTTCAGTTTATTTCACTTTCTGTGCAAAAAGGCTTGCCTGTGCCTAATTATTCTAGTGCCATTTCTGAATGTTAGGGGTGCTTTCATTCTGACAAACACCCAAATTAGTGTTTGTGAGGCTTTTTCAAAACGATGTGCAAGAAAATAAGGAACAATAGGCAATTTGCTATCTTTTGTGAGGAGGGGATGGGAGAGCAGCTGAATTATGCCATCCTGCTTCTCCACATGACCTAGTTCAGAGCTGAGACTTGTTGCTACAGCCCACTACTTCCACGAGAAAGGAAAACATCTAACTGCAGAGATTGCTGTTTCTCTTCATGTGGTGAAGCACAGACTCCCTCTGTGACCATGGCATCTGACCAGGGCAGTGTGGGGATTCCTCCCCATGCCAGCCAGGGCTGTGTCCACCCTTGGCATGCACTCAATGCCATTGCAATTTCACATGACTGCACATCAATTGCACGATGTGGGAATGAACAGGCTGCTCCAGGGGGTGCTAATACATGGGTTACAGCCTCCCTACAACACTGACCCCCGACCTCTGTCTTCCAGCTAAACTGGTGCTTGATGCCTCATGCAGGAACCCCTTGGTCAGACTAATATCTGCTTGCTGTGTCCCCAGTTTTGTTAGAACATCAGAACCCTGTGGCACTGGAAACAGTTCACAACTGACTTTTACCTTGTGCTGTTTGCACCTGTGCAAGATGGATCTAAAAGACCGACAGACACATCAGAGGAACCCTGAAAATGCCATCCGTCCCCCTCTGTGTACCTGTGAATGCACAGTGTGAATAATCCTCTTGGGGAATTGGGGCTGATTTGGACTTGACTCTCTTGCCCTAAATTCTGTGAATTATTATACCACAAGAGAAGAAATTATGCCTTGATTTGGCTAGATTTAGCCACTAGATTTGGGGATGACCTTTCAAAATCCTGTCAATTTATCCTGGTCTTTCCTCCCTCCTTTTGCAAGTAAATGTGTTGATTCTGTATTTTGATAAAGCTCCTTCAAATCTGGGGCATCTTTTGGCTGCATCTCTCCCTCCACTGGAAATAATGCACTCCCTCCCCCCGTGCTCTCTGTGCTGCTCGAATTCTTCATCTGCAGCAGGGCGAGCAGCCAACTCCTTTTCTGAGCATCTCTTGTCTGGGGCTCCATCCAGATGCTTTGGGAGAGAGAGCTGATCAAACAGACAGTGCTGTGATTCAGCCTGTTCTCAGGGGTCTCTCAATGGTCCTGTAGTCCCTGGAAAATGCTGCAGCTGCCCATCTGGATACTTCAATGCCTCACCAAAGATGCAGCCATCCCCCACATCCAGGATAGCACAAAGGGTGGGGAGAGATAAACACAAACACTCAGTTGGCAGTGTGAGTGGTGGAAAGGATTTAATTTTCTCCATGACAAGGCTGTTTGGTTTTTTTTTTTAATAATTTCTGTGTTATTATTTACCCTTCCTGCTTTTCTTCTTTTATAACTACAGCAAGTGGATGACTTTAATCAACAGTTCCTTGGCTGAATGCTAATTTGCTGATGAAGGTGACAGCAATAGAAATTATGAACTCTACAAGAGAAGTTGCATTTACAATGGAAAATTTTACAGCTTGTTTTTAGTAAGTGTTGTATTTACCACAAAACATCACCATCTACAGTTGACTTGCACTGCTCATGGTCTCCTTTAGAGAAGTGGTTGGCCATCTTGGAGAAAATGTTGAGACAGATGGATCTTCTCTCTAATGGGGTGCTGTTGTTCTCAGGCTCCTTTGTTTTTCCATAGGAAGCAGCTTAGAAATTTCTACAAATGAGTTTGAGGAGCTAAAAAAGCCCCAAACCAACCATCAGTGATGAATAGGTATTGCTGCCATCCAAAAGATGTGCAACTATTGCCACCTGTGTACCTCCTGTGAAGCCTGACCTCAGTTCCAGCAAACCTATGTTTTCTTCTTCCTTCCAAGTAGAGATTCCTGTTCAGCCAAGCTGGTCATCTTCCCTGCTTTCTTGACTCAGGACACAATGGGATTGCCTGCTCCTGTGTTTTTAAAAGATGGTTCTTTTAAACTGAGCAGCACTCATGTACCCCTAAACCCTCAACTGCTAAGTAGCTCCTTGAATAGCTTCAAGGTGGCTCTCTGAAACATTTTTCTTCATTTAGAAGAGTTGGGAAAATAATTCTGAATTTTTCATCAAAAATGAAAAAGAAATTCAAGACCCAACTGTGATTATTTTGCTTCTCTTCCAGCTTTCTCTTATAAAACTTATTTACTATTTGAATTGCTTTGGTAAAGGGCAAGTCATGTAATTCCTGGAGAAGGATGACCTCAGGTTATGAAAGACTCTAAAGTGAAGCCAGATGAAAAATGAGAATCTGAGGGATTTTCTTTTACATTTCTCTCCAACTTGCCATTGTTTGTGGAGGTGCTGCTTTTGCCTGTGTGTATTTGGAACCAAAACTATGGCAGAAGTAGCAAACCTGCCAGAGAAACCTCAGCTAAGCATTTAGGCAACTACATGACACTCTAGAAAGTTTTTAGGCAGATTTTGAGCCTTATGCCCAATGTTTCCTTCCTCTGTGTGTTTTAAAAATATTACTACAGCCCCTGTTAAAATTACCCAGGTGACAAATGATCATTTGCCAGCCACACTTCCTACTGCTGGCACTTCTGCTCCCTTTGCATTTTGTTAAGTGTGGGGAAATGACCGCTGCTTCTTTGTGTGAGGAGCTTTGCTGGTACGTTGGCAAGTTTTGTGTGCAGGTGAGATGGATCTTGCTGAACGCAGCCTATGAAATACATACCATGGCAGGTCTCTTGGCTTAAAACTGGTCTCCAGATGGCTTTGAAGAATTGATGGACTATACTGCAGAGTCTCTTGTTGCTGGAGGTGCTGTGTCATTAGAGAGTAGGAGCTATCCTACATTCCCAATATTAACACATTTCTGTTCTTTCATGTCACTTCAGGTTAACGAGGCAAATCTGGAGATGATAAAGTAGTTATGGATTCTAAAATAATTTCCTTCACATTGTCTATGGTTCTTAACATTCTGTCAGCTGAAAAATAAGTACAAGTTCTGCTGACTTTTAGACCAAGACTGTCTTGTAGCAACACATGCCTCCATAGCCCCCAGATCAGTTGTGGCCCTTCTCTCACAGCAGCATTTCTGCAGACCTCCTCCATCAGGCTCAAAGGGCAGCAGGACTCCTTGTTCTTCAGCTTTAAGCTCACATCACACTCACCCCACATCCTTTACATTGCTTGGCTATAAAGTAGCAGTTTGTTCTTAGACGAGTGGTGTTAATTTGAGATTTTGGCTGCACTGGCTACTTCTTTTGCTTTCACAGATATCACAGGAAAAAAAAAAAGATTTTTCTGAGAGAACTCCCTTTAATTAGTAAATAGTTTTATCTGGTAGCTGAAATCATGTACCTTTTGATGGATGATGATGATGAAGTAGCATTATAAATAACTGGGGAGACCTGAAACTTCCTTCTCTGCTTTTCTGCATCTGTCAGGAATAGGTAAATGAGACAGCCAGGTCCTGATCACCCAGCCCTGTGCTGGGCATGGAGGGGAACTGGCACAGCAAAGTTCATATCTGTGGGGCTCATGTCTTCTCCCAGTGGTTATTGTGGTCACTCCTGGCTCACTGCAACTTCCAGAACCATGCTGGAAAATTGCCTCTGGGAGGGTTGGCTGGGTTGGGTCCTGTTATCACACCCACACTGAAGAAAGGGGTTGCAAGGGTGGTCGATGACCTTCTGGGTAGGAATGTTTGATACCCGAGTTGGAGGAAAGGTTGGATTCTGGATCCTGAGGCAGGTTGTTCAATCATCAGTACAAGACATTTGTGGTTTTGAAGGATTTTTTAAAAATCCAGCTCTAAATTTTGTAGCTCTTAGTTAACTTCATTAGAGTACTATTACATGAGTAAAATGCAGAACTCACAATGAGCAAAATCTAATTAAAAACATTGGAAGATTTTGAATAAGCATTATATGAAAGAGACGAGTGAGGACAAATTTACAGTTACTGTGTTCCCATGCTCTTTTCAGTCCCATTCATCCTGCCATTGCCTTCTTAGACAATATTTCAGCATTAAAAAAAAAGCCTCTAGAGTTTGACTAAACTTGCTTGGACCCACCCTGAGACATGAGTATGTTAGTGCAAAGGTAGCAGACATGCTACTGCATGTCTGCAGAGAGGTGAGGCTTGTGTTGTGCAAAAGGAAGCAAATAACAACTTGCTGCTGAGTGCAAACCAGAGCAGCTGTGGACTGCAGCAGCCATCTAGCCAGTTTAACTGGTTAAATACAGTGGGTCCACATGGCAGCATTCAGCATGAAATCCCAGGCCTGAATTTAAGGGTTTAAGAGAATGTGTTCTTGCTGCGCAATGGTAGCTCTGAATGGTCTTTTTCTCTGTATGTGGTGTGTCAGTAAGGAATGAGGCTGCTCACAACTCAGTACACTGATCCTAGTGTCATTCACGTGTTCATAGTCACTACCTGAGGGGGAAAAATGGAAATAAACCTCACACATTTTATATTAAATCTGATCTGCTAAATCTGATGTTCTGGACTATTTGTCTAGTAGGGTGTAAAAATGACTGGTCACCTCTGGACCCTTTAAAACCAACAAGTGCTTTTGAAAGGAGGTGAGGGGGTGTCTGGAGGAAAGGTGGCGTGATAAGGATTCCCCTCTCACCATGGCATAGCAATAGAAGCTCTGCCTCCCTTTGGAGGGAATGGTATTTGTACACTTACCAGCTCTGGGCTTTGGCTTCCACTGCTGTCATGTGCACTGTGGGAGGTTGCAAGGAGCACAAACTTTCTAAGGCATTTGTACAGCCTCTCTGAGAGCTGCAGAACGGGGCAGCGTGAGGAGCTGCTCTGGGCTGCTGAAGGCTGGGAGCAGAGCTGGTGTGCATGGTCTGCAAATGGGCAGTGTGGGAACTGGGGCATCCTCTCACTGTAATTTCTACTCAACATCTCACCTGGCAGGACTCACTCTGAAGTATCTTACAGTGGGAAGGCAAGATTGCTGCAGACACCTGATAAGTGTTAGCAAATGGGTGAGACTTTTGAAAGCTGCTTCTTCCACTAGTTTTGCTCCACTGGCCACTGAGGGATCAAAAGGAGAAACAGGAGCACAAGGCGGAAATACCGAGACCTTTTCATATGGACAGTGATTTAATGCATGAAAAACCAACTGAGAACCTTTCCTTGTGGTGCCAGGGAAAGCTTTCCTTGTAGCCCTCTCCTTGATCACTTCTACCTGAAAACTTACACCCTGTATTAAACAATGCAAGTTTAACCAAGCCTTGCTAATGTACCGGCTGAAATTGGGGCAGAGTTTTCCAGAAAAAGTGGGGAAACCCTTTCTGATGTGATTACTGCTTGTGAGCTATGTCAGGGTGAGGGGAGGCAGAAGGGCAGGAGCAGCAGCAATATGGTCTTTAGCAGGTGTTGGGGAGAGCAGAATCTAATGAGAATCATAGAAACACTTGAAAGCTTTTTAACTCCACACAGGATTTTCAGGAGCTGTTGATAGGAAACAGTAGTGATCCAACTGACAGTTAAAGAGATGAAAGGAAGCCCTTTGGATTAAATAAGATTTAGGAAATAAAAGGATTAGTGCTAGACAAAAGCTAGATTTAGGGGTTTATTTAATGAGTGCAGTGTGGCATGATGGGATGTGGGGCATCAGAAAAGAGATGAAAGACAAAATAAAAAGACAAATGTGGGAGGTAATACGGAGGCAAGGAATCAGCACAACATCTCCAAAAACCCTTCACAAATCTTCTTATAATTGAAAATGGTACCAAAAAAGTAGTTTTCATTAGCAGTCCTGGCTTCTTTACATAGTAACAAGAAGTGTTACAATGACAGGAAATCTTCTGTGATGGGGCTGTCAGCTCAAATCCCTGGCACAGGAGAGAAGAGCATACATTATCAACCTACCTGCACTTATAGATGTCTGACGAGATAAAATCAGATTTAAGTCAAATTATTACCCTGTTGGATTCGTAATTTGTTGTGCTTCCAAGTAGGGGCTACTGAAGGACCAGTCTTGTTTAAGAGATTTTCATTTGGAGTTCTCTAGTGAAGCTGGTGGCAGTCTCAGAAATGAGGGGTACGCACATGCTGGTGGAGTGAGGAGCACAGGACTCCTGCATGCAGCATCTGTCACAGGAACACTTCATCTCATAGCTTTAAAAGCAGGAACAAGAGATTTCCAGAGCTCAAGCTTTCCACTTAATCATCTAAAGGTGCCCATTTGTATTACTAGGGAGGTGAAGAAAATAAAATCATCTGTAAGAATTTGACTCGAACAGATCAGTTGTTCATTTGGCAGCTCCTCCAAAGTCTGCTGAAGACTGGTGAAGAGTGGCTACCAGTGGGTTTGGCTCTGGCATTAAGATAATGTAATCAGGTAAGTGTGGATATTCTTGGTTTGTGAAAGTGCTATTTGGAGAAAACACCACATCCCCTGTTCCAAAGATGCTGTTACTCCTAATCTTCTGGACAGTAGTGGATATCTCTAGTGTAGGTACGGATAGCTCTAATGAGAGCCTGTTAGAGGGAGAACAACAGAACTTCTGTTTCGTCCTTTCAAGTCTCCAAATGAAATTGGGTCCCTTTCTTATCTAGGTGCAAAAGAAAAATGTATTTTGTGGCCTAATTTTACCAATAGGAAGATTTTTACAAATGCAGGTAGTTACAGCTGGTCTAGGGAAGTTAAAAGTTCGTGGTGGACGTTCTCATTAAAGTAATCCAGATATCTGCTGTCAATGTTCCTGAAAGACATTAGGATAAAAATGTTTCTTCAGACAATATTCCCTTTTCACTTGTTCTATCACCACAGAGGAGTGCTAGTAGGATTTACAAATGGCTACTAGGTAACAAACAAACAAATGAAAAGCTAGGAAATTATTTAAGTTTCTTGGGAATGTTTTATATTATATTTTGTGGTTTGGACCCTACGTTGTCCCTGAGTGGTTTTGTTGCTGAACCTGAATAAGAAATATACACAAAATAATAGATAGCATTTTTTTATTGCTTTGTGTCTTTTATATTATGGTCTGTAAAGAGATGTGTGGTCCAGTTCATTGCCTTTGGGTGGAAAAGGAAGTTGGACTGAAAATTTACAGTGTGCCTAAGAGACATTTTATTTGTTCAATAAAGCAACCTTCAATATACCAGAAAAAATAAGAAAATTCTAATGATTTTTCCCCTCCAATTAGCCCTTTTATTTATTTTATTACAGTTTTTGTCCACTTGAGTGAAAGCAGTTAAATGTTGTTTTCCTTAATGAGCTGGTTACCACATTATTAGTACAAAATTAATATGGTCTCCATTCAGATATGTTTTTTGAAGGTACTTAAATATCTGCTTGGATTTTCCAAAACACCCAGATAGATGAAGTGTCTAATAACTCATAATGTCAGGGGGCATAAGTCAGCATCTGTAAGTGCTTAGGTACCCTTGAAACTGGGGTTTTCAAAGTTTGCTTTAAATAACTTGCCTGCAGCACTGGACTCCTTGTGGGTGTCTTCCCACTTCCAAACAAATGCAATCAAGGCCAAGGGACAAAACTGACAGTCTTTGGACTACCCTGCAGCACAAGTCCTTTCTGGTCCCTGAACACTACAGCATTGGTTGTGCCATGTCCTTGCTTTGAGGGCCTGAATTTGCAGCCTAAACAAATGTCCTGTAACAGTAGGCTTTGTTCATGTGTACCTCAGGAGAGAGTGGGTTTGCTGGTTTGGTTGATTTATTTTCCCCCCTCATTTTTAAAAACCAAAATTTGTATCTGCCAAATCTGTTTCAGAGTGTCCAGGTGACAACTAGGGGACATTTGTGGAGTTCCTTTACCCCCAGGTCTTCCTTTCCTTTTTCATGAGTACAGTAATTGCCAGAAAATTCTGGTGCAGGTTATTTCAAATTTCCCATGTCAGAGTTTCACATCCTTCTTCCAGGACATGAGGACAGTACTGCAGATATCTGCAAGTATAAGAGAGATCACTGGGGCTTAACAATGGCTGATTTTTCCAGTGGATATGTTGGTTGCCATTGGGGTTTCTGTTTGTTCGTAAATCTGAAATCAATTATCTGTCATGGGAAATGTTTTCTTGGACGAGGAACATTTGGAAAATGTGTTTTAAAAATGAGAAAATGAGGGTATTAATAAAGGAGAGTTTGAGGCATCATATTTAACAATGCCACTATAGTGCCTTTAGGTAATGCATGGATGATTGCTTTAGCTGTTATTTCAGAACATCCTGGAACGCTAATTTTTACACAACTACATATTTATGATAATGTATTCCAAACTTGGAAAAGGTTCCAACGTTACTTTCTCTTAAAATTACACTTAATTTGATTGTGCTTCTGCAGTGCTGTCTTCTCTCATTTTTGTCTCTCTTTCAATTAGAGTGGAAGAAATGCCGAAATATTGCTGTGATAGACTTGAAATTCCTCTGCCAGAACATGCCAGAGGTTTCGGGAGAACAGGAACTCCTTTTGTCCTCAGCCACAACAGAATAGTTATCTGTTGTCCAAATGTATCCCTGGGGACAGCCTTCACACGTAAGCAATTTCTCCTCACTAGCAACAGGGCTTACCTGGCAATTTCTGCACTCTGTGCCCTCCCACCAGCTCCAACCAACCACTGCTGCTAATGTAAGTTTGACGGGGGCTTGTGCCCCTCTCAGACATGATCTCTTTCAACCCCAAAATGAAACTGGCAGAGCCAGCGACAGACTGTTCCATACTAATCCCACGTTATGAGTGCCACAAAATAAAATGGCTAAGGAAAATGTCTGTGGATTTTTTTTTTTTTTCTGGCTTATTCCTTCTCCAAATACACTTTGTCTCCAGGTGACACATGTTGTTTAGCCTTAGAAAATTTTTGGTCCCACTTTGGCCAACTATAAGGTATAAACCATATGACTTCAGACTAAAGGACCTCAAAGGTCTTTTCCAACCTAGTCTTTTCTATTCTTGTCTGGTTTTTCGTAGACATTACAGATGAAAATATTGTTTTCCTTTTTTTTTTTTTCTTTTCTTTTCTTTTTCTTTTCCCCTGTGTGTCACACTGTGGTAAGCAGCAGCAAGGTGGAATGCTGAAATCCCTGCTCAGATGGCCTGGCACTCTGTGTAAAGGCATCAGATGAAGTTTGTTGAACTCATACCCTCTCTTACATGAGGTCATTGTGCAGATTGTCTCATGCTTCTGGTCGGCTTTGATGTGAGCTGCAATATTTCTATGATCTCAGCCTAGGGACAAGCTGGTGGTCCCAGACTCAGCAGTGGTTAAGCAGGAGTATAAACAAAGTGGAGATTTGCTATGTGCCAGACAAAGTCGTTTTCAAGTGTGTCCACAAACTCAGAAAATTGGTATCTTTGGTTTATTGCAAATATGTAATGGTACCAAGAGAAACAGTATTCCAGGCTAAATAATATGTAATGGTTACCAGCTCATGTACCTGGACTCTGTGATTTCAGTCTGTGAAAGTTCAGATGATAATTCTGTAAAAACTGGTGGAAGGCTTTGAATGTATTGTCAGTTTCCTTTCTTACAGATTAAAGGCTTTCTGCACTACTCGTTTTAGCCCTTCATTTTCATTTGTTTTTTTCTTGAGTGAGCCACTGAAGTCAGCTTTATGAGATATTTAGATCATGTCTGAAATGCATGTATATAACTCAATAGACACATATATCTTTTTTTTTCTTTGTCCTCGTGGCTATTTATTTTGAAGGAAGCTATGTATAAACTGTCAGCAGTTCTTAAATGACTGAAGCCTTCAGCTGCTGTGTTTTGGGGACCAGATGGTTTGCCTGCAATTACTGAAGGATGGTATCCTCTGTTTTATATTTTCAAGCCAAAAGAAAGGGAAAATGCAAGCTTACAAAAAAGATGGTCTCATGGAAGGGATTGCTGAAACATTCTTTAGTATTGTCATCAGTAAATTATATCAAATTGGGCACATCAGAGACAATATGAGAAACTTCTGGGTGGGTGCAGAGGAAGGAGGGAGGATTTTTTTAAAGACAGGGAGATGTATAAACTGTATAAAATTAGTAGTCAACTTGAACAGTCAACCCTACTCCTGTGCCTAGGTTTAAGCTGAACATAAAGGCGTAACTATGGAGAGAGGCTTGGTTTACTTCTGTGTGTCTCTGTGTGCTTTGGGAAGCTCAGTGGCACAGTCTAGAACTGCTTTGATGTTTAGCAATTGGTTTAAGTATTTTGATTAAGCTTCACAAAGTCATGAAGATTCCCTTTGAGGAACCTTGCCATAATGCAGATTTTGAAGAATAAACTTAAGAGGTAGGCTCAAGCTGAAACCTGCTGAGGCTGCTTCCCTGTGTATCCACCATAAGAAAAAAGATCTTTTTGGGGGCAATTCTTCCAAATGATAATGAAAAGCTATGAAGCTGTCAGTGCAACCCCTAAATATCAGGATAGTTTTGAAATGGTAATGTGTTCACTGTAACAGGTAATGGGAACATTACATCTGGTCTTCTTCAGATGAGTCACACACTTTTCCTCTTTTCTAATTCTGCAGAGACTTGGCACCTCTGTGTGATGAAATCCATATACTGGCTGTCGTTCCAGGGCTGAGCAAAACACAGAGCAGATGAAGAGATACAGGTCAATATGTGCATCTAAAACTGTTTGCCAAGATGACATGGATCCAGAGGAATGTTTGAATATCATCCAGAAATTGTCATTTCTAAATATACATCCACTGAGATGACCCAGGAGAATACACACCTGGTTTTTACTTAACCAGTTACAGAAGAGATACCAGCTTGAGGGTCCTGGGACAATGGGAAATAGTCAGACAGGTCAGTGTTGTTGGTAAAATATCATGACATTTGGGGTACAATGGGCTGTAGTTTTAGTTTTGTTAAAAACCCCACCCAAAACCAGAAGGACTGTGCACTAAAAAAGAGGAGAAAAAAAGTACAAAATTACTTCAGCTTTGCCAGTTTGATAAGCAGGCCAATGCTTGGTTTTTTCCCCACTTGCTTGCTTTTGGTTTTATCTTACATAAGCAACAGACAATATTTTGAAGCGATTTTTTCTACTTATAAAATTCCCTGCAGCCAACAGGCCCTTTATCTGAAGATGATGCTTATAGATAGAAACTCTCTCTCTGTTTACTGAGATTAACAGGGCAAGATTGTGTCCTCCAGAATGAGTGACTTTAAATTGAGAGGGAATAAAACTCTGTGTACTCTGTATGCAAAAGTATTTCTATGCAGGACCCTGGGAATATTCCACTTCCTAGGACTTGTTATGGAAAAAAGAAAAACTGAGGTTTAGTCTAAATTTTGCCTTTCTTAGGGTTGTCATTATGTCTAACTGTTGCTCTTTTACTCTCCTAACTTGTTATTCCTCTGCTAGCTGTTTATTTCTAACAGATGCCTGTAGCCAGTTAACATATGGCCTCCGTCATTGCTCAGCTAAGCTGTGCACACAACAGCTACTCCTTTCCATTTCTTTTATCCAGCCGAACCCCCTTTTCAGCTACTTAACATTTTCCTTGGTTTCTCATGGCTTCTAATTTGTCTACATTTCTGCAGTGCTGACTGAACTATCCTGGGAGTGGCAATTTGGTTTTTTTTTTTTCTGTGTGGGTTTTTTTTTTAATAAATAAAAAAATATAAACCAATCTTTTTTTAATTAAAGCTATTTTTTTTTCCAGTGGTGTAGTTTGTGGGGCCTTATTGTTCTGGAAAGCCTTGTAAGAGAATGAGAGGCCATGCTCTATGGAGCTGCTACTTCCACAAGGAACTTCAAAAAACGATAAAAGCTCAACCAAGCAAAACCAATATCTGACTCTGCAGGCAGAACAGCCACTGACAAAATTGTCTTTGTATCTGGTGGAAATCAATCGGTCAGTCTGTCTCTGCTTTGTTGCTTTCACCATCCCTTCCACAGTCCTTGCTAAATGATTTTTCCATTAATTAATTGATAGCTGTCGATATACGTGGGTTTCACTCCACAGTTTGGATGTGCTTTGTTTTGTGTGGGCAGCCTTTAATTTTTTTAAGGATTACAGTAGCTGGCAGCTTCTTGTGGAAGCCAGTTGCTGAAGGAAGGACGATGCTGCTCCAGTGATGCTGCGTGTGCCGGGGCAGACAGACGCTTTCCAGATTGAGTCTGCACGCAGCAGTGCAAAGCAAGCCCTGCTCTCATGCCTGGAGAGTTCCTTGGAAAACACAAGGAGGACGTGGCACACTGATTCCACGGGAAGAGCAGCCACCTTGTCCCAGTGGGACGTGGAGCACTGCGAGGACCCATCTCCTTGCAGGATGAGGGATGGCAGCCGCCCTCTCGAGACAGCAACAACGCCACAGCGAGCTGCTTTCCTAACCAGCTGATGTCCTTCCTGTGGCACTGGGGGCAGCCAGCTTGGTGGTCTTGGTGTGCTGAGGTGGAGCAGGCAGTGGGTCTGCAGTTCTTTGTGTGACCTTAGAAATGTAGCAAGAGGCACGGCTGGGTGAGCATCACCAAGGGTTGTGAGGGATGTCAGGGCGAAGGATGCAGCTGAGCTGAAGCCACATAGCATCCACTTCAGTGTGTTCCTTTCATGGCTCTGCTCACGTGTGAAATGAGTGACACGGACATTTGAGGAAGAACAGACCATAGGTAAAAGGAACAATCAATCTCACAGGGTCTTTAAAACAAAGTATGAATAAGTATCCCATGCAGAGGAAAATTACCTGCATAAGACACTTTCCAAGAACAAATGAGGGATGATTTCCTCCATCACTGACATCAGTTACACATATGTGGATAAGCATCAGAGTGAGCAGCAGCCCTTCTGCAATCCACAAGGCCACTGGAAAAAGTAAACTCGTGGGTGACACTTCCAAGCATTCAGTTAGGGTTTGTTCTCCAAACATACCTAAATTAAGGATCTGTGATCCCTCAAATGTAGGAATTGTTCAGCCTCCATGTATAACAGACTTTTCCAAGGGTTTAAAGGTTGCTATTGAGCAGGTCCTGTTACCTGTATTTATTTCCTCTGATGGGAAGAGCGAGACAGGCACCCAAGAAGCACTAAGTTGGGAAAGGTGCAGGAGAATATTGAGAAGCAAAGCCACAATTTTCTCTAGAATTTTGCTGCCTCCCTTCATTGCATGTCTGGTAGAAGTAAACAAGATCAGATACATTTATACTGAAAGCAGTTCTGGCAAATTTGGAATCTCTCAACTGCAGATGGAGAGATGATGCTTCATGATGCTTCACATTTCTGGTCTACTGCATATTCAGGGCTGTCTCTGCCTTCAGTCTCAGTGCTGCTTTGGCTCTCAGATCATTAGCTTCATTTTGTTCAGCCTTCAGCAATGTGGCTCCCAGATGTGTTTTCCGGTATTTCGTTTATAACTGTGAGGAATCTACAGCATCCAGTCACCCCTGTGCCTGCCTTTTTTTTTTTTTTTTTTCTTGGCATTGAAATTCTCTGGACAGGACATTCCTATTAACATCAACAGTCAAAAAAATGAAATAAAACTAAAAAAACCCTGTAAGGTTTTCATTCTCACCAGGAAGTTCTTTAAGGTAGAACTTCAACACACACTTTTGTAGAAATATTTGCTGGTAAAGTTATGGGGTTTTTTGCTCACCACTTTGCTATAAGAAATTTCAGCTGACATCTTACATCCATATGAAGGGTGCCTTTTCAGTCTCCAGCCTTGTGAGTATCAGTATCAGTGTTGTAGCTGTGATAGCTTTGGAATGTAAATGGTTTATTTTATTACACCAGCTTATAAAGATGAGAGAAAAAATGAGCTGGGGAAAGGCTTCTATGCCTGAAAACTTGTCTGCTCTCTCCAGCTATACGGACTTGAAAGATATTATCTGCCTTACAAATCTTGCCTTCCTTTGTAAGCATGTGGTTGGATAATTATTTTCAACTATTGCTTGGATAAATAGTTTCTAAAGAATTTGGGCACAAGAAGTAGCCCTTGCTAAATTGTCTAAAGATGGTTTCTTAAATGAAGTGATTTTCTTCTCAGACACACAGAAATGCTTTTTTGCCAAAGGTATTTCTAGATAATTTTAAAGCACAGGGAATAGTTTGTTCTTATGAATTTTCATATGCATAGCAAAAAAAGTGTAGGCACTTGTTTTTGTCCAAGTCATTTTAAAAAGGTGTCACTATGTCTGGCTTCAAAGTGCCTGATAAATGTAGATCAGAAAGGCAATGAATTTGAAATATTAAATTATGCATCTCAGAGCACTGGGGAAAATTAAAAAAGAGGGCTGACTAAAAGATCAGAAAAACACATAGCTCGAGCAGAACTGTGGGAGTTTGAGTTACTTTCCTTTATAAATTGATTTTGTTTCACAGGATCTTCCTATACCTCCTGCTGCAATGAGAAAATAGCTTCAGCATAATTTGCTTTTGCAGGCTTTGCATTTGCAAACTCACCAGCTGGATCCTGAAGGAAGATCATGAACTTTTGCAGAAAGCAGCTAGTCTGATCTTGCCTGTGCATAGTTTTAATTGCAGTATCTAACAACTGGTTTGTACTTGAAATAGTAGGGTGTATCATCTCTTCCAAAAGTATTGCTGTTAGTGATAACTGCACATTTTTCATATCACAGGATTTGAATCCTGATTATCCCTCAGCATCTCCATCTTTTGGGACACTGTGCTCCTCATTTTAACCCAGTATTCTCTGCAGAAGCACTGGATATATAGCTGTATTTTATTGTCCAGGACAGAATGAAGAAAGGCCCCCTCCAGTCTTTTCTGTATGAGCCATGTTCTATATTCTATATACTTTCATTAAATACCAGACTACCCATCCTCTTTCTGATATTGATGATTCCAGGCTTTACAAACTTGACAGGAGAAGCTCTGCCTCTTGGCTAAACCTGCCTCTATCCTGCAACATCATTGCAGCGTTGTTATTCCTCAACACTTCCTTCACTCTTGGCTGTCAATGGACAAAAAGCTTTCTCCACGTGTCCTGCCATGTCTCACACTCTCTCTCTTTTGACTGAAATGGTTGTCAAGGTGCTGTCATATATAAGACCAGGTTATATTTAACTTTTTCCTTTTCAAAAGGGTGGTTTTTTCTGTTTTACTTTTGCCTTTACCATTTTCTGGTTTTCTTGGCCTCTAAGTCAAGAAATTACATCCGTGCTTGTATCAGACAGTGCAGCCAACAGGAATAGGGAAGGGATCATCACCCTGTACTGGGCACTGGTGAGGCTGCACCTAAAATCCTATGTTCAGTTTTGGGCCCTTCACTATACCAGAGACACTGAGGTACTGGAGTGTGTCCAGAGAAGAGCAGCAGAGCTGGTGAAGGGTCTGGAGCTCGTGTGCTGTGAGGAGAGGCTGCGGGAACAGAGGATTTTTAGCCTGGAGAAGAGCTGGCCTCAGAGAGGCTCAGGGGTGGCCTTATCTCTCTCCACAACTGCCTGGAAGGTGGGTGTAGCCAAGTGAGGGTCAGTCTCTTCTCCCACGTAGCAAGTGACAGAACCAGAGGAAATGGTTTCTAGTTGTTCCAGGGGAGGTGTAGGTTGCATATTTGGGAAAAAATTCTTCACGCAAATGGTGATCAGGGATAGAAATAGGCTGCCCAGGGAAATGATGGAGTCTCCATGTCTGGAAGGGTTCAAAAGGCGTGCGGATACGGCGCTTGGAGACAAGGTTCAGTGGTGAACATAGTTGGGTTCCATGATCTTAGAGGTCTTTTCCAGCCTTAATGATTCTGTGATGCCATGGTTAGTCTGCTCTAGCTGGGACCAAGCTGAAAATAAGCAAATCACCTGTCAGTGCTGGCCTTTCTCCACCTTTTTACAGATATCTCAACATATTTATCAAGCATTTCAGGGCACTAGCTGGTGAAGTAGAAAATTCACTACTTAATCCTATGCTTTGTTTTCTGGACTGTTTCTGATATAGCAGCAATTCTCTGCCTTTTTCCTCATAGCTGTGTAACTTCTGTATGGCTCCCTGCAGAGACATTTCAGATTTACTCTCCAACACTTGCCAGGGCAGGACCCCAACCACCTTCAGAAGGACAACCTTTTAGGCCCACCAATATGGCCACTGATATGATGTGTTGTCTTCAAAAAGGCTGGAAATTCAACCCTTAGAGTTGCAGACTTGCCTAGCAGTCAGTGGAAAAATACACACAAAAACTTGCTTAAAAAAAAAAAAAAGCTGACAAAAATTCAGTCTATAATTAAGAAACAATGCTGCATGAAGTATTGTGTTTCGCTAGGAAACACTGAACCCCAATTCTGAAGCATTAAATGGTTTCAAAGTCTGGGATATGCCATGGTGGAGCCTCATGATGTTAAGTCATTATTCTGTCATATGGGTGATGCTAACCAGACCGACTTAATCTTCTTTGAGGCAACACAACAGCCACACTGGAACTAAGAGTTTTCATTCTCATTTTGTTTATGTTTTGTGTGTGTGAAATGACTGAACTCTGGTGGGAAAGGAAAAGAAAAGAGGGATTTGTGTTGGTTTTCTTTGACCAGCTTCTAGTTAAGCTTCCAAGTGTTGTTAATATCTAATGTACTCTCCAAGGCCCTCTGTGTATTATAATCTCTAATCATCTGTGCTACAGTTTTCACAGAAGTGCTAAAACCATTTTACCACCACTTCCCTGGCAAGACTGTTCAGAGACTCTTTCAAAGAATGAAACTTCTCATGAACTACAAATCCAAGACGTTTGTGAGGCCTTTAAAATCTTGGCATTTAAATTACCGTGTTAAGTCCAAAAGTAATTTTCGGATCTGCAGTATATAAAATCAGTCCTCTAGCTCCTTGTAAATATCAGAATGGAAAAAAGACTGTGAAAATTCAATTGTCTTTATCATAATTAGTAGAAGAAAGTACATTGATATTAGGGCTGTTTAACAGGTTTACAAAGGAGTAAAGGTCTCCACGCTTAGGTTTTTCTTCCAGAATTGTAGGCAAAATTGAAAATTGGCACCTCTCACCAAAATTTTCTATATTTGTGGATATTCTTTTTTTAATAAAGATATACACTCTAAAATAAAAAAAAATAGTTTAGGACTAATGTAACGTCATGTAGAACAAATTATTTTTTACCTATTTACCTAAAATTTTAAAATTCATAATTTGCAAAGGAGAAAATTGGAGGAAAGTATGAACCTTTGCCAAAGTGAAATGGTGTGTAAGGGAAATTTCACATATATTTTTTCCTTTTTCCTCATGAGGAGGACCACTACAATCAGATCTTAAGGAAGAAATAAAAATCTACCTGTTGGGGGTTTTGTATGTTGTTTTGCTTGTTTTGTTTTATTTTAATCTTTTTAGAATTGGCCTAAATTACCAGGTTAGATCTTGATCTGGAGCTTTTGGTGTTTTTCAATGGACTCCCTTTCCCTACCCCTCCTTTAAATATGAAAAATAGAGTTGGAATCCATTTCTGCTTTCACTAGTCAGTAAGAGAAGTCTTGACTAGCATAACTACCCAGTGAAAATGAGTGTACATGAGACCAGGGCTAAGTCCTACCTGTTTTTATTAGGCAGGGATATGGCATGGGAAAAATGCGTGCAAGCAAAGTCCAGCACAAGGTTGTCACTCCAGCTTTGGGTGGTGCAAACATACTTTTACCTTAGTGAATTTAAAAAAATATCAACAAAACCTTTGCTTTTCAAATCCCATGAATATCTCTCAATCTGGGGCATTGTGTAAATACCACGAAAATCTCATTCTTGACATTTGATTGATGCCAGATAAGAAGTCTGTGCACCTTCTTTACCAAGGTTTTTGTGAGAATCAGACAGATTGATCTCAATCATACTCATGCAGGCAGTGAAGTTAATGCTAAAATAACAGTAAGTCCTCAGGGGAAGAGGGAAGTTGCTAAATGCTTATGAATTAGTTTGGGGGCCTGGACTTGGCAGGTGTGAAGAGTTTGACAGTTAATGGCTTTGGGAATTCATTCTGAGATGGTTTCTAAATCTTGTGCAGTATTCACATGCTGTGACAATAAATCATGACATATATATTTAGCACCTGTTGTGTGTGCACACAATATATTTTTCCCCCTAACACTGCAGGTATGGGGAGCACTTGTGTGGTTATGCTTTGCACTTTATTGAGGGGAGGAGAGGAGCTCAGTGAATTTGCTCTTGCTCAGGAGCCTGTGGTAGTTCCCACACCCCAATTTGGTGGTGTAGTCACATGTGCAGTGCACTCCTCTGTAGGTATTTTCCATGCCTTGCACATACAGTGGGAATTAGTCTGAGAGTCGTGAGGCTACATCCATCAAACCAGGTGCAGGCAAAAAATATTCATTTCTCAATGATCTTGCCTTGCATTACTACAACATTCAGACTCTCAGACTGCCATAGAGATGTCAGCAGACAGTTTGAAGTGCATTAATTTGGAGACCTGCACACCTGCTCACTTGACAACTGCCTCAGAGATCCAGTGAAAATCTTGGCAGTTTTTCTTTGCTCTTCTTCCACAGATGAGAGGTGTGAGAGACCTGACAGTAAAGAATGAAGCAGCCTTTTTCCTTGGCAGTGAAATGTGAGCAGTTGGGTTAATTTACAGACATTGTAATCCCTTGCTGTTTATATTGTTTTGGAAGAAAATTATGAAGGATTCTGTGTTTCCTAGAGGCCATAAACCAGACTGCCAGAGAAGTAAGTTATCCAAAGAAGACAACGATAATAATAATAATAATAATAATAATAATAATAATAATAATAATAATACTTTAGATACTCATATCAATTTTTGACCATCTTGTGCTGTGCAGGCTTCTGTCTAAGAAAGTTTCTGAAATCTAAGTTTTCAGAAGAGCAATAGCAATTTAAATTGTGAGGTAGTATCATGGCAGCTCTTACTCCTATCAAAAACACGGCAGGATGTTTATCATCCTTTGAAGCTAGAGTTGAGTACTTCAGACAAGTGGTATTAACCTCCAAAGGGTGAATGATGACAGGTGTTTTCTCAGTTTCCATTCCTCATCTCCACTGCAGCCCTCTCTCCTCTAAAACACCATATTAGAGAGGTCAGCTGTAAACATGTCACAAGCATATCATAACACCACATGACATCATTGCATGCAGCATTTCAGAGCATGAGCACCTCAGTGAGCTTCCTCAGTGTACCATACAAGGATCTCACGAGACCCACTAGTGGCTTTACCTTGGTAAAATCTTTTGTTTCCATGGTTTTTTTTCAGCAACCTGAAATAGTAGATCACTTTCTTGAAATAAATGCCTGAAATATTTTGGGTTTTAATTAGCCCCAAATATCTGTCTGGCTGCAGCATTTTTAGTTCTACTGGGGCACATTTCCATAGGGAGAAGCACCTGTTGGGTCTGGGTGTTGAACCCGGAGTGAGCGTAACCCACCAACAGGCAGAGCTTAGCACATCTGCTTGCAGAGGCCTTTCCAACTGCTGTGTGTCCACAAAAGTGAAGACTTAGAGCTCCTATGATAAGTTTTTGTATCTGTCTAAAGTAGAGGCCAGGTGATCTCTCACAAGAAGGTGAGAGTGTGCTCTGAGCTGGCTGGAAGCCATCTAACAAACCAGCATGGCACCGGGCCTAAACTAATGTGCCCTGCTCTCAGCTGGGCTTTATTAGCTTGGGCTTGGTGCCCTGATAATCACAGCTGTGGGTTTCTTGTCAGCTTGGGACTACAGGCAGAACAAGCTCAAGTCTCTCTACGGGTACTGCTGTAGTGTTTTAGTGCCTATGAATAGTGCCAGCATTAGAAATTTGAATGTTTCTACTTGCTATCCTCAAAACAAGCCACAAGGTGAGTTGCATGTCTTCCCATTCACAGCCCTCCATCAGCAAGCCCAGAGTGTTTTTTAGTGTTTGTAATCTTTGTGTTGCTCTAAGAAAGCAATCCTTTATGCCGTTAAGTATTCTTTTCCTTTGCAATCCTTTTGTAGCTGAAGAGACAGGGATTTTTCTAGCTCATTAACAAGGAAAGCAAACAAACAACAGAACTGTAGAAGATTAAGGAGTAGATGAGGACGGACTTGGAAACTCATGTGGAAGAAACAGAGGTTTCTTGGAAATGTCTTCGAATTATTTAATCTAGGTTTCTGATTTGGAGAGTGGGTTTACTTTAAGAACATATTTGTGGAAATTTTCCCCATGAAAACATATTGCTGGAAAATGTCTATTTGTTAAAACCAAACTCTGCTTTTAGAGGGAGATGAAGTGCCTTGGGCACAATGTCCTTCTCTGGCTTCTGGTTCAACCCATTCTGAATGAAGCTGGATGGAAAACGTTAAGGATGGTGAGCCCTGGCCCACTATGAGGAGGCTATCACAGCTTTTGGAGTATGCATTCTTTGCTTATCATCTCCATGCTGTTTGGTTTTGTAATTACGGGGTCTGTGGGTGATAGATTCATGGCATTTGAGAGTATTGTGTTATGCTGCCTTCTGAAGAGTTAAGTGGGTTCCCTTCTCCCCCTTTTCACTTTCCACCTTTTATTTTCACACTCAGATACCTGCTATGGTTGATATGGGTACATTTTAAACTTAAAACTGATAAATTTGAGTTTGACAAACTGGGATGTTTTTCCCAGCAAAATCTGAGATGATTAATAACTCAACAGTTATTTCTTTCTATTCAGAATTGCTCAAGTGTTTGACTAAGCTTCCTAACTTTGAACAAGGCTGAGGTATTGAAAGAATAACAAGTTATGCTATTCTTTTTTTCTGATTTTAGCCAGAAGTAGACATAAGAAGAGCATATGAAAATGGAAATTGGTTAACAAAAATGTTTCCACAACAAAATCTCTATTTTCTTTTTTTTTTTTTGTAGATATTTAACTAATGTGCTTTCAAGGTTTGCAAATTTTTCATTTTGCATAAACTGCTATCAGTTTACAGACACCTCTGCAATTGCAAAAAGCACTCTCCAAAATGTATTGAACTTATTGCTAAGGGGATGTTCTGAGGATTCTTCTCGCTCACAAAAAAAACCAGACTAAAGTTTAGGTTTTCCACTTCTCTGTAAAGTCATGGAATCCCATGGGTTTGCCTGGGGCAGAATCCAGTCCTGAATCTGGAGGTACAGTACGAGTTGTGTGATACTTGGGCTTCATGGCACACCAGATCAGTGAGAGAGGGCAACTGAAGAATCTTGGATGCTGTCCAATATCTCTGTGTTGGTGCCCTCCATGATGTTTTAGAGGAAATACTCCTATAGCATGTTGGGGGGTAGTGGAACAAACCTACCTTTTCCTTAGCTGTAGAGTGGTAGCTATTTCCCACAATGAGACAAGTTGGCCTTTGTGCAAATGCACACTGTTTATTACTGGGAGTGCCATTTTATTGAGCTTGCTGGTTTTGTGTTGTAACTGGTTTTGTGCTGGGTGCCAGTGTCCCATGCTACTGGAATAGGATGGCATTTGGAAGATCACGTTTCCTGCTTGTAAAGATGGTATAATGATTTTGCAATGATCTCTGAAATTCCTAACACCTGTTTTTGGAATCCTATAAAGAAAATGACGAATGTGTTTTCTTGTTCATCCTTCAGGGGAAGAGGGATGGGGACTCTCATACCAGTGGGGGAAAAGTTTACCAAGAGATGAGAAAATGGTTCCATTATCTATGAAACAATGAAAATGTGATGCAAGGTTTTCGAGGAAAATCAACAACTATAAAATAATATGTTTGCACTTTCCTGCTTCTTCTGGACAGATATCTTGCATTTTGAATGACTTTCATCAAAACTGATGGAAAAGTGATAATGAATATTTTTTTTTTTTAAATCTAGAGGCAGTTTTCAAAATCCCTTTTTTTTCTGGATGATTTTTACATTACTCAGCCATGGGAACTATTTCCATACAGTGGTTGCAGAAAATGAAAGGAGGCAGTTCCTCATTTTTATTTCTGTGATTTTTGTTGTTCTTGTTGTTGTAGTGGGTCACATGAGCAGGCCACCCATTTGTCTCCCTTGAAAGAATTTACCAAACTTTTGACATTAACTGAATTCACAATACCCTCTTCTCCACTGTAGCTGCTTCTGTAGCAATGGAAGATGATACAACAAATAATTTATTATTTCAAATAAGTCATGGAATCATAGGCTTGTTTTGGAAGGGACCTTAAAGATTATCTAGTTCCAACTCCCAACTGAATGAAGGCAGGAAGCAAATAAGCAGGTAGAATTGGCTTTGTTTCTTCATTATTTATTATTTTCTAATGACCCAGAAAACAATTAAGGGGAACATGACCTGGGTATTAAACAGAGGACAGAATCAGCAACATGTACCAGAGATGAACTGATAAACCAGGTTCTTCACAGTCTGCACAGATGGGATTCCTTCTACACCATTTTTCCTCCTAGTTTGAGCATGCTCCCTGGTCAAGACAGAGCTTGGATTAAAAAAGAATGAAATCTCAAGATTGGTTTAGAAATCCATAAGCTGTAAGGGAAACATTCATTAAAGTGTAGTGCCAGCAGCCCTGTCCCTCCTCACAGCACTGAGACAGTGGTGGGGTTGGGATCATGGCCCTAAGCTTTGTCTGGTAATCCTTGCAATCCCATCATGTGTCAATGCTCTCATGATCTCAGTGTAGATAATTAAAAGTGACTGGGTGAGAAAAGTTCCATCTCTGGAAAAACTGCAGCACTCAAAATTTGGTTTTCTTTGTTCCTCACTGGAACAAAAGAGACACTTAAAACTGCTCCTAGGGGAAAACCCTGAATTAGCCTAATCTGGGTTTGAAAACCCTTAATGAGTTTAAGCCAGGTCTTGAATCTAGGTTTTCTTCACTAAAGAAGGTCCTGATACTCTGTTTGTTTGAGTAGCAGAGGGTGGTCTTGCTCCATATTAAAGAATGACAATTTCTGGATTTTGTCACTGTGAATATGCTCCTTTTTACAGAAAAAAAAATTAATTTTTTTTTTTAATCAAGAGATATTTGACCGCTCTAAGCCATTGCTTGAGACAGTTTAAATTAATAAAGAACAAAATGCATGCCAAACTTGCTCAATAGTTTCTTTGTGCTGGAGGTAACTGTCAAATGTCTAATAATTGACCAAACCTATATGAAGCACTATGTAACAAGGTCAGGGTAATGGATGTACATGAACTCGGGAGATGTTTTTCCCATCTACCTTCCCCTTTGATCACAAGTGTGTTCTGTCATTCCACTCCAGCAACCAAACAGATTAGCTCCTAAAATGAAAAATGGCTTGAAATTCGATATGTGACCCAGTGTCCAGGCCAAAATGAAAGGAAGAGGGAAAGAAGAAGTTATAAATTATGCTGTCTTCATATTGTGACAATGGCGGCATAATTTTCTACAAAGGAGATAATATTTCCTCATTATTCAGCTGGGCAATGAGGTGCACAATTCTTTCCAGAAGCATGAAAAGTCCCTATAAAGAATGTGTCAAGTTATAGTTTGCCAAATTAAAGAGCAGCAGAAAGAAACATATCTCCTGTTTTGAAATCTGCAATATTGTGGCAGCTGGGTCACCTCTGTAGGCAAAGAATCTGTATTTGCAAATACTGAATGTGGTAAATGTATTGGCTAAATATCTTTGAGATATATAGTCCTGAAATATCTGTTATAACATTGTAACTGATCACAGGTTTGTGTTTTATCACATGCATGGAAATAAATATTATGGTATTTTTATCAAATGTGCAGTAGGAATGGGTATGGAGAATACTGACTACAATTCATAACATGAATTCTGCTACTCTTCACTGGTTGGTTGGTTGATTAGGTGTTTTTATTTTTCCTGAAGTAGAGATGCCTATGATTAGCCTACTTCTTTTGTTTTCAGAAAAGAAAGGCTCTGAAGTTTACGCTCACTGCTGTTGCTCTTTTAATTGTGAATATATGCAGTGGCTCATATTAAAGTAAGCAAGCATTGCTTGAAATCTAAAGGAAACTTCTTATAGCCCAATTTGTTTCAAGAGCTGAAAAATCCTGAAAGCTGAAAAGGATGAGATTGTTGTCAAATTAATTTTGAAAACATTTCTAGGTGTCATTGGTAATGCTTTCAAAAGTAGAGTTTGTTAGGTAGAGTGATTTTGAAATAATGGATAAATGAAAGATCCAGAAGTGTACGAAAAGATGACAAAACACTTTCCTATTTGGCTGTATTTTCTGGGTTGGCATTGGGGGGCTAAATTATAGCATGCACTGTAAATCTCAAGGCAAACTCTGGGATCAGTGTGATTTACTTTGCTGCAAACTGTCAAAATCTCTCACCTTTATATACAGTACAGGCTTTGCATATTCAGAGAAACCAGCGAGCTGCAATTCACTCTTTGCAGAAAGCAATGGTAAATCAACTTTTCAGCAGGACTAGTACATAAATCAGTGAACAGTATATTCCTTTGAGACTCTCAAACCTGCAAAGGAAAGCCACTCTAAATCCAGATGAACAGGGATCCTGATTTATGGTTGAATCAAACAGTCAAAGTCTATTTTCAGCGATCTGAAATATTAGATTTATGCAACTTATCTAGGTGACAATCTTATGGCTTTCCACTGGCCCTGTTTATTCATTTTTCTGCAGATATATAGGAGCTCAAAGTATGCATTGCTCTGTATATGCATAATGTATATGTATGTTCTACATTTGTAGAGGGTTACTGACATTTGATAGAAATATGCAATGACCTACCTGCTGCTGTGGGGACGATGCATGGGGGCTCTTCTCCTTCCCTTCATCCTTTGGCTGTGCTTTGATCTGTTGTTCACTGTAGTCCACACTTGAACACTGAACCTGGAACCCTTGCAAAGAAGCAGGTGACCTGGCTCTTTCAACTGGCCTAATGAAACAGCACCACTGTAGTAAGCAAACCTTGCTCTTCCTCATTGGTGTGGCTTTCAATACCAGTGTATTGTTACATGCCCTGCCTGCCTGACTCTCATGACTGACTGGTTTATCAATCCTCCTGTGCTTCCTGCTGATCAGTTAGTGGAGAGCTGCATTGGAGCTGCATCAGAATTGAAAACAATGTAAACTGGCTGGAGGCAAATTAAAAAGAAAAACACTTTGTCAACATCCCTCAGGAATGAGAATACACCAGTTGTGAACAGCTGGCTGTAGTCAAAGACATGGATGTGGTTGTAGAGTTTCAGCTGCAGTAAAAATATTTTTACATCAGTAATGTGAATCTGAGTGAGATTTTAAAGCAGAGACAAGTAAGTTATTCTGCCCTTACCTGGACAGCAGTAGTGAACTCCTTTACTTTTTGGGGATTAAAGCACTGAAAATACAACTTTGGAACAGCACATGCTAGATATTCCCAAGTACTATGTTAAATTCATGACTTCTTCAGCTCTCAGCTTCTCTGAGCTGCAGAGGTGGGGGTTGAGCATGGCCATGTGACTTTCTCTCACCCTGGAGCTGAGCAGGCACCTGTCCTTGCCCTTGGCTGGAAGCTGTGTGCAGTGGAAGCTCACTGCAGCACGCTGGGCCAAGGCATCTCCTCTGCAGACAATTGATACAGCCTTACTATTGATGTTGTCCAGGACAGGAGTATCAAGAGGTGATGCTTATCATGCATGGCCTGACAGGAACTGACTGTATACAAACAAAAGCGTCTCTGTTAAGGGAAAAAAATTAAAAAATGCGAGAGTCAAAAGCAAATATTTGCTCGTGGTACACAAAGTTATCAAGAACTGTATACAAATGCTGAGGACAAAGGACAGTGTAGTGGTTTGTCCTTGATACTAGAAATTCAGCTTCTTGGATTGTGCATAAAATGAACCGACAGTCTACGGAAATATTAGAAGCAGTGTATCTCCAAACCTCAGATAGATATCTTTTGCCAAGATTACAAAGGTAAGATTAGCCATAAATTTCAGTGCAAGCAGATTGTAGCATGTTATATATGAGAAAGTTATTAACTTTTAACTGAAAAAGCTTTTTTCCTTCCACAGAAGACTAATCAAAAGACTGCAAAACTTTTGTGGGCAGAAGAAGAATGTGTTTTTTCTACATACTTCTAGACTTGCAGGCAGTTTGTTTTTTAATTAATTCCTGAACATTTTTGTTGCTATTTAGCAAAAATACATGTTTATGTTTGACCTGCAACTGGTATGTGGCTCTGGTTTATTAGCTAGAAATTCCGATTTGGGACTTTGCCACCTTAATATCTGCTTAAGTAGGCTTGGGCTTCAGATTGAATTCCCCTGCCTAAACCCACAGTCTCCATCTCCCAGGGCTGGTGGTGTTTGTTTGTTTGGTTTCTGGTGGTAAACTCTGTACCTGGCATGTCTATTTCCTTTCTTGGTCTTCGAAAACCTAAATATATCTCATCTCTCTGTTCTTTTTCAATTTCTCATTTCCCCATGTTTTGATTTATTTTTAGCTGCCAAGGTTTTGCTTTTCCTCAGGAAGGGAAGAGGGAAACTTTCTGAGCCTGCTTTTTAATAGATATAATCGTTATTTTTTTTCTGAGAAGAAGGGTGCAGGATGGTAAATCCAATTTACTATGGGATATCACTACAAAGCCTACAATACAGGCTGACTTCTTTCATCAGGGCCAGGCCTTGCTCTAAGGTTGTCAGTAGGAAGAAAGAGCTGCTGCTCCTGGGTGAGGCACCTGGAAACAACAGACTCAATTTTTTGTTGTTTTCAGTTTCGGTGTTATCCAACTTAGAGCTGCCTATCTCTATGTGAAGAGTTCACAGGGCAGTTTTAGTGTTAGGTTCTTTGCTATCACATCTCAGTTTTGAGGGGATGATTTCTGTCCTGCTGATGTGATGCTGGACACAGGGTTTAAGGCCTTTTCATTTTCTTATAAAATGTTTCCTTACATTCCCCATTAAATTCTAGGCTGTGGTACTGGAGTGAAGACACAGAAACATTTGACTCTTCCCCTTCCTTTCCTATCATCTTTTTATTTCCTTGCCCTGTTAGAAATTGTCCCTTATTCCTGTTGGAAGGCAGGTGGTAAGAAAGTGATGGGAAAAAGCCTGGAAATAGGCTTAAAAAAATTAGATACCCCTTTCCAGGACTGAATGAGACTTGAGAGAGTATAAATAGCTTGTGTTTTGAAGAACTCTTCTACCTAAATCTTCTCAGTTGTCACCTGCACAATTTATTAGAAATACCATTCCTCATGTACAAATTAATCTTTGAAATTTCTTCCTGTGTACTTTTTCTAACTCTGCCACATTCTCTATGACTTGCCACCCTAACAATTTATTATTTTTTTTTTAATTTGGATCTCGCAGAATCTTTGGCCTATCTTGTGAAGCCAAAACGTAAATGTCTGGCTATTAATTTGATTTCTTGGTTTGGAGTGCTGGACCAGGGTAGGAGAGGATGCAGTGTATATGCCACATTTATTTTGAGCCATCTAAAGAGGTTTTAAAGTATAGATCACAGATGTAACCCAGACATATATGGAGAAATGTGACTACAGAGGGTAATAATTAAGCTCTTGATTTTGTTCTTGATCTACAACTATATGCAGTACATACCTAGGTTCTAAAACTGCACTTTCCTGCTGCCTGATTCTAATACATGTAAAATCTTACACCATTAATGCAAAACTGTTGTTTTATGTGCAAAGGACACTGAACTGGCTGCAATTCAAATTCTGTATCACTGCCACACATGAATGAACACCAGGACTGCATGCACGTGTCAGAGTCACTGTTTGCTCAGATGCAGTGTGGGAGAAATAAGCATGATTAGGCAAACTTGTGCTTGTTAACCTGTTGAGTTGGAAAGTATCTAACAGGATTAGAAAGCTCATTGAAGAGCTTGGTATAGCCTTTGAAAATTGAGGCCAGCCTTGGATGCTGGCAAGCGTGCCTAGATTATTTACAGTGCTGGGTGTTTAAATTCATCTGACAGAACAAGAAGGGAAGCAGTCTGAAAAAATGTGATGCTCCCTTACTACTATAACCTGGAAATTAATTTATGATTTTCTGTAAAATCTTTCTTAGTCCCCTGCTGTTGAATGCCAAAATCTTCAAAGGACAGTCTAGTAGGATCATATGATTTTTTAAAAGGAGCTTAATTATATGATATCCAGTTAAACATCTAGGAGGATTTCCAGGAAGCTTAAGTATCAAATTTCTATTAAAATATGCTAGAATAAGAGGGATCTGGATTAGTTTGGGAAGAATTTATTCTTCAGTTATTTGATTCTGTGGTATTATTGAGCAGAGAGTTTGGTAACCTCATGGTGCTAGACTCTGTGCAAATGCAAGAGAAAGGAGTCTTTCTTTGACATTGCAGTAGTCAGAAGAGGAAGGGAATTGGGTGAAGGAGGGCACAAAACAGGAAGCAGACTTCCCAGGTGTTGTCTGAAGCTCCAGAGGAGAATGGTTCACTTCACCACCATGACATTGGCTACTGGTGAGTCTCTGCAGGCCCTCTGCAGCCTCAGTCCAGCTGTGAGGAAATTATGCCTTTTGTAAATGTTTGCCGTGGGTATTTAAGGAAAAAAACTTGGGTTGTAAATTGGTTTTTCCTCTTCAGTGCTTATCAATTCAGTCAGGCTGATTAAAAAAGTCATTTTCCTTGGTCTGCACCAGCTGAGCAGACACTGGTGAATTGCAGCCACCATGCTTATTTTCCTGCTCCCCATGAACATCACCACAGGGAAAGCTGCCTGTTGTAGGAGCTGTAATCACAGCAAGCCTTGACCACCCTCTCCAAGCACTGAGGATCTGGATTTGGTGCATTGTCTGGGGCACAACATGCTCATGCCACACAAATGGCTCTAGCTGTTGGATGTTGGCTTCCAATTTCAAAGCCTCCAGCCCTCCTGCGGAAGGGCAGGCACTCTCTAGCTTTGGGAGGTTAGCAAACTCTACCGTTCCCCAGGAGCTCTGGGGGTCAGGCTTTCATCCCGATGCCTTGATGGATCAGGCTGCCTCCCCCACCTTTCTCTTCTGTCCCTCTCTTCCTGGGGGCTGTAGAAGACCGTAAAATGCTTTGATAATTAAGCAGGGGAAATTTCCACAACCCATAAAACATAAAAGGTAATGCTAAGCCAAATTTAGCTCTCAAATACCTTTCAAACAACTTGTATTTAATGCATGGTAAAGGTGCTTGGTCAGTGCTCTTGAACAAACAAATCTCAGAGCCTGGTTTATAAGGTTGTGTGTCCAGGCTCACTGTAGCCATTGTGAAAGCATTCCCTGGTTCAGGTTTCCATCATAAACTGCAATGTGGGAACCAGAGGACGTAAAATAAAGAGCTGACCTGAAACTTTGCCCAAACCACAGACTGGACATAAATTGTTCTGCTGAAATTTGAAATAATTTTTGCTTGTTTATATAATCCTTCTCAGTCAAGAGTGCAAGAAATTTGTTAAAGGCTGGCACTTGCAGCAGACAGAGAGAGCAAATTGCAAGTCTGGAAAAAATTGGAGAATAGCCTGAATAGCATTTGGAAATGACAGATGGTGTTTGGTAGTAACTATGTCAGATGAGTTTGGTTAGAAATTACAAGAAAGCATTCACAAAAGTCAGTGGCACCTGCTGGGCACTTCAAAACTTCGAATGCAGGACAAATTCATAGAAACTGAACATGGACTTCTTCAAATTTAAATCATCCCAGAGGTTTCACATACCTCTGCCATGGGTGGAAGTGGCTATCCTGAGAGCTCGTTTTATGTCTGGCCTATAACTGAACTGCAAACTGCTCTTAATTTTTGGGCTCATCATGTGTTATGGGTAAAGTAACGTGTTTGGCCTGTTCAGCTTTACACTGGCCCATGCTTGGAAGGTGGTCACACACGCACAGCAAGGAGCTACTCACCAGCATCTGGGTCAATGTACAAAGGGGCCCAGAAGAAGCCACAGAAGCCTTTGAGAGGCAGAAGCAGCCTCAGACATTTGGCCACCTCCTTTCATATTCTAAGTGGTGGAAAAAACACCAACATGTTTGGAACTTCCTTTTTTCAGCTCTGGTGGACAGTTTTTGCAGTCAGGAGGAAATTTGCTTTGCAATGGGAATACCACTGGTGGGCTGGGATATTTATGGGAACAGAATATTTCAACTATTTTGTTTTTTTTCTTTAAAGAGCAAGGTTCCATATTTTTATGAACTAGCAATTACCAGCCTTGTGTTGGAGAGTGTGGAGCTATGGTAAGAAGATGAGAGCATAACAATGATGAGGAATAGAGGCCTGAAGCTGAGGATCCAGATTAGAAAGATTAAGGAAATAGGGGATATGGGGCCAGGAATTCTGTCTATTGAGATGTTGGAATTTTTTTTCTCCTTACACTTAATGAGAGACTTCTCACAGTAGCCCATGTGATAACTTGTTTCTGTACTGTCTAATTAGATGTTTGCAAGGCCAAATTAAGGTGCGAGTATTAAACTCTTAAAGTTTTTGTTGTTTGAAATCTATTATTGTTGGAGTCTTTTTATGGTGCTTCCAATAATAACTTGCTTCATATTTCCTCACTGCAGAGCTGGCTGCAGGCGTTCTCAGTGGAGACCAATGTTGTTTGCAAGGTAGAGGTTCACTCCCTTAGCTTTAGGCTGGCTAATCTGTCTAAAATAATCATCTGTGTTATAACATCCTGGCCTGATAATTCAAAGGCAAAATACAATTCCCTCTTCCTTTAAAATTAATGTTGTTATTTTAAGAAAGGTTATAGCAGTGTCAGGATCAGCTCTTGCATGTTTACTGAGTTAACATTGTGTAAATTCCAGAAAGAGTGCACTTAAAGAAAGCCTAATTAACTCAGCATTTTGTTAGACTACAATGACTGGACAAGATTAATATGTGAGTCAGCCTTTATTTCCTGAAGCATCCATTTATTTCTGTGTTTTAAGAGGCAGGTACCATATTTCTGTGAACCAGCAGCTGCCAACTAAATCTCTGGCTGTACTTCAGTAAACCGCCAGACATTCTTAGCAGTGAATTTCGAGCGAGATGAAGCTCTGGGAAGGCTTTGTGCTAGGGAACTTTGAGTGTGTGAGTGAGACTGATAAGGTTTTATTTTTAAAATGAAACATTAACAGAGATAAATATTGTGCTCCAGGTGCATGTTGAATGACTGCAGCCCAGGGGTTACTGTCAGAAGCCTAATGCCCCAAATAATCATCAAAGCCAGCCAGCTGAGTTGGGTGGTGCTTCTTACATGTATGCTGAAGCACAGCCATTTAGCCAGGGAGACTTGTTTTAAAGACTATTAAGTGAATTTGGGGGAAAAATGCATTGCAGATGTCTTTTTTTAATTAAAAAACCCAGGAGCTTTTCTCTGCAGTATGTTGAAGGACTGGAGGTTAAGACCTTTTACATCCTCTAATATAAGTTATTGCTTCATCTTAAAATGAACTTCATATGCTTCCAATGATCCTAGGTCATTTCCTCTAGACAGAAATCAGCATGGTGTCTAATATTCTAAGTGAGGATAATTAAAAGTAGGGCCAGGCATAACACAGTGAAAATTCTGTCCTAGTTAATTTTAAGGAACAAGATGGTAAAGAATTTAATTGAACATAACGTATTTCAAAAGGTTTGGAAATGATTGTTGGATAAAAAGGAAATTGCAGTAAAATTGCATGCATTTTCTTTAAAGTTTTGTTAATAAAGCCCTACAGGTATAGTAGCTTAAATATACCTGTGCCTCTGTACCTCTTACTTTTGAGATCTCCAACTAATCAAAGTTTAATTGTCACCCTCTGATATATGTACCTTTCTCCTTGCATTGAAGACACTGCCAAGATTTCCATCAGACACTCTTCTCTTGTGTAGTTGGAAAATGTCAAAGTATTTTGGTGCTAAGTTCAGTAGAAATGTTGGTCCCAGACTCAGGTCTGAGACCTGATGGATCCTTACCAGACTGTAGAGCTTCAGCCCAGGAAGGGTAATTGTGGTTTCTTCTGTCCTTGGTGGGAAATGAGATTTCCACAAAGTTGATTCAAAATGTTTAAAGTAAGGCCATGCTGTTAATCTGTCCTTCTAGGGAAGGATGTCTCTATTAGGCTTAGAAGCTTAATTTCCATTTCCTCCTCCTCAGGCCCCAATCCTGGTCTCTGTTCTGGAGCAGCACAGAGAGCAGAAATGGAGCTTCCCAACAAATTAGCAATAACTTCACATAGGCAGGTGTAATAATCAGGGGTGTAGTAAATAGGGGTGTTTTTTTAATGTTATGTATTTTCCTCAAGTATCAAAAATATGTTTACTTTGCTCATTGGTTAGAAACATTATATATCCGCCTCACTGAGAAGTGGACAAAAATTACATGGCTCAGATGTCACTTTACACTTTTCATCTGAGTGTTTTCATCTGCTGAAAGCATAAACAGAGAGGATCATTCAGCAGAATTTCAGTATCACTCAGCTTTGATTTAAATCTTCGCTTACATTCTTTATTTAAACAGTTATTTTTATCTATGGAAAATCTTATGGAACTTAACAAATGATATACAATATGTCATATTATAAGGTACATTAAAATGTCACTCTCTCTCTAATTACCATGAAATCAGGCATCATTCCCTAATTCAATAATAGAATAATAAAGGTGAAGATATTTAACACAATATTTAAATTGGAGGGGTGTTTTGAAAAAAGAAACAACTATATTAATTAAACTTTCTCGCAGTACAAATGTATTTAAAAGAATGATCATTAATATCTGTGCTGGAACAAAATTTTCATTTAATAAGCTCTTGAATTAGAGATTTACCAGAGTAAAAATGTTGAGTAGTTGGAAATTGGAGCATACAGAATTGGCTGCTGCTCTGGCTCTGATCTTGGTTCGGCTCTGCTCCATGGTTTGAGGGAGATTCCATGTTTATGACATGCTTGAGACGTGGTAACGTTACAAGCTGTGCTCTGCACAAGAGAAACATTAGGATATCCTTCTTGTGCCTGGGAAAAAAACATGTTTGATTTGTCAGGGAAACCAAAGCAAAGATGCATGTGATAATGGAGATGAATTGACAAACAGTATTCCAATAAGGATAAACACTTACAGGTCTGAAGCGGGGCTGCTGTTGCTCCATGAACACTCTAAAACTGAGATTACTGCATTGCAGAAGCTTAATAATGCAACTGTGCAGAAAGAAAACATCTCATTATCAGTTCAAATAAATCCTCTGGGTGAAGGAATAAATTTAGGTATTTTTCCAGTGATGCTATCTCCCAGACTTTCCCATCTCATCTAGGAAAGTGGACTGAAGTGTTGAGACATGTAGCCTGGGAGCTGCATATCTCAGACCACAGATTTGAAAGATTGACAGCTGTGCTGTCCATATAGTCAGAGCAGAGGGGCTGCTCCATGGGCTGAATTTGCAAGTCCCTGTTTGAACAAAGCTCTGCTATAAAACAGCATGTTTTGGACAACGAAGAGCCTTAAAAACTTTGAAGCTTGGTCCAGTGACATGCAAGTGCTTTGAAAATGCTGTATGTTTTATAGAGTCCTGAGAGACTTGAGAAAAAGGCAATAAAAAGCCTCTGAAAGCTTAGACAGACTCTATGAAGAGCAAAGAGATACAAGATTTGGAGACATTCAGAGAGCAAATTTAAATTCAGTTTGGAACTGGGTTTTGAAAACCTGACGATACTAGGGACCCATCAGAGCTGGTTTTTGGTGTGGTTGGTGGTGGTGGGTTTTTTTTGTTTTTTTTTTTTTTTTTTTTTTTTTTTTTCTTCTTGTAGCTTGCAGCATCTCAGCTTTGGTGGTGAACAGCAGCAAATAATAGAGGAGATAATGGCAGTATAGTAACGTAACAAACCCACAAACTACTAAAAGTGATACTTTTCCTTTTATGAAGTGTTCCTTGAGATTCACCTCAGCAAGACATTCTGTGTGGGTTTCTTTGTTTTCTTTCGAATGGATAGAAATCATTATAAATGTCACAAATAGGTTAGGCAGCCTGAAACAGTTGGAATATCTCTCACATGCAGCTCTGGCCAGTCTACAATTACAGAAGCAAATGCCCAACTCATCAGCTTAATTAAAATATGAACAGAGTTTTATTTCACATCTTGTTTTGTTGGTTGAACTGATGAGACCTTGGAGTGCAGGTGCGCACCTAACCCAAGTCCTTATTTTGCTTCAGCCAAAATCTTGATCCATATCGGGATCACCCAGATTACTCATCCTTGTACCCTGATCCCCAGTGGAAGGAAATTTGACCATATATGAGTCTGGGAACAAAGCCTATTTTGTGAAAGCTGTCTTGTGGAAATGATTGGCAGTGTGTTGTCTCTTTTCTCTTGCTATTATGCATTACAAAGCCCTTCCATTTTGGGACTTCACCCAGTTTTTCACATAGCTTGTTCATTGATGCCAATGCAGACTGGGAAACTATGACTAGCATCCTTCACCAGCTGTTTTCACCTGGTTTGATGTCCTTGCACTGTGGATTATGAGTGATGCTGAGGCATATTTTTTCCTGAAAGAAAATTTACACAAAAAGTGTAGTCAACAGCAAATGATTAATTTGTCATATATAGGCAGAGCCTCCAAGTTTGTAAGAACTTGTGGGGGTTCACACCCCAAAAAGCCGAGTGTTTGGCTAAAATGTTCTGTCCAACATTTTGAATTTACTCTTTCTGATTGCTTAGAAGTGTTATTTATTGCGTTGTGATTCTTTGATTTCAAAAAGACTGTCTTCATGAATTTCACTTCATGTAGTGTCATGCAACATGTACTCTAAAATCATAATTGCTACTTATTCTTGTTAACTGTTGCTGTATTCCTCTCAATTCTCTTGAAAGTCTTTATGGCTGTGTTTGTAAATTTGTAAAAGTATAAAGCTTGTTATCCATGCCACACTTTTTGTTTCCTGCATGATTCTCCTTCTTGTTTCTGTATCAGTAACCTCAGCCACTCTGGTCTTTCTGTGACCAATTATTTGACAGAGATCACACAATTAGCTAAACAGATTTTAACCTTTTGTAACATTTTGGAAAAAAATGGATGGAGATGTTGGTTCAGACCTGTAAGTGTTGAGAATGTCCACGTGATTATGGGAGAACTGGAGTTCTCACCATGTCTGTGCTGAAAGCATTCCAAGTGACTGCAGGCTTTGAATATATCCAGTTTCATCCCCAAAGAACGAGCCTTGAATTCTGAGGTCTGAGATGGAAAACATAATGGAAAGCTTATGAGAAGCTCAGTATATAAACTAGAAATTCTTCATTGCTCATTTTTCTCTGCTGGAGGGTGGGGAAGACGAAGAAGAAACAAAAGCCTGCAAAGTGGTATTGCAAACACTTGAGAAGACAATTGAAATCCTGGTTTCAATAAAATCCTTCAAAAGAATCACTTGGGCTACAGGGAATCTCATCCCATATTTTGTTAGGAAACTGGAAACATAATGTAGCCTTTAATTTATCCTGGTAATGTCCCCCCAAAGAAGCCTGGGTAATGCTACAAAATTTGTTTAGATTACAGGTATTAGGGTGCAATAATTATCTTCAAAAAGAGATGAACAATGCTGAATTGGCAGCTTCACTTGGCAAAATCTCCTTCATTAACAAAACAACCCTGAAGGTAGCCTGGTGGAAGTTTTTGCAGATCAGTAAAACTAATGATAGAAACTGTCTGCAGTTAACCCTAAGGTTATATGATAATTTAGGTTGGCCTCCAATCCAGCCTCCTGTTTGAAGCCAGGTCAGCTCTGAGATTAGTTGAGGCTACTCTCAGGAATAAGGTCTTGAAAACTCCAAGGAGTTGAGATTGTTATAACCCTACAAGCTATAGTGGAGTTTATTTTGCATGGTAGTATCTTTACCTGTTGAGCAGACACTTTGCCTGTGAGTGCACATAAGAGAATCGCAGGGCATGATGCACATACAACTGGAAATACTCCAGATTTCTGAGGTGAAGGGAAGAGAGAGGGAGCAGACTCCAGGTAGCTTCTGGGTCTTTTAGGCTCCGTAGTTGCGGTCTTGGAGCCATGCAGAAGCGCGGGCTGTTCTCTTGAGTGATACAACTCCCTTTAAATTAGTATTACTTATTTTCCTTTAGTCAGGCCTGTATTATGTGCTATACACTTGGGAGAAAACTGCTGAGGAGACATAGCATGGCAATGTCCTCATCAAATGCTGTGATAAGTGTGGGTCTAGCAGGGCACCGATGAGTGCAGAACATCTGAGCCACCAGCTGCTGCAGCCACAGGAGGGGTGCTGCAGGTCAGGGGCATGAGAGGAGAGGGACCAATGCCAAGGGCTGCAGCATCTCCTCACCACACTTCTGGTTTCCTTCCATTGTGGACTAAACACACCTTTGTTCCATTCCTTTGCTTGGAGCTCTTCACTGTTCTGCCAAACAGAAGTGTCTTGGGTTATTGAACCAAAAATGTGTATTCTATTTCATCTGCTGAAAGCAGTTGGGGAGATTTTTTTTTTTTTTTTTTTATCTCTTGTAACTCTGGGGGGAGGGGGGCGGGTGCCTTCTGATATGGGCACTGGGCCAACTGTTAAAACCAGGTGGGGCAGTGTTTCTTATCTCTTTCATCGCCTGTTCTCCCTCCAGGGGGATATCTTCTGCTAATGGACCATTAAGGCTCACTAAGGGCATGACATATTCTATCATCCCCATTGTGAGATGCTCCACCCAGTGGGAGGAGCCAACCATTCCTACCTAGATAAAAACTGAGACGTAGGAACACAAGGTATCTTGTTCCACTGGATTCCTGGAGGAAGACTGGACCCTTCTCACCATCACTGGACCCTATTCTACAGGATCATCTCTGCTCCAACAGAACCACATCTGCCACTCCAGGAGGACTCACTTTTGGACTGCTTCCAACACCCTGACCAACAGGGTGTCAGGTTGTAGCTCTGACTATGTCAGGGTTTCTAGGACTGTTGTTTGTTTGTTTGTTTGTTTTTCTACTATATTTGTATTGTTAATATTCCTATTCCCAAATCTTTACCTGAAAGCCCTTAATTGCAAATTCATAATTTGGAGGGGGTGAGGGGTTTACATTCTCCATTCCAAGGGAAACTCCAGCTTTCCCTGGCAGATACCTGTCTTTCCAAACCAAGACAAGAAGTAATGTTAAAAGTGATTAGTCTGGGACGTATAATGAGCTCTTTGAGTTCTTCTTAATGACATCTTTGATTTCTTCTTTAGTCAAAGCTGAATTCATATGTTGGCAATTGCTGCAAAGCCCAGATCTTATGATCACATCACCTTGGTTTTTGCTCGAAAATAAAAGTGTCTTTCTTGACAAACAGGATAATGTATTCCCAGGGTGACTTAATCTATCCCTGCTCTATCCAGAACTAAAATTTAATGCTTTCAGATCTAAATGCCAACATGAATGCTTTGTCTCTTTCACTAAACCACAATTTTCTTCCAACTTTTTCTTTAAAGTATTTTAGCTGAAGTCGCTTCTAAATGTCCAGTCTACTGTTTATGCAGCTCAGGGTGTATGTGATCAGAGGAGCTGAGCAAATGCAAAGGTAACAGCTGACTTTTTTGGCTGATATTTAAACTGGGCAATGAATAATCTGAAAAATAAGATAAATTTCTTAGACATTCTACTTTTTGTGTAATTTGAATTTCTGTGGTCTCTTATTGCCAGCCTGAACTGACTCATTTGAGATTTGCCTGACGTTTTTCTGGCAGATACGCATCTGAAAATTTTTCAGGGTTTTGATTTTTCTCTTGGCATTTTGCTGCTAGTCAGAATTGAATTTTTATGGACGGAGAATTTCGCTCCATAAAAAGGTAGATGCCACTAAGTGAGAGTAGTTAGTATTCTTGAGTTATACCTACAGCATCTGTAGGGAATGTACAGTTTTGAGAATGACCTCGAAAGCAGTGAACTTCACTTCTAACTGCTGCTGCTTTACATGTGCTCTACAGGAAAGCTGAGGTCAGCCCTGTGGTGTGGTCAGCCATGTGTTGAACTACCAAAGAAGCTACTAACAACATGTTGGCCCTCTAGATGTCCTCCAGCACATGGTCCTATCACAGTTCCAGAAATAAAACCTTCCCATTAAGCATTTTGGTTTGCTCCCAAATTTGTTGCCTGCACGGAAAGTGTGCCTGCGGCCAGGTATAGCCCTTGCAGAATACTCAAAACTGCCCCCCCAAAACTAGTGCCTAGATATGTACTGAAAAGTTTGAGGGAATCCTTTCATACATGGAATAAATGCCTCAACAACATTGTAGCTATTGCCCAATAACAGACAGGGCTGTGGCTTTCATTCAGCACTTTCTGGCAGGTGCTGGAGAACACAATAAATTGTTATTCAGTAGAGAAGAACTTGGCATATGAATTAAGGTGAGCAGTTTTATGGCATTATCCAGAATAAATTTCCCACTGCATGACATACTCCCTTAGGAATGTTTCCAAAAAGGCGGCTGCAAATTTTCACTTAGCAAAATTTATCTATGGTGGGGTCTGTTCATTTTCAGAGATTTTAATCTTCACAAGCAGCTTCAAACCCCTATGAAAAATTCAGTTGTTTACATAGATAATACTCTGGAACAGACCATCTTGTACTATCAGATTAATTTGCATTTAGATTGTGCCTTTCCAATGGCTCTGAAAGATATTGCAAATACAAATTAGGTTTCACACTAGGACTGTAGAAACCACTATTGCTGTCTTTTTGAGGCTGGCAGAATTAGAGATGATGGTGACCTCCATGATGATGATGCCCTGCAACTCAACCAGCAGAAATTCTGCCCCTTAAAAAACAAGTCATTGCTGTTGCTGATTAAAATGAATTGAGTTTGGTTTTTTTTTTCATTATGTTGCTCTGGTGGGCATTTTGTTGAAAAGTTGATATCATTTGTGGTATCAGTAAGGACAAATCTACTGTAACCGACTGTGAGCCTTTCCTGTGTTGATAATTTAGCTTGAAGACATGATGGCTAAATGATAACTTATGGCTTTCATTTTCCACACTGGTATTTGCTTTACCACTAAACCAGTGTCAAGGCACTGTCTGTAGTATTGCTTTCACCTTTTTTGTAGGAATTCTTTTTTAATCTACTGTGTGCAAAGCAATACATTCCAATGAGAAACCATCAGTACTGTGGTCTAGTTTTGGAAACTCCATTTGTAAAGCTGTAAAAAGGAGATGCAGAACAAGTAATCAGATAATTAAGAAAGCAGCTGTTTTGGGGGGGTTTTGCTTGTTCTTAAATCATACTCTTGCCTTACCTGAAAGTGGAATTATGTAATATTTGGAGAATTTACATATACACAATTCATAAGAGCATCTGTAACTTTATATTTGGCCTAGGGCAGTCTTGTTTTTTTTCCCAGTGCCTGCTAAATGTGGCCTAAGCAATTTGAAATGTTGTCAAGCAAATGTGAGAATTGGAAAGACAGTGGATGAAAAATATGCTGGGAAGTGCGTGGTTCCCGTTTGATATGCTCTTAATCTTTCTCATCCCTCTGTTTCAGTAGCTTCTTCTTGAGACTCCTTTCTTGCTGAATTTAAGTATCTTTTATGGAATTCTCTGCATGTTGGTCTGATTGATCTTGGGAACCTTTTGCTTTTAGTCCCCATAACACCACATATCAAAGAGACACACACTTTTGTCATCTGCTGTTTTAAAAAGGACTTCAGCAGCTTGTGTTAACTGTTGCTTGACGGGATCATGTAAAGTTTAACATTTCTCTGTTCATATTCTCCGTCTTCATCAGAAATTGCAGATTTTTCATATCTGTCACTTACTGTTTCTTTTCCAATCTTAATTAATTTTTTTCCCTTGTGGAGAAATTATTCTGCACTTTCTTCTATCCTAATGGGGATGCCTCTTCTTTTTTAATATATCTCCTTTGAGTGACAAGCTCTGTCCCCATCAATCAAGACTCATCACAAGTTTATACCACTACAAAGAAGACATTTATAGAGATATCTTACATTTCTAATTTTTTCTATTATTTTCCTGAAAGTTTGGTAGCCTCTAATAAGTTAATATTTTTAAAACTATACTTTTGTTACATATTCCAAGTTTCTTTTGTAGACCCTTCTTGAATGATAATTAGCCCATCATTCTGCTTGTGTAGTTAAAGTTAATATTACTCATATATTTTGCTTATCTTTTATGGTGTGTACAACTCTCTGACATCTTATTGATCAGTCATTCAGAAATCTTTCCATGACTTTCTGCAGTGCATTTTAATTTATGGGATGCTGAGAAATTTCGTCTTATGAATAACCTTTACTAACTCTTTGACCTCTGCTGTAGATCTGTTTTGGATAGGTGGGGAAGTAGAGATCACAGAGTAAATCCTTCTCTTTGAGAGTAGCTGTTTATTTCAGCTTTCCTTTCTTTAAAAAGGAAAAAAGGTTACTAATTAGATTCTCTCCAGATTTAATGTATTTCTCCTTTTCCATGACAACTTAGCTTTTTTACATATCTCTCAATACGTTAAAGACCTTTTTAGGAGTAAAAAATAATAAAATAAATGAATCAGTTAATTCACATATTTACTGTTGTCTTCAAAGAACTGCAATGCATCTAGGATGAATGATAGCCCTCTATAAAAAACACTTTCTTCTTTTCTGTTGTGAGGTATTTATGGGTATATCTACTATTAAAGTTCCAACCAATCAGCCTGACATAGAAACCTTACTAATGATCTGTAGTATCCTGTATTTCCTTGCTTCTGACACCTGTTTATAAGTTTTGTCATCTGTGCAGCCTTCCTTTTCTTCTGGGCTGGAGCCCTTTGAAGCCATTGAAGTGATAAATCACATACTTAGGATTTTGTATATTAGTTTCTCTAGGGCTGCTGGGTGAATGGCATCTGGTCTTAGAGGTTTGCTACTGTTTTATTGACCTGCTCTAATCCCCTGCCACTGACACTTCACTTAGAGATTTCAGACCTGCTTCACACATAAAACCTGTCTGAGCTTTTCCCTTATAAACACCAACTAAGATAATTCAATTAGCTTTTCTGATACAGCCTTGAACTTTTCTTTTACACCTCTGTTATTTATTAGTCACACAAACTCTGGCTGTGTTTGCAAGACTTTTTGGATTAATTGGAATGCCTGCAGCAAATTGTACTTCAAAATGATTTTGTGTTTCGTTATGTTTTTGCATTTAATATATAAATTTTTGTACTATTTTTTTTTCTTCTCTTGGACATGACCTCCACTTCTGAGTAGTATCTTTCTACTTTTAAGAGCCTCCTCTAGTCTGACATTTAACAATGCTAGATTGTTATGGTCTTGTTCAAAGTGTTTTTGAAGAGTTGGTGCATGTTTGCACTGAAACCCTAGAAAACATTTTTAGATAGTCTCCTGGCTTCAGGTGCATTACCCTTTTAGTTTACCTCATTTGCCTTTTACTCTCCCACTTTTATACAGCTTCTTAAGTGATAATGGAGTAGGTTTTCCCTCCTCCCTCCCTTACTCCTATAAAGATCTTGAATTTGAATATGTTATGATGACTAGCAACCATGGAGATCCTTCACAACAAATTTTGAAAGGAGTCCTGTGGATTGTTTGGAACTAGGTAAAGAAGTGCTCCTCATTCTGAAAGGTGATTCCAGATTTACTACAGTTCATTCTTCCATCAGTATAACTTCATTGGTCACATCTGTATGATTTGTATTCTGACTTCACTGATTTTTCTTCCTTCTGTCAAAATTTGGAGGTGATTTGGAAGTGATTTTAGTCTAGGTTTGCTTGTCTAATTTCATACATGAAGTTTAAGAGTCTTTATTTACTTTAGACTGCTCTTCATGGTTTCTTCCTTGGATGTCTTTGCCTTTATCCTGTTCCTTCTTGTGGTGTGCTTTGGCAAAAGGATGCTATAGAAGTCCTGAACTATTGTGGGAATTGCATACCTTAGGGAGGTATGCAACCAGCTGAAGACCTGCAGCTAGCATGAAAAGTGAAGGAAAGAGATATTGGTTAGAAGGAAAGGGGAAAAGTTTAAAAACATTTTCTAGTCATCCATGGAGGAAGAGGTGAATTCCCAGGACTCAGAGAGCAGAAGAGGTCTGCGAAAATTACCAGAAAAGAAGAGACTGGGAATGGTCTGTCTTGGAAAGAACTGCTTAGTTAGTGGTTTGATGTGGTTTTAATCCCATACTCTAAAAGGATAAGGGGCTCAAGGGACTGGTTTGTCTACATGTTTAGGGAGTGAGAAAATCTGGTTTCCTCAGTGGGGGATTGCAGCCTCAGAGGCCACAGCAACCCGAGAAAACCACTAATAACAACCCATTCCTAAAAACACGTTCATTTTGCTTTTTCTTCTAGGATCAAATAGGGAAATTGTTTCTGACTCAATAAAGTGTCTTAGCTTTTTTTCCGTTTGATTGCGTGCTTCATCCTTGTGAAGAATTTATTCACTGAAATGAGATGATTCAGCTGTCAGGTTCTGATAGGCTATTGAGTTCCTTCTTGACAATTTGACCTTCTGGCTCCCTGACCAGCTACTTGACTGATGATAGGAAACCAAAGAGGTCTAGAGAAGCCAGAGCTCCCATTTCCAGGGGTGAGCACCTTCAATATTTTAATGAGGGATTTGCTCCCATATACCCGCTTCTTCCTGGCCTGTTGTGGGTGATCTTAAGTTTCCCAAGGTTGGCTCCTTAACCTAGCTCTGGCAGAAAACTTGGGCAGCTTCAGAAAACTGGCAGGGGATTCCCCTTCTCTGTGGGTCTTCAATGTTTCATTTTCCTGTTCCATTGTCAGGCCAGAATTCCAGGAATATTTCTTAATGTCCCATTGAAGAGAAATTTTGGTGTCTGGCACCCCTCATAGGCAGTTCCACTGAGAATTCAAGAGTGAAACATACTGGCTGGCATATTTGAGGTTTGGAAATCTTCTAGGATGTATGCAGAAATGTTGCAACTGAAGTCAGTATAGTGTGGGTCTGCAAACTGCATGTGGCTCGTGTGGCTGCTGCTGCTGTCAGTGATCCTTGTGACAGGACATTGATACAGCTGGAACTGGGAAAGGGTGAAGGCTCTGGGCTAATACTGCTTGTTTCCCACTTTTCATCTGCACTGATGAACCGGAGATAAAGATCTGCCTGTCACAGGGGAATATGTTATATCTTTCTAAAAAGAAAAAGGGAAAGAGAGTGAGAGCGTTTTTTTTTCCTATTATTTTTTAATCTGCGTGAGGAAGTAAAGTCATCTGCCTGCAGCAGCCTCCCTGCTGCCCCAGCACGTACACAAGCTGCAGAATCAGAGCATTCACAATGGGAATCTTTTATTCTGTCGTCCCACAGGGTTATTCTATGGCTACAAAGCAAATTAATTGGGTCTGAAAAATTGCTATAAGCTTGTAAAGGCATGGGGGTTTCATTAAGTTGCCAGAGCAGCTTATAGTGTCATTAGAAGTCAGCTAATATCTGTTCACTACTGTGGATGCAGTAATAATCTTTTCTCTATTGGTTATCTCTTAGCTAAAGACGCTGATGTAGGAAAAACATTGATAAAAAGAAGAAAAATCTTCCTTGAGCATGAAAGAAAATAATTCTATTTTATGTGTATATTCTCTTTTTCCTTTTCTTTGGTAGTCAGGTAAATGTGGTATGGGATTGCATATGGAAAAACACGTGTCCTAAACATGCACAATAGTTTGAATAAAGGTTTTGGTCAGTGAATGCAAAACAATTTGCCTGTTTGAAGCAACCCCTAAGCTTTTGAGTGGAAAGTTAGGGGAAGAGACTGATACTTGTTCTTTTAGGCAGTTTACAACATTTCTTTGACAACACTTTGTAGTTGCTCTTACTTCAGTTAAATCAGATGCTTTCTCCATCTGTTGTGAATGTGGGCCTTCCATACATTAAAAAAAAAAAAAAAAAAAAAAAGGAGAAACTATGTATGTGAGTGTATATATATACATACATTTTTGGTGTAAAACCCCCCAGATATCCCTGCCAGCTTCTGTAGTTTTAGGCGTGGGCAGAAGCCTTGAGACCACACTTCAGCTATGATTTCTAACCGAGCTTAATTGAACACGTCTTGATTTTGTGTTTTTTGATCTCCAAAATCTGTCACTCTGACAGAAGGTGTGAAAGGACTGAGAAAAATGGTGTTTGCAAAAAGGACATTTAATGCAGGCAGGATTTTTTTTTTCCTTTGATTTTTTCCTTTTTATCTTTCTCTAATTGTGGAAGTCCGTAATTTCCAATGATAATGACAAGGTCGTGGAAGGGGTCACACTGTGGGTAGACTGACACCTCCTACTATTTTTGAATTCGAGTTATTTCTGTGGGAAATATTAATATATTAAAATCAAGAGGTGTGTGATGGTTTTGCACTGTCTTGTACCTATTTTCCCTTTGATATTAGCTGAGCTTTGAGAGGTGTAAGAAAAACGTGAAATTAATGTGCATTTTAATGGTGCAGTTTCTTCTCATGGGGATATTTTGAAGGGTGAGTCAAATACTTTCAGTACTTTTAAAATAAAGCACATACATTTTGAGCAGTGGAGAGTTCATTTTGAAGAACTTAAAACTGATGGTCAGGCAGGAACAACTGCAGGTGTTAAAGGTAGTTTTAATGTTATAACCATAAACCCAATGATTTCCTATTTTAAAAAACCTTTCTTTCGAAGGAATAAAGGAATTCCTTTTAAAGGAATGCTTGAATCTTTTTGGTCAGGATAGGCCTCTGATCTCACTTCATAGAAGACTATATTTTCTGTTTCAGCACCGTGTAAAAAGTAAGTTTTACATTTTCATGACATGTGCTGCTTCTGAACATTGGTCTGATATAAACTTTCTTCCTCAATTCTCTTTGGGATAAATTTGTCTTTTAATATAAGCTCTTCAACTCCCAAAACTATGAAGTGACATTATTTCTGTAGGTCATGGGCAGCCAGGCCCCTAGAGTCAGTAGTTCAAGCACTGGTAGACCCTAAGGTTCACCCTTCTAAACTGGAGATCTTCTAGTGGTCAACAATGTGTATATATATATTTAATTTTTTTAAAGCTTATTAGGAAGGTTAATATAGGTGAAAAGTAATCAGAAATTATTTTATAGTGTGTTTTACACCTTCTGCTCCCCAGTTGTTTTCCCCCTGTAAAAATGTTTTTGCTATTGTTAAGTTAATAATCAGAAATGTATCTAGGCAGATATGTAAACTATGAAAACCAAGACATTTTTATTCTGCTATGAATTAGAAGTATACTTTCCCTCTGTGATCATTGTTATTTCACTCATGAAATCAACTATTGGTATGAATGATTGCTATTAAAAATGTGAGTTTAATTTTCTGGATGCACTCCATTTTCCTGTTGTTTCACCCAAAGTACATGCTCCAAATGAGCTGAAGAAATACTAAACTGCCGCTGAGGAGAAAAAATGGGATTAATATTTGAATCTGTTACTGAAAATGTTGAGTTACTCCAAGTGGTGAGTGATAGTGTGTGGGGTAACATGACTATTGATATTTTTCCCTGGTCACAGTCTCTTCTCGCCCTCCACTTGTTTTCTGGTTGAGAAGAGGACTAATGAGTGTCAGGGGGGAAATCAGTCTGCCTGGGTCTGAGACACTACCACAAGGCCAGGAAGAGCAGCAGTGCCCGTCTGGACCTAAAGTCCACCTTGCCCCGTGGTGTCCCTGTAGTGATGATGAGCAGGGACATTAGGATGAGTAAGCACTGGGCAGATATCTGTCAGATTACCTGCCTTCTCCTTTTGAAGCCTTTCCACACCTCTTGTAGCCTTTTGTGCCTTCAGTGCTGCTCCTCTCCCTCCAGAAGAACTGCATGCAATTTGAAGGGTGTGAACCAAGGGTTGATACAAGAGCAGTGAAGAGATTTGTCTTTGTTCTCTCTTCCTTTTTTGATTGTTTCTGGCATTTTCACTTTGCTTTTATGGAAACATCTATCAAAACACCGAGGTCTTGCTCCAGAATGCTAAATGTTATTTCAGAAACTACCAGTGTCTGTGCAGATCCAGGGTTGTCTTTCCCCCTGTGCATCACTTCACAGTTACACACAATGAATTTCAGCTGCTGTGTTATTGCTCAGCCATTCTGTCTTGTTGGACTCCTTTGTAATTCTCCACAGTCTGCTCACGTTCCTATTCTTCTGCATAACTTAGTGTCATCAACAGTCTTTACCTCAGGCCTTGTTCCCTTTTCTAACATCTGTGTATATTAAATAGCTAATTTCTCAGCACCAGTGCCAGTAAAACTGAACTGGTGACCTCCTTCTGTTGTGAGAAGTGACCACTTACTTGTACTCCATTTCCCAACTTTTAATTGATTTATTCTCACAAGGACTCTCCTTATCCTGCAGTCACTTTGCTTCCCCTGTCATACCAAGCTAAAAGACTGTAGAAATCTTGGTCTGTAGCTTCCATTCTGTGGACCTACATTTTACCTCCAGAGTGTCCATCTGTCACCAGAGTCACAGATGCCCAGACAAATCACCACTGCACGCTCTTTCCCCAGGCTTCCTCAGATCCTGCCCAGGTTTCCGCTGAAATCCACCACCTTTCTTCTTGTAAGACAGGCCTCCCATGGTCCCATCCAAGGTCATGCATCCTGTTGTTTATTTGCCTGATGATTGAATCTTTCACTGCTACAACCTACTTCTTCCTATCTGGTCTTTAAACTTCCCTTTACTTCAGCTTCCTTTGAAAAAATCTGTCCTTGGACTTACGAATGTAGCTTCCAGGAATTTTTCTGTTTGGTGAAGCTTTGTTTTGAACTGGGAGAGGAAGGCCTCTTCTGTCACTTCCTCTGGAGACCCTTCCCAAGAGCCAGGTGCTGCTCCTGTGCACGCATCAAGCTCTCCCTGTGAGGGCTGGCAGCATGCAAACTGAGATATGCTGTTTTGCAGGCACATGTTGGTGAGAGGGATTAAGACCTGTGTGGAATATTTTTATAAAACCACAAGATAAAAGGATAAACTAGTCTCCAGACTTGGGTATTTCATGCTTCCACATAGTTCTTTTGGACTCATTTTCAATGTCTAGAAGGAGAATCTTCCCCTATTTTGTACAGGAGACCCTTACAGGTTGTGGTATTCCATTCGTACCAGCCTGTCAGATTTCACCTTGCCTTAGCAGTGCTTCCAGGCTATATATGCCAATATGCAAAGCCTTTGAAACACAAAGGACTGTGATGTATCCTGTCATTTCCAGGTATAAAAAGAATGAACTAGAGAACTGGATCTTTGATTCCCTGCTCTATTTGCACTAAATTTCCAAAAAGAACATGATGGCATTCTTCATTGGGTCTGGCAGAAATACACAGTGCAAACAGCTCTTGATGAGCATCAGACAACTTATATAGGCCTTTTTAGAGCAGTAAAAAACAATTGAATTATTAAAATAGTATCTAGAAAAGTTTAATTCTTTTTTCTAGACGAAACACATCACTTCTATGTTTGTGTGTCAGACTGCTACATATTACTGAGCAGAATTTTTATATGAAAGCCTAGTCAATGCCAGTGAATAGCTGGTACCTCTGCACTGCCTTGGTCTGATATGCAGCAGTGGTGGTTTACAGCTTACAGCTTAGTTTAGGTCTCTGGTGACATCTTTCTATGAAATGAATACTACAAGTCAAGTAAGAAAATTTAAGAAATGTGAAGATATGATCATTAAATTATTTAGTAGGTGAGTGTTAAATCTGCAGCAAAATATCTTTGAAATGTTAAATTTATGAGTGCTCCCAGACGCCCTTTGGGGGAGCTAGGGAAGAAAAAGAGCAGTCAGGCAGTTTGAAACGAAGCACTCATGCATACTTTGTTGTCAGCAATGACGCTGGGAGAGTTAAATATCTGTGATGGGGTTCAACCATTGTTGGTAACAGGAAGCAACTGTACTTCTTATGAAGGCTGAAATAAAATCTAAACCATACCCAGATGCAGCTCTGAGCACTGAGAGGAAGGCCTCCAAGAACTTTTCCTTGGTATGCTGATGAGTGGCTGTGACTTTCAAAGCCCTTCATGGCTTGGGGAGTGACTATCATTTGCTGCCTACTCTTTTTGGAGCACACTGTAAGATTTTGGAGACCTAGGGTCCTGCTGCATGTCTAATTTAGGGTTTTCTGTGGTTTTCTTTTTCTTTTTTCTTTTTTTTTTCCCTTTTTTTCTTTTTTCTTTTATTTCTTCCTGTTGTTTCTTTTGGGGCTGGCTTTGAAATACAACCTCTGTGTGCAGGGTCTGGTTGAAGACCCAAACCCACTCAGCTGTAGGTTATACATGTGGGAAGAAGCAGAGAAGGGCTTGAGATATTTCCCTTCTAAGAAAAGAGGAAAAACAAAGCAAGGCAAAACAAAGAGCAAAGGGAAGAAGCTGCTGGCTGGGTGCCACCCTGAATGGCCTCGTTGTTCTCCAGCTCTCTGGACCTAATTAGGCGACTCCATTTCTACAGGCGATGGCGAAGTCTGATGGCAGCAAAGAGAAGATCACTAACACATGGAGCAGGCCTGTGATGTGGCTTTCTAGAATGAGAGATTGCAGTTGCTGGAGGAGGACAGAAAGGATGAGGAGTACAGGGAGAGGAGGCAAGGAGGTCCCTCTGCAGAGACAAAAGTGGCAGACACAGGGAGGAGTTTTGTTTCTTCTCAGGAATGCTGGGAAGAATCAGAGAGAGTTTAATTTCAAAGTCCAACAATGCAGCTATGGCATTTGTTTCCAATTCAACAGGAATGAGCGTATGGTTTGAACAATTCTTTCGAGGTTCCTGGCAGGGGGAATATAACTCATCTCAGCTGGCTGTTTTAGGAGATCAAATGACACAAAGATTTTCACTCAAAGCCTAGGATATCCTTCTGGCAGCCAGAGACCATGCACATCTTCACAGATTCACCATTAGCTCTAATGGGGACCAAGAGCTGCGTGCTGCGTAAAAAACTGCTTGCTTACAAAACAATCTTATTGCTGCCAGATGTTGGCTCCCTGCCCACTTTTACATAATTCAGGCTTTTCTTTGCCCAAGATGTTACAATTCAAAGGTGCTTTAGAAGTTTTCTTTCAAGAGGCTTGATAATACCATTTTCCTTATTCTTTTTTCCCCTGCTCAGAGTGGCTCTTCTGCCAGCACACGCTGCAATCTGGTGTATGTGGTATCCATTAACATGTCCAACCAGGAACAGCAGAACTCCTTCTTAGCTCTACCTCTGGGTTGATTCAAACAAGAATAAAAATATCCATAAGGCCACGCTGTCTGCATCCTGATGGCTCACACACCCCAAATACAGTGTGTCTCTTTGTATCTTTGTTTTCAGATGTTGTCCCACATAGCAAATATAGTAGTCTTTTATTTTTTTACATTTTTGCCTTTTTTAAAAAATAAATATGAAACTTTAGGTAGTGCGTTATTCTAAATGTCCAAATATGGATAACAGAGTCTTAAGAAAGTGGCATACCCCTGTAAGCAAACTTCTCCATGTGGACACTGGGACTTTGACTTCATCCTTCATCTATAAATCAAATAACTCTCAAAGAAGTGTCATAATGAGCCTGTGACATAATCCCTATTGAATCTGCAGTGGGTTACCCAAAGTACCAATGAGCAAAAGTTGTTTTTACAAGACTATCCTGGTAGGTTGCCAGGAGAATTGGAAACAGGGAGCTTCAGTTCTGCCTCTGAGCTTTTTGCTTTACTTGCTTCAAATCAGACAGAAGTTGCCTGGCTTGCCTAATTTAGCCTGACCACCTAAAATGTGTGGATCTAGGTGAGGCTGGTTATCAAGGCTCCCTTTATTGCCAGTGAAGAGAGGACAACTTTGAAAGCCAATACATTCCAGTCAAAGGAGGGCAGGCCGAGTGGGAAAATCTTCTCCAGAGATCTCTGTACAGTATGATGCTTGACACAGTTGCTTGTGCCCAGCTAATGACTTCAACTGTCCATTTACCTTGGGAACAGACCATGGTCCATGATTTCTTTATTATATGGTATTCTTGTATTTCCTGTTCTGTAGCCAGGGAATTCAACAGTGCTAAGAAAATTGTAGTGACTTAAAGGAAATCACACAAAAAACAACACTGTACTTGTGAGATTCTCCTGTATTTCAGTACCAACACCAGGATAATACAAGTTTGGCAAGGGTGATTATAACCCCTTTATTTCAGTCTGTCTTTGGAGAAACAGTCTTGTAAATTGCAGGATAATCCTATTTTGCAGTGCAGTTGTGTGAGCTGATGGAATAGTCTCCCCCCACTACCATTCATATTTACAGTTTTGAACATTCTCACTCGGAAATCAGTTCCAGTGTGTTTTTACCATGCAAGTTCACAATTTTCTAGTGACATCTAAACCACTTAAGGTCCTCCCCCAGCCTAAACATATCCCTTCTCATGCTTAGACTAAACACCATTGTTAGCAAGAGAATAAAGAAATGATGGCAATAGTTGTAGGGAAATATAAGCAATAATAATTTATTGCCATTCTGGTTCTGAGAGCTATTTTGTATTTTATCTCTTTAGTGTGTTTTATTTTCCTTTGATTTTACTCAATGCAGAGGACTTATTTCACAAAGCACTGGCCTTATCTCACAAAACATCATAATAATTAGAACATCATGAGTGATATGAGTGTCTTGAAAAAGCAGAATAAATCTTTCTCCCTTTTAGTGGACAAGTAGCTGAGATGGATAGCTTTTTTTTTTTTTTTTTTTAATGGCTGTGAGCTAAGAGAATCTGTTTGCTCCAAATGGGATGTTTTTTCTGTGCTGTCCTGTTGCTGTGTCCATTATGAGAGTCTCTGAAGGCCAGTTTGTGCTTAACAGGGAGGACTACACATTTAATTCTCTTTCCCTCATATGGAAGTATAATTTTTATCTCTGTTGGAGTCTACCTGTAACATAAGAGTTTTAAATGTTTCTCCCGCTTTTGAGTCTGAATTCCTTGCCCAATATTAATTACATGCTGTGCTGAGACTTGTATGATCAGATGTTGCCCATTTTTTGCTGGCTAGGGTAAAGACTCACTGTGTTATGCTTCCTGGAGGAGCTAGCTGGTAACAAGGTCCGGTTGAAATTAGTCATTTTTATCTTCTTAGACACATCAGTATTTGGAAATCCATTTTGGTTTGACTTAAAATGAAAACACATTGCTTTATGTTTTCATGTAAAACAAATTGCTTCAGAAAATTAGGATGTATAAGTAAGCAACCATTTGTTTTGAAATGCAGGCATTTCAATACAGATTAAACAGTGTATTTTGAGATTTTCTTTTGATATTTTTTCCCATTATAAAAGGAATATTTTTCTGAGATGTCATGACATAATGTACAAATAACGTAAAAAATCCTCCCAAACCAAAATTCTCTTAAAATCAGAAAATTTAATGAAGTAAAATAGTCATGATATTTCTCTTTTAAAAGAGCTTTCGCTGGAATAAATGCATTTTTCAAAATGTCTAACAAAGGCAAACACTTTGAAAACCTTTGTGTGAGTGCAGTTGGCAAGAATTTGTTTTCAGGGACAGGCACTGCTTAGAAATAGAAGAAGAAACACAGAGTTGTCAACCAACTACTTCTGCTACTCAAGAACTATTGAATGAAATGTTTTGTCAGTTTTTTTGTTGTTTTTTTATTTTTTTTCCCATAAACCTTGTTGGTTTTCAACAGAGAAGTAAAGACATGTTGCAGCAGGCACACATTTGGCTGTTGCACTGAAAACATGGAAACAGCAGGTTGAAATCTGCCAGTTTCTTTTTTTCCTCTTGGCTCTCTGTTTCCCAAATCCAGCTGCACAAATTGTCTGTGGGGTGTGCATGTGCCCACACGCACACAGAGGGAATGGCAGCTCCATCACATTATCTGGAGCGTGCATTTCCCACCAGGTAGTGCTGACAGAAGAATCTCAGCCCTGCTGGTAAATCCACATGTACATATATAACTGAGGAAAGGGAAACAGAATATCATTGGAGATGGCCTGGGGGATATCTAGCTTGGAGCTTTGAGCATGTCACTTTTAGATTAAGATTCAGTCCATGCATTGCTACAGTCCATGCACAGTGTTCTCACACAAGGGATGGGCATTGGTCATTCTTTGATGGAGAAGCTCTGCAGAAAAAACAGACATTATTTTATTAATATTTTGGGGGTTTTTTTCCGTTCATTTTCAAGACCGTTTAATAGGTCATGACCTTGTTTTCTGAAAGGAGAGTAGTGCATCGAAGAAAGAGAGAAGGGAAAATAATTCCGTGTTTTAATATTGAGCATCTACTTGATCCTTTAGCTTTCGTGCACTGCCAGTCATAACATGGATGTAAATAATGGTTAGCCAGTTATATTGTATTTGTAAGATTGTGTAAAAACTGTTGGGATAATTTGGTGAAATGATCTTTAGAAAGGCACTGTCATCATACAGGAAAACAATCAGTTAAAATTGCATAAGCTTGCTTTATTTTACCCTTACAATAAAACAGGATGCAGAAACACAAGCCTCTATTCAAAGGATCATTTTAGGCAGCATTTCTGAAAAAGCCTTTAAGATTTCCAAATCATTAGTTTTCCACAATGATCTGTGCTTTCCTGGTACTGGAGCCTAGGGTCAGTGTCTTGTGAATCAGGCAAATGTTGAGTCATTTTTCAACATCCCATACTAACTACCTACTTGATCTCATCCCAAATCACAGCTGAGCTGAAAAGAAAAAACAAATCACACAGTTTGTTGAGGAGAAAGTCTTAACTAGGTTTCACATGCTGAAATCTACTAGTTAGAGGGGTTTTCTGAAGATGTGAATGATATCACTGTGAGCAATTTTCAGTGTGCTTTTGCCCTATGATACAGGGCAAAAACTTTTCAAGCTCTGTCAGCAGCATCTTTTTACAAGAAAGAAGTGGAATTTTTTCCTTTGGGGCCCCTGCATAGCAAACTGCTTGTGACCATATCTCACACAGTGAGATGGGTTGAAAAGCAGAGTGTGTAATTACACTGGGTTTGGCTGGTCCAGCTCCTTTCAAATTGGGAAACTGTGGCTGGGCACCAGATCATTGGATAACACAGGTGCTCTGAGCACTCTTCATAGATATCTGTTTCTTTATTCTTTGTAGGTTAACGAAGGAGTAAAAGCCCCTCAGTTGACAGGTAAAATGAACAATGGTGAATCTTAGTAGTGCTGAATCTCCCATGCCTTATCTTTTTCTATTTTCAATGTCTTTTTTATAGTTTTCTCCTGAAATAGAGAGATCTCCTGTGAATCTTGGAAGAAATGATGTGGGCCTTGGTGCAGGGTATAAAGATGTATAATATTCAGGTATTCAGGTATTACAAATGAGAAACTGGTAATGGAATTGGTCTGCCCAAAAGCAAACATTTACCTTTTGGGCCCCTACAGCATACACTAGTCATCCAGGCACCTGTCACCCATGGAAACAACCACTTTCTAGAGCACAGCACATGTTTTTCTGGATGGTCCCCTTAAGCTGAAATGACTCACGAGCCAGCTGCCTGCATGGGGACCGACAAATCCCACCCTTTCCTCTGCTGACTCCAACACATTCCAAACACACATAGAAGTCATCATGCTGACTCTCTCTTGGCAGTATGCAAGCTCTCCCTTACAGAGATGTTTGTAAAGAGGGACTGGGGACAGAGCATCCTCTTGGTTTGTTCTCCAGACACTTGGTGTTGGATGTCCCTCTCACTCTTCCATACTCCAATGCCTCAGGAGGAAAACGTATCAGTCAATGAAGGTAGTTAAATGTGAGAGGGAAGAAAGGTTGGTTGGCTGAGACCAACATACTTTGCCCAGCAAAATATGCCTTAACTGCTGGTGCTGTTCAGAGCTGGTCCACTTTGGTGCACATCTGAGGCACCCTGGCAGGGCTCTTTGTCCCATTCATGATCCAACATAATCAGGCCTTCTGAAGGATTTGTCCACCCTGCTGGAAGGCATAAGTGTATAACCAGAAAGTATCAGCACCTGTGTGTGGGGTCCCAAAGTAATAGGCAATCACGCTGGTCCAGGTTGTGTTACCCTGAATCTGGTAACTGCAGTGGGAACACGTTCAGTTTCTCTGGATAAGATTAGACTTTTTTTTTATTAAACATAGTGATGCAGTTGCTTGTTCCTTCTGTTTTCATCCTAAGCAGTAAATTTTGAGTGAACAGATCCGTGTGTGTGAGATGTTATTCTGTTCAACAATTAAGAGGAGACATCAGGCAGATATATAGACAACCCCCTCAATTTGTTGTCTTCACTATCAGAACCAGGTCCTGATGTTGATTATTGATGTAACAAACAGACTGACAGAAGCTGAGACAGAAGAGAACAACAAAAATGTCACAAGTCCAGGCTCTTTGAATAACACCTAGACTAGTGACTTGTACTCTCTTATTCTCAGTAGGATTTGGCTTTTAAAGAGGTATTGCACTGAACTGAAATGACACGAAAGAGAGAAGTTTTCAAATTTAAGTTCTGCAGGGACTTTCTTAATCATATAGCAAGGTGTTCTCCCTCAGAGAAGAAGTAAGTAAAAGGTTTCATCAAGACCAATAATCTTAGTCTGACCCTTTCTTCACTTTCCCAGGATAGTTTCAGTTGTCTGTGACTTTTTGGGTGATGTGCCCAGACCTCATCCAGACAAGGAGTCAGGATTCAGCAAGGGTTCACCCTAGGATCTGAGAGTGTGAAGTACTCTTGGATCCCACAGTCTAGACATAGCTCCAGGGAAGGTTTCCTTTCCACTTGTTTTTGGGTTGGTTTGTTTGATTTTTTGTTTGCTCGCCTTCTCCTTTTTTTGCATATTTTGAACTCTGAATTGAATTACTGCAAGTTATGTGAGCACTAGTGCTTAATTTAAGTGACCAGTTTGGGACAATGTGGTGTCTTGATCTCACAGTGATCAATGAAGGAGAACACACTTAGAAACCACCCTCATTTCACACTAATTGTAGGCAAGTGTAATTTTGCCCTTAGATTCAGGTCACACCATGAGGTCTGGAGGTGTTGCTCTCATAGCTGTGTCACGTAGGAGTTTGCATGTATTCAGGGATCCATTCCTTTTGAAACCAAAACTTTCTCATTTATCTTATTCCACTAGGATTATAATAGGAGCTCCTGTGATTTGTTAATGCACAAGTTGTTAAAACACTGGCAGCTCTTTTTTCCCAGTGCATGTTTAGTCTGGGCAGACAAAGCCAAGCCACGGCAAGCAGCAAAACTGAAGAGGATTCTTCATTACCATTTTATTTCCTTACTACTATCTGAAGAACAATATAGAACATGCTGCTTTTACATGATGGAGAGAAAACAATGTAAGAATCCAACAGCTGTAGTTTAGAAACAGCCCTTCAAAAACAAACCAAGAGCAACCCGACAACATGATTTTTGGTAGGTACTGTACACAACCCTCTGATCAACTTTATGTGTTGTGAGTTATGCATCATACATGGTAAAAATATCTAGATGTGTTTTCCTCATTTGTGCTCCCAGACAGCTGGAGGCTGGATAATAGTACAGCTTTAAATACAATAGTAACTCCCAGCAGTGCCAACATTAATTTTTCTTCCTTATAGCACATGGCTTTGAGTGCTTAAATGTTTAAAAACATTTATCTTTTGGATGGAATAAAAAGTGATCCCTTTTAAGTAGCACTGACTGTCGTGTTCTCCAAACAGAATAAACAGCCAAGATCTTCTGGCACAGGAGGCTGAGAGTTAATTTGATCTTTGGTGTAATAATATTAACAAGTAAAAGCTTATTCTGCTTTTATTTATAATAGATTGTGGCATCTTAATACATAGATGGCAAAGTGTGGCTAAATAATTTAAACCTCCCATTGATAGAGATGCGTGGATAGAGCTGAGGACAGAGTGCTTAGATCTTGGGTGAGGTTCCTTCTTAAAATTTCATCCCCCAACTTTAACTTATTCTTCTTTTTAAATCTTTCACATGTTTACACTGTGTGAGCAAGGGCAAATTTATCTGTTATGTGTGCAGTGGCTGAGGATGATCAGCCAGTGTCATTACAGAATGCTTTCCAAAGCATCCCACAGCTATGTCAAAGCATATTTAGCAGTCAAAAAAATCAATACCTTTAAAGAAACACATTGGAAAACCTCCACCTCCCTCAGGTATTTTTATTCTATCAGAAAGGCAGTAAGGTTTTGTTATAACCCCTTAGATTTTTACTAATACTAGGAAAACTGAAATGGATATCAATGCTGTGTTCTTTGAGGAGAAAAAGATGACTTGAGCATAAATATTTTTCACTTAGATTTCAAATCCCAGATAAAAGCAGAAGCTTCCAGAACTGTAGGGTGTCTTGACAACAGAAGGTGTTTCTTATAATTAAGATTGCCCTATGCAAGGCAATTTTTCAGTTTTCTCAGTTTGAAATATGTAAAGCTTAAGTCAGCATTGGGAAAATAATAACTACATACTAATTTTATTACAAAATTTTGGGCTTGGATAGCAGGTATTTTCTGTCTACTACTGTGGAGAGGAGCCAGAAATGGGGAAAGCAACTGGAGGACTGCTTTGCACAAGGGTCTGCTTTCCCAGTCACTTGACCTATGCCCAGCTGGAGGGTTGAAGGGATCAAGACCAAAACAGTGAAAGAAAGAGGGATCTTCATAACCCATAATGGTAACCATTATGGAACAGTTTGTGCTTCCCCAGAGATCAGTCTGGGGTACTGCAGCAGCACACAGTCAGGTGGATGTAAGGTTTTCTTCCATATGGCCTGTCCTAGTTTCCCTCCTAGGAGACTTGGACAGGGGTAGGAGCTTTTTTGTCCTGGTTGATTCCCAGCCAGGTTAGCTGGGGGACTAATACATAGAGTGCACCCTAGAAGAGAAATCATGGTTTGGTCAAAAGACCTACCAGAAGTGTCCAGAGACACTTGCCTCTTCCAGCTTGGCTTTGTAGGGAGCAGCAATGTGGGCTTGTGGTGTGTACTGGGGGAAGTGCTCTGATGGTGAAGGCTCAGTGCTAATGTTACCTTGATCACTTCCCAAATCCATGGTTATGCCATTGCTATGCAGGCTCCTTTGCAGGAAACATGTCTTTGTGTTTACTGAGAGGCACTTGGGGTTTTTATGGTGTGAAGGGAATTATTCCTTTGGCTTCTCAGCCTTTGGAGCTTCCAGTTAGTCTTGCACTTGGAAGAACGCGTTCTCTTGATGAGTGTGAAAAATATTCTTTGACCTAGAGAGACCTTCAATCCTTGTGCCCACAGCTTTTATCACATCTGCTGCAGTTGGTACAAGAGTCTGAGCTACAGCATCATGAGGTGCAAGTGACGGGCTTTGTGAGTGGGCATTAGAAATGCTGTGTTTGTTATTTATAAGTTAATGGCACTGTTTTCATAAATGATGTATGGATGACTGGTTGCTTAGCAGAAACACGGCCCAGAAGCCAGACCTATAAATAAGAAAAAGTTACAAAGAGTAGTTCTATTTCTGTGGATAAAGCTATGTGTTTTTCAGTGAACTCAGTTGCAAAGTACCTCTACATGGAGTATTTTTCTGTATTTTGTTGGAGATTAAAACTCCCTGGTGGTCTGGTTTTTTCAGTATAATACAAACACACGCATTGTGTGGTCCACACATAAGCCCAAAACTACCTGAATATAAATCAAAACTTACTTTTTTTTTTTTTTGGCTTTTGCATGCAACTAGTATTCTCCTGTCAGTTACCTGAGTCAATACTTTTCAGTTTAATTTTGTACATTAAAATTTTGTATCGTGCAGTGTAGTCTTTGTTTCCAAGGAGCCCGAGTCAAAACTCTTAGTGAAGTGAAGGAACAGACAAGAGAAAGCCCAATGAAAACAAGTTATTTCACAATTTTATTCTTTCTGCTTTCCTTTATGATTTCTACTAGTAGGTTCACTGGCAGATTTCTAAAAATCTGCCTTAAAAGCTGTTCTGTTCATGCCCTTGTAATGCTTTTCAGAAGCACTTCAGTATGAGTGAACCAACAAACATACAAATTTTTTTTCTCTCTCTCTCTTTCAGGTAGTTTCTTAGAAGAAACTGTCAAACCGATATTTTTTTGGAAAATATATAAGATATGAATCTGAATCACTTGAGACAACTCTACGATGCTTATAGGAAGCACTATAATATGTCTTTGTGGTATAAACTTTGATCACTGCCTCTCAATATACCCAGTAAGCTGACATGAGGCTAGTGATTAACTGACCGCTGCCTGCTTGAATTTTGGTATACTGGTGTTTCCATTACTAGATGGATTTATTCAAATAGCATTATCAATGGATTGGGCGTGAATGATAAAGGTGTTGCTATTATGGTCAGGATTCAGAAACTTGCAGCCATTTCTCAGAATAGTCATCCAAAATTTGTATAGGACTTCTGGCTGCTTTGTTTGTTTGGTTTTTTTTGTTGTTGTTGTTGTTTGTTTTGGTTTTTTGTTGTTTTTTTTTTTTAAGCAGCAGGTTTAAGTCTAGATATTGTTTATAACACAAATTTTTTCCTTGATGAAAGAAAATGTGGGCAATTGTTAATTCTAGGTGTGTATGCAGAGAAAAAAAATTGCATATGAGAAAAGGATAAAAGAGATTTCTATATGAGAAAACAGTTAAAAGGTCAACCATAGGCTTTATTTATAATAGCAGATAAGATTTCACCCATGCATTGCAAGGAAATAAGGCATACTTGGAGTCTGTGTCTGTGTGTGTAAGACATTCCTCTCTCTCTCTCTCTCTATTCCTCCCTGCCTCCACTGGCAAGTTTCAAAAGAAGTCGAAGTGATTGACTTTCAGTTCCATGTGTTTGGATGACTGGCTAAGGAGATCCTGCTGTGATCCTGGGGAAAGAGGCTTGTTGGACTATTTAAGAAAAAAGAAGCCTTGGGAGGATGGGATACACAGGGAAGCAGTTACATTTCAGCCAACATGTGGGAGCCCTGGTCAGAGCAGGGAGGATCACAGTTTCTTCCCACTATGACCATAGTCCTCTGAAGTGTCCACACACAAGGGAAAGGAGAGCTTCAATTCCTTGTATCAAGGAAATCCTCCCAAATATACATATGATTTTTGTTGGAAGTGGTTGTTCTGTAAGGGAATATAATAACTGGGGGTTTTTTTCAGACTAGAAGTACTTTTTGAGGTAAGAATTTCTCATCACAACTGAACCCCCAAATCACTGAGGACCGTATCTCCAAGTGGCACCTGTTATTTTTTGCAGTTAAATTCTTCAGTTCTTTCTGTCTTTTTTTCTCGGGGCCCCAAGTAGGTAAATTGGACTTGCCAATGGTGCCTGAACTGCAACACCTATTTACATATTCTTTTTTTTTTTTAGGAACACACCTTCATTTGTCTGAAGTTTTTGTTTGACTAAGTGGAAGCAGCACATCAGACTTTTATTGCTCCTTTGCTCCTTTGCTGCCATTTTTGAGCTGTGGCTGAGGATGGCTGAGGTGAGTTCACAGCTACAGCCTCCTCCCATGGGAAGGTTTTGGAGAGACAACGTGCAGAATAAACAAATACCAGTTTAAACCTTGCCAGCCATTAACTGGTGACCAGAGGGGCTGAAAGACCCTGAAGGCTTTTGGAACCACATTGTAGGTAAAATAACAATTTTGCAATGAAAATAAAGAGAATATTCCAGTACTTGCACATTTCTGGAAGAATTTAGCTCAGACGCAGATGAAAATTCTGTCTACCCTGAACTTCCTGAAGAAACCTCTTCTTCTTAGGCTCCTGTGAACTTTCATCACAAGGAGTCACAGCAAACTCAGCATAAAAAGATTTAAATATTCCCCCATCATGGCTGAGACACCACATCCAAGGGGAAGATACACCTCTTGGCCATTTCTCCTAGACTAGTAAGGCCTTGGTTCTCCTCTTTAGACCTCTGAGTGTGTCTTTAGAGTGAATACCTGTTAATGGATATGGAGCATTAGCATAATTTTTAATAAGATATCAGACCATCACAGTGGTAGAAAATCTGCCTTGGAGACCCTTGTCTGGGACAACATACCTCTGGATTCTTCCAAGTGAATCCTCTGGGGTAAAAAAGGCAAAGAATTTTTGTTTTATTCTTTACTAAGAAAGCCCTTGGAAGATTGAATTTATCATTTTAGGCCTAGTTCTGACTTGTGAGAACCTCTTACCGTTTTTTACCCCCTGAATTCATATGAGCTAAGCCTAAACCCAAGCCCATTTAGCTCTAAGGCTAGAATTTTTATTTTATAGTTTTTATTGAGAACATTACAGTGGATGTGGTGTATGACTGAATTAATAATTTTCAGATTTACAGAAGTCTGTTTTGAAAGACCAGGGAAGAAACATGTGCAAACTGGTATAGTTGTTTAATTTAATAAGTTAGCTTATTGCAACCACCAGAAGAAACTTATGTTGCTAGGGTCTCATCCATGTTGGTTCAGCGTGCATTTGACAGAACCTGTGAAAGAACCAGAATTGCGAGCCTGAATCATTATTGTGACAAAAGGGTCATAACTTCCATTACTTGAATTATCAGTTTCCTCATTGATATTCAGGACATTTTAGTAGCTTGGCCATTTCTTCCCTGCTCACATTTCAGTATAAAAGTGATAAAACAACAGGCTGAACTTAAAGCACTGCAAATAAAAGTCTGAGCATAAAATTTGGAGGCAGGGAACAAAAGGATATGACAGACAGGGTCTAAAAAGAAAAGCCTCAGATGGCTTGATGTGATCCATCAATATGCTTAAACACCTCTGGGGTTTTATGAGGAGTTGGTTGATTTGCTGCTCTTTTGTTAAAAGATTCAGGAAATAATATTCCTCCATGCAGTTTTATTCATGAGCAGCTCCTCATTTGGTATCTGATTTTCAAGTTATGCTGGGCAGATTTCCTAAACTCACAGGTTGCATTGTACTTCCTGGTAGGAGGGGAGTAACTCACACAGATGGGTTTTTAAGTGGGAATTCTCATATCAGTAAATGAGATTACTTCTTGAAATACCCTTTTTCAAAAAATGTTGCTGACTCCAAACTTGTCCTTTGGACTATTCCCTAAAATGTTAACAATGTATGTCCAGAAATGTAAATGAAACACTTGTTTAGAGGGGTGTTTTCAGAAAAGATTTACAATAGTCCCTCTCTGCTGCTTGTGGCGGTCTAAAGTTTCACTTTGACAGTGTTGTTTTGGGAAGAAAATAAAATCAAGGCTCTTCATAAGGTGTAGGTTTCCCTTGTAGATTAACCTGGTGCTTACCCATGGGCACAGGACTCAGTTCTAGTACTTCTCAGATTACTTAAGCCAAAACTTACACTATATGACCCAGGAATTTTTTCTGTGGTGTGATTACCCTGGGCTGAGGATTACTGTGGACACAGCATTGTTGGGGCTCTGAAGTATTCCCTGCACAACAATCCCAAAATATCAGCCCTCCATAAACATTTTGTAGACAGTCACATGAGGGCATAATCTGTTTTCATACAAGAAATTAAAACCTACCCTTTACAACAAGAAAACTGCCACAAGCCCCGTGAACTGCAGGAAGATTCTTGATGTAGGTTAAGGCTACTATTTTTGGCAGAAATCTCAAAATATTGAAGTTATGTCTGTAAAAAAGACAAAAGATGAAAAAGTAATGAGTCATATGTCCGAAGCACTGATATTTGTGCAATTGGATGGGTTGTACTGAAGGGGTTGAAGAGAAGCACTGAGCTTAGCTGCTTGCTTTTACTATTTTGCATGAAAACAGTAAATTAAAAAGATAATGGGAAACTCTGCCAACTGTGCATTTACAAAATATTTGCAGTTAGTACTGTCTCCCATTCCTTGATTCTGCAAAATCCTCTTTCCAAATTTGTTTATACCTTAATACCTTAAAATAAGAAATACTAGTCAATTCAAGTATCTGACAAATAGCATGGATTCCTATTGTTATTAAAAGTTACCCAGCTGGAATAACAATGCCCCACTGCTTGCCAAATCAACACCATCACAGCTCAAAGAGATAAAATTGTAACTGAATACTCTCACATGCACAATGGAACTGTCCTGAAATGCTCCCTGCTCACAGCAAGCTGGGTAAGAGTTACTTCACTCTAAGTAGTCAATGTTAAATTCTCTGCTTCCAAGGTTGCTTTTTCACTCCTTACTTCTTCCCCTTGGAGGTTTGTCTAATGCATTTCTCTCTTTGGGTACATCATATAAATTTACAAAATTCCTTTATAAGGAATTCATGCTACCAAGAGATTTGACTTGACATTAGGGCAACCAGGCCTCCAACATTTGCCCATGTCATTTTGATTTATGCATCCCATAATCAACCTGTTGCACATGGTAGCACTGGAATGCTGCCCCTTTTTAGAAGTAATAACTTCACCCATGGAAAGTCATAAGGTCTATGGCAGCTCAGAGGTAGAAATGGGGAGGACAAAGCTCACTGGAAAGGTACCTACAGAAAAGGTCTCCACTTTTTCTTTCCCTTGAAAATGCTTTTGAAAGCCCATAAAATTGTGTGGCGTATGCCAAATGACCTGTGAAATAACCATCCACAGCTGTGGCTGTAAGAAAAATTACGTACCACTGCTGGCACTCATATTGATCTGATAAAACCTTTCTAATGTGAAATCATCAGGCCTTTGAAAAGATGAACCCGCACATCGGGAAAGAGCATGACACAAATTTCAGAGGAACAAAGGACCACTGCCACCAACAGCAGCAGCTATTGAAAATAAGAATTACAGAATAGATTTCTGGGAATTGCACCTGAAATTGTAGATGATCTGCTTTGGAGATTAGTCTGGCACAGCAACAGAAAGTCACATGCACAAGACAGAAACTCTCTCGCTGCAAGAAACTCTGTATAGCAAATCCGATCCAACTTATTCTGTGGAGGGCACCAAATTATCATTTAAATTGGGAGTTAGTAGATCCTAATGTGTGCTTAGGACTCATTCATACCCCTTTTATAGCAGAAGCTCAAGATGTAAATTGAAGATTTAAGCAAGGCTGAGTTGTGGAGGCTGTTTACTTACTGACCTGTATTGTATTTCTTTTTGTTTGTTCGTTATGCCAGAACTGTGAGTTGGGAGAGAGGAGAAATGACATTTTTGATGGTTTTTTCTCCTTTTTTCTTTCTCTCTCTTTCCATTGTCTTTTTGATCTCCTTTGTGCAGCTTTCCCAATCAGCAGTAACACATACCAGGCTCCATGGCTGTTACTTTGATGAAACCAATGCCATCATCTGACACCAATCAGCTACGTCAATACTAAAGGTGAATGTTTGACATCTTGTTGTCTGAAGTTCATGTTACTAGCTTGAGGGCATGAGCAGAAAAATGGAGGAATTTTAGTTGATCTGCTGGCCTCAGCTTATTTTTTGTTTGCCTCAGGAAAGTTACCTTTGTGGACAACTTTTTTTGTAAACTCTTCTAAAGCATGGATTGCTAGATTCTGCATTACATTAAACGTCCTAGCGTGTCACACACAGGCACAGCACATGGTTCTAGTTATTAACCTTATTAATAGAGGAGAGTGAAATACAAACCTTGTGTACAACACCCACGCAGATGGCCACCCTCAGACGAATCCCCTGCCAAGCTGTTACCAAGTACCTCTCAAATGTTTGTCCTAGCACTGCATGACTGGGACTTGCTGCCAGTGATCGGAAAATGCCTTTTTGATTTCCAGGCTTAAAACTAGAAATTGGTAGCTAATGTTTTCCTATATGTATTATTTGTCTGGGAGCTGCCTTTCCTCAGATGTCTTCTGTTTTTGTCAGGGCATTTACCAGCTGGCAGGATCTCTACTTGCTTGTGGTTTGAAAGATGGTCATAAATGGTTTATAAACCCCCCAAACTTGAATAAGGCTCATAATGGTAGGCTCCTTGCATGGTGAGACAGAAGACAATGGCAGAGATGCACAGACATCAACCTTTCTTCCTGTTGTCTGCCTGTGACTTGCAGAATCCCAGTCATGAACTGGGATTCAAACCAGAGTTCAGAGGTCAATAAGCTAGAAAGATCAGCAGGTTCAGTTTTGCCTTTCAGATCATGGGATGATAACTTTTCAGGGGTTTGTCTAGGAAACAGAGCACCTTTCTTTTATTTGGCTTTTAGGAAAGGGATAGCTGTGGAGCAGAGAGCACTCTTATCTCTGTAAGAGTGTAGTAAGTGAAAAAGAAAGTAGCCCCATGCATCTGCCTGTCTCACAGTGAGGAAACAACAGGTCTCCTTTCTTACCTACTGTCTCCCAAAGAGCATGGCTTTAGGGACTTTCTCCTCTGTCATCCTTGCTCTAGAGAGCAGATCTTGGAGGCCAGCCCCAGGAGCACATTGTGCTGTGTGATGTTCTTGCTGCCTAAGAATGACTTCTCTGGGGACAAAGTAAAGCAGCATAGCAGGTGTTCTTTTGTTGCAGTATCCATGGTAAACCCTGAAGTATTTTGAAGCAAACATACAGAAGGCCTTAGTAATTGCTACAGCACAGTCACACAGAGGCTGTAATGCTTTCTCCATGGTTTGAGTTTGATGACAGTAGAGTTTTGGATAGACACCAACAATTTCCGGTCCTTGCGGGCCATCCACCAAAGCAAGTTTACATATCAGCTCAGCTGGATTCAGTGGCCACTGAAGCAGAAATCCTGTGTAGCCCTCATTAGCTGCTAGTGTAGCCCTCATTAGTTCACTGGAGTGGTTGTAAACAAAATCAAGGTAAATTTTTTTAATCTATTTTTCTTTTGACTGAGTCTTACATTAATTTAAAGGTAAGTTATCTTGTTGGAAAGACATTGTTGGGTGCTCTCTCCTGGTACTTGTTTCTTGTTCTTTTTTTCTCTCTCACCTCTTAAATTGGTATAATTTCTAAGTATCTAGTCCTGGGAAGTGCTGAAATACAGGAATAGTCTGTCCTAAACACATGTGAGTAAATAATGACCACACAATTCTCACATCCAAAGAAGACTCCAAACTAGGTTGGTTTGCAGCTAACATAGTCCACAGCTCACAGTTTCAGGTGTCAACATGAAGCTGTTTCACTTCAGCTGCTGACCTTGCCCGTGTTGGCCATGGTGGAGCTCTTTGGAAGTCATCAAGTTCACCTCAGACTGAGCCACTCTCCCTTGCAGAGAAATCTCCATTAGCAGCTTTGGGAGTATCTGTATGCTTGTGATAAGCAGTGTAGCATCCCTGTTGCTGTCAGTGGGATCTTAACCAGGGCTGGGCAGGGCAGGATAGAGTCCTTGGCAGTGATGGTGGCTTAGAAAATCACAAGCTCTCTGAACAACCCATTTCAGACCTGGAGCCTGGCCTTTCCTCCAGGAGCTCTGAGCCATGCTCAGATCTCTATTGTATCACCTTGCCCCATGCTGTGTGGATATAAAAAACACTGAAGATTCTAGATCTGGTCAGGATGGGTTTTGAAACCACATTTGCTTGATACAAAGGGAACTATCTGCTGCTATCCTCATTTCTCAATGGTCATGAGTTAAACTGCTGAAAGTTTGTGTTCTCCCTCCCAAACCAAACCTCTATGACTTCATAAATTCTGTAAAAAAAAACAGTAAGTGAGGGACACTTAACACAAATCACCCTATTTCTCATCAGATGTATTTATGCTCTGCATGTGTCCATTTTATTCTGAGAGCTTGTAATTTTATGATATTGCTTAATAAGATACAGACTTGGGAGCCTGGCACGTGTGTTCTCCCCCAGTCCCTCACTGTGTTGAGGGCAAGGCAGGGCAGGACTCAGCAGGAGCAAGGAGTGTGGACACTCCCTTTGGAGAAGAGTCCTGGACCAGGTACTGCTTGTACATTCACCTACTGCAGCTGAAAGCAAAATCAAATTTTACTTCTAATAGAAAAATTCTTTGAGGAGCACTCAGAGTTGTATAGAAAATTCAACTGCTCATTGCCATCAAGCAACGCATCCAATTTTATTGAAAATTTGCTGGATTACTGCCAGAAAGACTGGCCAAATTGTCAAATTCCTGGTTCGTGGGAAATTCTGACATTTGGTTTTGTTCTGATTTGGAATGAACTCAGTTATTTCGAAATTACCCACAAAAGAGAAGTTTATAGGGAAAAAATAGGAATAGGAAACAATGACGCATGGTATTTCCAAAATAAAACACGCTCCCCAGGACATGCTTCTTTCCAGCCTTGCTGCTGGTTCTTACAGAGCAGCACGGTGAGCCAAGCCTGGGGATGGGAGCCTGTACTTTGGGACTGCTGACTTCAGCCAGGTCTCTCAGCACTACCACACTCCCTGTTTGGAAGCAGCAAGCCTACGCTCCCTGTGTCCCAAGCAGACCACCAGGTTCACTGGCAGGAAGCCAGGTGGTTTTCCAGTGGAAAACTACGTGTGGTCAGATGTTGGTTAATTGAAATGTTTTATGTTTCAACATGAAATTTGCTGGCTCTCACAAGTCAGTGTTTTCCAGTGCAATGATGTGCCGTCAGAAATCTCATGATCAGCTCTAATTGCCACTTTGATGGCCAAAATCTTTGTTGACCAGGGTCCCATAACTTTTTGGCGATCACTAAATACCTTTACATAAACACAAACAAAAAAGCATATTCCGTTTTGTGCTCAACAGCTGTGAAATTTGCAAGACTGTTTTTGAGCAAGGGTATTATTAAGAAAATTCCTGCCTTCAGGGCAGCAATGCTGGGGACACACATGTCCCTGTTTCAACCTTATCACTGCTGCATCAGCTTAAAACCACTTGAGAAGCATCGTGTTCCTACCTCTGAGGAGAAGACAATGGCCTCATTGCCCAATGAGGCATGCTGTCCAAGTCTAATTAGAAACAGGAACTCACTCACTAGAGCACTATTTATTCTTATTCTTACAGCACAAGATTTCAAAAGTCTTTTTCATTGTTTTTATTATTATAATAGAGAAGGCTGTGTATTGATTTTTCTACTACATGAGTGTTTGTATACACTGACTTCCCACTTCTAATGAAACAGAACCTCCTAAAACAATAATAAAAAATAATATTAGCCTCACTCAAGAGTGAGGTAATTGTGGCCAGAACCATACTTCAGTGAAAATTTTCCCCCCTTCTGAACGCGCTGCCAGACTTTCTGTGGTCTGACAGGCCCCACAGACTCCATGGAAGGGAGAGGACTTCTCTCCCCAGAGACCCGAGTGTCGGGGCCCTTGCTGGGACTACTGCTGGTCAGATTCCCCCCTCTGAGAGCCAAATTTCTCCCTTGCTCTGAGATCAGCTAAGTTTTTGGGTCACTGAGGATATGGATGGTGGAGGCAACCTGGTGTCAGTTGTGGCTAGATCCCCATGCTTGGACTCCTGTAGATCTGCAGAATGAACACCAAATGGGAAGGAGTACAGAGAGAATCATACGGGTGCAAAACCAGATTTTGTTTCCAGAAACACCCATTTTTTCCTGTTGTCTGGTTTTTGCCGTTCTCCTCTGTCCCCTTTAAGGAGTTTGTAAAAGTCTTGTTTTTAGCCTTCTGTGTTTTGGAGTCAGATACACTTTCGTATAAACAAGCTTCTTGTTATTGTAAAATCTAGCAATGTTTACATTCTTTTCATAAGGAGGAGACAGTAGATGGACTGTTGCATCGTCCAGTGTGGTTGGAGAAGAAAATTTTCTTCCTCCAATCCATGGTCACTGCTGGAGTTCGATAAATGTTGATTCTGTAAATAAACCTCTCTCTTTTCCACCTTGGACGTCGCAAGGTGTGGGTGTGAGTTCTTTAAGTCAAGAGCAACATTTTCCTTCTGATTTTTATCAGGTACCTAGAAATGTGAACTCCCAGAAATTTGGAAACAAATGGTACCTTTTGTTTCACCCAGATTTTGCTCCTCCAGTTTCCTTGCTTTTTTCCTTGATTTCCAGTTTAAAAACTGACTTCACCCTCAAATCTGAAACAATCCATTCCCAGATCTGAGCTTATTAGGTGAAACCTGTGTCTCAGTAAAACGCATCAATCTTTTGTCAATACTTCAAATGCCACTTTTCTCTTCCAGAAAGGTTGGCATCTGCCAAGAATCCTATCTAAATCCGTTCAAAAGAGCTGGAAATGCTCAGGGCTGAAGACCACTTGCTAGATACAGGTCAGCACTGGAAACAGCTTACAATCACATTATTTTCCATGGAGCTCATCAAGACAAGAACAAAAGAAGCAAAATTCCTCTCAGGGTTCCCAGCAGCAGCCTCAGCATTTTTGGCAAGGATACGTACAGACCACAGTAGCACAATGTAGCAGTGTGTGAGGGCAGATTTGTTACTGGAATTAGTCTAATCACAGCAGTAAAGTGGTCAAGTCATTCTGCTTTGTAGCCATTCTGCTTCCAGTAATCCAAAAGTCTCTCACACATCTATAAAATGGTTCGGAGTTGAGGAAGATGTTGCTCCCTCTAGCCAACTTTTGTCTGTGCAGGGAGCAAAGTGGTCACACAGCTCCATCACCCAAATGTCTCCTCTGAATTCCTGTTTGCCCTATAGGGAGGCATTTGTGCTTCTCTGTGACAGAGGAGATTCTTTGCTTACTTTTTCTGTTTCTGCAAGGACTAGACCCAAACGAAACCTTATCAAAGCTGACTCTTGCTATTTTATCTTTAGGTATCTTTCCAGGAGCAACTTCATTGTCTTGGCATTGGTATGTATAGCTCATGGGACCATAACAAACCTCTCTGTGTAAAGGCTCAGAGCTTTCCCCTTCTGGGCACGGATGGAGCCAAGAGAGTGAATGAACCATCCACCTCTTGCTGCCTTGTCTTCCATGCTCTGTCAGCCTCTACATCGGAAGAACAGAAGAAAATGTGGGGAGACCATTTTTCTCACATCGTTTCTTCAAAGGAGTGGGGGAAAACATAGAGAGGTATTTGTTGGTTGACCCATTGCAGAGGTATTCCCATGGGTGGTAACCAATGCCTAATCCGTTTGAAGGAGCAGTGTTACTAACTGGTTGCATTCTAGTCTGAAAATAATTTTTGTTATATTTGTTTTTGATGTTTAGCTAAGATGAAGCGCTGCTGGTGAGAGACTTTACAGACTACAGTAAACTTTCATTTTTATTTCATTCTCTGCTTGCTTTGTGAGTGGCCTCTCAACTGTGCAATGGGTGTTTGCAGAGACATGGATCATCTTTCTTTCACTTGCCTGTGAGAGTTGTAGGTGAGGCCATATGGGGAGGCGGAATTGATGAAGAGGATTGTGCAACATAGGATGGCTCTTTTGTTACACTGCTAGCTGCCACGCAGCACAGGAACCTTTCTCATACTTTGGGATATGATACTTGACAGGAGTTTTTTGGTCAGCCTCTTGTCCTTCCTGGGACAGGAGAGATGCCCTTTGCTCCTGCACCATGCCATGACTCCTCTCTGAGAGACAAAGCTGGGCTTTCCTGGTGTGCTGCAATTGGTTCCAATTTTGTCATGAGCTCTGAGAGCTGATAAGGACACTGATGTTTAACGAGCTGGTGGGCCCTCAGCAACAGCTCTGATAGGGAGGCTTGTAAACACTATAAATACCGGTTTAGAATTTGCAAGTCAAATCCCTGCCTGGCTAATGTGTGAAAAGATGTTTTTGTATTCTAAAACGGTGATTATCACATCCACAAAAGCCCTGCTAAACTCCCACTGAGTGGGAACCAGGTACCTGAAGGTTCATTGCAGATTTGGCCTTTACTCTGATGATTCAGTCACCAGAAAGAAAAAAAAATCCTATGGAATAAGGTGCAAAGCAATGGTCATCAACCTGTGTTTAACTTCAAATGTTACTGCAAAACCTGATGAAGCAGAAATAAAACTTAAGAAAGGTTAGTTTGGTTTCATTTAGGATTACTTGAGATTGTTTAGGATTATAGTTGCTGTCTCAAATTTTTTGTAGGTAAAACTCCTCACAGTAGTAACACTGACTGGAACGTATATACATATGCTGAAAAGTATATACGTCTGCCGGGGTTGGTACATCTGTGTAATGGCTCACAGTCCTCCCAATATCCAGAGACTAAAAGGAGAGAGGGTACATGCTACATCACTTGCACAGTCAATCACTGTTTCATAAATCCAGGCCAAGATGTGCTGAAGAGACATAAAAATTCACATGTATTTAAATGAATTTTAAATTCCTTTGGGTTGGTGCGCTGGGTCAGCTGTGGCTAGATGCCAGGTGCCCACCAAAGCTGCTCTAGCACTGCCCAACTCAGCTGGGCAGGGGGGGCAAATATAGCTAAAGGCTTGTGGATTGAGATAAGAACAGGGAGAAATCACTCAGCAAATAACTATCATAGGCAAACATAGGTTTGATTTGGGGAAAATGAATTTAATTTATTAGGTATGAGATCAGGGTAGGATAATGAGAAATAAAAAATAAATCTTAAACACCCTCAGCACACCTCCCTCTTCTTCTCAGGCTCAACTTCACTACCAATTTTCTATCCCTCCTCCCCAGGTGGCACATGGGAGTGGAGAATGGGAGCTGCAGTCAGTTCATCACACATTGTCTCTGCCACTCCTTCTTCCTTAGGGGAAAGTCTGTCTTCTGTATCTTCTCTTAAATGGACTCTAACAGCAAAGGGATTTATGTGGATACACCTAAAATCAGTTCTCAGTCATCAAAACAAGTATTATTGCTTGTATCCCATGTGTCAAGGGAGATGAAGGTCATGTGTTGGCTTTAAGCTAAAGGCTTCTCAGATGGGGTCAATAAATGGTGTGGGATGTCAGATTTGTTTAGTTTTCTCCAATAAAACAATCCTTTTTTCCTTTTAATCTAGAAAAGCCATCCATAATGAGCTGGGGGATTGTGCTATACATTCTGGGAAACAAAACAGCCTTTTAAGGAGGAACTCACTGACAAGGGCTGAAAGTCTTGGGTTCACTCTGTGGAAACAGTCAAGCTGATTCACTGCTCAGAAGTTAATTAGTATAAATGACAGAGGATCCAGCCTCTTTCCTTCGCCTTATATTTCCAAATATCTCCTGGAGCCAAATCGAGACACTGCACAATGAGTGTTTAAACACACTTGTGCCTCTCCCCCCCTTGCTAGAAGCAGTGTCTGGAATACAGGTTGTAAATCAGGTCCTACAGTGATTGATCCATGTGCCAGCAAGTGAAGCATAAAAATAGCAGCATGGTTGAAAGGACATTAAAAAAAGGGAAACAGACCATTATTATTTCTGGGCTCAAGGGAAAGAGCAGTTGAATCTGATGTGTTGGCCAAGTCTGAGTAGCCCTGCTCTGTCTAAAAAACACAGACAAACTGCTTTGCTCCCTCCTCCACAGCTGCGTGCACCCTGTAAACAAGGAGCCAGTCCCATTTTTCTAGCCTGTGAACCTGGCTCCCAGAGGTTTGAGTCCTTTCAGGAACTTCTCTTAAACCTCTTTGTGTGCTCTAAACCAACTCCTGCATCTCTCTGCCTGTGAAATAACATGCAGGCAGGGCAAGCTGCATCTTTGCTCTCTCTGATGCCATCATAAAAGTTGCTGACATGCCCACCATATATTTGAAGCACATTTCCCCCCTTATCTTTTGCTGGGGAGAATATTTCTGTGGCTTTCATAGTACTGCTAGACATAGAAAATCCATAGCTTAACTACTCTGACAGCTTAATTGGGAGCCAGGAGGTTCCGTCCTGTTAAAGTTTAAATAACAAGAACTGCTGCTGAAGCAGGAAAGATAGGATAGCAATATTTTCATCAAAATAAATAGCTATATTTAAATATAGCTATAAATAAAGACTGGAGGGGAAATCTTGCTGCTTATTTTTACACATTTATCCACCATTGTTTTATTAACAAGGAGCACTGTGTAGAACTGAAGCAATGAGAGAAGCTCTTCAGTCTCAATGTGTCTTTTAGACATTGACTGTACACTTAAGTAATCTTCTGATATGGATAAGCAAAAGTAATAATGGAATACTTTGGTAATCCTTACTGTGTGAGCTGAGTGTAGCTGTTTCTTTCCAAGAAGGCAGTTCACCATTTCCATGTTTTGCTGCATATGCCTGGAAAACCCTGGTGAAACTCCTTGCCTCTGTAACACAGAGCACAGGTGCACACATGCATGTATATAGGGCCTAATTTACACATATGTAAAGCACTGAGGGATTTGTTATTACAGGGTTTTAGCATTACTCAGGTGGCTCAGGTGCTATTGAGCTCACCTTTAAAAGGTTGGAAAATACTTTTGTTTCTGAGTATGAAAGAGTCCTCACTTAATTACAGACATTGGCATCATCTTATCTGCCTCTTCCTTCATGCTGCTTCAGAAACGGAAAAGCATCCTAATGATTATTCAAGGAATCAAGTAACAATTCCCAGTCCTGTGATTTGATGGTTTCTTAAGATTTCTACTTTCCCCAAATGCCTGTAATACCTCTTATTCCTTTTCTAATTGCAGTGAGACTGATTTAACCTTCTGTCCCTGGCATCAAAGGCATTTTTGTGCTGTGTGTGTTTTTGTATTTGTCACTACCAATACCTTCTTTCCAGACTTTCTGGTCACTTTTTATTCTTGGAAACATACATTAACATTCAACAAGACCTAATAATGATTTGTGCTGTGCCCTCAGTTTCTCAGCAAAAACCTACCTTGAATGGCTTGAAAATTTCTGCTGAAAGTATGATGCTTATGCCCAGATGTATCTCTGTGAATATTAAGGTCACACAACTTTCAATGTACTATTCTTGAGTTATATTCTTACGACTATGCTCTTCTCTGAGAAGAGCCTAGATGCAGGTTTGGATACAGGATAACATTTTGGGTGTGTCCTCTTTGATCAGAGTGTTTTGTGGTAGAAGTTCTCTATCAGGCAGTGAAGGAACATTTTCTTGGCTTAGTCTGTTTTGCCCTGCATGTGCTTTAATTAAGACTGTCTCCATATTAATTAAAAATAATCCTCAGCAAGGCAAAAATTAGGGCAATTATCAAACATTTATATAAAAATGTCAGTACACAAGTCTTTGTACATGCCTATCAGCATGCACACATGCCTACACCCAAGCAATGTCTTGAGTACCATACTGCTAAATGCACAGCAAAAATCCATGGTATTCTTATAGGGCTTCTTTGTTTGCTGAAAACATTGGTCTTTTCTGACACATTTAACTTCAAACAAATTTTAATGTGGTATGAATGCTTAGTTTGATTTAGGAGCAGCTTGCTTCAGTTTATTTTAGACCCATTCAGCCTTGGGGCTGAGATACTTGGTGACATTACAGCCATTCAATAAACTCTCTTTCAGCAGCTGAGTCTGCAGGGACACTGAGTCAAGCTGAAAGAGGATTAGTCCTGCCTTTGCTCTGGAGCATGCCAGATTACACCAGCTTTCCTCTTGAAGGGGCTGTGTCTAAAGGCACAGCAGTATGCCTTTGCTGTGCTCCAGGTTGAGAGATAACTATTTCCTGCATTCCTGTAGCCTGCCCCTTTGTTGTCCATCCCCTCACCTTGGAGTCTGTGTAACTTGTTCTCTCGCTGCTCCTAAATAGGTCTGTAAAATGACGTGATCTGGAAATGGATTCCCTCTCAACACACACACTTCTAATCACCTCAGATGTTCTGCACCTTGTAATAACCCTTTGCTGTAAACCTCTTGGACACTGTTTTATTCATCCATTCATGGATTATCCAGCTCAGACCTTAATTTTAAGAGATGCAGCTTCATTGGGATGTTAAACACATGTAGTTAAGTTCACATTCTTACCATGTCCATGCAACAAATATCTCAGTCTCGAGATTTACCTTATCTAGGGATTATTTTGACGGCTGAAACAATAACCTGAATAGACTCTGAAATGTTAGCTAAAACCTCAGCTTACAATTTTTTCTTCATAAATACAATATTTTTCTTTTCCATTCTGATGCAAGTCAGATGGAGTTTTTGTCAAAGGCAAATAGATGATGTGAGTTAAAGACTTAAAAAGAAAAATTTAAGTCATCATGAGATGCCTGAGAACTGATGAGCAGATTTATGGGTAGCAAAATCATGAGGGCTCTGCGGATGCTGAGGTAAAAAAATACAAGCCTGGCAGTACTTATGTGAATGCTTCAGATTGGTCAACATGCCAGACAGCCCAACCACAGTAGAAATAAGAGACAGGAGGAATATTTGAAGAAATGAAAACAGGCCAGTGCCTTTTTCATGTTAACAAAGGGTGTCCGCCTTACAGGCCATTCAAAAATGTGGGAGATATAGGCAAGTATGAGGGGTTTCTCCTTCTCCCTGTGCATATTGAGATCATCTACATGAGCTGAGATCATGTAGAAAGGAAAAACTTAACTGATTCTCATCCTGAGATGTCATTCTAGGAATGCATCCCCAAGATCTGCCCATGTATTCATGGCCCAAGATTTCACTGGCTTCTTTGCTGATAGTGATACCTGCATTTGAGGTTCTCAATAGCTCTGCTCCCCATGCTGTTGCTTAGCCCACTGCAGTGAGGAAGAGGAGGAGAAAAGGGATGTGAGAACACTGGAATTCTCTTTTCTTATAAGTCAACCCTAAAAGGTCAACTGAAATTAAAGACCTCCTGTGTAAGAGTGATTTCCCCAGACAAATTACTCAGTTGCAGGTTTAAGGCAGAGCAAATAGTTCTCTTTTCTTTGCCAAACAAATATCAAAAATTACTGAACAGCATTCTTAAGGAAGATTCTGCTGAAGCATGGAGAAGAAATGACAAGTGGGGTTTGGTCACCTTGCAGCTGGGTTGGAGGATGGAAGGTAGAAGACCAGCACTCAACCATTAAAGTAGACACGTTGCTTGCTTTGCTTTGTTTTGATAGAAGGTATTTTGTACAAGAAAGGCTCTTGTCCCTTGTATTGCTAGTCAAGGTTCCCAGGGGAACTTGAAGGCTTTGGAGACTTCTTAGGTTGGTTGAAGCAGTCTCTGTTTACTGCCAGGCAGGAGTGGATCAGGAGTCTGCTGCAGGATTTCCCCATCAGCAAGGCAGGAGATGAGGAGAGACAAGGTCCCATGGGAACTCATGTTCCTGATCTGTCAGGAGCTTGTAGCTGGGTTACGAGGCTGTCAACTAAGCTGCTAAGAGACATCATTACTCCCAGCAGCTGATAAACTCTTCCTACAAATTATCTATAGATTATTATATCCTGTTTAAATGGAAGATTTAAGGCATGTTGATGGAAACCCTGCAAAGTGGAAATTGCTGCCCTCCATCTCTGTCCTTGCACCCTGTTGCTGGGCCTGTCCCAAGGCAGCTGTACTGGCTGCTTTACCCCACACAGGTGGCTGGCTCTGAAGTACTGCCAGTTTCCCCAGAAGCTCCAAAAGCAGACATGGAAGCAGTTCCTCTATGACGTGGTTTGTGGGACAAACACTTTGTATGCACACTTTGTATGCAGTTTTGTTTGTTTGCCATCCAGGCCTGCACTGGCCTCTCTCCTGGCACACAGACCACCAGAGCACAGCAAAATGCATACTCTCATCAAGCTGTAAAGATTTAATTACCCCAAGCCCCAGCTTGGGAGAGCACAAATCACATTGGCAGTTGAATGAAACACCTGTATCTGTGGCTTTCCTTAAGCTCAACCAGTGAAAAGACTCACTTAAACCCTCACTCAATGTCATGGTTTCCTCCACTTCCCTGTCAGCTTTACTGTGAATCACTGAGATTGCAGATTCAAGGCAAATTGATGTAATCTACTTTCTGAGCTGCTGGGACAGCAAGAGTTAAGCAACTGAGCTGGAAATCCCATGAGATCAGGCTTTTCTAGTGGGAAGATTTCCCATGCTTCCTGCTTTTTGATGTGCTGGAAATACTTAATGCTCAGCCTTTCTTGTGGTATCTTGGCACTACTTCTGTAAATAGTTGAAGGGACATCATCAACATAACAATCATGCTTCTGTCTAAAATGTTTTCATTATTTCAAATCACAACTAAAAGAGAAAGAGATTAAGGTCTCTTTCATTCAGGCACTTAAGCATGAACCAGCCTTCCTAAGTGTCAGTCAGATCACGCTCTAGAAGATTTAGGGTTTAAATTTAGGATGGTATTGGCTTTGCTGACAGTGCTGATAGAGAGGAAGTTTTGGCAACTTGTTCCCACCCTCACCTCACCACCATTTGCTACTCTGTTGGTTGGTTGGAGTCTGTAAGTGGTTGTCCAGTTAACCTGACTTCTATCTCTTTGTGTGTGTGTGTGTGTGTGTGTGAGAGAGAGAGAGAGAGAGAGTTGTTTTTAATAAGAACAATTTCATCATCCTGTCTTTCCAGTGAGCCTCCAGCAGCTACTTTTTGGGCTGAACTGAAAGAATGGCAGCCTGGGGAAAGATGGAACACTCAGTGTGGGGAAGCTCAGGGACCTGCACACACAACTGCTTGGTGCTGTTGACTGACACTTGGACCATCTTTGGGCTTTGCACTGAATACCCAAAATCCACTGCATCTATGCACAGCTCTTCTCAAGACACAAGCCTAAAGGCTGAAACGAAGTTTCTGCTCTCTGCTCAGAAACAACCTAGTTGTGTTGCACAGCCCACCTGGTATGAGCTCTGTGGTCTTCAGGCAGTAACATTTCTTATTACCCTAATTTTATTTTCTGTAACCCCAGAAATTATGCCAACTACAGGGGCACCAAACACCTATGGAAGCCTTAAAAGTTTCCAGTGAGAATATGGACTTAACAACTGGGTGTTCAGAGCTGAACTGACACTCAGCCAAATTTCAAGGCTGTTTGGAGCCAGTGTATTAGTTGGGCATTATCTTCAGTCTAAAATGAATCTTGGAGTATATATTTTATGAAGGTTATAAGCTTGCAAGGAGGTCTGTACTAGCAAACACCTGCTGCTGATAGAAATATTGACACTGGGTTGACATTTCTAGAGTCACTGTCACACTTGTGGGTTATGCTGATGAGGAAAACTTGCACACAGGCTGCTTTTAATTTATGAAATGTATCCCCAGAATGTGTAAAATGTCAAACAACTGTTCTCAAATGTCACATGCCATGTCCTCTTTCCACTTGTCCCTCCTGTCCCTTTGGTTTCCTCAGCACACTGTGCATGCCCTCTCTTGCAGGTGAAATGCAGACCCTCCATGTGCCATGGGCTACTGGGAACGACAGGACACATTCTTCCAGGGCTGCCTAATGACTGCTCCAGAAGGCACACTACAGGAGTGGATAAGGACCCATTAGAAGTCAGGAAGTCTCTAATGTATTGTCCTTTCGAATAAACAGCTTTAGCTTTTTAGTTCTCCATTTACATTAATCATGCCTGTCATGAGCCACTTGGAGAACTGCAGCCACCTCAGGGTAGCCTGCAAAGCTCCCTGCTTCACTCAGAGCTCTGCTTCTTCAAGTTTCCCTTCCCAGTATTTGTATGAACCCTACAGGAGATGAACCAAATAAGACATTTACTTCTTTCACTCAGTAACCAACACCTCCCCCATAAGGTGAACCACCAGTGAGGGAGAGGAGACTGGAGGCAATAAGCATCGTCTTACTGACACTGACTCTAGCTGTTCTTCCCACAATTTTACTGAAATCTTCTTAAACCCCTGATTTTTCATGTCTCCTAGTATCTGTAAAGAGTTTTAGGAGACCTAGAATATTTTATGATATTTATTTTTTAAGCTGTTAGCAAATTCACAAGCATTTTGATCAATATTAACAAAAAATCAGTCAAGAGGAATGAGCTTCTCTCTGCACAAATACATTCTCCCTTCTCAATTCCTGTCAGTTTTGGGCTTTAAATGTACTTGGTTTAAATTTTTTTCTTTATTTGAGAAAAACATGAAGAAGTATAATTTTTCAAAACATGACATCTTGTTGAACAACAGACAGGACCAGAGAAACTCTATCCTACTTGAATACATGGTAATTTGAGTCCACATAGAGAAACTGACATTATGTCAGTCTAATACTTCTGTGTTGCAAATTTGAAATACTGTGGTATGGAGAGATATTTGAATCTTAATGTAAAGTGAGTGCAGCTTAGCCTCAAATCTTGTATCCATCCTTTTTTTTTTTTTTTTTTCTCCACTGGCTTGGAGGAAAGGAATCTGGAAACAGGGATTGTACTCACAATTTTATGACTGGGATCTCTTTTTGCCTTAACTCTCATTTTATCTTTGTATGTGTAAAACCCCCTAGCAAGCAGCTGTGTTTCTTATTTTATTGAGCTGTAAAATGTGTTGATGATATTCACCTATTCCTGGTGTCCCGAGATGCCTGGAAGGGCAGAACTCTTCCAAAGGAAAGATAATGAAGCAGGAAGGCAAAAAAGGCATTGGACTAGCATTGAATTTTAAACAATAAATTGTAAGCAAATGGAAAATAAAGAATTCTGAATGACCAAGGAGGTTTTAATGTGCAGGAATGTCTGGCAGGTATCTGCTCTCTGATGAGTGTTTATTGATAGTCCTGCTGCAGATATGGTATATCCTAGAGACTCATGCCTTGGAAATGCTTTTATTTGATGAAGTTTTATGTCTAGCAGTAGAGAAATTAGGTCATTTTTATATGATGTGAGATATATACTAGGGAACAATGATTCTGAAAAAAGTTCTGTATGAGATGTAGTGGCTAAAAGGAACTGTTATGTTCCTGAGGTAGATATCAGGTGTAGAATGTTAGTAGTATTCATAATACCACTGCAAAACTTTCTAACTTAATATCTTTTTTTCAAAAACATATTGGCAAATTTATAAAAAGACCTTTCAATTTAAGTTCTAAAATGAATGATTTAAGGAATCCAGATTTTATAGTGTATTTATGAGGATAAGTTTAGAATTTAAGGAATGGTGTGGTTACACCCTGTATTGCATATGGAAAATGCAGCCAGTAACAGTGGGCTTTTTAACTTGTGAGGCAATGGAAGAGCATTCAGAAGCTAAAGGATGATGCAGAGGAATGCACAGTGTAAAAATTAGGTAGCTGTTTTACCAGGTTTACATTTCTAAAGGGGGAAAAAAATTCTTACTGAGACATGACTTGTCATTCAACCCAAATATTTTATCTCCTGTAACTATATCATGGATTATTCCATGATTTTATGGGGGAGAGGTGTGGGGGTGTATTGTTGATAAGTAGATGCTTAAATTAAATTAACATCCTAATTATTTTTGGCCTTAGTTGTAAAAGTATGAGTATTGTTGATAAGTAGATGCTTAAATTAAATTAACATCTTAATTATTTTTGGCCTTAGTTGTAAAAGTATGAGTATTCCTTTGAAAATCATTACTATTTTTCCATTGCTGATCAGAAGAACCTGAAGTTGCCAAGAGAAGTTAAGGTTTTATTTCAGGGTGTTCATGGTTAAATGCAGACAAAATGTCTCTCTCTCTTTAATTTTCTTATGTAGCTCTTCATAGAAAGAAGGTTTTTCTCAGGACGTATGTATCCAAACGAGACTCTGTTACGTGATGCTGTATTTTTAATCCCAGAGCATATGGAAAAGATTCCCCTGTACAGAAGAGGTATCGTTTTATAAAGTCGAGATTTTGCTTGCCCCGGTGACTCAGAGTCAAAGCAATATCCCTTTTGTGCTTCCAGGGAGTGATGTAATGAAGCAGACCTCCATGTGCAGACACTAAAGCCTGGCTAGGTGCACGTGTGCTTGCCATTAGTAGCTGCCAGTCCTGACCTCTGCCTTCCCTGACTGATCAGGATCCACCGCTCCCTACCGCAGAGGACCAGCAGAAGGCCTACGTGCCATTTAAGCTTCCCTTCAGCACAGTTTTGGGAACTTCCATGGGATGTGGGTGGGCAGAAGGTTTCGCTCACTGGAAACATTTAAATTTGAGTTTGGAAACACTTGAACTAGCCAACAAGTTGTTTTCTTTTAAGCTTTCACAGAGCAAGGAACATCGTCACATAATTCCATTAGTGATCTGGCAAGTTTTTGTTAAATTGCAACACCTCTTTTAGGAAGTTATTAAACAATGATTTAGAGACTAAAGATATGACAAATTTACTGCTTCCCTTAATGTCTTTTTCCAATGCATAATTGACTCCATTTATTTCACTTCGAATTTTAGATCTTTTAGCCATTGAAAGTTAATGTACTTTGCTGTCAGCTTGCAGTTTTGAGACTCATCACAAATTTTAACATGTGTCAGAGATAAAATAACTCAGAAAGTATGATTAATAATCTCTGTATCTCTCTAGATGCTAGTAGAATTGATAGGCAACCTTCATACCTTTTACCCACAGTGAGTATTTGAGCTGAAGATAGAAATGCCGTCTCTTTGAAGATGGTGGCTCCCTTCAGCTTTGGGTTTGCTTGTCTTTCCGCATTGCACGCTGTGATTATCCATCAACAGCAATGCCAGAGGCTCTTGCAGTTTAGCAGGGGCAGCTCGGGACACGACTTTCATCTTGTTGAAACAAATAGAAATATCAAAGTTCTTACAGCCCTCTGAAACATGGCAGAGCCTTTGAGGTGAATATTTAGCGACTTGGCTGTGTGTGGGCAGTGCAAACACAAGCTGCAGCAAACAAGAGTCTTCCAGCCTTTTCTTCGAGCTGTCCTGCAGAGGACTGAATGTTGCAAGCAATTTGCTCGTTATTAGACCGAGTCACCGGACCGGGGCCTCTTCGTGTTGACTTGCGAAACCCTTTCATGCTTATCAGCGTACAGCTGGATTTCCTCTGCCTTATCACACTGCCACTTTTCCTGTATGGCTCTCAGCTTTGTTTGGAGTTCTCTGGGCTTGCTATTATATGCAGTTCTCTTTGATGCAACGATAGATCTTGCAACTGTGCTCTGTAAAATGTGCACCTCTCCTGAGGTCTTGTATAATTGCAGGATCACTCTTATCTCATCAATCTTAATGTTTTCTAATTTTTTTGCCCTGGGGTCTTGTTTGAGGTATGGTATAAGGTATCCCTGAAGATTTCCAAATTGTTTTGTTGGAATTCTTTAGAGTTTTTCATGTTGAGCTTTTAATAAAGCAGAAGTTTGAGGGTGAATGTCTACTCAGTGCAGTTTCCCTTATAGTAGCTTGTTTTGAAAATGAAGGAAGTATTTTATTCATTAGCGGAAGAACTTTTAATTGTACTTGTTATGATGAGGAGAAGACTCTGGACTGTCTCACATAAATAAAACTCTTCCTCTTACATCAAGATTTCTGCTTGGCTATTCCATGTAGCCATTGTCTCCTGAGGTGGCAAACTTGAAATGTGTACTCCCTTGTGACTGAAATGTTGAGAAAATTGTCCAGCGAAACAGCAATATACTGCTTTGTAATCTTATGAATAATTTCGGATTGATTGACTCCAGTCTCTAGCTTTGCCTCACTTCTGACAGCAGTATTTCTTGTTTTGCTCCCTGAACTTTAAATGTCTTCCATATGTACTTCATACTTACCTGATTTTGCATTACCTGCAAATTAAGATGGTGTCTCCCATCCACGCAAATTAAGATAAACAATTTCTTTAAGTGGAACCATTTTTATATATTTTTTCAAAGTTGTTTTGAATTCCTGCTTTAATTGATATATATTTAACCTCTTTTCTTTTAATTTTCTGTTGCTTCCTAAGATGTATTGCTGCTTTTACTTTGCTGTCTGCCTCTTGTTACAGCAGGGAGCTGTAGCAGAAGGGAACTCAGCAGCAGTAACAGAATGAACTGGTGCCTAGACACCAGTTCATGAATTGTATCTAGGAATATCTAGGAATGGAGAAATGGGGCCTGTATCTATTGTATCTAGGAATAGAGAATGGGGCCTGCTGTACGACCCACTGGAGCTGACAAAGTTGTGGGTTTGAGACCTCTGCACGACGACTGCAAGAGTGTACTTCCACAAGCAGGGCTGCCATTTTTAAAAGGTGTGGCCCAGTCTGAGATAAAGTCAGCCTCTTTATGAGTCCTCTTTTTTGGAATAAACCTGTAAATGAATAAAATGTACAACTCCAGATAGTCCTCACAGATACGAAATCGAAGGTAAGAATTAGCATGGCTGGAAGGTACACTGGTGGGAGTGTGGGTTGCACACAGCCTGGTGCTATACCCATGAAAATATGATGTTTATGGAGTTGCTTCTGCTAAATGTTATTGAGAAAGCCCAGTGAGAGGTTTAGCTGCTTGCAAGAACAAGACACTGTCCCCACTCCCAGGTGTGGATGTTCAAGTGAGACCAAGGGACACCTAGTTTGGCCCTAGAAATGAAGATAATATTGCAGAGTGTCATGCTTCCTCTTTTATTTGGTGACAAACAAAATGCATTGATGCAGTGTTTTTTAGCCCTTAATCATTCTTCCCTCTCCCTCCTGGGTAGAGACAAATGTTCACTATGAATTACTTAGCCCAAGTTAATGAACAGAAAACAGATACAGCTCTCATATTGTCCATCAGCAATAGCTAATGGTAGCAAGACTTCTATATACCAAAAATGTCTATGAAGAAATTCTCTCTTTTTTTTTTTTTAGGGAATGCATAGCTCCCAACAAGAATGTGCAGTGACAAGGAAGACCCAATTTTGTGCTTTCTGGAAACAAAATGCACAGATTGTAACTTAAGGCCGGCTTCTAACTGTGAAGGTCAGGCAGGACTGCATCCTCTTACACAAATGAAAGAGAATGCTCAGGGACCTCAGTTTCAAAAGATCAGATTTCACAACACCCCTATTTGTTGAGCACTTACTAATTACTGGAATTATTAATCACAAAATTAACCAAATGAACCCTGTGGGTAGGCAAAGGCAAGAAGTTTTTCTTCACATATTATCGTCTGGGTCATATCACTGTATCATAGGCAGGGAAGAGAAAGGGAAATTTAATTTACAACTTGGCCTTCACACCATTTGGCAGCATATTAAAGTGAACAATCTGTGTAAGTATATTCTATAATTTCAGCCTCCCTGGATATGATAGACACTTCATGCACAAAGTTTGCTTTCAGCATAATTTTTTACCATTTCTAAAATAAACTCAGTTGCACATTTCAGTTTGTTTAACTGAGATAATGTTCAAAGTCATGGAATGAAATATCCCCCTTGAGTTCTTAGCTGTGGCACTAAGCATTCACTGACCTGCTAGACCATTGAAAGTATTCTCTTCCTCCTTTACAATCTTTCACAGGTCAATATGGACTCTCACATGCAAGCACAGCTAACCTGGAGGACCAAATGCATTACTTACTGTTCTATGAATAGAACTGCACTCAATATCTGGTTAATATTTGCCATATGCAATGTGGGATATGCTTTTGTGATAGTTGAGAGCTAACAGAACTATTTACAGAGCAGAGGGGGTTAAGTGTGCTGCTATTTTCTTATTTTCTCTCTGCTAAGAGGGCTGTGTTTGCACTCACGGAAATTAAGACATGGTGTGACCTCAGCTTAGTTGGACGGATAGTTAGAGTTTTTATTTGTTTTTGATGGGTCAATACAGACAAAGACAAACCATCCAGTCTCAAGTGGATGGAAAATAGACATAGGTCCTGTGCACAGCAGTATTTATATGTCACTGCCCAAAAATGCAGGTAGTGAAGAGAGAGGCAGCGAGAGGGGCTTAATTTTGCCCTCAACAACGAAGGCATCGAGTTGCTTTTGACTGATATGTACACACACCAGAACTCCTCTGAGATGTTTGGTATCAAAACACTCCAAAGAACATGAAGTTAACCCAAAGTGTCGGCTGAAGGATAAGAATTTGTGGGGGACAGGTCTGGAAAACCCAGGGCCAATGCTGTAGCCGTGAGTCATCCCCCCTAGTTACCCAGGGGGACCACGAGAAGTCAGGGCTGCTCACAGACATCCTCTACCACAGTGCAATGGTGCAATACTGTGTGTATTGTACATGAGCATGAGCCTGGTGATGTGTCCTGTGAACACCTCGGCTGGAGCTCTTTGAAGTACAGAAATTAGACCTGCAGCTGTAGAAGGGACCCTTGTAAATGAAAAACAATTTTTAGAAAGAGTCAGTCTTCATGCTGAAGAAGTGCTGCACAGTGGGCTGGGAACACTAGTGACCTCCCAGTGTCAGCTGCAGGTCATGTTTGACAAGCAGACTGACCTGGTGAGATTCCTGATGTCCTGGACTTTTCATCACAGCCTTTTCCTCAGTTCTCAAGGTGTAGTTTGACAGCTGGGCTTATTCATATTGGTCTCATTTTTGCAGTGATCAGAGATAAAAAAACTCATGGGGCACAAGTAGCAATGCTTTCCATTTTTAATGGAGGAGCAAACAACCAGTTTTAGGGAAATATTGTAAAAGCAGATATTTCAGCACTTGTGAAATGATAGTGTTTTATGCCAAGAAACCAAGAGAAAGGGAGAATTTCTGTTTTGTCTAATGCTGACATGATTTGAAAGGATTTAAAAAAATCTAATGACTTTTCAGTGACTCCTTCCTCTGTAATTGAGACAGAAGTGTAACTCAATCAGAAGACAATGTTGGTTGGTTTAATGCACAGATTATGGTTTCAGAGAAGCATTTATTTCCCTACACACTGGACATCTGGAAACATTCCCCTGCCACATTTTATTAGAACATTGAAATCACCTCGTTAAATGATATGGAGGGATTTAGAAAGCAAGGTAATTGTTGGGAGATCAATCACCGATTAAACTTCCCATGCCACTTTAATATGTTCCCATTTACTGCCACAGACACTCATTCTAACCATTGGCTATGCTATTTAAATGATTTTCTTCACAGACTTCCAGGTTTTCTGAGCCTTCTCCTGGTGTAATGACCCCCACAGCATTTCCCTGTCTTTGTTGTTGAGCAAATGAGCTGATAAGCAATGAAGTACAAATGCCAGATTATTATTTTAGTACCCACTGCTGCTTTTCTTTCAAAGATACAATAGTAGAAAATGGGCTGGACAGAAAAATCTCACCTGCTTATTTTCATCTATTCTCTCAAATCCTGAAACAGAGCTTTATTTGTGAGAGTGTACCACAGACTAGAGGAAATGGTGAGTGTCCTGCTGTGACCAGGGGATATTTGAGGTGGATAACAGGGAGTACCTGGTGGGGAGAGGAGCCTGAAAACGAGTGAGCATTCAGGAAGATGAAATCCACTGGGGAGAACTGAAGTGCTGAGGGCTGCCCTGGTGAAGGTGTGCACAAATGCTGAGCCAGCATTTGCCATCTCGGAGCAAGAGATTTTTTAAGGAAGAATATCACTGTTGATGCAGGAGCTGGGAGAAGGAGACGACCATCACTGCAAAGGGGAAGCTGCTGAGAGGTTTTGAGTAGTGTTATTGATTAAGAATTTTGAGAAAGAAAAAATACAAACCAAGAACCTCACCTGGACTGCCACAAGTGTCCTAAGGGTCATGGGGCAGAGTTGGCACAACTGAAAAAAAATGTTTTCTTGATGACAGGAAAATGTTCTAAAACTCTGCCCTGTATCAACTTTTTTGCTTCTTTGCAGGGAGAACCAAGAAAACATTATGTCTATACGTAGGATTTATGGTCTACGGCAAAGTTTTTTGTGCAAAACTGTATACAATTGATGTACCCACATAATTGCATATCCTTCATGGTCTTTTCAGGAAGACGTGCATTGGAGAGAACCATTCATCTGGTTAATATTTATTTGCCCTTTAATCCCCTTTTCTGTCCCACTCCAAACTAATTGTGTGTGCATTTGTCCCTCCCTTTAACAACTGCAAATAGAAAGCAGACGGGACGCCAGGAGCTTTGACAAAAAGCAGGAAGAGGAGAAGAAAAAGCCCAGAGAAAATGATAGCCACACATGGCACACTCTGATCTCACTGTAATGAGGAGGCTTGTAAAGACTTGCATTTGTGGGTCATTTACCCATGCCGTGCAGAGTGTTTGCTTTACTTGGTAAACAAGGATCACAGCATTCCGCTTTTAGGCAAAGAGATTGTGGATATATTTTCAAAACTGAACTTGAATGACTTTAAAGGTGTGTAATAGCTCTCACTGCTTTTCATTTCTTTTACACATAGCTTTTTAAATGTAGTGTGACTATTGACAGCCCTGGAAGGTAATCTAGGGTCACTTTTCCCTTGCTTTGATTTGGGCAATCAAAAGAGATATAGCTCTTTTCCTTGTCCAGCTAGCAGCTGTGGAATTTCTCTGCCTCTGAATGTATTTTACTCCAGTTTCTGGTGTTTCTGCCTGGCTCTGCTCTCTGAGCTATGATCTCAGCATCACTCTGAGGTGCTCAGCCATCGATACTGCCCACATGTTGGCTTGCTCCAGGTGAAGGGAGATTGTCTTGCCTGGTACAGACACCCAGATGGATGGCAGGAGGCCAGCATGGACTCAGGCTCTGCCCCTTGGCTCTTGCCTTGGTTGTAACCAGCTTGACCCACACAAAAAGCAAAAGTAAACTTGTACTTGGGCATGGTTTATGAAGAGATCAGAGATGTGGTCTCTGTTGTTTCACCTCCACAGAGAGCCCCAGAAACCTGAGGGTTGCCGCACAGTGACCTCTTCTAGAAATTATAGACCAGTTCTTGCCTGTGCACTACAATGTCATCCAGAACCCTCCACACAGCTTGGGTAAAGTGCCTTTAATGCTCTCTGTTAGTGACTGCCCTTTGATGTTACTCTCAATATTTGAAAACTCAACGTTTGTGTTTCTGCTCCTTTGGTCTTTGTGGAAATGAAAAAATGTTTTACCACTCTTGCAAAATTACACACTTCAGATGTACTTTGGTAATTTTCTGCAGGAGTTTTGTGGGGCCTCTCACCAATTTCCAGGGTTCTCAGAGTTACTGATTAAGATCCAATTCAAGACCTCAGACTGAATCCAGCCAAGGCAAATGTGTATTTATTTCTGCAAGATGCTTCATGAGTGCTTCTAGCTTTACCTGAAAACAAAATACCCTGGCAGCTTCACCACGTCTCTAATCTCACACCTGCCCATTCCACAACTAGATTTCTGCTGGGTCCCCTCTATCCCCCTTCCTTCCTGGGGAGCATCTTATCCTGCCTTCATCCCCCAAAATCTGACTCCCTGCATGCCTGACAGGGCAGCAGCCCCTCAGTCCAGCCCCACAGCCCTCATCGTCATGGTGAATCAGCAGCTTGAATACCAGGTCAGTTCTCGCTCATGTGCAACTCTTTCTATCCTGGGGAAGTTCCCAGGACCCAGGCAGTGTCAGTCCTCCCAGCTCTGAGGCTCCCTCAGCCAGGGTGTGAAGGCTGCTGACAGCAGGAAGTCACAGCAGCAGGGCATCATGCTGACTGCCTGGGAATCTGGTGTAACACCAGGATTTTGGACACAAGAGCCATATGCTGTGGGCTGTGGTAATCCTCTGCTTTTGGTCTCACATTAAATTGTACCCTGTGGGGTTTGTTCCGAGTTTCATAGTCACCTTCTGAAAATAGTGATTTTGGCCTTCTTCCAGTGAAAGCCAAAATCTCCTTCATCCTCAGGCCCAAAGGACTGGGTTGAAGGGAGGGAAGGAGCAGAGGGGAAGGGAGCAGGGACCAGCCTGACCTCCTTTGCCACGTGAGGGGGCCAGGTGGGAACACAGACAACCTAACTGCTTCTGAAAGCTGCCTCCTGCCCTACCCTTTCCAGAAACCCTCTCTGTTCTCAGGAGGGGGAAATAGCTCTTGAGGCAGCTTCTCTCCAGGCTGGGAGAAGCTGGAGGTCACATAGTCAGGAACAGCTTTGATGCTGTCAGGCTGGAGCTGTGAAGACTTGATCTGTGACTGTAGCCTGCCTCCTGGTCTTCCTGAGATTAAACTGTGATATGGAGCAATACCAGGAGTAACAGCAGTCATTTAACAGGGGTGTGCAGTTAGTACTGGTTTCTAACTCTAACTTAGCCTTGACCCGTTTTGTGATGCTGGGAGAGCCAGCGGACTGTCATGTGCCCTGTTATCCCTGAGAGTTTCCCCAGGTTACTCCTTGTTTTGCTAGGTGGTGATGGAACTCAGAGGGTGACTACAGCCCAGGGTTGGGGGGGCTGTAATTTCTGAAACAGCGTCTGAAATGTTTGAGGATGATGGTGGGGTTTAAGCAGGTCCTGTCCTCAGCTGGGACTGCATTCCTTCCAGTATCAGCAGAGGAAAGCCACCCTGCATCAGTGGAAAACTGCTGAAAACAGCTCTGATAGCACAATAGAGGGACAGAGTATTGGACAAAAGGGTGATGCCCAATTTTGGGGCATGGCTGTTGGAAGGAATGCCCTGGCAGTGCTCCAGGCTTAAAACCCCAGCTTGCCATAGTGGGTGCTTTTCATCCAAGATTTCAGAGACATCACATCAGTTTGGTTTAGTAAATATTTCAACAGCGTTTTGAAGTTCCAATGAAAACAGAGAAAACCTTTGATGTCTACAGACCCTTTATCCCACCACACATCTCACCCCATGCTTTTCAGCAACATTGTTTAGTCAGTGCTTGCTGAGGCCAGAGGGATGCAAGGTGCAAAATCTTAGGCCCACTGAAGTCAGTAGAAAATCTTTCCCTGTTATAGTGAAGCCAGGTGCATGCCGAAGTAAGTCAAAGAGAGTGATTTTAGTTTCTCTGTTTCTCTCATTAAAAAAAAAAAAAAAAAAAAAATTCTGGCCAGAAAACAAGAACCTCTGAAAAAAGCCCTAAATGAAATGAGCATCATGTGTGAGGAATTATTTTTTAAATTATTATTCATTTATTTTTTCAGGAAAGGTTGTCTTGGACATTAATCCATGAGAGAGAACCAAACAGAGAACTATTTTTTTGATGGACAGCCTGGAAATCCCTGCATCACTGAAGCAGTAGTAATAAGTGCCTTCTGGGTGGATAGGCATGGATTTTTGGTTTTCCCAACAGAATTTTTTTCCAACAAAATTATTATTTTCCTGCTGAAAATGCATGTTCTGTTATATGGATATTTTGTGCATATTAATCATTCCAGGAAAAATTCCTACCCAACAAGTCTATTCAATGCCTTTTTTATTTTCCTTCTTTGTGTTGTTTCCCAAATGTAAATATTAACAGTAATTTCTGGGGCTCACAGGGAGGCTCCCAAGTTTAATAAAGACTATGTTGTGAGTCTCTGCCATGTTACATTTCTGCTTGTTTGAAAATATAGCGCAAAACATCTGAGGGCCAAAGAATGCATTGACACAAATTGGGGATTTCTGCAATACCTGTGTGGGTGTTTAAGGGGGAGAACACTGCAGGCTGAACTTTGACTCAAGAGGATATGTTAGTATATATGCATAATATCTAGTTTGTTTTCCTCTCTATTTTCTCTTTGCTATCCTATTTTTCTCTGTGTTTCTCAATATTTTGTCAGTGTTTTGTTTATAAGTAGCTTTTTCCTTTTTTTTTTCTCTGTTATAACCACCAAGATGGATTTTAATTATCTTTCCTTTTTCTTCCTTTTCTTTTTAATTCCCTTTATCTTCCCGTTCCAATTTCTTTTCCTTTTTTTTCCTACTTCTGCCTTTCTCTGTGGGAGCTCATCCTTATCCCCAACTTAGTGTGATAACCCAGAAAAAAAGCCCCCCTTGTTTTCAGAAGCTCCCGTCTGTCTCAGGACGAGCAATACGCTAGACCGGCTCCTGACAAAACATAGCCCTTTTGTTCAGCATGTGTTGGCTCACCCCAGCTGAATGAAATGGCTTTGTTTTAGGTGCAGATAGTAAGCTGGGTCTGCCTGGCAGGTGCATCTTGCAGCCAGTGTCACACTGCAGTAAATTCTGTAATTACAGGTCACGGAGGTGGAGCTCTCCTTTGATGTGACTTTTTCTGTTGTTGCAACCGGATACAATTTGACTGAGATATCAAATGCAGATAGCAGTAAAAATTTAATTAACAAATCAAAGCTTTTATCTGGGGTTTTAGAACTCAAGCCAACAGGTTTCTTCAATCTAAAGAAATCACAGAGATGGAGGGGCAAAGGCAGCGCCTTTGTAGTGTATAGAGCTTACGACCTTTTTTATAATGCTTGCAAAGATAAAGCCTGTTTAACTGTTACTTTCCCTTTGAGAAGCTTTTAGGTCTTCCCCAAAAGCAAGGATACTGTTCACTGTAAGTTTAATTTTCATCATTTTAACTCTTCAGTGTGTGTGCATTTTCTCTCATGATATTGCAGATTGCTTACAAGGAGAAGACAAAGCACGCTCACTCTTGCCTTCCTGCAGCTGGGGCTGCACAGAGCACCCCACTACTCCAAATTTATGTGCTGGATTGATTATTCCTCTTATGGTGAGCCAGACAGTGATGGCTTCAGTGGCTTGACATTCCTTCCATAATTTACTTACTGTCCTAACAGTGAAAGCCTTGGTGAAATGAGGCTGAAACTTGGCTCTTAGCTCCTTCATCTGCAGAGGAAGGAGATGCTCTTCACTTTCAGTGCTTTCTAGGGATGCTGTCATGATCAAAGCAGCTGGGTCCACGTGCTCACTGCCTCATTCTACTGCTGACTGACTCATTCTACTGCTAACTGGGAGCTGGGAGAACAGCAGTCTGCCTGTTATATGTGGTGTGTGTGATTACTGCTGCCCATGAACAGAAATAAATGCAAAAGGGCAAAATACTACTACTACTAATCCTCATGCCTGATGAAACCTCTGCTAGAAGCCACATGTCAGAGCACCCCAAAAACACATGAGAGATACATGGACAATCAGAGCATGTTGCACCCTATATCTCAATAAATATGACTGTCTTGCATTTGTGGGCCAGCTCTTTCTCAGAAGTTATTTCCAAGGGTGTGTACAGACCAAAGTTACAAAATGCTGCATGACAGATTAAACCAAACTGTGAGTAAAAGAAAAATTATCCCAGGTGTTCACCATTTTACTATGTATTTGAATTTTCAAGACCTAGAAGTCTTTCAAATGAATGAACACTCTGCTGCAGAGATCCCAGACTGATCTTCTGTGGTTCTGTGGAGTCAAGTTTTCCTATATGTGTTACTTGTGTCTTTCTCAGTGTATCTGAGATTGGCCCAGGAGTTTGTACAAGTGTGCACATGAAGGTCCTAGCTCAGGAAATATGTAACACTATCAGACAGCACTTAGGAAAGCCTCAAGTATAGAAACACCTAGTCAAGGTCTTAAGGACCTTCCTGAAATGAAGCCAAAGAACCTGACTCAAAGACTTCCGAAATCAGCACAGCACCACGAACTTGTGCTTATGCCAGTGTGTGTTCAGAGGCTCTCACCTGGAATTACAGATCTGGATTTCTGAGCTGACTGCTAGAGAGACTACTGAAATAAACCTCTACTAAGCATGATGATCCTAGTGAATTTACAGAGTCAGTCATATATAGCACAGTTACCCAATTATAAACTCTCAAGCTACCACTGCTGCAAAAGCATCAAAAGCTTTCCAAACTTCTAGCTGGAGTTAAAAAAGAAAAAAAAGGAAAGTAAAAACAAATGAAAAAAGAAAGAACAAAAAAACAAAAAGAGAGGAAAATAAAAGATGGTCCATCTTATATTTAAAGTATGCAAATTAACTTCTTGACATTTGCATTACTAATTTTAGTGCTTTGATGGAAGTACACTGTTACCAGACTTTAAAGCCTCAGATATCACCTCAAACAGCTAAGAAAAAAAGAAGGAAAGACTTCAAAGTGAATAATTACCTGTTGATGATGTATTATATTTAAAGGCTCTGGCTGTGTATTAAAGCTGGTCCTAGGATTGTTAATAGCCTGCAGTAAACAACTAATGAATCAAAGAAAAGGAACAAAAAGCAGCTCTAGTTGAAGGACATTCCCAGTAATACCAAAGGCCAGAGTCTAAGTGCTAAGTGTAACACAATAAAATGCAGTCATTTCTCACTAGAGTGTATAAGAACTTAGAAAAATGGTCACAAGTGAATTATTAGGGATTGTCCTTTGAGCTTTGTTCTCAAAGCCCTTTGATGCCATTAACAGTACCAGGTTTTCCAGTCCTCTGTTGTTTGGGTTTTTTTTTTTTTTCAGTTTATGTGCAATTTTTATGTTGTATAATGAAGAAGATAGGTATGAATGTGAAGAGCTATACCTACAGCAGTGATAGAAACAGCAAATTTCCAGAGAGAAATAAAAGCTGAAAGAAGGAGGCACAGAGCAGGAAATGGAGAGAAAACAGCTGAAAACAGTGCAGAATAAATTGGATGTCTACAGGCATCTCTCTGATTTGGAGCTGTTAAGAATCTTGATGAAATAGGAAAGTGAGTGATTTAAAGGGGGTGGTGGGGAGAAATTATCTCAACATACCTCAGCTAAGTAGATGACAGCAGTGCTTCAATCACAGTCCTTCAATCATGGCCCATCTTCTTCCCACCAGCAAAACCTTTTAAGCTGTTGGCAGCGTTCACATGAGCAACAGTGGAAGACCCTCATTTCATACAAATGGAGACCTAATCTGAGAAGTTTGAAAAAGGGAATTTTATTTTTATTTAAATGAGTGGGAATTGAGGTAAGGGAGAACTTTTCAAGGGAATGTACTTTTTCTCTTTGAAAATAATTTTGGGAGAATTAAAGCACAGCAAAAACACTGTGAGCTTGCAATGCATTAGGGTGATATTGATACATACATATGTGTGTGTGTGTGGCATGGTGCTAAATGACTTTTCATCTTTTGTCAGATCTAAGATTTTAAGGCTGCTAGATTTTCTCGGGGTTTAGGAATTGATTGAAAATAAAGGAAAGCAAAATGTGGATGATGCAAATGCACTGAAGAGCTAGTAGGCATTTCTAATGAGAGTGATTATTTTCAAGACTGAAGAATCAATAAATTTTAAGAAAAAAACCCCCCCAAAAAACCAAAAACCAAAAAACTAAAAACCTCAAAGCAACAACAAATCACAACTAGACAAAACAAATTATGCCCTAGAAGTGACCTATGGATCATCTCTGTCTTTCTGCACTTTGTGATGGATTGAGATAATAGTGTATCTTCCTGAGGTAAGTTTTAAAACCAGCCTGGCTATTCTGCAACCACCACATCCAGTCTGTAGCAGGTCTGAGTCATGAAATTTTTAGGACTGGAAGGGTCCCCTGGAGATCACCTTGTCCAACCCCCCTGCCAAGCCAGGGTCACCTGGAGCAGGTTACACAGGAACTCTTCGGGTGGGGTTTGAAAGTCTCCAGAGAGGGAAATTCCCTGACCTCCCTGGGCAGCCTGTTTCAGCGCTCTGCCACCCTCAAGGTAAAAAAATTGTTCCTCATGTTGAGGTGGAACTTCTTGTTTTTCAGTTTATGGCCACTGCTCCTTGTCCTGGGAACTACCAAAAAAGAGTCTGGCACCACCCTCTTGGCACCTGTCTTTGAGATATTTATATGGATTAATGAGATCCCCTCTCAGTCTTCTCTTCTCTATACTAAACATGCCCAGCTCCTGCTGCCTCTCCTATGAGAGCCACTCCAGACCCTGAATAATCTTTGTGGAGCTCCACTGGACCCTCTCTAGTAGCTCCTTGTCTTTTACTTAGTACCCCAGAACTGGACACAGCATTGCAGATGGCCTCATGAGGGCTGAGTGGCCTCATGAGGGCTGAGTAGATGGGCAGGATCAACTCCCTCGACCTTCTGGCCACATTCTTCCCAATGCACCCCAGGATACTACTGGCCTTCCTGGCTGTAAGGGCATTGCCAGCTCATGGTCAGCTGGGCATCCACCAGGACACCCAGGTACTTCTCCAGTAGGTCAGCCCCCAGCCTATGACACACTTGGTGTTTTTCACCTTGCCCTACATAAGCAAGGCCCACTGGCTCTAGGTCTGTGTGGGAAAGACCCCAGGATTCCCATCCCCAGCAGGAGAGATGTTATGTGCCTGAAGTGCTTCCTTAATCACAGGATGCAATATGGTAAGAATTAACTAGTTTTTGAGAGCGAAGACTGTTTTTTTTCAACCAGGATAAGTCACTGGTTCAGTGCTGGGATGTGCTTAGCTATTCTTCATGACATCATTCCCACTGAATGGGGACTCACTGATCAGCTGTCTTCTCAGGGAAAGGATTGCTGATGTACACCTGAGGTAAAAATCAGGCTACACAAAGTGTCTCAGAAGCATTAAGAAGGATATGAGAGAGAGAATGAGTGGGCTTGTGAAAAGCCAGAAAACGGCAGTGTACACATGATGATGGGCACAAGGCTTTCCTCATGATGGGTAGAGTTGCTGCACCTTTCCATAAGAGTGGCTGCTGAGGGATTTGGCACCCTCTTATATCAATACATTCACTGGCTCATATCCTCATGACAAGGGTTCATTTTGTAATGACTGTAGAACTAAACAGAGAACAAAAGTGTCCCAACTTAGTCTTGATGCTGGGATTCCTGTCTCCCACCATTCACTGTCTTGGAGACAGGTGGCCTTTCTGGGGCTGCAGCCCCATGGGAGGCAGTGAGTCAGTTTGGTGTCACTTCACCACAGGAGAAGAGTCCCTTTCGCTGCCCCATCTCATCATCTTCCTATTGCCCTTGCTGTTACCTGACTGTAAGCTCCAGCTACTTACCCTGTGTGGGTGTATGGAACCCTACCTCAGATGATTTAATTCCCAGTTTGACAGAGGACTAACACAGTAAAAATGGCTCAGGGAAGCATATGATGAGGATGGATCTGCCCCAAAGGAGGGTGGGGCAGCACTGGGAGATTCCCTGAAAGGATGGAAGAGTATGAATGGAGGGAAGGATAGAGGAGACTTTCTCTTTCCAGACACATAAGCTGTGAAACAATGCTCAAAGGCATTTTTCTGAGTTTTGTTAGAGTCCCTGGAAAGAGGCAGGCAGTCTGAACTGTGGAAGCTGAGCTGCTATCTAGGAGTTTCAATAAAGATAGCCTGAACAATGAATGTGGATGACAAAACAAACATTTGGAAGCTGAAAGTTAAATGAAGTGAAGTCCAAGTGTAATCCTTAGCACTTCAGGTAAATGCTCATCATTATCCCTGTATTCACTGCTTGCATGCATGTATGTGACAGCTTGTCTGTATGTTTGGGGTTCCTTAGTAGGCCACACATATTTCTGCAACAAGCTGGCAGTTTCCATGTCCTGTTTTATCCTTGCTGTCCATAGTTTTTGCTGCTTGCTGTGAGGATTACATCCTGCATTAGTGTTTCATGGTTGAATCCCAGTCCTCTGGAAAGTCCCACATTCAGTCTGCCAAAGCTTGCCATTTTAGTGCATTATTTGTTTGTGCTGTAGCAATGCCCAGAGGCCCCTTTGTGCAGAGCAGCATCTGTGGCTGGTACACTCACAGCTGTTTGTCCTAAGGTCCAAGACGAGCTCTCACAGCCCCATCCCTGCCTCTTCAGTGCACAGTGTTTTCAGCCATCATTAGAGCTTAATATGTTCCATTTGGCACCATTGTGGGAAAGCTATCTTGTTTGGGGAAAAAATATTTTATTAAGCCCAAAGCAAAGACACAGCCACTTTTGGGTGATGTTGTTGATTATTCACAAAATGTCATTCCCGAGTTGTCTTGTTTGCCAAGTGTGGGACATATGTTAGTAATTGACAATGAGCAGAGTGGATCTCTTCTATAAATGGCTGTTTCAAGACTGGTAATAAAATAAGGGGGCCAGGGGTTCCTCAGAAGATCTAACACTGTACCTACTTTAAAGCTGTTATCGCTAGCAGGCAAGACTTGTTCTCCCCCTTTCTCTTCCAGACTGCTTTTCTTCCTGTAAAACCTCAGGCCTGTTCCTCATTTTTGCTTACGTTGCAACAGACGGGTTTTTCGTTTCTTTAGGAGATAGCTAGCTGAAATCTATGCCTTGTGTTTCTGAGCACACTTTCCACCAACATTTGTGCTAGCCTTAGCTAAACATCTCCAGTAATGACATACAATGATTTTCAGGGACCAAAAAGGAGGAGATAATTCCATGAAAATTACCTAATTCTTCCTATGGATTCCAACTCTTCATTTCAGTTGCACTGCAGAGATGTAAAGTATCATAGACACTTTAAAAGAGTCAGAGGCCTGAATTTGCTCTCATGTCACCACTGCTTTAATGTGAAGACATTAATTCAGATGACATAATTTCTGAACATATCAGTGGGTTGGAAGGGTTTGAACATACAAATAATTACATAAGTGTGCAATCCTGCAGAGTCTTTTGTTGCCACAGACCTGTTTGCTCAAGGAAGTTATTGGTCTGTAGTGATGGAGGTAGAAGCAGGCTTTTAAGAGACCTAAGTACCACTGGATATTGAATGGAATGGACAACACAATGCACACAATGAGAAAGGTGACACCTGTATAAGGCTCTGTCAGGTTTGTCTGATATTTGGTGGGTCAAGATGATATGGTTGTTTGAGCGGCTGATCAGATATTTTTTCATGCAGAATACTGGCAGGTTTGAGAGTGGTTGTGGTAAAATGATGTGTAAGTGGGTGCTGGGAGTCCATCCTTCTGGTGACTTGGCCTGGTCTATCAGTTAGCAAGGAGAAGAAAAGAAGGAGGTGCAGATGACTGATGCAAAATTATACCTGCCCCTTATGATGTGCCTTTCTTTCATGTCTTAGTGGGCTCCACATTGCTGTGGGACACTTGTGTAATAGAAGAACTAGTTTACATTTTTGCCTGTTCTTTCCAAAGCAACAACAGCAGATGTGATCCACTCCAATAAACATTAGCTAACTGTTCCAATATGTTCTGTGTGGGGTGTAGTCTAAACCAGAAAATTATGCAAAATACTGCATCCCACTTCCCAGGCAACAGCCATGGCCAAATTGGTGCATGATTTACAGCACCAAAAGCAGTAGCAGCCCAAGGAGCACTAAGGTTAGCAGGAGTCTTTCCACTGACTTCAAAAGGCATCATCTCAAGCCACCTGAGACAATGTTAGGCACTGATTTTACCCCAGAAGTGAACATGGATTATGAGACATTTCTGAGTGCCTGACTTCTCTCTTTTACTCAGTCTGGTGAGGAACAGTCCCAAACCAGAGATGTGCTGGCTCAGGAGAGGTGACATTGCTTGGATACCAATGGAGCCAAACCTTAGGTATTTTCCATTCATCTCAGCCTCCAGGATGTGAAGCTTTCCCTGGTCCTTGGGTAGAGAATGCAGGTTAGTGACTCCATGTGGAATCAGCATTTGTTGATCTGCTTTCCAGTTTGTATTGGTTACTTTCCCATTAAAGGAGGAAAGAAAGGCAAAATAGATCACTTTTTGGAAGAAGGGGGAATGGAATTATTGTTCTTACCTACTTCGTATCTATAAATCCTGTGTGTCAGTTCTTGTGCATCAAATAAAGGGCAAAATTCATAAATAGGTCTAATCCCTGCTTCTCTGAACCCACAATTTTAACACTAATGGATTTACATTCAACTGTTGGACTCATCATTTATGCACTTTGTATAAGGATGGTACAGTCTGAAAACACTGCTGCCTGGTAAGAAGTCAGAGAAAGTGTTCTAGCAGGGCTCAGGCACCATGACCACTGCTCAGAAAAAAAGCCCAACCAACTAGCAAAACTCCAGAAGCAACAGTTTCCCATGTAAACCAAGGAAGGACCTTGACAACTACAGGGTTGAGCTATTATTTATCAGCTCAGAATTAAAATTTCTTATTGAATGCTTTCAGGACAGAAAAAAAAATGCAGTGGTAATCTAGGGAGGTTGGATAAAGTTAAGCTTTTATTTTCAGCTCTCCCAACTACACTGTTAAATTTCAATCCTGTGGCTCTCAAATGGTGGGTAAAAACATGACAAGAGCTTTTCCTCTCTCCCCACTCTTACTGCCACATGAGTTATGACTATCCAGGGAGCAGCAGGAGAAGGCTGGAGAGGTAATGCTGAGCAATGTGGGTGAGGGGAATCAGGCATGACAAAGTTAACCATTACCACCCAACATTTGATTTCTTCTATACACTCTGCACTAAAGACAGCCAGAGACAATGGTATTACGTTACTGCTGACAGTAATGCCTGTGTTGGGATATATGTTTTGCTGACAGCAGTTGAAATCTTGGAGGTATTTGCCATTGGGAACTTGGTCCCATCCCTCCTGGTTTGTTTATTATTTGCAGCTCTGATGCTTTGGTCTCTCAGCCAGCTGGCGTGTGTGGAAAAGGGGATTTCTGGAAGAGCAGCATTAGGCTGGCTCAGGCCTTGGGGGGTTGTTACCACATCTCTGATTGTGCACTTGACACTGACATGCTGGGTGATTTAGGACCAGACACTTGCTGTCTTTGCCTCCATTTCCCTCCAGTGAAATTGTTAATGGTGGTGCTTACTTTACAAACTGCATGGAGCTGTACAGTTGCCAAGCTCTCTATGAGGCAACAAATGACATCAATTAGTTGTTTTGTACAGGCCCAACAGTGAGAAAGAAAAAGGTTGCTTCAGTCATTGTGGCACTGAGTTAATTATGTTTCTGCATCCATCTTGAACATCTAGCCTTGTAGGGCATGAGTCAGGATCAGTTGTGTACTTTGCCTTGCTGTGTTCAAATATGGAAATGACCTGTAAACATAGTGATAGTCAGCATTTATCATCTGATTTATCAAAAGATTAAAATATCCTGTGCTTCTGTTGGTTATCTTTACTCTAGCCCCGGTATGCAAGATTTTCCTTCATTTGCTTGATGGACTTGTAATTAAACAAAGAAAGAAAAAAAAACAAACAACCCTAGTAATTCTCTTTGTTTTCTTAGTGCACACACTGTTTCTCCAGTATTTAGTCTTCTCCAAATTCCTCTGAATTTTACACTAAAGATAAACTTCTGCTTCAGTTGGAGGTTAAAAGCAAATTTAGCATAGACTTTAACAAAACCAGAAGAGGCCTCAATGTCTTGCCAAAACTTTTTAAAGATGAAGATGCTGAGTTGCTTAGAGGAGATGATTTGGATTCTTCATACTATGAGTTGGTTCACTAAATACTGACATAATGCATATAAAAAGGGGAAAAAAACCCCTAGAGTCTCATGTTAATTGAACAGAAAAAAAAAATGCCTCACTTGTTGGTGATTTACACTGATTAAACCAAAGTCTTCTGGATTACTATGCATTTTCCTCAATATAGGAAAAGCATGCAGAGAAAAATTGGCAGTTGGTTATGACCATCATAGTTCCACCAGTGTAATAGAAGTCCAAAAAACTGCAGTATGGGATGGTTTCTTTGAGTAGCATTTTGGAGATGTCAGATACATGGGGTTTTTTTTGCACAGACTAATGTGTGGCCTTGGTGTCAAGCCTGTAGCTGCAGTACATTTCATAAGGGTTGCTAGAAATTAAGACCTTGATACAGGCTGATGTTCATACCTTTGCAGGGTGGGATGAAGGTATGAAATCTCCTCATTAAAAAAGAGCCAAATCACATTACTGGAGAAGATCAAGTTACTGGACTTCATGCACTTCAAGAATCTCTGTCACTGTGCTTGCTTCAGGACTTCTGTCGAGATGTGAAAGAGGAAAAAGACCTGTTGGAAAGCCCATGGTTGTGACCTTCTTAACTCAAGCAATAACCACTGTAGCTTCCTTTCCCAGTTGTTTCCTCGTGATCCATTGATCTTCCTGGACAAAGGCTGTGAGATTTCAGAGCTCTTGGCAGCCCACCAGGCTCTGAGGGAAGAGGTAGCACATGTGTGTGATGAAAAGAGTGAAAGCTTTATGGAATCAGCTCTATTTTCCCTTCCTCATGCAGGCGCTCGCTTATCACTGTAGTTTTCCTGAAAGATCAAAAATAAAGTTTTCCTGGATTTGTAACAGTAAAAAGTTGTTTTTATTGCAGAAATGTGACACCATAGGAATTAAAGTTAATCCCATTATTTTGGTTCTTCATGGTGCAGCTGCCTTGCCATATTTAATACTGCACTGTTACCAGTATTGTGCAAAGGCTTCAGTACAATTTAAGATTAACAAGTAACAGTGACATCACACCAATAGCAGTAATCTAAAGTAAACTACCTCTTCCTCCTACCATTCTTTGCCTTTGCATTTCTGCTCTGGCTGAATTACAAAATGCTCTAGGCCACACATTTTCTTGAGGTGACTGCAATTCTGCAGTAGCAAGCATTTCTGCCCTTTAGCTGTTAACCACATGGTGCTCCAAACAAGACAGTAAACCACTAAGAATGTCAGATGCATCCCACTCTACTGGGAGTTTAACATTTTTCTGAAGACAAAATATATTTTCCTTGGCTGATATTTTATAACAGCAAATAATAATAATAATACTGTGCTTTTAAAATATTTTTACTGATATACAGTGTTCAGACTCCAAGGTTAGAAAAACCTTGGAGTCTGAACACGGTATATCACTTACTTTCAATCAGGTCTGATATTGTACGAAAAGGTTTGTATTATCATTAGGAAAAGACAATAACACAAATGAAAATGGATGCAATCCAGAATTCATTAGCTTTATTGAAGTGAATGATCAGTCTTGTTTTCTTCAGCCCACCTATGTGACCATTACTCTAGGGGCAAAGAGGCTGTTAGCACCTTTTCATAAATAATCACTTGGCCATCAAGAATCCAAATTATTCAAACCGAGATTTATACTTTGTAAAGCAACAAATGAAGGTTCCATATCTTTGTAACTCTAGCATGTGTTTCAAGAAGCAACAGAAGGTACATATTCAGTGTCTTTGAACCTTTTGAGACATTGTCTCTTCCCTTCCCTTCCCTTCCCTTCCCTTCCCTTCCCTTCCCTTCCCTTCCCTTCCCTTCCCTTCCCTTCCCTTCCCTTCCCTTCCCTTCCCTTCCCTTCCCTTCCCTTCCCTTCCCTTCCCTTCCCTTCCCTTCCCTTCCCTTCCCTTCCCTTCCCTTCCCTTCCCTTCCCTTCCCTTCCCTTCCCTTCCCTTCCCTTCCCTTCCCCTCCCTTCCCTTCCCCTCCCTTCCCTTCTCCATTTTTTCCCCCCATGTTTCCACTTTCTGCTTTCTTCCCTCTTTGTACCTTTTTTGTGTGTGTGGGTTTCTTTGTGTTTTTTAAGGTTGTCTATCTGGAAGCAAAGCAAACATTGGCTTTCTTCCTTTCTTTCAAAGGAGATTTTGGTTTAGGTAGTAATAAAACATTTGTGGTGAGCAGCAATCTGCAAGGCCCCTTAAGCCTTGGGTTTAAGACACCCATAAGCAAAGGTTCAATGCTTAAAATATTATTCAAAAAGTAAGCATGTCAGTGAGATGCACCAAAACCAAAGCCTCCCAGAGTGCTTCTCTCAAAGCTGTTATTTAAAGCTTTTTTGCTTCAACCCACATGGCTTTGAACAGAGCATCTGAGGATGTCTGGGTTAAAGCTGCCCTCTGTGTTACTTGAGGATAGCCTGCTCTCCCACTTCCTCAGCTACTGGCCTGCAGGCAGGAAGATAAAGACCAACCCTGTATCATGTGCAGGGACTGCAGCTTACTGGGAAGGCCCTGGACCTGCACATCATCCATCAGGCCTGCCATTAAATCAAAGGCAAACTTCTCATGAATGGCCTTCCCACCAGCTGTGCATGTTGACTATTTGCAAGACACGTTTACTGCCACTGTTAGATGATGGAACCTGCTGGAGACGACTGCCCTCTCTACATGAACATGTCAAGACAGACACCAGAGGGAATGGTTCGTGTTTTCACTTCTTCTGCTTGGCAGGTGAGGGTTGCCTTTTGACTGAAGAGCTGGGAAACGCAGCCCCTTCTCCAATGTCCTGAGGTTATGGCTAAGGCACCAAAGGGATCTGGGAGGAAGGTGATAAAGGCAGCAAGAGCCAGCCACTCATGCCTGCTCCGTGTTTCAGGAAGCTCCCCACTCCAAGTGTCTTTCTCCCCCGTTGGTCCTGCACTGCAGCTCCTGCACCTGCAACGGCTCTGCCACCCTGAGCTGGGGCTTCCCACCTCTCATACGTGCTACTTGGAGTGGAAGAGGATGAGATGGGAAGACCTGACTGAGTCTGCTGCTGTTGCTTTGATTTCAGTAACACTGCCGAGGCTCTTCACCTGCTGTCTGCAGCCTGCTTATCACCGTGCTCACTTATCCCAGCGCTGGCAGGCATTTTGATCCTGAGTAAGTAGCACTGCAACAAATTTGGGATGTTGTGCTGGGTGTGAACTTGTCTGTTCCAGTGAGCTTAGAAGGTCCTGATCCCTCCATCACAAGAAATTTACAAGGCAGCTGGAAAAGGTTTAGAGATGGGCAACAAAGATGATCAAAGGTACAGAGAGAAAGGCTCTGTATGAAGGATGACTAAGCTAGGACTTATGTATATGGAAAGGAGATAAAGGAGGAGGAGGAGGTGATACATTTACAAAAAAAATCTTGTGTGGCGTGGAGAGAATGAATAGATTGATTTTTTTGAACTCCTTTCCAGTACAAGAGGTGGGAGACATCAGATTAAGCTAATAAAATAGTAGGGCTCCAAACAAAACATCTCAGTCAGCTGACCCGTGGATCTCCTTGACAAGGACGGTGTGGGTGCTAAAGTTTTTAGGATTTCAAAGACAGACAAGAGATTTCATGTAAGAGTAATCCCCTGGGAGTACTAGCTACATAGCAATCACAGCTTCATCAGGAGGTTCCTGTTCTGAAAATGGAAACTGGGAGAGCATTACAGGGAGTTTTCATATATACCTGTTCACTAGGCATCTGCTGTTGTTGTGGTGGGAGGTGGGGGTAGAAGGACCTTCAGTGTGACACTTTACTGTTTACCTTCTGTTCTTCACAGCAGTGAAAAGTCTGCAAAGCTGTAGAAACTATGAGTAGGCTTTAGGTCACTTAACTTTAACCCTCAGAAAATAGAGTCTCTAGTCACCCATCTCCCAGAAATCAATGCCATGGAGGGCACACCACCCACCCTAAGATAGGTATCCAAAAGGACAGATGAATCACCATCTTCAGCTCCCTTTTATTTCTGATTTCCCAGGGCGTCTGGACAGCTGCCTTGTGTTGGATGAGTAGTTTCTTTCTAACTTCAGTTAATCTTACTTGAGTGAGACTGATCCTGATTAAAGTGGGTTTTGGCAGTAGGTTTAAGGCCTTTTTCTGCAAAGCTTCAAAAGCCACTGTGTTAAGGCTAGCATTTATTAGATGTGTCCTTTGAAAAAAGCTCCTTGAGCATGACTGTGAATTTCACTCTTCAAAGGTCAGTGGCCTGCAACAACAAAACCAATCAAGCTCTACCTGGGGTCTCAGGAAGCTCTGTTTCAGAAGTGTGGGACTTCTGATATTTCACTGCCTATTTAGACACTGTATCTGAAACTAATTAAAAGGAAGGTGACTGATAGCTGAGAGACTGAGATTACTGGCTTGTGTTGCACTGTCCAAAAACATTACATGACCATTCCCAGCTGTTGTTCTGGCATGGGGTACACCAGCTGTCTCATCAAATCACACCATGGAATAACAGCACAGAAATCTTCCATATTATCCTGCTGCAAGAAAACAACTCCTACTGACAAGACCCCAAAAGCAGAAAAGAATATCTTGAAAGCTTTTTTTTTTGCTTCCTCTGATTACATTTTACCTTCCAGGAAGCAGATGTAAACACAGTCCACATTCATTCCAGCTTTGTAATTACCAGCCTTTGTTTTTGTAAATGTATCTAAACTGCTAACTTCACTTTCACAGCACTTAAATTACTTGGAAAATTCTTTCTTATCCAGATTGCCAATATGTAGTGTGACAGACTTTGGCACTATTGGAGCAGTGTACCCTGCCTGCTTTCTGTGGATGCTTCTGTGGATGTGTTAACCATTACAGCAGAGCTTTCCAAAACAAATTATATATTGATGGGTGTTATATGCATATTAATTAAGTGAAATACATGCTTTTTTTTCATTCTGCCTTTTACAAGAGATTGTGACATTCGAGTCATAAAATCAAATTTGTACTAGAATTTAGATTCCATAGGGACAGACTTAGTAAAAGCCAAGATTAGCAAAAATAGCCCTATTCTATTTTCCTTTTCTAAATTTGACTGGATGTAATTCTTTAAATGTATAACCAATATCTTTTCAACACAAAGCTACTATATTTGATCCCAGATATGAAACTGGCAGGAAATGGGTTACTACAACAAAATGCAGAAGTGAGATTTCACCAGCTTGCCTGAGGAAAAGGCTAAAAAATCTTAAAATTGTACTTTAATTGTAGTTGAATAATAATAAAAAAAGGATGCTATTTGATATTTAGACGTGGAAATAGTAATAAAATCTATGAATACTAATGTTTCAGGGTCTTACAGTGTCATAAACCCAGAATAAGGCTGCTGAATGCATATAAATTCAGCTGATATAGAACTGGTGGAAGGGTAGAGTCAGATCTGAGGTCTTTTTTACCTGTTGTGTAACCTGGACAGACCTTTACCTAGACAGACCTTTACCTGCTATGGTCATTGCTGTGTGTGCAAAGTTCAGACATCAGACCTTTTTATCTAGAGAATATGAAGCAACACTATCATTAGGTAAAGGAAGCCCTAAACACATTCAAAGATGACACAGTGTGGAAGAAACTCATCATTTAAGCCAGTGTGGGTGGCTGAATACTCTGAATACTTTTATGGATCTTTTAAAACTTATGAGCTGACAGCATTGTACCTTACCTACTGCCCTGAATGCTATTTCGTGCTGTCCTTGAGCAAGGCTTCCTGGGGGAGGTAAGGCTTGTCAAATGAGTAAGAGCCAGAAGTATTTAGACACCTTCCTCCACTTCAGTTAAAATTAGGCACAGAAATGCCTTTGTGGGTTTGGGCCTGGTGAGCAGCGAGATATGGCAGGGAATCAAAGTGACCTGCAGGAACAGCCTGGCAGCTGAGAGGCTGCAGCAGGTGTTTTGTGGCAATGCTGGTGGCAGATGGACCAAAGGAATTGTCTCTGGAGGCACCACGGCTGTTCCCCTCTCCGGGCAGAAGGCCACACTCACCTGAAGTTGATTGTGACTCTCTAGGATGGATGGGAGTTATAGCTGACCAAGTAACTTGTGCTGGCTGCCCCATCAGCTCTTTGAAGAAAGTGTTTTCTTAGAAGCATTTCTAGAAGTCCTCTGCAAGTTGGTGGTGTGGCACTTTTTAGGAATTTGCAAGAAAGTGATACTGTGAGCAGCCAGGCAAGGGTTGGACAGTGTACAAAGACAGCTTCCAGGAAAAAAGGCTAATATCAAAAAATATAGGTCGGATACACATAATCATTTATCTGCTCTGGCCACACTGACAGTAAACCAGCTGCAGACATATGCAGATGACATGCTGAGTGTACTTCAAAGGCTTCTAACAATTCCTTAGCTTGGACAGAAGCAAGGACACGTGGGTGCCAAGACAGACACAGGAATCTTCCCCAGACAAACATTTCTTAGCCTGGCATTGCATCTTGATTACCCCCTTTCAGAAAAGGAGAGCTGCCATAATTACCTGGTTCTTTTGCTTCTATAACTTACACTAAGCCACATGGTTTTATGGTTGCATTTAATTCTCAAGCCTAAAGGAAGGGAGAGAAACCTAAGGCAGGGGAAGGTGGGACGGGCTTTAGCTGAAATAATCTGTAGGGCTGGGCAATTTAGCTAGAGAGCCATCAAATATCCAGTGGAAGGACTGGGGATGTTCCTTTCCAGTTTTCAGAGGCTGCTTCAGACAACGTGCTGGAAGTCTGAGTGAGGGGCAGGCTGTGTGCTGCCATCTCAGGGTCATCCTCCAAGAGCCGTGCAGCAGGCAGAGACACAAGGAAGGACACAGAACAGGTAAAGTCTGGCCTGCAAGGCCAGGAGCCAGGCAGCATGGGGACAAGTGTCATGCCTGCTGGGAGGGCCACGTCCCTTGCGATAGATGGTAATTCATGTTTTCATAATGTTTGTGTGATGTGATAAATATGGTATGTAATTCGGTTTTATGGTAAATATGTTTTATAAAAATCTACACTGTAACCTTAAAGCCAAAGTCACAAACGCCTTGAAAAACTTGTCCTGAAAGATTATGACATCACTGCCAGCACAGGAGGAAACCACATTAACAGAAGAAAAGAGGGTGCAGCTGGGAGGAGATGGACCTTCACCATTGATGAGTCTACCAACGACCCAGCAATTAACAACTGATATATATCTTACCAGTATGTCAAGATGGTGAATCCCAATGCCCAAATTCCAGTAAATCTACTCAGGGACATCTCCCTGCCCGGAAATCTATTCAGCAAGGGCGGCAGCAAGAAAATAAAGATACAGGAATATGTATCTCTGACAGGACTGAGATCATGTACTGTACAGCGAAACACTGTATAAAAACCAGCAGCACAAGGCACACTGTGTGAAACCCGTGCAATGCAGTGCGACAGAGGCTGCATTCACGATTTCACCCAGTGCCGGCACTGCTTCCTTGATTGTAGGCTTTTGACGATTTTGCTGTCCGAAAATTTCTCTGACAAATACATCGCTTTCAATGAAATTGGCTCTCCAAAATTTATTACATCCCTGTTAATCCAGAAACTGCCATCTCGCTTTGCAAACGCTCTGAGGGTTTGCTGTGAGCCTTTTGTGACAGTGACATGCACCTGGGCTCATAAACACTGTGTACCACCTATGAATCAGCACTGGTATGGTTAAACCTTGGTGAATTTTCATTTTTTTCCAGACAGATAAAAGATCCTTTACAAATCTCTTCCAGGTGTAGTTCCAGTATACTTTCCATACTGGATACAGCTACAGATTCCTATCTTTCCAGAAACAAAGGTGCCACAAGGGTTGTGTACAAGGACAGGTAACAGATAGTGCTGAAAATCCCAGAGAAATGTCATCATAAATATCTGATTTTGGAGCCATGTAAAAATGACAACTGAGCTCAGGTTCAATGAAAAAGAAAAAAAAAAAGTATAAGCCTCTACAAGAAAAAAAAACCTTGTGCATGTATAAAACCCTTACTGGGACTGTGATTTTTCCAAAGCGCTGTGTGTTGAAAGTTGTTTTTCATTCAACAGCTACAGCTGTGACTCCAGCTGTCCCTCCTGAATGTTTTTTGATTCAGGAAGCCTTTCATGCTGAGGACTGACCTTTCAAAGGGATTCATATTGTGTGTTACCCCTTTTTGTGCTTCATTATGTATCTGCTGATGAGCTGAGGGTTTTGGCCAGGTGATAAACTGCTAGCAGGTGATAAATTGCTAGATAACCTACTCATTAGTTGGAGGCTTGTGAGTAAAGTAGAGAAGAAAGAACTGTGAAGATTAAGGACTGTTAGTGGAAGCTAATGAGAGGTCCTGTAGAACAGGATTAAAATGAGTGAGTCTCAACCTGACTGTATTGGTGGGTGTTGTGTGTAGTTTCATGCTGCTTTTTGGAAAGGGTGCTGGACATTCCCACCATGACTGGAAGGTTTTCTTCTTTAGCTCTTTGCACATGTGAACTTTTGTTCTTAGGAGTGTAAATAGATTGCTCAGCCTGTGTGTATCTCTGTAAATCTGTGCTATTATAATCTTCAAATGAATAGTAATGGTGTCCACTATGTGGAAAAAAAAATCTTCTCCTTGGGGAAGCAAGGGATGGGTATTTGGTTGATGCTGACTCCAGTGTGGCTTGAGATGCAGTTTGATATGTAAGGCCATGCAGTCCAGCAATGCCACCTTCCACTTAAGGAAGGCTCTCCTCCTCATTGAGGAAACCCTTAATTTTAATAAAACTGATTGTCCTTTCCTGCACAAGATAAAAGCATCACCCTTGTTTGTTACCTGTGAATGCTGGTAAAATACCTGTAGATAAATGTTGCAGTTTCTGGCACTATCTTTTGGAGTTCTTGAGACAGCAAATGCTTTTCAAAGTGTGCATGGCTGGTGGAAGCCACTCCTCTGCCTTAGCTGGCAGAAGCTCATATTTAGGGCCTATCAAAACTTAGTTCTTGAAAAATGCCTCCTGAGAGAAATACTTTTAATTAGCTGGGCTTTCCTGAAATGAGAAGGTGCAAATAAGTCAATTTTATTACTTAGTGTAGCAGTCTTCCCACGTACACTGTTGAGGATTTTTCTTGTCTAAAAGTTTCTGACAGAAGTAGGACTTCTGGTCAATCTGGGCTGGCAGTCAGTGTGAAATCATCTGTGTTTTTCCTGGTATTGGAGTGAGATTGGTCTCTTGCCATCATTTTTTGGCAGCACAAGCCACATGTGCAAAAGAGACAATATTGCAGTCAGACACAGACTTATGGATCCCCTGTGGCTGTCTCCACACCTATGAAAAAAAATGCATGATATTAACAATGACGCACCAGCTTTGGGAACTGTTCCAGGAGCTGTCCCTGAAGCATCCAAGAAAGATAAGAGTTAAGTATATGCTCCTGGAAACAGAAGGGCAAACACACAAAGCATGTTGAGCCTAGGCAGCCAATCTGCAAGGATGCTGTGCACAGAATAAGCCTAGGAGGAACCACAACAGATATGCTGAGGCTTTCACAGCTTTGTCTGCAGTGGGAGATTAATCCAGACTTCTGTATTGTGCCTACAATACAAGGCTGGGAGCAGCAAATCTACCTCTTTTTGCAGAGGTTCCCATCTGCAGTGATTATAACCTGGAGGAGTTTGTACCATCTGCAATGGACCATCAACACAAAACACTCTGAGACACAGAAAACCATTTATGTTGCTATTGAGGTGCTGGTGCTTGACAGCAAATACTTTTATTTACAGTCAGTGCATCAATGGCTCACCTGAGGAAGCAATGCTTGTTCTCAAGACAGTGATTTTGAAGGCCCATCACTGCAAAGCTTTCCATTCCCACATGGATATGTGGTGATACTAGTGTTTTATGCCCAGAGTTATTTTAGCTCTGCAGACAGCTGTATTCCAAATTCTTGAGGCCTGGAGAAGCACGGCAAGCAGTTAGCAATATATTAATGTAGATTAAAAAATACTTCTGAATATCTGTGCCTAGCAAACACTGTTGGTAGGGTGAGGGGGAAGTGGCACTGAGGACTTGTAACAGCCAACTTTCCAGACAGTCTCTTGTAACACTGTAAAGGGTCACAAATGCTAATTTTCATTACTATCTTCTAGTTATGTACAGAGACATCTTAAATCCCTTCAGAGACCTTTGAGTGAGATGCAGTTTGAAGAGAGGTGTGGTTTTTTTGGTTTGGTGTTTTTTTGGGGTTTTTTTGGTGTTTTTTTTTGTTTGTTTGTTTGTTTGTTTGTTTGTTTTGGGGGGGTTGGTTTTTTTTGTTTTTCCCCCAATAGAGCTATGGAGAGAACTGAAAGGGGAGAAGCCAATAAAATTACAGGCCTTTTGGGTTATCCAAGATAATCTTCATCTGAAAATTAGAAGCAGGAACCTTAACACTCAGGTCAAGAATGGGGTGAGAACAGTTGCTTTGATGATGAAAGGACAGAAAGTGGTTACCAGTCCTTAAAAATTACACTGTGGATTCCCACTCTACATCAGGATACTTACAGCAATCCAGTCTGTGCCATAGAGGTGTGAAGAACAGTAGGTAGGAGGAATAGGAATAAATCACCAATAGCAGAAGAGGTGAGTGCTTGGTTTAGATTGTGAAAAATCCATGCCAGATAACATCTCCTTGTATATCCAACTTTGACGAAAATAACATTTTAAGAACTTCCTGCTATCTTCTCATCCACAGAGTACTATTTACATCCACACACCCTGCTCCTCCCCTTCCTCCCCACCTTGGCTGGGATACACAGATGTTTAGGAGGCCATTGGGGAACTGAACTAGTGAATTGATCAGAAGCCTTTAAAAATCCTTGCCAAAAAAGCATAAATCATCCCTGCTCTTGAGCTAGTGGTCCCCGCCTATGTTTGCAAGGCACTATTACTTCCAGTCCGAAGTCTCTGTGTGGAGCTTACACATTCTTCCTCAGCCTGGATCTAGCCTGAGGTGCCAGTACGTGGTGTAGATGAGCCTGATTTATCCCAGGCACTGGCCACAGATTTGTCTATACAAATCCTGACTGGCTTTGTAAGATCAGGCCCATCTTTAATTAAAGGCACCTAAAATTATCCTGCTTTCCCGTGTTTAAGCCTTCTGACAACAGTTCTTCGTAGAACATCCTTTCCTTAAAACTTTGGTGAGTAGTAAGGACATAGATAAATATGTTTATAACCCTTGGATTGGCAACCTTGTGGATGTCATGCACATAATCCAAGCCTGTCACTGGGAGTTATGAGTATCCCATGAAAAAAAGCAGAATCACAGTAGTAGGAGGTGATCTTGTAATCCCTACAAGGTGAGATTGCTTCTGCCCCTCCTCATCCCCATTTAAGGTTTCTCAAAGTAAAAGATACATTGATAATTATATTTTTGCTGTTTTCATCAGCAATTTGACTACATGAGTTTCAGCTGGCTTAATATAAAAATTTTGTTGATAACTTGTGCTTTGAGTAGTTGTCACCATTTTTTAAAATGACAAAACCTATAAAAAACTTGATACCATTAAAGATACAATATCTACAGAGAAAAGCTCCAGTATGAAGTTTGCTCAGGTTATTTCAAATAAAACTAGTTATTACAATAACTGTTGAACCAAAACACTTCACATGTGGGAAAGTTTAGCTGAAGAAAGAACAGTTCATATATATAAAGACAGACATCTATAAAAATAGGCATATAAGTTGACCATATAAACTCCTAATCACGAGTTTAAATAGGGAGGTCTAGCTCACTTCCTTTTCCCAGTATTTCATCTGCAGATTTATGGGTATAAACTCTAGGAGAGAGATCCAGTTTATGTGTTCCATCCTGCTCCACTTGGCCTTTTAAGAAGGCTCCCACCAAGGTGCTTATCTCTTGGGATGGCACATCTTCATATAGTGGTGATGGTTTGCTTCCTTTTAAAGTATTTTTCTATGGTGGTTCTGTGTTTTAGAGGAGCCAATTAAAAGCATGCTCTTGGCAGGACGTGGCTAGCTTTTTCAGCATATTAATATTATTAGCTTATCAAGGCTGGAACTTGCTAGATAAGCTCTGTGGCAGTATATGCCTATATCATGCCCCTGAGGCTTTTAAATGCACTGTAACTTAATGCTGGCTATCAATAGTATAGTAGTTTCTATACTTCGAATTTAAATGCTGTAAGATTTGGCTTTTTACTGGGTTCAATAGAAAGTTATGAAGAATTATGTGCCAGAATATATATTTTTTTCTTCAAGTTTAGGCCTTATTTTAAGAATTCTATATTGGCTTCATGCTGAGGTCTATGTGCACACAATTTGGGGCATGGAGAACCGCATCCTGCCATGTGGCAGCCCCCAATGTCTTTGATGCCTCAGGATGAGAATTAGGGTGGATGTGTAGGGGCCTCACCTTGTGCAAAAACTGGCCCTGACCCACATGCAGAAGAGCAGCTATTGCTCTCCAGTGCTGCTTTGGCTTGGGATGAAACAGAGCTGAGTGGTGTGTCCAGGAATAGGATGTTAGAGTTGACTCCATGGCAGGATAGAGGTAAGGGACTGGGAGGTGCTGGGTGGCTGCTGCTGGTGGTAACGTACTCTGTTGTGACATCATCTAAGTAAAGGATTTCCAAGCCTGTGTGTCCAACATAAAATATCCAGCATGTTAAGGGATCGTGGGATGTAAAGCATGCATTTGCCACAGCCGTGCTAAGATCCTTCAAGCCAGGGCCCACTTAGTGCCGTTTGAACATTTCATACCTTTCTGGTTTTAGTTTAGCTTATTGTCTGCTTCCAGCTGAGTCACATGAGTGTAAACAGATCAGTTTGTCTCTAAGGAAATGATTCCAGAAATTTGGGAGAGTCAGTTCAGTCCAAATACCATCTGCAGAAATGAAGATTTTGAAACTCAATAAGGTTGACCAATCTTATACTCCTGTTTCCACTTTCATGTTTTTCTTGGGTAAGGACATAATTTTCTGGCACAAAGTCTAATTTGTTGAATGCTGACATTGCAGCAATGTTCCTCAGTACATCCCAATTTCAAAAGCAAAAAATGGCCTATTTCAAAGTAATGCAGATATTCTTGAGCTTGTGTCACTGAAATCAATGTGGAGACCAAAATGAAAAGCTAGTTATAAAATAATTTGGGTCCTTGAGAACTTTGTCCTCAGACTTTTTCTTATTAATGTTGCTGCCGCAGACTTGCAGCCAAAGCAGAACTGACCAGAACTGCCACAAGAGCCAACTCTCCATCAGGTCAGCTCCACAGCAGTTCACAGAAGCATTGCCATTGTTCATATTTTCTGTAGTTTGGTCAAGTGGCTGTCTGGTTGCAGCAATTTTGGTGCTCAGCAGATGACAGCTCTGTACAGAGGCAACGCTGGAAAATGTCAGCACTTGGAATAGGGACAAGGAGCAAGTTTGGGATTAGGAAGGTGCTAGAAGTGCTGATGAAGCACTGATTTCTGTGCTTTTCAGATTTGTCTTTCAGGCTCGCGCTGCTTGTGAGGAAGAGCAGATGACTGGTTCTGCCCCTTATTGGGAAAGGCACAGGAAGAGTAAGAAAAGGTGTGCAGACATCCTCTGATTACTGTGGTGAAGTGCCCTGAAACAAACTTATATATACACCTGCTATATGAACTTATGTATACACCTGCTCAGCACTGAGCCCTTGTCTTCAGGCAACAGGATCACAGTCCTTGGGATGACTGCCATGATCTACTTATCCCTGAGTAAATAGTTCTTAATTCCTCCTCTGGATAACGTATGACTAACATTAGTGGGACACCCAATTACTCGGAGCACGGTCAAAATTATCTTCCTACCACTTTGGTTTGTATCCCCTCATTTCTCTGCTAATTTTAAAAATTCCTCTCCCTACATTTCAGGGCTTCTTCTAGGCAGGCATGCTGTAAGCATCAGATCTCCTCAGCATGTCAATGTATCTATCTACTTTCTTCAGCCATTAGTGACAGGGTATCATTCATTTCTCTCCTCCTACAGCACTGCCTTTTACAAAAATGCCATACTTCCTGGCCTTTCCCAAAGAAGATTGCAGCCTGCTGGGTTTGTCTGTGGTTAGCTTAAAGCACTCTGAAACAGTGGGGTCTGACTCCCTTTTTGTTATTATTTCTTTTTAATCTGGACACTTGGTGCACTGAGATTTATGTACAAATTGGGATATTAGTGAGACATATCTTGACTTCTTGATTGAAAATTGATTGCCTTGCTTAATGCCTTCAAACCTAGTGAGCTCAGATACTGCCTTTGGGTAAAAACATTTAGGATGGAAAATAGTCCAGAATGTTCTCTTGTTAACATGGCTGCTTGTATTTGAAATTAAAATATGATGGCGGTCATTTAAAATGTGATCTTTACCTTTTGTGCCTCCAATTCTCAACTCCATCCTGCTGCAATGGGAAGAGAAGGGGGAGCAAGAAAGCAATATCTGATTTGGGAGTCTCCATGGGGGTGAACTGGGGAGTATGATTCCTAAACCATGACATCTGCAGCCAAAGCTGAGAAACTTCCTGTGTAGAAGACAGCTGGTTTTCAGAAGTCAATTTTTGAGCTTTTGACCCATTTAGAAGCATCAGACAGTGAGTGCTTTCAGTATGCAAAACATGTGCATGGTGTTTTTGAGTAGTCTGCTTGCTGATGAGTTGCTGTATCACAAAGCTGCCTAACTGGAGCAGAGTCTTGCAGCAAGGCTTTCAAATGAATGTCATTGAAAGCTGTGGTGGCAGCAGCAACAGGGACTGGAGGAATTTTGCATGTTTTTCAGTCCACATTATGACTAACCCCTGCATGGGTGCTGGTATCCAAGGATGAGCTGTTCTCAGACCCAGGCTGGGTACACTGCATATCTTCTTTCCAGCCTTGTGGTCTGAGGGAGAGAATAGTGTGAACTGAGTGTGACAGGGATTAGAATTTGGCCCCTAAATGGCTTTATCCAACTGTGGAAAAGAAATAATGTTACCAAGTAGAGGAGTTAATGAAGGGTCATCACACTACACACCTCCTCCATTTCAAAGCAGAGGAAAGCCTTTGTGTTGGCAATTCCATTCTCCTGACCAAAACAGTAAATAGTATGGCAACCTTCCCTTTTTTGGTTCCTTTCAGGTGCTTGCACATTATGTGTTAAGGATATATGTAGGAAAACTTGCTACACTATCTATAGACTTATTTTCTTTAATCCATGTGGTTACAGGCATATTGAATTTGAGGATTGAAGCTGGTGTTTCTGTAGTTCTGGATTTTCTATCTGATGTGGTTTTGAAAAGTGCCAGCAACTCTTGCAGAAATCTTTTGTTTCTAACTGCGGCTCATGGATATTCTCCAGGCAGAACGGCAAAACTTGTCCTGAACCTTCTCCTCCTGATTTCTGTTAAAGACTGGTTGACCCTTCTTGGTTTACCTTGCATTTGAGCCATGGTGTTGGAAATAGTCCATTTCGTACACACATAATCAAGGCTTTTCACCCAACTTCCCCATGGTGTGTTCCAGCAGCGATTAACTACGGCCACTTCAGGCACGACCCACACGTGGCAACTGTGGGTAGTGAACACAATGTTAAACATCTCCTACAGAGAGAATCACGAGACAGACTGCAGTCTCATTAAGTCCCTTGTACTCTCCCATTCTTATTTTGTTCATTTAAATTCCCCTGAAGAGGGAGTATCAGCTTTCCAGAAGAGAAGAAACACTGACTTCTTACTGAGCAACAGCTGAAAGCTATCATTTTTAAACTTATGATTTCTTTTGACATTGAATGCTTATACTGGAAGACACATTTTTCACTACAAACTATTTCTATTTTGCTTTGTAGAGCAAAAAAAAATGATTAAAGCAAAAGCTATTCCCAGTTTACAATCACTTCTTCAAGATGGTAATAATAATTGACCTTAGGTTAATCTCTATATAAATTATATTTGAAATTGTGTAAGTTGCAAAGAAGCACAGCCGGACAGTCCCCAACACGTATTTTCCAAGAGAAAGTTACGTCAGATTTCACTAAGACATGGAGTGAAACTTGCTTTGTTTCTTAAATGCTGGTGCCCTAAACAGAAATCAAGCACTTGTGTCCCATATGTTACAAGTATGATGTTTTGCTAGTCATTAACAAGAAAAGTATTATGCCTAATCTGAGGCTTTTCTAAAGTCTTTTTTTTGGCAATTACGCTATGGAAGGGAGCAGCTGAAATAATAATAAAACTTTGTACTTGCAGGGAACTTTCATCTGGGAATATCAAAATAATTTGTAAGCCTAGCTAAGTCTATCCTGATGTTTTCCTAGGATACTGCTTTCCTGTGGCAATTGGTAAGCCAGTAGTTTTGCCCTGGTTTAGCAGAAGGGAGAACCGGGGCACAGAAAGCATAAACAACCTATGCAGGGTTACTGCAGCAGATCATGGAGGGTTAGCCAAGATCCATGCACACAGAGATGGGGTTTACATGATGGGTTTGGGTTACTTTTTGGTTTCTTATGGTAGGGAGGTTCTCATTGCCAAGAGTCTTTCCCCCATCAGTGTGGAATATCCAAGTCCTAAGGATCTACCTCTGGATGCTGGTAGCTGCTTTACTCCCTCTTAATTTCATTCATTCACAATGGGTCACTTGTTAGGTTCCCTTCGGATGCCCAAGCCCCTCTCTTCCTCATGCCAGAAGATTGGGCTCTGCAGTGGGCACTGCCCACCCCCAGCAAGGAGCCCAGCAGGGACACGGAGCAGCTGGGTGAGGGACTCCCAAACACCCATTTTTTTAATTAACCTTTAGGCAGTGCCAATGCACAGTCTTATGGACACTTGCAAGAAGATTACAAACTTTATTTGTTCAATTTTATGCGTGTTGGGCAGAAAGTGTTTAAGTGTGTCAGTCACACACAAGGATTATTAATTTTTCTGACAGAGATTCCAATAGTATTTTAAGAAGCACCTTTTTCCTTTCCAGGATAAAGAATATAGGTCTTTAATTGTAGGAATATCAGAGATTCTCCATCCCATGCTGTTAATTTTGTTTCAATATCTCCCCTCTCCCTGAGTGCTACCTTCTTGCTACAATTTATAGCTGAGATTTTTTGGGCAGGAGGCAGGGTTTAGAAAGTACAGTGTAAAGTTCTGGAAACCTGGCAGAGTTGGGTGGGAACCAGTGGGAACTGGTTTGGGACACCAGTACTTTTGCAGGCTAAATGAGCTGCTCAGTCAGGTAAGGAGGCACCTGAAATTCTTATGAAAAGAAACATTTGCCTTTAAAAATCTGGATTTAGACCACACACCCCAGTTATATGAGATCTTAAAACAGAAGAGAGCTTTTGTTTTCCTGGAAGGTACCATGCTGCTGATTCAGAACTGAAACACCACTACACCACCAAAGAAAAAGCAAATCAGGTATCTGCATGGCTTGTAGTCAGGAACAATCAGGGGAGTATTTATTTTTTTTTTACTATTATCTTTGTTTTTCCAGCGATTCTGTTCAATTAACATGACTAGATGTACAGATCCCAATGCCATTATTGGATTCCAAAGAAAATAAAAATAGCAGGTGCTGAGCAGACTTTCAGATCTTCCAGCAATTTTATTCATTAACGAGCTCCAAATCACCCAAAGCAAACACATGTACAGAAGGCTTAAATTCAGACGTGTTGAAGGAATTCCAGTTCAGGACATTTTATTAACCTCCACATAAGTGATTGTGCTTTAGCCCTGCACATGTTTTGATTTGTCACTGTTCAAAAAAATCAACAACGCATGCAGATCAGATGCCTGGTTGAAATATTTTGTGAAAGTGAATGATCAAAAGCAGGTCAAATGCCTCATTCTATCTTGCTCAAACATGTTCAAAACCAGAATAATTCATAGCATTTGGTTAACTTTATTAATGCTTTTTGTCTCTTTTTTTTTTTTTTCCCTTAAAGTCTCTGTAAAAGAACATCATAATCTGTGAATTCCAGGACATAAATATGTACATACACAAATTAATTGCTAGTTATGATGTGCATAAAAAACTGACAAATCAGTATATTGAAAAAAATAATTTCATGGGTTGTTACTTGCTTGAAGAGCATTTATTAAGGTATAAAACTGAGATGTTTGGCTAAGTTAGCAGGAAAATTCTCTAGCAAAATGAATAATGCAGTATCTTACCTTGTGGTAGCTGAGAGGATTTTGGTGTGAAGGTCCACATGAACCGGGGATGTAAGTATTAAAAGTATCATTATTGTCTGGCTTTTCTTCAGCAGCTGATAGTGGCAGTGAAGGTCAGAAATGTCATCTTTGGACTTTTTCCTAATTTCATTCTCTTAATGAAAATTCAGCCAATTTGCAAATAATTTTGCTGCTGTTGATCACAAATTTATAAGATTTTTCAGCATGTGTGGAAAAGTACCTTCAACATCTACCTTTAATGCTCTTAGGAAGAAGGTAATTAAACCCACATACTTTATAATGAGCAATGTCGTTTTAAATCAGAACACTTTCATATGTCTTTGGTTCTTTTACCATTACCTGTTTTTCCTTGAAATCTGCTATAATTTATGGGAAAACACTAGTCCTTTGTAGAGTGACATGGAACTGGAATTTTATAATCTTTCTAAGTACTATTAAAATTATTTCTCACAATTGTTGCTTCCTTTAGAATGATTAAATGTCCTTATTATCATTGTGTCTCATATTCATACCAGTTGTCTGCGATAACTTGGTTGGCAATCAATGCCTTTTATGGGAATTTTTTTGTTTGTTTAGCTGTAGTCTCACATTTCATGTGGATGATACATCTTGCCCACATTTTTGACCAATGTGTATTTCTGTTTATATGCATATGTGTGGCACTGATTTTTAGTTTGATGATCACTGAATGTGTGGTAAGACTAATTACTTTCACTGTTTCTTTTGACTCAAATCTTTAAAAAATTTACTGTACTTCAAAGTGACTAACATTTGGTTTTTGTTTAGAATGAAGTTTTGAGCCAATTTTTCTTTTCCTCCTGTCTCTCTCTTCCTCGTCTCTCCTCCCCCAACCTGCCTGCCTAATACCTGAGCCATTTAACTGTGTGATTAATGTAAAATAAAGATCACCCAGGATTTCACTGTCTGTAAGATGAATGATACTCTCCAAACATAATATAGTTGGAGACTTGCTCTTCACATGTGGCTGCTTTTTGATTTTGGGTTTTTTCTTTTCCTTCCTCTGAGTGCACTTTCTGATCTATACATGAGGGACTAGTGAAACTAACACTGTTCCCTGCAAGGTTTTGGTTTGATGATAATTTTATTTTTAGGGCATTGTTATTGATATTGGCTAGCATTACTCATAGCCTTTAATCAAAAGGAAGAAGTGATAAAGACATCTTTACGATAAGCCCTTATGTGATAAGCATGGGAAATATGGAAAAAGATTAAAGACCTAGTATCTTGGCCTCAGAGAAAAGAGTCTTTATCCTGTTAAAAATAAAGTTGACCAGATGTGCTCATTTAGGCATGGCAGCTCTCATTTTCTCATCAAACACATCACTGGTTAGGCTTTTAAAATCAAAACCTTAATTTTTACTTTTGAATTGGCGTTCCCATAATGTTTTTTACACTGCTGTGACCGAGCTATGGAAGGCACTTCAGTCTGTACCTTTTTTCTGCAGGTGTATAGCCAAAACAAGCTGGCAACTAAATATGTCCTACAATTCCTTGCTGAATCAGGGCATCAAGTGGCAAGGTTTGTCCCTTGCTGACCTGTTCCTGTGCATGAACATCTTTGTAGTTGCACTGAAGTGAGGCAGGTTGAAAAAAAAAAAGAAACAACAAACAGCTGTAGGTGCAATTGTCCTATAACTTAACCTGCAAAATCACTCAGCCTCTACAACTATTGCTCTGAAAGTGCCTAAGGAGTTAAAAAACCAATCTCATAAAAATTAAAGAAAAAGCAAATGAAATACCAGTCAGGCCACCTGCCCCTGCAGCACTCACCCACTGGGCTGCATATGCTTGACACTGTTTGAGGATGAGGTTTGTCAGAAGCAACAGCATCTGGCAGGGAGGATTCCTCATTTACACATTCAAGGTTCATGTGGTTAACCGAGCTCTTCTACTTCAGGGTCAGACACAGCTTGTGGGAGCATTTTCTCATTAGGTTTTACAGTTTAGAGGAGACTGAACATATTGGTCTGCAGGACTGCTGAGAGGTTAAATTTGAGACTGGGATTTTAATAGGAATATTTGCATACAACTGTGTGCTCTGGAATGAAGACTTATTTTTCATTCCTCAGGCAGCTGACTGCTAGGTTCCTACTCTAAGTACAGAGAAGAAAAGGGAAGGCTCTAAGAACTACACGTCAGGACAGCAAGAAGCATCTGGACATATCCAAAAATAAGAATTTTGGTTATGTACCAGGCACTTATTCCATCACTTTGACTGTATTATGCTGACACTCAGTGATTTCCCATCCTCTTCTACATTTTTGAAGCAGAACCACAACCCTAGGAGAATATATATCATTAAGTTTTTTACCCCCCTGTTTTTTTTATGCAACCATTGTCTGCTTTTGAATGCTCTTTAGGGCTAGTAAGTCTATCTTTCAAGTGTTGTTTCTTGTCTATCAGGAAACATTACTGGCTTTTGCTGGAAGAGTGTAATGAAAGAGCCCTTTAGGTTTTACAAGTTCTGAAAAAATAATTTTATTACTGCCAAGTGGAACCACTTTTAATATTTTTGTAATCAGTGTTGACAGAAAGCTTAAAGGGGTGGAGAAAATAGTAAATAGTCTTAAACTGGAAGATTATATGTGGATCCAAGCACCTAGCAGCTCTGATACAGATAGCTTATCTTCAAATCAGTAGGAGCAGCCACATGGCTGAATCATCTTATCGATGAAAATCTTGTACAATTTTTTACATTCTGTCCCAAGATTACGGAGGGGAGAGGTAGGGAGAAGGTTTTATGAATCCTTCAGCAGTATTTCACACCCCTCATTCCCAAATGGGTGGGACAACAGGTGCTGGCCTGTGATGCCGCAGGCCATGCTAATTTCTGTGGATCAGCACTGGAAGGGCTCCACTGGTGTACTTTAGGTCCCTTCCCATCCCTCAGATTGTCTCAGAGCCACAGTCTTTTCCCTTCACTGGGCCTTGCTGCGCAAAATGCATCCTTTGTTGTATGTCAGGTTGCTTGGTGGGCTGCTGCAGTCCCAGGCTGCACGTCTGTGTGATGGTTTGCAAAGGAAAAAAGGCATGTAGAACCCATCACACACCTACATCCAGTAACTGGCTTGACTATTTCAGACCCTTGTATGGTTAAGAACAGGGATCAGTAAAGATGAATGGTATCTTTGGTGGTCATTCAAGTACAGCAGAAAACTCCTAGGGGGCAGATTCAGTTTGTCTGGCTTCTGCTGCCTAATGACCCTTTTCTGGAGAGTGTCACGCTGAATTTGTAGTTGTGTCTCTTTGTTTAAACATTGACTTTCAATTTATTACTTAAGGGACCCAGCCTTAAATTAGAGAAGAGCATTATTTGCCCTTCCTAATGGCAAACTGAACTGTGCACACAAACATATCAGAAACAGCTGAGGGTAAAATGCTTTCTAGTCTGGCAGCCCAGCACTTTATGCTGGTGTCACTTTGATTAACATAAACTGTCAGTGGCCATGGCAGTTAGAGAAAAGTTTGTCTTTATTACCTGGAAACTCAGCAAGACGGTTGTTATTTGCTCTGGTACAGCACTAGGGATGGAAAACTGATAGTCTGTGATGCCCCTGTATGAGCACAAACCAGAAAGTCTGTTTCCATTTCCTGGTGCTTGGAGCAGAGGGCTCTGGCCTCCTTGGCCACAGACCATTTTCAGACAGGCAGTAGACATCCTCCACAAATGTTCAGGCAGGGCTCCTAAGAGCCTGTGCTGACTCAAGTAAAAACAAGTAAATAGCCAGGGCCCTCTGGAGACACAGTCATATTGTTTCCACTTCTTCTTAGGCTTCCTTAGCACTAGGGATATCAATAGGCAATAATATAAATCTATCCAGTAGTTTTTTCTGCTTGTAGGATCTGTATCTCATTAATTTTTGTTGGCTCAAGAATATATCCACTAAACACCTTCTGGATAAAGCTCACAAAAGTATGATAGTCTTCGTTTACAAGCTAAGCAGTGTTCCCCAGGTAATCCTTTGCTTTTTTCTCCATCACTTGCTGAAATGGAGCTATGTGTAACTAGAAGGGAGCCATGTGGGAATAAAAGCATCCAAACAGCAAAACATGTTGCTGTTAGGAGGCTGGAGGTTGGGCTGAAGGACCAAAAACCCCCTCATTTACTGTAGGTAATAGACTGCTTATATTGCTGTATGCGTTCAACATTTTCCAGCAGAGTTATGAATTTTCTGGCTGATACACAATTTCTGTTGTTGCACAAAGGATTGTGATAGAAAATCAAGACTAAGCCAAGCCGGTGGTTTCATTCACTGCTGGGATGTTTCTTCTGATGTGTAACTATCCTCTAAAATTGATCCTCTATGCTTATTTTAAGTCACATCTACCACTTCTGACCCCCCTTCCAGCCTCCACATTCATATGTGAGAGTGATACCATTCTACAGTCAGAAATGTTTGCAGGTTGGGGTTTTCTTTGGCCTCCTTATATTTACTTGTTTGTTTCTTTGCAACGTCATGGTTCTGCTTGGAAATATGTTTGGCTACATGGGAAGAGTATCCATTGCAATTTATGCTTCCTGACCTTTTGTGAAGCTGAAATAAATTGCTTTTTGGAAAGAAACCAGAGGCTCTCCTCTCTGTTCCCTTCAAAGAATTCTGACCTTACAGTTGTTTCTTGTGGAGATGATATAAGCTTGTTTGAGCCAGAGGAAAGGGTAAAATTTTCCTATGCAGATTTTTTTTTTTTTTTATAATTCAGATATTCCTTGATGGACATGGGGTTTTTCAAACTTTTTCTCTTAGTGACAGGGCTGCTTTGCCTGTCATGCCTTATGTACTTAACTCCCTGTTGCTTTAACTGAGTATCTGGCACCCCCCAGCCACTGCACATGTGCACACTCTCTTGGAGCCCTGGTGTGGCTGCTGCTGCTCCCTCTAATGCAGAGCCAGAAAGGATGAGAAGCCACACATAGATTGGACAGAACTAATGAAGTAAGTGTCTGTAAGCCCCTCATACAGTCTTTCATGAACTCTTGGAGTTATTCACCCAGCTGCAGGGGTCATGGGCTGGGAGTTGAGCTGCAAGTGCTGCACAGGTATTGCATAGGAAACAGAGGAAATAAATTCTGCCAGCTGATGAGGAGTCATCACTCTGGCACTTTTATGACCTTGGTGATCACAGAGGGGCAAGTACTGCATCAGCATGCAGCCTGTGCTGCTCAGGGGAACTGCTGGAGCCTGGAGGTTCTGGTGCTGTCAGTGTAGTCCTGGAAGTCCCCAATAAGCTCTGATGTCTTCTCTGGGCATCTGATTTTGGCTCCAGCTTTTCCCAGGGAGTGCTCAACTCTGTCCAGGAAAGAAAGTCAGCTGACTTACATATGTAACCTTTTGCTTTTTTAGACTAGGCATGTGTGTTTAGAAGAAAATGACAAGCTTAGGAGAAGCAGTGATCATGAAGATCTCGATCTTAACCATGTGCCTGTCTTATCAAAGTCTGAGGCTCAAGGTTGTGTAAAGTATTTTTAAATTACTCTCTAAAGTGAATAAGTAATGATCCATTGTGCATATTGTTAGGGAAAACAATGCCATTGGAGAAGATCAGGAAAAGTTCCTTTCTGACAATTCTTTTTAACAATGTGATACAATTTATCTGAAATTTGGGAAACAGTTAGGGGCAAAGGGAGAAACACCCCTCCCTTTGGTTAACCTTGCTTGGGAAATGTGAATCACTGAACTAAATAAAGTTTGTTAAAAGATGCTCTGAAAATACTATGCTACGCCCTATAATTCAGCCAAGGAGGAGGGAAAAGTAAACATCAAAAGTCCCTGCTTTTTTTATATTGCTTCCTGGCACATTTCTCTTCCCCTACTTCCCCCTCCCTCCTCCCCATCCTCTTTCTGGTTTTGTTTTGTTTCATCTCTTTTTTTTCCCCTCTCTTAAAAAAAAAAAAAAAATCCTTTTCATTTTGTAAAGCTGGTACCATAACTTTAACAACAATCTTGTTGTCTACAGATGACAACAATGAGAAATGCCAAAGGAGAAGTGAGTCCTGTAGGGACCGGAGGACAACAAAGACAGTTTTCAACATTTTTATTAGGACCTCATGATGTACACATGAAAAATTAAGTTCAGAATATGAACTGCTCTTCAGATGGTGCCGTTTAAGTCTGGAAGATGTTAACATTCCTGCTGCATGACAAAGGTCCCCCACCCCCTGTGTCGATATTCATCCTGCTCAAAGGGGCAATAACATCTAAGGATGAACAGGCTGGGCACCAAATCCTGCTTGAAGGCTGGTTTCACAGACTTATCTTGGGATTTCCTAGCATCCCCTTGCCAGGGTCAGTTTGCCCTTGAGGGCTAGGCTGTCTAGCTCTAGCTCCTTGCAGTGCTCCAGCTGTTTCACCATTTCCACACATTTGAATGTATGCTTTGGCAGAGAGGATTATTAGTGGTAGAGGAGAAAAAGCAGCAGGAAAGTACCTGTCCCTGAAGTATGGAAGCAGGGGTTTCGATGCTGTTTGAACAGCCGCTTGTGTAGTCAGGTGACATCATGGGGCAAGAGTCTAGACTGTTTGTATGCACAAATCCAACTGTGGTACCCCCGTGCCAGCCTCTGTGGATACTGGGAGCTGGCAGAGGCATGTGGTGGCAGGGTGACAGAGGGCACTGGGAGGCCCTGGGCTTGTTTCCCCAATGCTTGGGGCAGCTGAGTGTGAAACCCATCCCTTCAGTGTCTGGCAGTCAGCCTTACCTGTTTAATAGAAGTTTAGCAGGGGAGCACGTGTGGTTCACTTGAACGATGTTCCTCTGGAGCATGCTTGAATCTGCCCTACTCTCCTAACCATGAAGAAAGCAGCAAAAGAAACTGAACTGTCTTATTTTCCTGTCCTTTCTAAGAAGCCACACTGCTGGGGGGACCACTGCTGCTCTGCCCTCTCCCTGGCCCTGATGGATGCCTTGTGGGCAGCTCAGAGGGGTTGGGACACGGAGGTGTGCAGCTGCCCAGGCTTTGCAGGGAGGTGGCAGCTCTCACTGCCAGGGAGGCACAAAACCAGCTTGCCGTGTGCTTTTCCCTCTCTGTTTTGCTGCCTGACCCCTTGCCCTGCCTCGTAAAAACAAACATGTGCAGCCCGAGCTCCAGGTGCCTTCACTGGTTAAACGCCCACGGCAGCAGATGCAGCCCGGGAAGGGAAGGGAAGGGAAGGGAAGGGAAGGGAAGGGAAGGGAAGGGAAGGGAAGGGAAGGGAAGGGAAGGGAAGGGAAGGGAAGGGAAGGGAAGGGAAGGGAAGGGAAGGGAAGGGAAGGGAAGGGAAGGGAAGGGAAGGGAAGGGAAGGGAAGGGAAGGGAAGGGGGTTTTCTCCCCAGGCTGCCCAGCTCTGCAGCCACTATTTAGCCTGAGGGCTGGACTAGCATGCCTGTGGCTCAGGCACTCCCCATGGAGCACTAATGACCTTTTGGGTCTGTAGCTTCACTGTCCCCAGACATGGTGCCTTTCCATCTGGTTCCTGCTATTCCCTTCAATCCCTGCTGGCTGTTTAATAGCAGTCAGGGAGTTCTGATGGCGCTGAGGTCACTTTGACTCACCAAATGTCACTGCTTCTAAACTGGAACCAGACTGAGTTGAGGGTTGTGTTTCTGCTGGGGGGAGCAATGACAAAGTGTCCTCTTGACTCTCCACCAGATGTTGATCACGAGCCCACAGCCTGAGCTCAAGGTTTACTTTGTGTGAGGGTCAGTCTCTGCAGTACATTTATGAACATGCCCCTTAGTGGACTGCTTTTGTTTAGATGTGGGTTTTATGTCAAAATCCTTATATATTTTGTGGGTTTTTTTTGTGTCTGTGTGTACTCACTGTTTGTGTGTACCTGAAGTTGTTGGATGTGCTCATCCTTTGAATCACCCTGTGAGGAATGCCTAAGCATTCAGTAGCCCAGCGTGAGCAAAGGAACTTCTATATGTCTTTAAGGTCAGTGAAAGCTGAAAACAGATGATTTCTGACAATTGCTTGGCTTGCAGATCTGCTGGTAGCACCAAGATGCTGTGGCCAGTAAAGTACTACTGAAACAACCCTGAGCCTGGCTGGGCTTCACTCTGTGGCTCTGGCTCCACTGTGCTGTCAAGGAGCAGAGTCCTCATGCCAGGAGAGCTGCCTCAGAGACTGCTGAGCAGCAGGGCACTGCTCTTGGGCTGTGGAGAGAAGGCTTGAAGCTGCCCTTCAATGCAAAGCTTGATTGCTCTGCTGAAGAAGTGATTATACTGCCCTTCTAACTCCTCACCCTTTTTATATTTTTTTTCTTCCTCTCTTCCTAAGAAAGTAATGGGGGGAAAGTTTGTGAGAGAATAGTGTTTGCTGATCTTGTGCAAAGCATGGTGACAAATGATGGCTGGAGAAGCATGACAAGGCATGTAAACTTGTGCTAATGGAAACCTGTGTGCCAGCTGAGTGTTTATTCAGGCCTGTCATTGTCAACAGAGACCCTTTTACAAGTATTGTTTGTAGTAACAAGTGCACCACAAAGGAGAATGTGGCTTTGAATTCTGTGTATTTGCCTCTTTGAAAGAAATAAAAAAAAAAAAGCCATTACACCATTTTTACATGGAATAATGGAAATAGCCTGTTTGTATGTCTGCATATTTTTGATTTGACCAGACTACTTTTTATAAATCAAACTTCCTCTTAATTGTATTGTTCTCATTGGTACTGCTGAACATACATTACTGTACCAAGTGTAAGTATCCAGTTTGTCACCTGCATCTTTTGATATCCCTGACTGAAGCAGGATGAAATAAAGAAATGGACAACAGTGCTCCAATGTTTTTTCTCTGCAAAGCAAGAGGTAAAAGAGATTGTTGAGCAGACTGTTACACTTATTCTTGTGGCTTTTCTGCAAAATGTTTCTCAATTAAACAAACAATAGTTAAAGTTCATTTTGAATATAATTCATTGATTTGCAGCTATTTAGAAAAAATACATACAAATTCTTAAACGCGGCATAAACAAAGCACTAAATCTTATTTCAAAACTGCATTAGAATGTACTGTATCCCTTCTGTAGAAGAAGAGAAATATCCAAGGAGTTTTGCTGATCTTTGACTGAATTTATCACATATACCTTTTTGCCCTTTTTAAAAAATAGGAATACCCTACAGCTGTAAATTTTTGCCAACCTTGTGGGGCTATACAGATACCATTGAACTGGATACCAGTTGATTGAGACTGAGAGTTAAGAGAATCAGAAATAGGACTAGATAACTAGGGTAACAATCTACATTCAGCAATTTCAAATAGCATCCAAGGTTTGGCTGTTGGATCTACTCAGCTGCATCACGGAGAGATGAGTGTGTGACGGCACACACCGGAATTTTGGGATTGGTCTCTTTCTGATTCCACTCTGGCTTTCTGAGACTCCCAATTTCATCATGCCCTCAGTGTCTTTCACTTTAAAAATGCCAAAAATCCACACTCAGCAGTACTTTCTCAAAAAGATACTGTGAAATTTAATTGGTTTAAAATTCTTGGGGAGAGTTTTGGAGAGAAGATCCCCTTGAAGATCTGCATCTGCACAATGAAGCAGAGATTGGTACAAATGGTGAACATGGCCAATGCAGTGATCTTTGAGCTGAGAGAGGAGTCCTGACACAAATGTTGTCTTGTTTTCTGGTTCACTGATCTTCTACAGAGATAGCTGCTGTACCAGGGTGCCAGTAACACCCCATGCACATCTTGGCAGGGCTGATTTAGGGGCAGGCCCAGATGTGTTCGGGGTATGCTGACTCACCAGCCAGGCTCCTCCTAAATGTAACTTAAATCCCAAAGATGCAGCAGAAACTGTGGGGAGAGAGTGCTGCAGTCTGTTGTCTGAGATAAAGTTTTAATCTCTCCTGTTTCCCTTGGCACTCCTGCTGGCTGAGTACACAGGAAAAGTGTTCAAGTTTATGCATCTGGCATTTTTGTGTAGCCTTGGGAGGACCCTGCTTACCAGGCTCTGCTCTCTAGTTCAATAGAAACAACAGTCAGTTTGTGAGCCTCTCAAGAGCTTAACTCCCTGTTACTTGGAAAAAATATCTGCATCAGGTCTTAAGGTCCTCTGCAGCTAAGCTTTTAGAGTTGGCTGTTGAAGTAATCTAGGAGGTGAAGTGTAAAAATCTGCTCCTGGAAAGAAGTGGAAATGGAAAGAAATAATACATTTGAGTACATCAAGGAGAGAATGTGCAAAGCAATTTAAGCCAGAGCATTTTAAGCATTGAACAGTGGATGGTGGAAGATTTGCTGTCAAGTGTTTCCATTTTTCTTTATCAACTTGAGAAGTGAGCAAATTGCTAGCATTTAGTTCAAAAAGTACATGCCCAGACCTCTGCAGACAATGAAAAACTCTTTCAGATGCTACTGACTCTAGAATCCAAACTGTACCAGTTTCATCTGTGCTTAAATACTGGGCCTGCTACCAACGTGCTTGACAATGTTTCCTGGCCAGAGCAGGCAGTAATTAATTGGTTTATGCATGTTTACACTGGACAGAAACTAACCCCTTGTTAAACAGAACCATACTTGAAAATAGTTGTGACAAAGAACCTGGACTCAAAGAAAGACTGTACCTTAAGTCACCTAAACAAAATCTCTTGTTTCCTTTTGCTTTCATCAGGAGGTATCTTTGAATTTTTACAATGGAGTGTCTTGCCAAGATCCCCTGGTTTCCGTGACTCAGAGCTGTGGGTCAGCAGGCAGCATAAATGCAGCAGCATAAATGCAGCAGCATTGCTCCCTGCCCACAGCCAGCCTGCCCTGACACAGGGTATGCTGTCAGGGTGCATCATTCCCTGCATGTGGCTCCAAGGGCTCTGTGTTTCCAAATGGCCCAGTGATGGAGGGACAGACAAACCTCCCTTGGGGACCTGGCCATGGCCTCAGTCATGCTGCAGAGTTACCTGTGTAAGCACAGCCTCGACTCCCTACTCTTGCTCTGCCACACTCCTTGAGCTGCTTTGACAGTCCAGAAGAATAGAACATTGCAAGGCACCTTCAATAGCCAAGAACATTGCTAATGAAAGCCCAGCTTTATTAAGAAGCTTTGAAATTCCAAAGCTAAAAGCAGATGTGCTTTTCTAAACGTGCTTCTGCTGAAAGGTTAGTTTTGCATTAGTTACCATCCAGGAGAGAAATTACGTCATCAGTGTACAGCTAGTAATTTGTCTCTAGAAGGGTTAAAGCAAAGAAAATTCTGTCATTAGAAAGGAATAATTCCTTTATTTGAAGCACACATGAAACAGGAGTCTGGATGGCAAAGGAACAAAGCCTCATTCTTTCATCAGCATTTGCTGAACGCCTTGGTGTCGTAGATAGAGGACAAGTATCTGCTAGTGGATTAACGTTATGAAAAAGTCAGGATTAAAAAAAAAAAAATAAGTAATTCTCAGCGAGGCTGTGTAATTGAAACTCCATAGCAGTTCAAAAGCTTAGGCCAGTAAGCTCCTGGCCACCAGTTAATTCATGTATTTTATGACAAGAAGGCAGAATGCTAATTAACAGAACAGCATATGGAGGGGGAGAATGAGAGGGCTGCATGGATATTCAGTGACAACCATCTGAACTTCAGAGGCAGTGCAGAGGGCTATTAATGCACTCCCTTGTCCTGTCTGAGAGTGCTGACCTCACTTCTAATCCTGCCCCTCCAGGGTACTTAATTTCCAGCATTGCTCAACCCAGTCAGGCCTGTTTAACAGTTTCTTTTCTGAGTTAGTCTCTTTGAAGAGGCCCTATTTTCTGTTCAGGGACATGAAAGAGATACTGATGTTGATTATCAAAGGCGCATGTGCTCCAAACCACCAAGTGCCTAATGCCCAGGGGAGGTAACATTATCTCTGCCTTCAACATTTACATCCTCCCGCCAAGAAAGATGTGGTGGTTAACTAGCACATCTTTTTTTCCTTCCTACTAATTTTACATGAGCTATTATTCAGAGGGGAAAATTAACTAATTCTTCAGCTTGTAGGTCATGCTAGGGCAGCACTCTCATCGAGATTAAAAGGACTGTGGGCTGGTGCAAAGTCAGCTGCCCTGTTCCTTGGAGCCAGACAGGTTTATGTATGGTCTTTTTGCTACATTGCACCGCTGAAGTTTCACTGCAAGTCTGTCCAGTGACTGCAAACTTTAGCCCAGCTGCACAGCTGGAGGGCTGGCTACCCCCACCTACTCCTGCTTCTGGGAGGAGTCTGCTCCACCTACCAGCTGCCAGGGTAAAGATCAATCAACATCTGCCTGCTCACTGTGGAAGGGAAAAAATCTTTCCTGAAGAAGGGGCTCTTGGGCATCACCTTCTGACAATGAGGGAAGGCTTCTCTACCAAGCAGTCATAGTTGCCTGAGCTTTTAACCCAGAATTCCTTGAAATTCCACTGTGGGCAGGTGGAGCTCAGAGTGAAAAAAGGGGAAGCAATAGCAACCTTAAATGAAACTATTGCTCAGGGTTTCTTTCTATAGTGTTTCTGTACTCACCAGCTGAGGAACTTTGATGCAAGGCAGCAGAGAGAGCTGTGGCTCAGCATAATTGCATAAAGCACTGACAAATGACACCATTGCTGAAACTCATCTCCTGAAGCCAAAGTGATCATTCATACGCAGCTGCAGGTCCTCTCTGATGCAGTGATTCAAGTCTTGTCCCATCATGACCCTTACTGTGCAGCAGCTATACTAGGCATGCATGTATATACTAGGCATGCATGCTTTTTTCTGTGGATTCTGGGGTCTGGACTCCATGGCTCAAGAGGTCTCCTTCAGCTTTGTGTCAAGTAAGATTACACAAAACCAGAGAGTTTTTTCTAGAGATGGGAATTGAATCCTAATCTCTCACCTTGTGTTTCTCTGCATAACTTCCCACCGCTCACTCTTAATGTACATTCTGACTTCCTATATGAAAAAAATAAGCAATCCCAGAATGCTGGAGGAAGCTGTTTAGCTGAAGTTTAGCTGGATCAGCATTTCTTCATCTTTTGTCCATTTTAAGATCTTAGAAAGAATATTGCATTTGCTGATTTTTTATATCCAAAGATGCACACAGATCCATACTAAGGGATTTCAAGATACGGTGTGCACTAATAATGAGAACAATGTAGATAAGGCCATTTAGTTTTAAATTTTTATCTGTGATAACATTTTGAACTAAGGGGCTTTGAGTTGACAAAAATGGGTCATTTAATGGCAATTTAAGTAGGTCAGGTACCCTCTTTTGAGCTGAATACTAAAAAGTCTGGTGAAGGGTATCTAATCTCTTTTCAGTGAAATATGGCCATGTGAGTTTTTGTAACATTTTACAAATGTATTGTGTCAGGGCACTGACTAAACACTTAGAAACCTGTTTTGTTTTAACAGTGTCTGAAAGCAGAATGAAGATGAGCTCCTCCAATACCGATGGATCCACTGTGGGCAGCTGTCATCTGTTTGTCTGCTGGGTTTTTCTTTTATAAAGATGTAAATGCACGTGCAATATCTCATGTAATTACTGCAGCGGAGCACACGCAAAGGACTTCTGGCAATAGGATCTGATCTGCAATAGGATCTGATCTGCACGTGTGCTCAGTGCAGTGCCAAGCCTGGGGAAGTTTTTCTGCTGCTTACTTGTGAACCTGCCCTTCCTACGTGCAAACTTTAGATACTCAATCGTTCTCTGTAAGAGCTGACCCCAAATATTTTTGAAGTCTTTCACAAAACTATTTTGACTGAAAGAACAACACTTAGGCCAAGACTTTCAAGCCTTTGCTATGTTTTTGCTTTTGTCCTTTATCTGGCTTGCACAATACAGATAAAAGCCTCTTTGGCACTCTTATGTGGTTTTCAGCTCCATATTGCTACCAGCTAATGAGTAATGCCTTCACTACTGAATTGCTAATGAGTTTCTGCTAGGAAACACAGAAATAACATGTAGGAGCAAATGTTCATGATGTGCCTTCAAAAAGTGCTTGGATTTGGTCTTCCAGAAGAGGATTCAGCAGTGTTTTCCTCAGTCTTAATTAATCCCAGAATGAAAGAGCACCGAGCTGTGTTCAGACAGTTCCGTTCTGATCAAGACTGACTCTATTCAATAGTGTGTCTGCACATAATAATGCACTTTGTGATGACTGGGCTTGTTCTGCCAACACTTAGCTCTGGAACAAAGGACAATGGCAGCAATATATGAAAACGTGTGTAAAAGCCCTTTACTGATGAGATCTACACTGGACAGATCAGAAAAACAGGATCCTTCACACAGGAGGAAAAAAAAGATAAAAAAGGGAAGATTGCAGTTTTATCTTGATTTGGAAACCAAGTGTTCTGGCTCATCACCAGCATCAGACTTCTGCTCTTTTATGCTTCAGCCTCTGGAAAGTCCAGCATTGGACTGAGGCCACTGAGTAATAACTGGAGGCTGTCATTAATCCAGAAAACAGGAGGAGCTGACATAATGGCAGGGCTAGAGCTAAGCAGACTAAATGAACCTCTGTTCCTCAGTTGTGACTTGGAGGGAGCCATGGAAAGAGCTAGCAGATAGTCCAGTCTCATGCTGAAATCAGGGCAGGCTGAACTCAGTATCAAATGTTGGCTTTAAGTGTTTTCCCAAAAATCCCATTTCTCACTAAGGGCATTGGTCTTTGTTGTAGGATGTTCTTACATTTCAAACGTTCCTCGTTCCAAGGCAAGTAACTTTACCTCATTTAAATTTTCTATGTTACAAGTAATATCTATATGTTGTCTGATCCAGCTTATTCCACCTAAAAATTTAAATGCTTTAGCAATTTATCTTGATTTGGTTATTTTAGACTAGCTGTGAACTAAGCTGTTAATATATTTAGCTCTTGCATTGCCAATGGCAGAGCTATAATGAAGAAGACTACATTTGCAACAGGATTTCCAACAACATATGTGTTTGCTCTTGTCATTTGACAGAAAATTAAGATTTTTTACAATAGGCAAGCTATGCAGCTCTGATTAGCTATATCCAGTTATCTCAAATATCTTCTGCATTAAGTCTGTTTAGAAAATGGAGACTTGTAAGAGGAGGTTGCTGGTTTCCAAGCCTGTAGCTACATAGCAGTGGAACTCAGTAACACACCAGTATTTCCATTTCAGTGACAATGCTACCACTTTGTTGGGATCTTCTTGTGTCTTATGGGGGCGTTTTTCTGAAACTGTTTATTTTTGTATTTCCTTAATTTTAACACTCAACTCCTGATCTCAGAGCCACTGGAATCCATTGGTCTTTGACCACATTCCCCAGGTATACTGGGTTTATGTCAGCCTGCTGTGAGCAGGCTGCATGATAATTACATGAATACTATGCAGACTAGACTTAATTAAAGGCTGTTAGTAAAGTGGCATTTCTAATACCCTGTGATACATACCACAGTTAGACTAATATGGTCAAAATATGTCCACTTTTTAATAACATGTCATAAATGTCCTGGGCTTGGCTGTGATAGAGTTAATTTTCTTCTTAGCAGTTGGTACAGTGCTGTGTTTTAGATTTAGTATGAGAATAATGTTGATAGCACACTGGTATTTTAGATGTTGTTAAGAAATGCTTACCCTATATCAAGGACTTTCCAGTGTCTCATGCACTGGCAGTGAGCAGAAACATGGGAATTTAGAGGGTAGCATGGTCAAACCAGCCGACTTGAACTAGTCAAAGTGATATTCCATACCAGAGAATGTCATGCTATAAATGTCAGTCTATAAACTGGGGGGATTTGGCAGGGAGCAACCAATTACTGCTTGGGAATGGACTGGGTATTGATCAGTGAGTAACTGTATTGTGCATCACTTGTCTTTCTTGGGTTTTATCCTCTTTCTGTGTCTCTTTTTCATTACAATTATTATTATTATTATTATTATTATTATTATTGTTGTTGTTGTTGTTGTTGTTGTTGTTCTCACTATTATCATTAGTATTATATTTTATTTTGTTTGAATTATTAATCTGTTCTTATCTCAGCCCATGCCTTATACTTTTTTTTTCCCAAATCTATTCCCCATTGGGAGGTGGGGGTGTGTGAGCCAGCAGCTTCATGGCAGCTTAGTTGATAGCTGGGGTTAAACCATCACAAAGCAATATATAGTTTTTTCCACTGATGCAATTTCCACCACCAGGTTGAGCCAGTTGGCTGCTTTAGGGCCATTTTTGATCACTTAAGTGTCTATGAATCAGCTGGTTAATTATTACCACTGCCAACATTACCCATTTTGCCAGTGGGCTGGGTAGCTGTGTAGCTGTGAGCAATTAGAGAGGACATTCAGGCAGAGTATGATCTTCCCTAGAATGAACTCATATTTTGTGGAAGCTCCGTGTCAATTTTTTCCTTCTCCATTCCCATTTCATATAATTCTTGAGCTCAAAGGACATCCAAACTATAGGCTCTATTCATCTTTTTCATTATATCCTTGCCAGTGACCAGCACCCTGGAAAGTGTCTTGTGTAGTTTATGGGAATGTAATGGTGTTTAAAGAAGTCACAGTATTTTATCCTGATGGTGTTAGTTCTCTGTATTGTGAAATTTTGCTGTTGATCTGCTCAGTATTATTAAACAATGCTCAATTCTTTTATACTCTGGAAGGGACAGTAAATGGGTTTATTTTTTTAGTATCTTGAATTGCTATAAGAAGTGCTGGCGGCAAGTCCAGTCTCAGAGAACATTCATCTGCTGTGTTCTCATGTGCTAAGTTCACAACTGTTAAGGACATCTGTGCTACTCAATAGCTGTTGTTACCTTAAAAAAAAGGTAGGCAGGTTCCTCCACATTCCCTCCTGAGGCCAGAATTTTCCCCATATTGTTCATATGATAGCAATAATCCATTAAAATTAATTTCAATTATAGCACTGCTTTTTTGCTGCTCTCCTTTTCATGCCAAGCCTTCCTGCAGAATTCTGTCAGTTTCTTTTATAGGATTTATTCCCCCAAATATACTTAAGAAGGTGGTTTTAACGTTCCATACTAAAAATCATTATTTTTCTGAGGCCACTTTCCCTGTCCTTATATTGCCAGAGATACACAAAAGCATCACATAATTTATTGAACATTGGAATTGATCTGGATAGTCTTCTCCCTCCATTACACTGCTCATATGAGCTCAGCAACCATCACAGAAATGCTGATGGTCTTGAACATGAACTGCTATGTTTTTCCAGTTGACAGCTTTTGAGTGGAGGCACAGTTGGCCCAATACCTTTTTTCTGGGCAGAGTTTTTAGATGCAAAGCAACAAATGCAACCTGTGGTCGAAGAGTAATGTAACCATTCTTAGTTATTTCATCCTTACACAAACATCTTTCAACATGGCTGTTGTGTACAAGATGACACTTGGATGGTGTCAACCAGATCTGTTATTGTCATTCTGGTTATGGCACAGCTGAGGGCTTTGATCAGCACAGTAGGCAAAAAGGTTGCTGGCAGAATGGAAGAGTAATTTTTTTAAAAAAATGCTCCAAAAATAAAAGGCTGCAACCCCAAATTTAATCTTCTAAGCCCTGAGCTCCCCTTAATAATTCCCAGTTATGACCACACATCTTGAAGAAATAACATTATATATTAACACAGGAACCAGGAATACTACCATATTCCATTTGTAAATCATCTTGCACCTTGCAGTCCTATTCCCACCTCCAAATCTCTACTCAGCTGCAGAGCACAAAGAAGAAAAGGCACAGCAACACATTGCCTCTCCTGTGTGCTTGCTTATTAGAATGAGGCTGACTCCTTTGCTGTGGCAAATGATAATGTGCCCCTTAAGCTCCCTCTTGTAATTTTGCCACTGATTTACCTCAAGAGGAGTTGCATAAAAATGTAGGGGAAATCTCCTCTGCAATCATACACTGAATATGGGAAGTATCCATAAGAGTGAAGATCTGGGTGAGTGCAGTCTGTGGGACGATGCAGTGTGACCCCAAGCAGGGAGCAGAAGGCAACTAGTTCCTGCTAAACCCTGTACATATTAAACATCTTCTGGTGTGCCCATGTGTGTTAAACCACCATTAAACTCCTAGGCAAGAAAGGGATGTCATTCATATAATTCTGCCCATAACCTAAACCAGCATCTTGCCCCCGAAATGAAAACATTTGCCTGCTGTGAGCTACAGCATGGCTTTTCCTGCTGGGTCTTGAACTGAGGTGGAGCCAAGCCATACTGTGGTGGGAGCAGAGCTGAGGAGTTTCTGCTACGTGCTGCCTGCTGTTTCCCCAGGGTAGGCAGGATGAAGCCCTAGTCCCAGTGGAAGAAAGGCAGTGGAGCTTCTCTTATGGTGGGTCTGCCCAACTGCATGAGGCAGAAGAGCAGCTTCTGTAGAATCAGCTCTCACAAGCCACTAGGTTATTTGTCAGGCTTTTTCTCTTGGTTTTATTCTGCCTGTAACCACATCTCACTTGCCATTTGAAAGAAAAAGCCATGCAGCCATCCTTTTCCTGGGACAGAGACTACTGCAATGCCCCACAGCCTGTTTGCTGCTGCAGAAAGCCCTCCCTGACTCAGTGATTTAGCAGCAGCCAGGGCTTTGTGGGTGACCTCTCACATGCCAGCTACTGCTTGCAACTGCCTCAGGAACTGTCTGCTTGCTTGGGGCTAAAACAAGGGTGTCAAGTTAAAGTAGCCTCTGCTCAGTCCCCAAATTCACATGGAGAAAATCATGAGAGGTAGCCTGGCCTGTGGAATGTGCCCATGGTGTGTGCTTGCATTTGCTAGCATGACAACAGTCCTGAGGAGGCTTTGAAACACTTCTGGGGCAGTGAGGGAGGAGGCATTCACACTTGTGCTGCTCCTGCACTTTTTTCATTGAGAAAGATTTCACCATTGAGCACATAACAGAGCAGGAGAAAGCACTGGTCCTTTCAAGCATTTTTGCAATACATTCACATGATTCTTAGTGAGGACTCTTCTCCTTACTTGACCTGTTGTGCCCCATTGCATTACATTTGACCTTGCTGATGAGCACAAGGAGCACATCTTGTGAGCTGGCCAGCAGCCCCAAAAAATCTTGGCTTGAAAATCTTCACAGGTGCCTTCATGCTCCTCCTCTCCCCTCCTCCATCTGCCTGAGGGGATTAGGACCAGGCAGGCAGGAGGGAGGAAGATGGAAGTGACCACGGAGAAGAGAGGAACCACAGCTGAAGAAGGCAGAGCTGGAAACCTGGCATGAGAAAGGAGAATATGAAGGCAGAAATAGGAGGGTCTAACAGAAGTGTTTTGAGAAAGGAGAGAGGAAGGAGGTAGAAATAAGAAGTGATCCTTTCTAGTCTGCAGGTTCCCCTGGCCAGGAACATTACCTGCCTCTGTGATTGCATGCTGTCCTTCTCAGATAATCTGAGTGCTGCTGTGTCATGTAGACTTCTGAGCACAGTGGTGGGAACCAAGGGGTGGAGGGTGCAGCAGTACTTGGTAGCTTCTCTTTGCTAGAGACAGGACGAGATGCAGATGCGAAGTCCTTTTGCTTGACCTGTTGAGAGCTTTCTCTCAGGTAAAAGCTGTTGCCTACAGCTAAGGTATGGAAGACAGTATGAGCATGTCCTTTGGAAAGAGAGCTTCATAATTACAAAGGAAAGGAAAATATATATCATAAAATGAGGACATGTGTGTCACAGAACACCTTAAAATCCTGTGCTGAGTTACTAATGGCACTGTTGTTCTGAGGAGGGTTCATGACCTTTACTGATAGTCTTCCTCAGCCTTCTTCTCAAATTTATGTATATGCTCTTGCTCTGAATTCAGCAAGCTGAATGAATGAATGAATGAACAAATGAATGAAAAAAAAATAGTTAATATATGGCATGAAACAATAACCTAAAACTTTCATAAATGGATACCAGTCTATAACTGTCCAATTAAGAAACTGCAGGAGCTTTACAAATCAAGTGATACTAGACTTGGGCAAGCCAAGAGATCAAAGGTACAGCCAAGCCATAGTGAAACAAGCCAAAAAATCAAACATCGGCCAGCAAGGCTGACTAAATATGTAAAGTATGAAAGAAAAAATACATAATAGATATGTAAGATCACTGTGGCTGCCAGGAAGAGGTGCCAAAATATCCCTGCTGGCTTTAGTTCTCTTGGCCTGGATGTACATGTGGATGCTGAGCTAAGCCCAAATGAGGCATCAAGCACGAGCCTGGTCTGCTCCTTCATTGTCTCAACAGCTCATCCTTGACAGACTGTGTGAGCTGGGTTCACTATGGAGATTGGCTTGTCCATATGGAAAAAAGCAGAAAAGCCTGACCTGATCTCCTCTCATGGCCCCTGAAATGAGGCCACCATTCAAGGCTTCATCAAGATCGCTGCCACTGATGTTATAACACTAATTTCTGTTTCTGGGCTTTCAGCTGTGATCTGACTCCTGAGAGTTAATGCTCCTGAAAGCAGCCGGGTCTGCTTTCATTTGTGGTTCTTTCTCCCCTGCACAAAACATCATAGGTTTAGAGAGGTGTGGAATGCATTGTGAATGCTTCCAAAGGCCGAACATACTCCAAATATCACATTGACGCAAAGGCATTTCATTAGTGTTTTTAATTTCTTTAATGAGATTCTTCATCAAGGTCTGTAGATGGCAGTAGGTTGGTTTTCTTTGAGACATTTTGCTCAAACACTTATGCAGTAGGGCATGTGTTGTCCTCTACACAAACATGGATCCTGTGCAGGGTCAACCCACACTGAAAGTGGTAATTGCCATTCTCCAACGATTTGGGTCAAGGGTTGGGGAGGTACTCAGGGTGTTTGATTACTGTGTACAAAAATATTGACCAGGTGCTTAACCACAAATACCAACAAGTAAAGAAACTTCCTAGATGTCAACAGTAAGGCTGAAAAGCAACAGTACATTATGTCAACTTTTGATATTTACCTGTCTCTGGAGTCTCTCAGCTTTGTGCTCCTTATATTTACAATGGCTTTTGGCAAGAGAGACAAGTGACTTAAAAGCAGATAAGGAGAGTAAAAAAAAATATCTGAATCAGCAGTGAAAAGCTCTATGGAATCTTTCCATTGCCACCAGTAGCTTTTTGGACCAAGGCTTTCCTGAATTAGAAGTTAGTCAGAGACACAATGTTTGGCTCAGAATACACACTTCAAAAAAAAAAAAAAAAAAGGTATTCATTCAGATTTGATGCTGGTATGCAAAACAAATGTTAAAATTATTAGGATTACTTATGTGATAATTGTTTTTCTTCAGGGCAAAACAGTAATTTGAAGAAACCAGAACCATGACTGATCTTTTGGTTTGTAATTACCTTTATAGATGCACAATTGCATATTTGGCTCTGGCAATTGAAATTATTCTATTTGCTTTTCTTTGTGCATGTTGTCTGTAATTACTGCATCTGAGCACAGAAGATGCTCTGTTGTTGTTTTGGGAGGCCAAAAGGATGAGAGAGCCTGTGGTTTAGTTGCTGGATAATTTCAAAGGCATTTTGAATACAAAAAAATTCCTGAGGAATTGCCTGCTTTGTTGAGTTACTTTTATACTTTTATTATATTTCTTCTCTCTCTCTCTCTGTTTTTTTTTGTGTTCTTAAGGGTGTGGAGTGGGAGGAGAGATGACAAGACCATATGGGCTTATTTACTACTCACAGAGGAGTTCAAGCATTTCTGTGCCTGCTCTAAGTATTGTGGAATGTTGCTAACAATTGTAAATAATTTTATGCTTATTTTGCAATGTGCTTGAACTGTATGACTGAAACCCTTGGTTGTTTTGCTATTGTCATGAATGGATGGAAACTGAGATCTTAAACAAAATGTGATGCTGCAGTGTACTTCCCCTTTCTTAAATCTGCAGACAGGTTCATTGGTGCCCTCCTCTGATTTTTGGAAAACAAAGGGCTGGTTGAGAAGGACTGGTCAAAACATGAGGATTATGACTAAGGATGGACAATTTGGCATGATTGTACTGCATTTTCGTTTCCCCTTTACAAAGGAGAGAGAACTTTGTTCTGTGATCTCTGCACAAAATACTCATAGCATATAGTAAATTTGTCCATTGCCATACTTGCTCATATATTTTGGTTTTTATTTGTTTAATTGGAAAGGTCCCTTTACAGCATTCTGGCATAGTAAAACAACTCCAACACAGACATAACTTTCAAGGACTCCTGTCTGATGTCTAGACTTCTATTGTAGACATACATTCTTGTATATAAGAGAACTGCTATTGGCTACCACCTTGCCCATTTGGCAGAAGAGGACTCTTCTCCATAAAACTAAGGGTTATGTGTGCTGCTTTCAAACAGTGGAATAAACTCCCCCAGAAACTGAGGTCCTGCACAGACTTAGCACTATCTGCCTGCCTGCTGCAAGTGCAAAGTGACTTCTTCAGCCTTGTCTTCTGTAGCATGGATATATATCAACATACATGACCACTATTTAAAGTAGCCCCTCAAAAATAATAAAACCCAACGAATTTCACTGCTCGTGCCTGTCTTCCCTGAGGAATGGTGAACAAACAGGTGATATGGGCCAAATCTTAGTCACATGGAAAGCTTCCAGAATCTGCTCAAAAGCTGTGGTAAAGTGCAATATTGGAACATGAACATAAACAGGAGGAAATATTCCCTGCTGCTTCTTGCTGACAGTAAGCTAAATTTCTGGTCAGAACTTAGACCTTTCTTTGCTGGAATCTCCCTCTTATATGCTAATAATTTTGGTTACATGCTTAATTTTCTAATACACACCTCACCTTTGGCTTCGTGATGGTCAAATGGGATACAAATAAGGGCAAGGGCACCCCCCAAGTTTTCTCCTGTGAACTGTGAGAATCTGGTCCCAGAACTGAGTTAAACTGAGTCAGACATGAGCCTCCTTAACCTTGCTATCAGTCATGAGCAATTCAATGGGATCAGTTGTGGTTGTCGTTTTTTCAAGAAATTTGTTTCTACAGAAGAATTTTTAGTTTCTCTTACCTCTTCATCCGTACCTTGCTCCATACTTTGAGGGACACCATACCTGAAGGAAGCAAGGAAAGTGAGATGTACAGCCTAGAGCTATCACACTTCCATTTTTACCCTGCACTTTGTCTCCCCTGATACTATGTCAATTTAGAGGATTTTCAGGAGCATTCATAATTCTGAGGAGACACTTGAAAACCCTGAGACAGCAGAGGGAAAGACGTGATAAAGGGAAGTGCTGTGCAGCCACAGACTGCATTTATTTCTCCATGAAGGTGCCTCTTTGGTGTGGTGGCAGGTGGAGAGCCCCAGGCAGATGGAGCTGGGTGGAGGTGCTCCAGAGAATGAGCCAGGGGATGAGTGAGGCTGGGATGCCAGCCTTCTCCACAGCCAGAGACAGGGGAAACACCTCGAGGGAATGATGGGATTGTTCCCTGTGTTTTACCTCAGTAGTATCTGGCTCCGTGTTATCAGTGAAGCTTCAAATAGCTTATCTTTTGCCTGCATACGTATGTGTTTTTCCTCCTTGCCAGCCCAACATTTTTTCATTTGAACGTGTGAATAATAATCCCCTGAGTAGATATGGGTAATATAAAAGCATACTAAAATCCCCAAATATTCGCGGAAAGATCTTATCTTTTGTTACATGGAAAGATGTCTGCAGTCTGGCTTCAATAAAGGAATAACTTAAAAGGCAGAAAAATAAGCAGCAGAACATCAGCTCTCACTTCAGTGTGTAAACTTTGGAAAGGCCACCTGTCAGATCCCTTGTGGAAAGCCGCATTTTGTTTGGCATCTGGCTGATTGCCATGATGAAATGTTGAAGTGTTTGGAAACCTGTGGAACTTTCTTCAAAAGGCACACTTCCCCTCCCTCTTTCTCTAAATAATTAAATCTTAAATATTCTGGCTTGCAGTTGAGAAAAGATAAAACACAACGGCAGGATTCTTTCAAACACACTAGCTAATAATGTGGGGGCCTTTCGTATTATTTATTTTAGCTTTCCCCACATGAATTACAAAAGAAATTGCCTCAGTGTCACCTTAACTTTTCATCCCAGGCAGTCACTGATTCTGATCTTGCTAACAGTGAAGTAAATCAGAAGTAACTCTTCTGAAATGTGACCTACTTGCAGAGGGCTGCCTTTTTATTCCAGTGCAAAACTGGCATGCAAACACAACTGTGATCTTATAAGTCTTATCCTGTCATGAAGTGTATCAGTCACTAGAAGCTACTCCAGATCTGGGAGACTTACAAAGCACTCCTGATTTAGCCATTGGGACTGAAAACAGAATGAGACCCACAAATGTCATCTGGGTGACATCTTGTCTTCTGAAAAGATAAAAATTTCATGTGAAGTCTGTTTGACAGCAGGCATATTTTGCTCTGATCACTCATTTTGACTGTTTTCGCCAGCAATACATTGTGTTTCAGGGTTCTGCTGGAAGCAAGTAGTTTCATGATTCCAGGACTTTCAGGAATGCAAAGCTCGAGATTAACACCATCTGTTGTTTGAAGATAAAAGTAAAGACACTGTTGTTAGTGGCTAGTTCTTTTTGTAATTGCTGTTCTTTTAAGTAGCAGACATTATGAAGTTACTCTTTCCCCAGTAGATGTATATGGGACTGCTGAAAAGAGGATATGTGCTCTTGAGAAGTTGAACCCAAAATTTCTTACAGTTACATCTGCTACTTAAGAAAATAAAAAAAAGAAAAAGAAAAAAAGGTTATATTCCCTGAAATTTATTTTTGGCTTTAGTGCTCACAGGAACTAGAGAATGGAGGGCCTACAGTCACTCTTGGCCTTGATGCACAGGCTGGGCTGCCAACATTCAGCCTTCTCCACAGTGTCCCACTAACATATCTTAAAGCAAAGCATGAGAAGTCAGTCTGCAGTGTTTCTGCCAGAATGGTAGTGCCTGCAGAAGAAACCATGTGCTGCTGAAATATTCCCCATCATTCTCCAGCATGTGTTATGCACACCATATAAGAGGGCAAGTGCTGTTCCTTCTGGGGATCTAACTCTGTCTTACATATGGGAGTTGGAAGAGTGCAGGGACAAGTCAGCTCAGTGATCTTGTCTAGCCTAAAGAGGGAAATGAATTTGTCACAGGTAAAGGAGCACAGCCAGAACCAGGAACAAGACTGTAACTGTCTGGGTCTCACTGCACAGGTCTGGTAACATTTTTGCCTAAACTAAAAAAAAAAAAAAAAAAAAAAAAAAAAAAGCCTGTCAAAGGCTTCCATACACTGCCCAGCTACAGATGGGAATTAGCACAGGACAAGGACCAAAAGGCTTTTTGGGTGCAAGCACACTGTTTAGGCAATAAGGCAATTTAGCTTATCCCACAGCTGTGCTATGCTTGTTGGCCTCAAGGCAAAGAGCAGCTGAGCAGAGACAGCTCATTTCATTCATCACCACACTCTGATTTACCCTTGGGAGAAGCCCAGCACCCAGTGACTTGATACCTGTCACAGGGTCACTTCTGAGATGCATGACGCAATTCCTACTGGTTCCCATGTCAGGTACAAGTCAGGCTTGCTGCCATGGTACCTTGACTCTGGCACAATGCAACAATATCAGTATTATTTGAGATGCAGGCAATTGAAGATACAGGTAATCAGATGGCAATCACCAAATTCAGCTTGCAGGGAATGGTGTTGTCTTTATTGACGCATGTTGAACTTCATCCAGGAATTATGGGGTTTATAACAAACCCTGTCTCACATCTTTTGATGAAATTCTGTCAGTTTTATATTTTAATATCCAAGTCTTGAATATTTTTTTCTGTGCTTTTAGTGAGTACTGTAGTTTAAAGAGGGGTTTTGTGCAAATAAGAAGAAGTGAGAATGTCCTCTAGGACAGGACTGGTCCTCAATATTTCAAAACTAGTGACAGTGTCATTATTTTAAATAAAGCAGTGTATTTCATGGCTCCAACATTTAAAATGTTTTAAATCTGTTTGAATTACAAAACTAAATCAGGAGAAAAAAAAGGTATACATCTATTAATCACAAGCATATTTTTCTGATGTATCACAAAATTAAAAAAAAACACTGGGATGCAGAAAATACTGAAAAAGGTTTCACTTTAGTAAAACTTCTTGTCACATCCTTAGGCAAACACGGTGAGAGTCTTATGAGAGGCTTCTTTAAGTTAGGCTTGCAAAGGTTCATCTAAAATTTCCAAAAATAAGTGCACAAATGGCTCTCAAGTGGAACCAAAGGCCAAGTAGTTGCTGGTCACATTCCCTCAAGCTGCCTCAGGGCAATCACAAGCAGAAACAAAGGCTGGGAGGAGAATGGATTGAGAGCAGACCTGAGAAGAAGGACTTCACAGAATCATAGAATCATTAGGGTTGGAAGGCATCTCTAGAGATCATCTGGTCCACACCCCCTGCCAAGGCAGGGTCACCTAGAGCTGGTTACACAGGGTGGGGTTTGAATGTCTCCAGACACAGAGACTCCACGACCTCCCTGGGCAGCCTGTTCCAGTGCCCTGCCACCCTCAGTGTAAAGAAGTTCTTCCTCATGCTGAGGTGGAACTTCTTTTCTAGTTTATGGCCATTACTCCTTGTCCTGTCACTGGGCACCACTGAAAAGAGTCTGGCACCACCCTCTTGGCACCTGCCTTTGAGATATTTATACATCTTGTACTGAGGAGCCCAGAACTGGACACAGCACTACAGATGTGGCCTCACCAGGGCTCAGTGGACGGGCAGGATCAACTCCCTCGACCTTCTGGGACACTCTTCCCAATGCACCCCAGGATACTACTGGCCCTCCTGGTTGTAAGGGCATTGCCAGCTCATGGTCAGCTGGGCATCCACAAAGATCCCAGGTCCTTCTCCAATAGGTAAAACAGCATGGCCAGCAGGGTGAGGAGGGGATTCTGCCCCTCTGCTCTGCTCGGGTGAGACCCCACCTGGAGTGCTGTGTCTTGGTCTGGGATCCCTACAGAAAGAAGAACATAGAGTTCTTGGAGTGGATTCAGAGGAGGGCCACAACAATGACCAAAGGGCTGAAACACCTCTCCTGTGAAGACAGGCTGAGAGTTCTGGAATTTTTCAGCCTGGAGAAGGCTCCAGGGAAACCTAATAGCAGCCATCCAGTATCTAAAAGGAGCTTACAAGAAAGCCAGAGAGGGACAACGTGCTGTTCCCCTTTGAAGCTCCCCTGAGTTTCCCTCAGACCTTCAAAGATAAAGAGGCTTCCCAATCTCCCATAGCTAGTCTTCAGGAGAATTATACTGCAACCATGTTGGGTGAAAATCTGACAGACAGCTTAAAGAACTTCTTCCTGGTTTAGGATCTGTGGCATAGCCCCTGAAGCCTTGCCCTTGGTGAAAAGAACAACTAAAACCCCTTAGAAGCTGTGCAAGGCTATTTTCACACAAAGATTTTTTTTTTTTTCCAGAGCCTCTTCCTGTGGGTTTAAACTACAATGGGGATAGTTCAGACCACTGTAAATGTTGATACAGTTGCAGGAAAACAAGAATCCAGTTTGCCCTTTCCTGTCAAAGAGTAATTTCTTCACTCTGAAAGTGATGACTGAGTCCTGATCCAAAGAAATCCTGAATGTTCAGCAATTCATGTTAAGGAGCAAAACAAAACCCCAAATCCCCCTTTTATTCTGCCATAACATTTTGGTAACTTTTCAACATGCTGTCATTTGGTGACAACAAAGACCTCATATCTCCTTTCAAAAGCCTTCCTTTTGACCTTCTACTAATTAGAGTACATGTAAAAACAATTGCAAATGGAAATGCAGAATAATATCTGTGTTAGCTATTTCTAAAAATAATGATGAATGGCACAAAGAAATAGAGAGACAACAGCTTTGCGTAAGCTGCTTGTGATTTGTAGATGTCTTTGATTAGTCTACAAACTTGCACACATTTTTATGACCTTTATGAGGTTATGCTTTGCTCAGACCGCTGGTCATGTGTTTGAAAGCTAACTTTGTTGACTTTGTTTTCAAAGCAAGCATGGGGTTTATAACTCCAGGACACGTTTTCATCCCCATGGGACAGGGGTGTATGCATGTCAGGATGTACTGCTTGAAGATAATACTTTAGATTCATACATGGGCCTGCTGGAATTTTGTGTTTGACAGGATGTGCACAACCAACTGAGAGAGGATAATGTAAATAATGTAACTGCAATATTTGGGAATTTCCTTTGGGGCTTGTATAATACTGTGTCCTCTTGAGGTTCAGTGATGAGATCTCAGGATCATTTATTAAGCATGTAAGAAATGTGAGCACCTAATTCCTATTTGGATCTGGGGGAATTTGATCCTCATAGAGATTTTTGGTCACTCTACAAAAATTGGATTGTAATCACTGGATTGCTCCAGTTCCAATTGTGCCTTGAAGATAAGAGAGAAAATTCCTTGAAGTAAAACCTGTTTCAGTCATGTGTATCCCTCTCCTTGTTTCTCACTACCGTGAGAAACCAGGAGATTGTAATATAATTTTTCAAGGTTTCATTCTCACAAGGTACCTGTGGAATAGGCTGCTTGGTGCTAACTTCTTTGCATTTCAGTGAGCAGCCCAGATACATTTTTCACTGAGAAATGATCCTGAACAGCCTACGCTGTTACTCAGAATGCCTGTGGGTGTGACAGGAATTTGTCCTCACTGCATGTTTCCTTCCTAAGATTTTAAGTAAGGATAGCAAGATGTCTGGAAAGACTACAATGGCAAAGCAAACAATGATCCAGATCAAAAGAGCTACTTAGTAATTAAATGGTTTGGGACAGTGGTAGTTAATGGGAGCTGTGAGAGCTCAGCTCTTCAAAGGATGTATTTAGAGACCTTGTCTCATTCATCTGTCCCATCCCTCTAGCCTATGTCCCTGTAGGATAAAGTTACGTGAGAGAGACCCAGGGGTGTATGGAACCTGTGAGCAGGTGATGGTCTCTGAACATATTCATCTGGCCTTGCCTGCCTGGAGCCTGCTCTGCATGGTCTGAGGACCAAAAATCTGTTGTTAGGGCAGCAAAAATGTGCTTGTCTTCCTTCATGAGCCACCTGGGGATTTGCTGACAGGCTACTTAGGAACAAGCAGGAAACCTTAGCTCATTTACACTTTAAAAGGTTAACAGCAGACCTGTACACATAGTAAGGGACTTGCAATGATGCAACACCCCCCTTTCCCATCATTTCACGAATAGAGAGATGGAATATCTTTCATTTGATGCTGCAAGTGGCAGTACAGGTATCTAGAAGCAGTATGAATCATGATCTCAAATAAGAGCAATGTTACCCTGAAGATGTAACTTAGTTAGCTTTTGTGGTATCATCTGGTAAGCAGACTGGAATCAGTCTGTCTTAGATACTATTTACTCACAGTATAGGCCACCACTGCAATGCAGCAAAAAAGGCAAGCCTTTCTGACCTCAGCTTATGCCCAGAAACACGACAATTGGTGAGCCTCATCTTCTTCTAGCCTCACTGGCATAATTACAGACGCCCTTCTTATTCTCAAAAGAGTGATGCTGAAGCTGGGAGAAGATTGCTCATGGTCCTTGGTACCTTCTCTGGTGTTAGTCAGTGATAAAATTATGCCTCCCAATGGGAATGTAAGAAACATCCCAACTTGCCCAGCACGGTATCCTGCAGCTCACTGCTGAATAGGACACGAATGGAAACAGTCAGTGTGTCAAATGAAGCTGACCACATTCCACAGGACTTTTTTAGCCCCACAGGGATACCCAGGCTGTATGCACAGCCCAGCTCTTATGCCAAATTTTGTTTAGTACTTTGACTCCACAGAAGAAACAATCTTCGAGAATAAGGACTTTCAGGCACTGGTCTCCACTTCAGATGGTGTTAATTTATATATCCTTAGCAAATCATGCCATCAGTACAGAGGTGGGTTAAGGACTCCTGCAGTAGGAATAAGGTGAACAGCACCCAAAAAGTGTCATTTAGTAACTAGACAGCCCTGGTGCAAAGAGATTGAAGTTTAAAATAGGAAGTTTGTAAAGAAGAAAGATAGACACCAGAGAGAAACAGAGTACCTGGGCTATCTGTTCTTTCCACATTACTCAAGTTTTGTATTTTGCTTCCCTGACGTAATGCTACTCTGGACTCTTCTTTCTCTGGAAAATCACCAATATGGAAATTCCTCTTCATTTGTTCAGGAACTAAACTTCCCAGCCTTCATTCTTCACATCCAAAATATATGCATACATCTATTTAAATGCCTTTTTTTTTTTTTTTTTTTAAGAAATAAATATGGGGGCAGGGGGTGTTCATATTATGCCTATATTAGATCATGAAGGAAATCCTACAACAAGTTACTCAGTACAGGATCCTGTTCAGTGCTGGAACACTTGAATCCAAGCCAGCTGTCCCAAATGCACTTCCATCACTGAAAATAATTACCTAAGTTTGTCTCACTAATAACACAAGTTCTTTGCTAACCAGTAGAAAACATATCACTTCTGCAAGTGATATTCTCTCAAGCTTCACCTTCTTCCCTTTTATTTTCCAGTTCTGATTCACAGATTCCTCATTTCAGTTTTCTTTCATTCAGCATTCTTCCATTACTCATGCTGAGACTGTAAAATGAAGGGCCCAGTCACAGCACTCGGTTTTATGACTTTTTGTGTGTATATGAGTGGAATGTGTGTATAAAATCATAAATGGATACATAAAGAGATCAAGTTAAATATGGCACCTACACTGGATTGCTTCTCTCTGTAGTTATTTCCATTTGCATATAGCTTTGCCAGGCTTGGACTGCAAAGGTTAAATCTTGCTTGGAGAGCTTTAAATTACATCTTTCTGAACTCAGAAGTGCTTGACATCACAATTCAATTTTCTTCAACAGAGGTTTTTGTTTGTTTGTTTTGGTAATACACCAAGTCTTTCCTGTGAAAGGCAGCTCAACATTCATATTATAATAACACCTGGAAGCTCAGAGCTAGAATTAAAATGCTGTTGGGCCTAATTGCACTAACTGCTCTCTAAACATAGATGTCCTTGTCCCAAATCGACAAGATATGACAAATATAAACATGGGTAAGATCAAAAAATAAAGAAATTGGATAGGATATTCAGTTCTTAGGAGTCAGTGCTCAAAACTCTTTATTCATTTATGCATAATTAAGGTAGAAGCAGATGCTTAGGGGAAGAATGTAAGAATAGTGCAATTAAAGAATGACCTTCCTGTTACTTTACCTCCCAGCTTCCAGTACTCATTTGTTTAGGGGTTCCTTAAGCCACAGGCTGAAACTACATTGCTGTTTTTAGACATGTTGCATCAGCTGTTTTTCCATGAATCTGTCTTAATTATGTTATAAAAGTAATTTTGGGCTCCAGAGCATCCTGTGACAATGGGTTCCCCATTTTAATTATTTGCAGAAAACATATTTACTTTTGTTTGCTTTGAACTGCTTGTCTCATAACTTAATTAGTTGACAATAAATTCTTACAGTTAATTGTTCCCTATTTATTTTCTCTGAAGCAAGTCACTTAGTATCATGAGACCCTGCTACAACTCTCTACTGTGTGCTTTAGTTTTAGCTAATAATTCTGTATCGTTTACTAACTTCATCACCTTCTCTTCCCAGTTCACTTAATGAACTGCATGAGTCAGTACAGATCCTCATATGAGCCTTACTTATGAGGGTAACCTTACTCTTTCAAATGAACAAGCCAACTATTTATTCTTACCCTTTATTTTCTAAAAAAATTAATAGTCTATGTGACCACTCCCATGACATCTTATTTCCTTTACACATTTCCGTTAAAAGATGTCAAATGCTTGCTGATAAAATCACTGTATCAATTGAATCAATGTCACTTGAAAGCTCAGTGACTGGATCAAAGAACTGAAATAGATTTATAAGATAATACTTTTCCTCTAGAAGGCTTTACTCTCCTCTTCAAATCTTTCCTAGATACCTCGTAATTATCCATATGTGCACTAACTCTGTTCTTTTTGGATTTTCCATTGTATTTATCACCTTGTATTTCTCTCATGCTTGGGCTGATTTAAGCAATATATCATGCACCACAGCTCAGTTGTAGCTTTCACAGTGAGCTCCTCTGGACCATGTAGGTAAATATCACATAGTCCTGATTAACAATTATTGTGTTTTCGCATCTTTGTCTAGGCACAACAGTCCTTGTATCAACACTTCAGTTTGAGACAAATCTTTGGACTCTTCCTCTGTAAAGGACAGTCCTGGTATGGGAAACTCCATAAACTTCTCTGCAACAAACAGTGAAGCCTTGGCATCAACATTAGGTTTTACACATAGATCATTTTTCAGGCTCACTGATTCTCTGGCATATGTCCTGCTTTTGATGTTTGAAAAGTTTCTATTACTAGTTTTTTAATACCTTTGGTAAATTACATGCTTTGTATTGGCCTTCCTTTATGTTTATCTTGACAATGTTTATGATTTCTTCTATTTTCCTCTTAAAAATAACCCTCAGTTCTGAAGAATGCAATATCACACCTGAGAGCTTTGTTGTTGTTGTTGTTGTTGTTTTAGCTGCATTGGTTTCTATGTTTACTGACTGAAAACTTTTAACTGGTCGAACATATTTAATATTTCAACATAGTAACCCTAAATCTTCTTCTTGCTCTCATTCTCCCAAGATTTAACTTAACCTGTTAATTACTCCACCTGATTAGCTTTGCCTTATCTTTCACTGGCTTTTCTGAGATGCAGTGCCAAGGGTCTGCATTTCACAATGTGTTTGAATTAACACATTGTAAATCAACTCCTGATCACTCATCAAGCCTAATCCAAGAGCTTCACTTCTTTGGCTCTTTAATTTTTTTTTTTCAAATTGCTACTGTTTTCATTATTTATAATTTAGACCAGCCTCCTCTTGTGGGATATTTACCTCAACTGCAGTAGGATGACTGAAATTCCCAGTTACTATAGCATTTTCACCCTGACAGCCTCTTATACCTTCAAGAGTCAGTTGGAGCTTCTAGGATTCTAAATGTGGTTTTTTTCTACAACCTCAGTTCTCTCCAGGTGCTACAGAGCATAAACTGTCTACTCCTGTCTTGTGTATTTTCATGTTTATTATATTCAGCAAAGTTTGAGAAAAAGAAGCTCTTCAGCTGTGTCTCCAAATACAGTAACAACCTTATTCCATGGATTCTGGTATCCTGCCTTTAACAATGTGCAGTTCAGGATCCCAAAGGAGAGGCCCCGTGCAGTACTTCAAATGAAAAAAATTCTTCCTAAAGACCTCCATATACTGCAACATGATCAGAGCCAAATTACTGTAGACTTCTACATCAACACTGAAACTGGTGAATTTTTCAATGCCTTTGTGCTAGAACAGGTTTTATGAATGTATCCAAGAAACTCTCCAAAGCAGATTATAGCAAGCTTAAAGAAGGTCTTCTTTGAATACAAGACTCTTGGCAATGGACCTTTAAGCTTAAAAATAGCAACTTACAAGTCTTAAATTATTTCTTTTTGCACCTGAACCTTGAAGCTATGGTAAGACTTCATGTTAGATTTATAAGAAGAGGGCACATCCTTTGACAAGATTATCAATCATAGATATCTCACACCTTGAATAACTTTGTGTGAGTGGTGAACAGCATTGACTCATGTACTTCTTGGCACAGTACAGCTCCCTGTCTCAGTGTCATAGTTAAAGATGAAGGGAGAAAATTCAAAATATCTAAAAATACAAACCTAGGAAAGTGGGAAGAGAAATATTTAAAGACCCTATTTCTGAAAGATAATAGAAGGGAAATTTCCTCACATGTGTGGATCTAAACTACTACAGATCTAAATGGGGAAAATCGAACAAAAGTATTTTATTAACTGTTAAATTGAAAGCAAATGGACCATCTTAAGGAATTATTTTTACCATATGGTACCAGCTGTAATGTTATATTCTTCCTTCTCCCCTCTCTGCATATCTAAGCCACATCTAGCTCTTCACTTTTTAATCTTGTTTAATATCAGAAAGAAGTAAATGCCAAAATGGCCTATTTCTATTGATGTAATTCATTCCCAAAAAGTTCAGTTTTCATTTCAGGTACACAGCAATGATTGCACATCTGTTTTCTGTGGTTGCTTTTCACAGTCCCTGGGATGCATCCACACAGACTCTGCAGTGAAAAAGGGGGTGTGCACAGTGCCAAATTGCAAAAGAGGGAGGGACATAAAATGATAAAGGATGAGGATGCTAAGATGAAAAAAACAGACTAGTTGACCAATAAATTTTATTTTCTACTTCTGTTCATATCCAGTAAAATAGCTTAGTCCCTGGCCTAATATCACAGATTGGCATTACTCTGAGGTTCATCCTGGGTCTCATTGCTTTGGGAAATCTTTATAATATCATGGCTTCTCTGTTATCTGCAGCAGTATTTCAAGCACAGATATACTCCTTCTTCACATATGACAGTGTTATGCTATTCCCAATCCTGATGTCTCAGAAAAAAACCCTTTATTTTTTCCTGTGAAGAAAGTCCTCTCCTTGCCTGTGTTTTAATCACCCTGTGAATCTTGTGTTTTATGTCCATACTAAAAGCCATTCAATTTATACTCCAAAACCAAATGGGTGGTTTGAGACAGTATTTTTCAATCAACAACTCTTATTGCCATAGATGAAACTGAGTGAAAGGTTAAAGAGGACATAAAGGCACTGAATTGTGTAGCCTTCAGTAGCTGTGGTAGCTTGGGGTGAGGTTGATGGCTCCAAGTGCCTCGAGGTGACTGAGCTGCAGAAGTTGAGTGCAAGTATTTTTTCCCTGTACCTTTGCCAAGAGATCCAGTTCCCCTCAAGATTGGAGGAAACAGCTATCATATAACACAGTGGATGATTAGGGATTGTTAGTCAGAAGAGGAGCTAAGTCTCCAGGTATTGTGACTATTGAGGGCTGAGTACAAAGCTGTTATACTCTGCCCCATTACTGTTTCCTTTTCTCGTGTACTCAGAGGTGTATCCTGTGGAAGCAGAGACTTTCCTGCCATCTTAAGCTCTAACAGGAATTAAGGCAAGGAAATGCTGAGAGAGTTGAAGTCCCAAGGACACTGTTTTACTCCTCTTGTGACCATGATCACATGCCTTTTCTTCCAGCACACTACAGAACACACTAGAGTGCATCTAGTGTGAGCCATCCCAAAGCACATATGCTGTAAATTAGGAAACAGCTATAGTGGAAAGCTGTAGAGGGAACACATGAAGATACAGGCTCACACTTCCTTATGGGAAATTTCCAGGTAGCTCAGAGAAGGAATTGGACTTTGGAAATGTGAACCCAAGAAAGAATTAACCAGAAATATCTGCAGTATTTCCAGTAAGAGAGGACAACAGAGAGCAACCCAGCACAGCAGGAATGTTACAGACCAGATAGCTAGTGTCATTCTGGTCAGAAGAGAAAAGGTTGCCTTCCTGGAACCAAGAGCAAGCAGGCAGACATTTGAGTAGGTGACAAGCTCTTGGTGAGCAGACTTGATGTCTGAGAGGCTGCCTCATCTGCATGGGTTTGTTTTCTTTTCTTTTAAGCTTTTATTTATCTTTTTTTTTTTTTTTTTAATTTATCATCAACTCAAAATGTTATAAGCACTTTGATTTTCACTTTATCTTGGCCTGGATTAATAGGGGTTTAGAGAGAGATAAATAATAAATAATTTCTTAAGCAGGCAGCACTAGACAACAGCTGTATGTATCTGTTAGAAGAGCACTGCTCTGAGAAGCACCAGTGGATTCAGAGACAGACCTGGTCCTCAGATAAGAGGAGAGATGACACCAAATTTTTTGTTTGGATTATATGCTGTAGCTTGTACAAATAATTTTTAGCCCTCTGTACTATTGGCAAAATGTAGGTTTCCTTCAAGAAGCTGTTCTTGGCTTATGCCCACATTCAGAATCTTTTCTGTGTGGTGCCACAGAAGATTGCCTAGCTTGAGACATAGCTACAGCATCTGCTGTAGGAGGTGGGTCTCTACTGCATTTTCAGGAAGGATGTACTTGGAGTGGTAACAGTCTAGCTATGACAGGCTGGCAGGCACTGCAGGATGCCAAATGCACTTCAGAAACAGGGTAAATTAAACCCACGCTGTGCCCTCTCCTGCTGTTAGGAGAATGGCTCTGTACTGCTTTCTGTGTAGTCACTGCTAGCTTGATACCAACAACCGAGCCAGATTGTTTAAATCTAGTTCAAGTATTTGTGCATAACATAGCGATGCAGAAGTATCCAGGAACTCTCATTACATTGAACAGACAAGCTATTTTATATTTTTAGTGGAAAGAAAAAAAAACAACAATCCCGCAGTCTAAAAAATATTTACATAGGACGTTGCAATTATTGTTCGGAATTAATGAGTTTTATCCCCTCCTTTTGGCTTAAAGAACACAAAATCCCAATGAAAGGAAACAGATGTAGTTGTTTTAAAGCATTTCCAAAGGAAACTGCAGTAAAGTCTGAAACATCACTGTATAAAAGCCTTGTGTGTCATGGAGATGTTCTGATATTGTTTTCATTTGCCAGCTGTGTGTAAAGAGGGAGTTATGTCTGTGGCCAATGGATCTTCCCACATCAGAGCAGTAACAACAACAAAGCAACGGAAACATTAGGAAAACGCTAACTTTACCTTCAAATACACTTGATTTTCCTAAACAAGAAACGTGGATTAGGCATCAGTTCAAAGAAAAATGGCCAGAATTTATAATGCTCTACTGAAAAAGACAATAAAAGGAAGAAAGAGCATTAATAAAATGAAACAGTCTAAAGGGAGTTTGGCCAACAAATAAGATATCAGAATCTTACCTCCTGGCTCTCCTTGTTAGCTATTGTTTGTCAGTCTCTATCCTCCAAGAAAAATACCAACACTTTCAATTGATCAGAAGAGATATGGCATAATAAACTAGCTAAGAATTTCTGAGACTGCAAATCAGGTGATTTAAGTCCAGCTCCTGCCTCTGCCTGTACCATTGGGGTTAAATGTTATTATCTGTGTTATGGTAACACCTAGAAAACTCAGTGTAGCAGATATTTCTACAGCAGACCCATAAAACTACAGTCTTTGCCCTGGAAATACCTGCACCTGGTGATAGAGGCTTCCTATGCTTTGATCTTTCTATTAGTCAGTCAAATGGGGAACTTCTGTTTGACCAGGATGTCTGTATGACTTGACTGTGGGTTTCTGATTGATGTTCTTCTTCATCTACTGACCATTGTGTTGGAAAGACAACTGTTTGAACATGGCAATCTGCTGATCACAGGTCTAGTTTTGCATTCAATACTACATACTGCAGGGATATGTTCAAACCTTACTACATATGAAGTCCAAGTTACTGAACATATTGAGAAAAAATTAAATCAATACATCCAAGGGATAAAACTTGTTAAAATGCTTTTGAACCACATGATTGTATGATGATAGCATGACACTTTAAATTACTGACTGCGCCGGTTTCAGCTGGGATAGAGTTAATTTTCTTCCTAGTAGTTGGTACAGCACTGTGTTTTGGATTTAGTACGAGAATAATGTTGATAACACACTGATGTTTTGGTTGCTGTTAAGAAGTGCTTACCCTAAATCAAGGTCTTCTCAAGGTCTCATGCTCTGCCAGTGAAGGTGCACAAGAAGCTGGGGAGGAACCAAACTGGCCAAAGGAATATTCTATACCTGCTTAGTGTATAAACTGAGGGAAGTTGGTTAGGGGCTGCTGATCACTGCTTGGGGACAGACTGGTATCAGTCAGCAGGTGGTGAGCAGCTGCATTGTGCATCACTTGTTTCTCTTGGATTTTATTCCACTCTCTCTCCCTCCTTACAATTATTATTATTTATTTTGTTTGAATTGTTCTTATCTCAACCCACAAGATTTGTCTTTTCTTTCTGATTCTTCTCTCCACTAGATGCGGTTAAACCATGACACTGATATCTTCAACGGGGAGTGAGATGGAAGTGACAAAATATCTTCTGTGAACTAAAAAAATATAATGCACAACTAGTATAAAACAATGGCTAAGATCTGCAGTGAAAAAGATGATAGTTCCCTGTGAAAATGCTGTCTTTGGTGTGTGTTTTTTAAAATGTATTTCTTTGACAGTCTATTCCCTCAGTCAGTTGAAATGTTGACACTAATAGCCACTTCAGTAACCTAATTTCTCTCTGTTTATTCTGGTCACCTTTTGCATTTTAAAGCATTATCCTTCAGTTTCCAAGAACTATAGTATTGTCCTGACAGCTTCCAGTTAAACTAGGAGACCTTAAAAAGCCCTTAACCCTAAAAAGCTAAATAAAATTTTAAAAAGCCCTAGTACCCTAATGAAAGAGTATATAGGAATAAACTTCTGGTGACCCAGCAGAAAGAAAATATCAGAGAACAATAAACCTTTCAGGAGAAAATATTTCAGCAAGTACATATCCTGTTCAGTGAATACCATCTAGAGTGTTAATAAAATACAGGAAGGCTGTCAGAGCTCACTTGCTGGACAGAAGCTCTAGAAAAGGGAACTTTTATTTTTCCACCAACAGAGTATCCTGTTTTCCATAGAGTCAAGAAAACATGGGCCAGTTTACCAACAGGGGCCTCCTCTCTGCATACAGGAGCCACAGGCAGAGATTCTACACAAGAGCAGGTACACAAATCAAAACCCAAAAGCGGATTTGTGGTAGCTTGTGCCATTTCTGCACAATGTTCACCATCCTTCACCTGCTCTGCTGTGCTGAAATTAATCCATCAACAAGACCTCTGGTCCTGTCTCAAGGATGTGCAGCTGTGAACAAGCTCACATGATGACTGAAGCTGCAGGTAGTAGAGGTTTGGCGTAATGAGCCTCTGCAGAAAGGCTCCTCACAGCCCTGTTTTGACAATGTGTGTGTGTGTTTTTGGAAGGGGTGAGGATGCCAGAATACAGAGAGAGAACAAAGGTACAGGTAAGAGTCGTCCTATATCCAAGGTCAAATGTTTTCAAAGCCCTAAAATAAACAGGGGCCATCCTGTATTTCTGATCTTATTCAGCAATAAAAGCAACATTTATTTAGTTCTTTCCCTTTTCCAGCCTTCACGACTGTTAATTCTAATTCTAGACCAAGCTCCAATGCATCTTATATTTAGTATCTGCAACTTAGTCACCTTAACATAATTTTTTTTCTTAACATCATTATCTTTTACCTGTAGCTTGCAATTCTGTGTTTTGGAAGCTATACCTGCATGTTTTCAACAGTGTTACCACACAGTTGTCCCCCACAAAGACATCAGAAGATTCATCTCTACAACAAGCTTCACCTTTCCCATTTCAACCTTTTGCATCCTGAGTCCAGCAGGCATCCATCCCAGCCTGGCTCCTACGATACTATTCTGGTAATTTGCAATCTAATTAGGGTGCACAACTCCAGCTTAACAGCACCAGAGAGCTGCTGCACTTCTGTGGAGTTATCAGCAGACGCTCTGCAGATCTGAGAGCTTGCTTCTTGAGGAAGGCAATTAATTTTCAAATTAGTAACTTGTACACACGTTTTCTCCTTCCTCTCACCAGTTTTAATTGAAGAAAGTGTTTGAAAGGAACTCCAGAGTAAGAAACTTGTTCGGTTAAGACACCAGAGCTGAGTTCGTTCCCTACTGCAGACTTCCCAGGAGAAATTTGGCAAACCTTGTAAACATCTCCCTTCACTCTCAGTAAAATTTAGTAAGTGAAAAGGCTATAGTGAGAATAAATCAACTAACAACTGGTCCTAGGTATCATGGGATTGAAACCACATAAATTCACATAAAGCTAAAAATCTGGCGGCTGGAAAAAAGTGAGTAGATTATAATAAACGACAGCGTCTTACTACTGTTCCACCAATCTGCCTCATTAGTATGGATTACACAAAAACATTCAGAAATGAGAGGATAATTTGTCTCCAGGCCCATTAAATTCTTGGCCCCTGTTTAGTAGTAGTAACATCCAGGGAGCCCAGGTCCTTTTTTTTCTTTTTTTTTTTCTTTTGATGGAAAATGTTCCTTAGGATGAATAACCTTAAGACAAGCTATGAACTTCACCCAGGTCACAAATAATCCTGCAAGATGAAACAGCTTGATCTTTACCACTTTGGTCTAAAGTCACCTAGGGACTATTCCCTTGGTTGAAGTCTTTGATCAGTCTAATTAATCTGACATAAATTTGTACGCAGACTCTGAGATTAATGGCAAGCAGAGAGATGTTCCAACAAAGACCTTGGAGGGATGACTCAGAATCTACACAAAAATAAGACATTAGAAACCTGCCCGCCTAAATATGGACCAGTGCATGAACAGGGCTGGGGATACAGCTGAATGGTTTTGTTTGGCTAGGCACAATACAGTCTGTATATTGAAACTATGAGTTATATAAGGCAAACGAGGGGCAGAACCCTGTTCTACTTGGTCACATAAGCCCCAAAGAATAGACCCTGGTAAATCAAGGGGAATGGGCTTTTCCTAGCATAATGGTAACAGTGCTCTTTTAATCAGCTGAATAACCCTTCAAGTTTTGGTGTTTTTTAACATTCAAATTTAACCTTCTATCAAGTTCACTTAGTTTAAAAATGAAGGCTGATCTCATTTCTACCAACTGAATTCCCAGTTGTTATTTACAACAAATAATTCTGACATTATCCTTCTGGATGCATGTTAAAGGCCAGAGAAGAATATATATGGCAGTCTGTCATACTCTGATCCTATATCTCATTTCCCTTTTTGCTTATTAGGCAGACTTCTTTTTCAAAGAAGGTTGCTGAAAGCATTTTTTAATAGATAGAAAGCAAGTTTCTTTGCCTGTGGCCTCTGGAAGAATTTCAGATCTTAATGGCATAGCTCTGTGAAAAGTGTCTTTCTTGTTGTTTGCATTTTCTTCTTCACTGGTCAGCGTTTGCCTGTCAAGCACAGCATTGGGCAGTCAGCTGCCACTCAAAGTAGTGCTGAATGAAGAATCCAGCCAAGCTGCAGCTGGACAGGACAGAGCATCAGCACACAGGCAGAGATCTGGGCTTACTGTGTTGATAGACTAGAAGTGACATGGGCCAAGAAGAGAAAACTGTTCTGAGGCAGCAGAGAAACAGGCTTGCCCTTAAGTGACTTTCCTCATATAGAAGACAAGTTTAAAAGACTGTTTCCTTTTCATTTTCATTTTTCTTATTGTACTGTTACTCAGAAATATGGCAAAGCTGTTAATATCCTCAAAAAGACTTCTAAAAGTCTTTGAAATTTAACAGATTAGCACTGTTAAATTTCCTTACGCCTGTAAGGAAAACAGTTGCCTGAGCATTGAACACACTTGCACCTAGTTCCTCACAGAAGGGCACATCAGTGGTATGCATGCATACAGTCAGGCACATCTGAGGAACACACAGGATCTTGATGTCTGCTTCTAATGTGTACAGGAGGGATATTTATGTAAGAAACCTGAATGAGCTGCAATCTCAGTGCGAAACCTTAATATGACTGAAACCTACCTACAGTGGTCAAATTTCAAAGTTGTGCAATAGGTGAGCAAAATGCGAGCACATCACCTAAACCAAGTCCTTAAAATGCATGTGTACTTCAGGCTTGTATAAGAAGATTTAAGGAATGTATAGATCCCATCTTGGCATAAAAGTAATTTCACATCTGGAGAGACCAGAATATGAGATTCAATCTGTTCACAGCTACAAGGGATAAACTGTATATGAAGGTTGTCTTTGAAGACTGAAAGGCTGTTAATGCTCTTTTCATTATCTGTGCTAAGTATCTTCGGATCAGAATCTTTCCTGAGAAACATATCTATCAATTATTTCAGCTAGAATTTGGCTTTGAGCATGTATACTGATTCCACCAGGTACTGCCATGATAAAGTACATTCAAACATTGTCAAGTATAAGCACGTCACACCTATTCTCAGGACTTTTTAACAGGAAACTAGTAGGTCCATAAAATCCCAGCTGTCACAGACAGAGGAAAAAGGGGGATGCTGTTCAATGTTTCTTCCAGGGGAATCAAATAAAGCTACTAAAATTCCAGGTTCAAAATAAATCAGAGAAGGTGATTGTTATTACACCAGGTAGATGAGCTGTTGAACACTTCTTCAGAAGATACTGTAGAAGAGGAAATTTTAAAAGGGTGGGAAGGAACACTGGACAAACTCTTGTAAGAAAAACCATCCAAAGCTTATGAAATATAAAAAGTAAATTCTGCTTAGAAAGTCACCAAAATTAAAGTGTTTGGAAGATAGGAGAATACAAGTGGAAGCATCATATATGATTGCCTTGCTACATAATTTGCTAGGTATTACGGCTGCTCTTGAAGAACAGAAGTCTGTAAGAGATGGTTCTATTGTCTAACCAGGTGTGACCCCTCTTAGCTTCTGACAATTGTCAGCCTCAGATTTGTCAAGCATGACAGACTTCAAAGCAAGCAATCCCTTATTTTATTTTGTATGAAAAAAATGATCAGTCTTTGAGTTACAGTGTAACATTAAAGAATCATTAAAATATAAAGGCTTCAAAGAGAAATTATAATGCAAAAGCTGTGGGATTTTTTCCTGTTTGCTTTATTATAAAGCATATAAAGGAAGGGTTTTCAGCTGAAAATAAAAAAAAGCTCACTGACTGGGTCTCAAGTGCAACTGATTTAACAAACTGTAGTGTCAATTGCTCCCACCAAATAAAGAAAATGGGAGAGTAACTGAATAACTGTTTTACTGTTGTTACAGGAGAGAAATAGGGTGTTTAATAACAGCAGATGAAAAATTTTCAGACGGATGTGTGATTTCTGTTTGTGAAGGCAGAGAAGAACAGTAACCTAATGGAAGGTTGTAGAACCAGTATAAATGTGGCTGCTTGATCTGCTAGAGGAAGAAAAGTCTTTAATATGTTGGACAGTACCTGTGGCGCCTGTGTATCGTCTGATCAAGCCTTTACTGGTATAGCCTTTCTTTTATTTTTCTCCTTAATAATGTTCCTTCCTAAAAATATTTCTGTCATTTGTAATGGCTTCTGCTGCTTGCCTAGACTTTCCTCTGATAAACCTGCAATATTTTTCCCACTACCTGATAAAAGATTCTTCTCTGATTCCCATTCCCACAGGATAGCTGAAGTGAGCAGAATCTAGTAGTGGCAGAAAATTCATGATATAGGGTGACAGTCCTTTAAAAACATTTAGTTAAAGAGGTTTTCTGTCTGTGTTACACCACAAATGTGTTACTACTTCCCTTCATCTTCCTCTGTGGCAGAACAGAGCAAGCAGCAAATGATGGAATGGAAGAAGGCAATCATTCCTACACTATTTTCACTTTGTCTTTTTTTTTTTCTTTTTTTCTTTTTTTTTTCCGCAAACTGAGATTAATATGCTGTGGAGAGGTTAGAATGCTAAGTTATTTGTGGTTCATCTAAATGGAAGCAGCAATTCGGGTATCTGCTATATAAATGTGTCTGTGGGCCAGATTTGCTCAGCAAACCCACAGCTGTACTGCAGTAACACTCATTCTTCCTGTCTTCCTGGGCAGTCACATGAACAAAATATATGGTCTTTTCCATAATGTAGGTACAGCAGCCAATCTGGAATACTTCAGCAGACCTTGCAAACATCTGAGAGGGAAAACCTGGTATTGAGCCAACATTTTTCCTGGTAATCCTAATGAAAGAACATATGGCGATCTGAATTAAGACTGCACCCAGAACTTTTATCCAAACTTTGCTGAAGTCTGAAGTAGGAGGATATTTTCATCCAAATTTAGGTCAGAAGTTGGCAGGTTGTGACCTGTTTTTGTAATCAGACAAACACACACATTCAGTGAGCAACAATCTTTTCAGAAATTCCAATTTCAAAGTTTGGATCAGTGATGGAAGATCCATCATTGCCTGGCTACTCTGTTTATACATGTGTAAGTGTGCCTTGAATTATTTTTATAACACTGCTTGCTGTAAAGAAATGATAACCTGCTTGTCAAGAACAGCGTGTCTATAACATAAGAAATTAATCTCTTCATGCTGATTAACTGTACTTTGTACCACTGATCCCTAGAAGAACTACTACATTTCTCTTTAGAAATGCATTCTATACTCTTTTATATAAAGATATAAGATATACTCTTATATCTTTTATGAAGGGAGAAGAAAAAGAAAATACTTAAGATTACCAGTGGCAATTAACACTGTCTCCTAAATAAAAGTAATTTTTTTCAGAAGAAAAAATACATTATAGAATTATTATCTGGGTTAAAAATTGCATTCCAGAAATCTTTTGTAATGTACTTTCCTTCCCAAAGGGTTTATAAATTAATACATCATTTGGTGTGTCAGGGTAGGTTTGTTCTTGTTGGCAAAAGAAAAGTCCTGGAAAACAAAAAAGCAAAACTCTCAGTTATAATAAAATTTAACTTTAACCATCAACCTTCTGGAGGTGGTCTTAACATGACAGATCTAAACATTAAAGTCAACCAGCATAATAATGGGAATGTGATGGGCTTGACAACTGGTATTGCTTACCGGAGGCACTCACGTGTAATCTTAGTGTACAGCTGAACTGAGATAATTACATCCTAAGGATTCATCCAAGAGTCTTGCACAGTTCTTCATCCAGCTGGAGTAACTTTACCATTGATTTCTGATTTGGTGATGAACTTGTCCTTTTCGTGGATTCTTCCAGACAGTTTGATCTTGAGGACCTTACTGGAAGTCTCTGTTGAACAACAGATGAGATGGTGCACCTGTAAGGTAGCTGAGCTACAACTGGGTTCAGGAACTGCCTAACAGAAAAACACTCCTACCACAGGATCTCCAGGGAGATGCTCAAATTTGTGGAGGAAAAATCCAACTTAGTGCCATTATGCTTCACATACAGTGTCTTTTCTTGACAGTAATAAATGTTGGAACAAAACTCCTCACCTTATGTAGACAGTCATGGATGAGGGGAGGGAACACGCCCATGACATCTCCTGTGTAAAGTCCAGAGCAGCACCCTGGCCCCAGGAAAGCAACATCCTTTCACAGGTGAGCTTCTGCAGACAGACAAGGAATCTGAGACTTCCATTTCCTCGTTTTTACTGTCACTGGTAATCATCATGCCGCCTGTTCTCATGAGAATTGGAGAGGTCCTTCTTCATGCAGGGGCTTCCACATTATTGTCAGATTTTATTTACCCTCTGTTTTCCCAGAATTGTTCTGTGAAAGGGGTGGTGGGCAAGGGATGCTGGCAGCGAGGAGATACCCACCCTCTCTCAGGGCACTCACTGCCTGACATGAGACACATTTGCTTTGGCTCATGTGATATAGCTGATGCTGAATGGCTGCACAGCCCCACTCCCCAAAAAATGCCAGAGGCCCTGCCACATGCAGTTTGCCATGAGCTTCACACTGGCACAGGCAGGCCCAGTCCCTGCCCCAAGGGACTTGCAGTGACAGGGCTGTGCTGCAGCAGAGCCCTGTTGTGAAAGCCTGTTTGTCTCTGTGGAGGAATGACCAAACCCCATTATGCAATAGTGGCTTTTTGTTCCGTTTACTGTCTTTACTCCCCATTTGTTTCCATGGTAGCAATATGGAAAAATTAGGATTTGTAATGTAAAATCAAGGAAAGAGATCATTTTTTCCTGTCAGAAGCCAGTTTGTGATATACTGAAATATGTCTATGACAGCTAAACCCAAATCTGTTTCTTAAAGAACAGACACATTTAGCAGAAATGTCAAAATCTGGAATTTTATTTCGTTTGTTGCCTAATAGTCCCCTTCAGCTGGAGTTTATAGGATTTATTTTTATATTTTTATGCTCCAGCACAGAGAAAATGCTTAGATATAAACCCATACATACCCAAAACAAGATGGTAATTTCATAGCAAAATCTTTTACTACTTTAAACTACAATGCAAATTAACTTAAGGTTATGTAACAGTAGAACATAACACTCCTGTCTGGCACCAAATGAAACAGTTCTTGATACGTGTTCACATAGAGCCCTCCTGTGTTTGCTAGGTTGCATTACAACAGCCATTACATCTGACAGACAATTTATCGACCTACATCGACAAGACTGAGCTCCAGAAGGGAATGCCAAGTCCCTGTCCTCTCACATTTACACAACATGGACTGTTGAATTCCACTTGCCAAACACTGTATCAAACTCCAAAAGGTGATAAGTGAGAATCTGTCACCAGCTCTTAGGTACACCACTTGTTAGTGATGGACATCATAAGTATCAGCAATTTATTTGTTGTTTTAAGTATTGCTTATGATTTCTATAATAGAAGCATAGAATGGCTGCTGTTGGAAGAGATTCAAGATCACCTAGTTACAACCCCCTGGCCATGGGCAGAGACACTTTTCACCAGACCAGGTTGCTTAAATCCCCCACCCAACCTGGCTTTGAACACTCCCAGAGATGGGGCAGCCATAGCTTCTCTGGGCAACCTGTTCCAGTGCCTCACCACTCTCAAAGGGAAAAAATTCTTCATCTCTAATTTAAACCTAGTATCTTTCAGTTTGAATCCATTCCCCCTTGTCCTGTCACTACACGCCCTTGTTAAAAGTCCCTCTCCATCTTTCCTATAGGCTTCCTTCAGGTACTGGAAAGCCACAATTAAGTTGCTCTAAAGCCTTCTCCTCTCTAGGCTGAACAAATTCAATTCTCTCAACCTTTTCTCATGGGTGAGGTGCTCCATCCCTCTTGTCATCTTGGTGGCCTCTGCTCCAACAGGTTGTTGTCCTTCTTGTGCTGGGGACCCCAGAGCTGGATGCAGCACTGTACATGGGGTCTCACCATTGCTGAGCAGAAGAGCAGAGGACAGGTGGGAAAAGGAAGAGAGAACAGTGTAAAAAATGTAAGAGGTAGAAAGCAAATGCATAGAAGCTGGGCATGACACTGTGCTCTGCAATACTGAAGGACAGAACAGCATGTAAGAAGGACATCCATTGCAAGGAAGACCTGGCATGAAGAACTGTAGGAAAATGCTACCTTGAGTTATCTTTCCTTCTCTGCAGGTCAGTCTGTAGTCCTCACTGATTATCTGTGCAGGGGAAGCAGATCTGCAAGTTCAGTAGTTGCTCTTTGTGAAGCAGGTTTAGAGACAAGAAGATACATTTTGCAGCTTAAAAGAAAGACTTTTTAGTTGATTTACCCTATAATTCTTCAAAATAAAAGTGGAGACCTACCCCTATTTTTATAAATTAATATCCCACACTAAGAGTAAATATAAAGAACATGAATTTTACAAGGAGGTTTTGATTTATCCAGATTGAAATTTTCCCACTAGTGTTTTCAGAGGATGTGACATTAATGGTAACTAGATTTAAGAGAATTCACTATGCTCATATGATTTTAACATATAAGAAACAGTTTAATTATGTGTCTTTGGACAGCCCAAGAATAGGATATTAATTTTTTTTCACAAAATACTAAACATTTTCTTTTCATGAGAAAAAAACCTCTGAGTTCTGTCCTACATGCACTACAGTAATAAATGGTCTATTCTGGAGTGGAAAATGAAGTTAGAGTTTTTATCAAAATAAGTCACACAAAAGGAATGGTGGATTATTTGAACTGAATGAATTTAAAGTATTCTGGTTTACAGGATTAAGGTAAAATACCAAGCTTTAATTAAGTATGGGAAAAATGCATGTGACCTAGAAAGGACCACAGAAAAGGAAATCGTGTTTGCTAAAGTTTATTTCAATATTTATTTCTATATTTCAAGGGAAATTCATGAATGGGCCACAGCTAACTATTCTGAATGAACCAAGACATTCACTCACTTCTAAGTGTTTGTCATTAACTCAAAAGGGCTGTTTACAATACAGTCATTTTTAACTACCACTGGCCTACTGGAAGAGAAATCTAAGCTCTTGTGGGAGAATGACATGAAATGCCTAATGTTTGCCTAGGTTTTTACAGACTTTTTTTTTCCCCCCTGGAAGGAAATGAATAAAAAGCTTTAAATGCAGACAAGAGGCTGCAGTTAAGACTAGCAGGAATGCACTTTGTGAATGTCTTGTTTAGACATTCTAAACAGATTTTCAAAAGTTTGTAATGACCAGTGAACCCAAACTGCACATCAGAGTGTGTCTGTATGAAGCAGCCCACCAAACTCTTAGAGCTTTGAATAGCACACAGAGGTGCTAGAGGTGTTTGATTTTTTTATTAGAGAATAGAAATTTCAGTCACTATAGTAACTTGAAGGAGATTTTCTCCGCAGATGAAACAGATGAAACTCTAAAGGAGACTTTTGCTACCTTTATCTAGAGACCAAGACCTAATGCACAGATGTAGTCCCTGTAGGGGTAAAGAGTCTTTAGGCCACTGAATCAAATGGAATCCTGCTATCAAATTCTCCCTTAACATTTTAAAAACTAGGTCACTGCTATGTTTGAGAGTAAGACTCACCAGCTTTAACAGTGCTAAATGAACTGGAAGGGTTATTTTCTTTAATTCTGATGTTTACACAGAGATAGAGCTTCACTTCTCAGTCACTGAGTTGCCCATGGAACTGAGTTCAGTACCTTGGGAGGCCTTCAGCTGCACCCCCATGTGGCTGCCTCACCAGTTTTGATAATCAGGCCACTGGAAAGGAGTTTGGAATGTTGCAGACATGTACTGCAGCAACTTGATAATAGAGGATGTAAATAACAATTCCGAGTGAGAACTGACTCCTCTACAGGGGGAAATAGCTTTTGGTATTATCTAACCAATGGTGTCATGCGGTAGGATGTTCAGATAAGTGACCAAAGCAATTAATCTCAGAAAACATTTTATGCTGAGGAATAAAACATTGGGGGAATGCAGCAGATGTTTCCATTAACTCCATGCTGCCATGTGAAACAAAACCTAACAACTAGGACTGCTCTGTATTGTGTCTCATCCATAGTTCTAATGAAGAGAGCACTGTGTAGCAGCTTCTGTCCAGGCTTGCATTCCTGGTTCTACCTAGGAGGCTAGAAGATCTACACAATAATCTTCTGAAGCAGACTAAGGAAAAAAATGTGGGAAAAGGTCAAGCCAATTAATAACAAATAAAAAAGATATCCCTTCTCTGTAAATCTTGCTTCAGGTGTGCAAAACTGTTATTGATATCCTTGAAAAAGGACAGCCTTATGGATTTATTGGGTATTAGTGATCTCACTTCCTTTTTCATGGGTATAGAGTAGAAGCTGGCACCTGGAAGAACCAGTCATTATGAAATTTGGTAATCCTATAGAAAAGTGGAAAAATCTAATTATGCTTTCAAAGCTGATAAAAATTGTTATTTTTTCCTGCCTCTGTTTTGGGATCTATTTGAAACAGTATTTCAGTGAAAAATTGAAGGATACATATTCATGTCATGAATGCCTCTTGATTTGAGGAGCAATGCCACATGTCATTCCATGAGGCACTGAGCATCTTGTTGATTAACTGCTGCAAAGCAATGGAAGATCCATCAAAAGCCATTAACACTGTGGGGGTTCTGTGGGAGGAATAGCTGGCTTTCTACCAGGAGAATCTGATGTGAGTGGAGAACAATACAGAACGAAGGGAGAATGAAGAAAAATGGGAGAGGTTTTCAGAGGTTCTGGAATTGCAAAGCTGGAGCAGAAAAGGTGTCACCTGTTTAAATTATGTACATGCTCTATCTTGAGCAAGTTACTTCATCAACAGAAAGAGAAGCTAAAGTAAAGCTATGATTACACATTTGTGATGTGGTACTTCGATTGACTTAAGCAATTCATGCCCGCATCATCTATTCCTGCCTCCTCTTCATGCAGGTGTGACTGCTTGGTAAATTGCCAGAGGGAACAGAAACAGCTAGGAAGAGTCTAGCCAACAAACTGTGAGCCTAGCCCAGTAACAAATTGGCACCCAGAAGGAGTCAAGGTGATACCAGAAGTGGTTCTGTGGTGGGATCCCAGTCTCAGAATGGAAAATTTTTGCCCCAAAGGTCATATTTCCGAGACCTAGTAACCAGCAGAATGAAGATATTTTTAATTGGAACAGGTTGTCAGGGCTGTGGAACTGCCACCAGTGGAAAATAAAAAATTAGTAACAACTTCTCTGAGACCACCAAAACAAGCTCTACAAGCATTTGTGAAGGGTGGGTCAGGCACTGGTGGTGCATACAACAATCAGGTATGGAAGCAAATTATCATCACTTGCTGATGCAGTGGCTGAGAAGATGAGGAAGTATCAAGGAACAAGAGGTGATAAATGCCAAAAATACTGAGTTGGTCAGATTCCCATCAGAGCATGTGGGAAGTGGTGTGGTGGCAATTATCCAGCCTTGGGTTCTCAAAAACCCAATAGGAATAGGTGACTCAACTCTCCTCCAGAAGAGCTTTTTTCACATCTGTAAATACTGTACATTCATTTGTGAGTCACACATTAACTATTGTATAAAATTAATTGGACTTTAAATAAATTACAATTTGAGTGTTGTCGTGACTGGGGGAAATTGATTCTTTTTGGAAGCAACAGAGACCAGGGCAATAGTAGGTAGGGACCCAAAGCGTCTTGATAATCACGATGTATCATCTTACTACTTACTGACAAAATCAACTGCCTTACCTATGTGGTCAGGCCACCTTACTTAACCTTCAATAGGAGCATGTACATTATGCATGTTCAACAAACAGCGTGGAAGGCATTATGAATGATTCACACTGGCTCATCCCGCCAGAACACCCTCCTCCTCTCTCATGTCCAATGAATCTGGAAAGCCAAGTAGACATTACCACCTTCCCCCAGTTGGGGTATTTATAATGCCTCTCTCTTTATTCTCTGACATTTAACAAAAGGCATACTCACACTGCAGTCCTCTGCTATTTAATTAAAGACAATCAGTAGGGAGATACAAATCTACAGAAAACCAGTCTTTACTAATTTTCCTTTCCTCGGAGTTATTTGTTTGCTTTCTGCCACATGCATAAAGACAATAATGTCTGAGAGACAAATGAGTTATATGGATTTAATGCTGAAGACAGGAAAAAGAAAGATACCAGAGCACTCAGGTGCTGGCACTGGGCTGGAGTGAACACAGAGCACATTTTTGTGTATATATGGGCCCAGAACCTGTCTGACCTAATTGTACATTAGACCATTAGTGATGGCCCAGTCTGTCTGGGAGACGAAATATGCAGATCCCTCACCCTTCCTCCCAGATAATTTCCTCAGCATGGTGGTGGAGTTGTAGTTACGACTCCAATTTCAGACACTTACAAATTACAAGGCAGAACTTTCCATGTTCTGCTGCCATAAAAAGGGAACCAGACAGAGGTGAGAAATCCAGATCTAGGAAAACTTAAATACACCTTCCAGATCCACTGGAGTAGCAGATAGGATTCGGCAGCTGATTTAAAGTACATTTCACTGCAGTCTGAAAGAACTGAAAGAACATAACATATTTATAGAAAAGTTAGAGTTTCATACTAGTTTGATAGTTTCATATAAGTAACAACAGCTCTCTGAAGGATACCCAGGCTGTCCTGATGTGTGTGTCTTGGCTGTGGGGGGACCCAGCCATAATGGTGGAGGGTGCTGTCTCCAGCTGCTCACCTTCAGCCTTTAGCCAGAGGTTATCCCCATGAAGTCTCACACAGGTGCTTTTAAACCTATTTAAGACAAATAAATTGTAAGGTTTATGCACCTTGTTTCTCATAGCTTGATCTCTTTGGTCACAGTGGTGCATGGGAAGAAATGCTTAGATAAAAGACAGAAACTCTCTGCAAGGTGTAGTGATGGGCAGATGAGGACTGGCTAATGATCAATGACTTCTACCAATACAGCTATTTACAGAGTTCATATCTTTGTCACTCCAACTACTATCCCTGTAAGTTTTTTTTCACATTGTACCTGGTCATTTTCCACCAAATTCTAATTCACAGCCAAGCACCAGATGCTGTGATATGATCTTTCCCAGATGTAAAAATCTCCAGAGATTCCATGCCTACAAAATAAAAGCTACTCAAGAATATCCTATTTCATTTAATACTAGTCTTGGAAATTTTTCGTCTGGTCATTCCAGTATAAAGTGTAACCAGACAGTGCACATGTGCAGTTTCACTAGTAAGTGAACAGATATTTACAACCCAGGGAACAGAGCAGTCCAGAAGCCCTAGAAAAAACAAACACAAAATAGTCATTAGTTTGGTGTTTCAGAACAACAGTCTGAGATTATTCTGTCATTTAATGCTGCTGTCTAGGATTTAATTTTCCCAGTTAACACAATTTTTGAAAGGCACTGCAGCAAGCTCATAGTTATATGGCCAGATCTATCCTGGCTTACATTACGAGGGAAAGAAAACACAGACGTGATGACACAGGAATCTTTCCGATCATAGCTTCCTCTGCTTTATACCTGCTACCACTGAGTGCTTGCCAAAACCCTTTTTTGTGTATGTAGTATGCAAGACTAGCTATTTTCTCCCAGTCCTCCCGTGAAAACTCATCTGCTTTTGAAAGCAGAAAACTTCTCCACAACATTTTTCCCTACTTTGATAGGGAACAGACAGAATAATAGTATTTAAGATTTAGTGGGGATTTTCCACCATCTGCAGGAGATGATAATCTCTCAAGTCCAATGCAAGAACCAAAGTCAGAAAATTAAGTGTCCATGTCATCAAGGGAATGTGGGAAAGGGAAAAGGAAGGGAAAGCAATTCAGACTTGTGAGTTTTATGACTACCTAGAGTAAAACAAATCATGTAAATATTCTTCTTTTCCCAGTTTGATGTAGAAACTTGTAAAGCCCCAATTCCTATAAACGGTATGGACTTTCAGAGAATCACAGAATACTGAATTGGAAGGCACCCATAAGGTTCATTTCAATGACTTCTGGGCTCTGTGAAGTTCTGCAAATTTAACCAGCTTCTTGCTTTGCTTTCTCTCTCCTGTGTTGACAAATACTTCACTTATTCAGATTGGAATCAAATAATGATGTCCAAGTTTGGAGAATAAATACCTTCCCGGCCTCAATGACTGATCTTCTGTTTTTCAGGGATGTTTCACATTAACAAAACTAAGGCATCAAGGAAGCTGGACAAAGGAGCAATAACAGAGACTTTAGCATTTTTGACTCAATTACTGAGTGCACAATTTGGGTGTCTTGCATGATTGTGTGGCCTGTGTTAGCAACTCTGGTGTGCTCAGCCACTATTCACACCTTCTGCATCAGATCCCTGTGCCAGCCCTGCTGGAGACACTCTTGTTTTGAACAGTGCTGAGCCAGGTCATGCCCCAGCAGCACTGCCTCTGGAGGCTTCCTGAAGGCAGGGCACGCAGGGCTGCTCAGACTTTGGCCTCTGAGTTGTGCACTACTAAAAAAACTGGCCTCCTTTTGAAAACCCTGAGAAACACAGGTCTCGCTCATCCCTGTTCTGGGCTGTGTCCGGTTCTGGGCTCCTCATTACAAGAAAGACAGGGGAGCTACTGGAGCGGGTCCAGCAGAGGCCACAAATACCGAGCATCTCTCTTATGAGGAGAGACTGTGGGAGCTGGGCCTGTCTAGTGCGAAAACTGAGAGGGGATCTCATCAATACATATAAGTATCTCAAAGGAGGGTGTCAAGAGGACGGTGCCAGGCTCTTTTCTGTGGTGCTTAGTGACAGGACGACGAGTGATGGCCACAAAATAAAATGCAGGAAGTTTCACCTCAACATGAGGAAGAACTTCTTCACACTGAAGGCAGCAGAGCGCTGGAACAGGCTGCCCAAGGAGATCGTAGAGCCTCCCTCTCTGGAGACATTCAAAAGCCATCTGGACGCGTTCCTGTGTCACCTACTCTAGGTGACCCTGCTTGGCAGGAGGGGCGGAGCAGATGGATCTCCCTTCCAAGCCTAACGATTCCGGGCCTCTGTGTGATTCCGTTTTTTCAAAGCCTTCTGTCGGCCTAGCACCGACGGGGAGGTGCCCGCCGGCACCGGAGCGCGGCACAGCTCAGCGCTCCGCACCCCTGCCCGCACGGGCCGCGGCGGTGGCTCCACGCCCGGGGTCGGCCCGCAGCGCTCCGGGCACTCGGGGCACTCCGGGCACTCGGGGCACTCCGGCCGCGGCGCAGGCGCGGGGAGCAGGCGGGGCCCGGGCCGCTCCTCCCGCTGCTCCCGGTGCCCGTGAGCCCTGCGCCGTTCCGTAGCCGCAGCGCAGGGAGGCGGAGGAGCGCGGCCGAGCCCGGCCCGCCGCGCTGGCGAGATGGCGGCGCAGAAAATTAACGAAGCGCTGGAGCACATCGCGAAAGCGGAGAAATAGTGAGCGAAGGGCAGCGGGGCGGAGGGTGCGGGCTGAGGGGAGCTGACGAGCGGCTGCCAGCTCGGCACCCTCGCTGTCCGGGCCGCCCGGCGCTCCTGCCCGATGTGGACGGCGTGTCCCCTCCTGGGCTGGCAGGGGGGCTGAGGAGAGTCCGTGTGCCGGGCGGCGGCACATGGGGAGAGGGGGAGGGAGGCGGCGGGGCCGTGGCCGCCGGCGCGGATGGAGGGAGTGGGGGGCACGGCTGCTCGGCCCCTCCTCTGCCTGAGGGGACCCTCCCTACGGGGGCTGGGGGCTGTAGAGGGCCTGCTGCCCCCAACAGGGACGGTAAAGCGGCCCTAAGACTCGACAGGGTGGTCGGTGAGGCGGTGCAGCTCAGAGGCCTGGAGCCTGAGCAGTTTCCTTTAGGGCCCTGTGGCCTCTATTGCTCCCACCCTGACGGCAAAGTGAGCGCTGTCGCTTCTGCCCTTCTGCTAAAGTTAGTGCGAGGAAGACAGGTCACAGATTCAGTTAGGTTGGAAAAAGTTTCTGAGATGGTCGAATCCAACCAGTGACCCAACACCGCTCTGTCAACTAGACCAGGGCAGTGAGTGCCACATCCAGTCTCCTTAAACACCTCTGGGGTGGTGACTATTACCTCCCTGGGCAGCCCTTTCCGATATCTAATAACCCTTGCTGTGAAGAATTTCTTCCAAATGTCCATCCTGAACCTCCCCTGGCACATCTTAAGGCTATAGAAAAGTGGGAGAAAAGAGTTATGGAGACTGTGTTGGATTAAAGGGCTTGACTTTGCCGAGGTGATGTGTGTTTGTTTCCTGCCCGTGAGAAATGTGTGATTGGTGCTTCTTAGGTGGCCTCAAAGACTTGTAGTTCCGTTTATCTTGGAGAGCTTAACATCTATGATAGTCTGTTGGTGTGTGTTTTAACACTGAATATAGCCATTTTGCTTGGGAGTCTGAATTGCACAGAGTACAGTGTAGATATAATAGAGCTGACTAATCCTAATAAGGATGCCATATTTTTAGTAATAGTGACAAGCCCTCTGGAAATCATGGATCAAGTGTATAAACTGGCATCATAAAGGGAAAACTTTGAAATCAAAAAAAACCCCAGCATATCTTACTCAAGTTACTTGACCGAAAGTGCCCTTCTTTATCTGGAGAGCACTTGAAATAAAAGGCACTGAGACCTCGGTTGTGTGTAGATCAAGTGCATTGTGTGTTTCAGCTTGATGCATTTGAGACTCTGACTGTGATAAAAATAACAGAATATAAAGGCTTGTGTTACAGTTACACTCTGTGGGCATCATCCAAGAAAGACAAGACCACATTAGGGTCCATATGCCACTGTTTTGCCAAGTAAAGAATGTATTGCATGTGATGTGTTGGCCTACAACAAATATGCAAGTGGACTGTAAAGTTATGGTAATATTTTCTTTTAGAAATGATGAAGTCAGCATATTGAATTCCAAATTACCTAATGACTCACCTAATTTTCCAGTGTTCATTTTCCCCTCTGTATCTGTGCCTACATTTGGCACCTGTTAGTGTCATGATCTGTTGTAGACATATACATGACATACGAGTCTTTGTGTTGGTAAATAAATTCTTTTATTTGTGTATGCTTTGGAGAGTTTTTGATAATTCTCAGAAGCAAAAAGAAAAAAGTCTCCAGTAGAAGGATGCTGGAAACTTCCTGATGTGTGAAAAAAAAATATTGTCCGGTTTGTGGTATTAGAAATCTGGAAATACCACGTTGGTGTAGGAGGAAGTATTTTTCTTCTGCTGACTTCTTACTGCTGAGAAGATGGACTTGGGAAGACTCTCTGGGAACAGTAGAAGCATGTTAGGGTGAGGGTTGTAGCTGTGGGAGAGAATTGCAGTGCTTTATGCAATTTGTAACAGTGCTGGCATTTGTTGTTAGGGAAGTGATGCCACCATAGTGTTGGCACAGGTAATTGTTCATTTCCAGGGGTATTCTAAAGTTTGAAATGTATCTGAAGTGCCTTGATGGTAAAACATAAAATCTTTACTAATTGTTTCTTGTGTTTTAGCCTGAAAACTGGATTCTTAAAGTGGAAACCAGATTATGACAGTGCAGCTACTGAATATGGGAAGGCAGGTATGTGTGGCTGTAAATATGGCCATGTATATTTCAAAGTGCTCATCAAGCTTAGTCCCTGATAATGTTTTACATATTTTTATTACAGTGCTGTGCAAGTAAAATTGTTGTGAAGACTAAGTGTAAGGTGAAACAACAAAAAAATCCTCTTGGTAGCACTGTAAATAAATTTCAAGTTGTATTTGGAGATCTAGAACAGTTTCCAAAACCATTTTTTTTTCCAAGCTCCAGCTTCTATTTTTTATATTGCTATATGTGACAAAAATAAAGCTTTCTTTCCTTCTTTCACTTGTCCACCCCCAAATCCTGTGACTTTATCTACAAAACAACAGACGTTCAAGCTGGTTTTAAAATTTTGCTTTATCATCATCTTATGAAATCTGTCCTGTCAAAGACTGTGTCAGTAAGGTGAGATGCTGCCAGATTGGTTTATTTTTTCAGGCACAGTAAGGTCTCGTTCCTCCCTTTGTCCAATGCCAAGTGACACACTGAACATAAAATCCTTCCTTACTAGCTGATTTCTTTTTGTTCTTAAGCATTTTCTTCTTTCTCGTAGTAGTAATTTTGTCATGGTCTTTCAGCTTCTTACTCTAGGCGTTCCTACTTATTCACCTAACACTGAATACAAAAATATGAACTTGGAGGAGCAACTGGAGCATTTATAAATTGAAATTTATTTTAAATCTTACTTTATATTTTATTAGTTAAATGAGATAGAAATACACATTTGTACCCTGAAATGAATGTGCTGACAAAGTTATGGGGGTATGCTTTGTTGGTGGCACATTTCTGACTTTATATAATTCCTAATGATGATATAAACACACATTTCTCCATTTCTGTAATTAAAATACAGCATGAGGGACTCTCAAGGTCCAACTGAACACATCGAGAGCTATGTGTGATACTGTGGATGTGTATGGAAGTGGTGTTGATAATAAGTGTCTTTAATGGTAACTAGGTAACTAACGAAACAAGGAGAACTGTCTGGGATTTTTGGGAAGACCTTGGTAAACTGTAGCCATGCATTTAAAGAGCCTGTTTGCGTCTTTAGGTAGCTAAACTCTCGAGCAGCAGTGGTGAAAAAGAAGACAATGTCAAGTTGTAAATAAAATCCCTATTTGCTTTCTTGCAGCTGTTGCTTTTAAGAATGCCAAGCAGTTTGACCAGGCAAGGGAAGCCTGTTTACGGGAGGCTGAGGCACATGAGAACAACAAAGCGTATCTTTTCATTGACTGAGATTCTTTCTTTCCAAGAAGCTGACTGGTTGCTACTTAGATTGGAGTAATGGGGTTGGTAGCAGGTTATTTAATATATTTGCACATTTTGTCAGTGTAACAGAACTGCTTTTTAAAGTCTGTTCCTGTGTGCTCTGAGGGGGAAAACTAAAGAACTGTTGGTGAGAAAGTTAATGTTGTCCCAAATAACAGCTGACAGGTGCCTGAGATACCTAGGCACTGCTTCAGAAATTTAACTGGTTTTTAATTAGCTATTAATGCATAGTATAAACTAATGAAACTGTCATTATTACAGTACTTGTAGTACTATTTAATAAGCAGGAACATATTTTAAGTAAATGAGCTTTTTACAATGTTATATGTAGCTATACATTGGTATATTGCATTTATTCTGTCCTTAGAATTATTTATTTTTGACAACTTGCCTGCAGTTGTAGTAGGTTCAATTTGCCTTTATGGGGTTCCTTGCTTTGAAATTAGTAGTTGTGTAAAATTTTGTACATTAGTATTTTTCCTGCATTATGTTTTTATGGCTTTTGTCCTTGACTTCCACAATTTACTGTCCAGTCTCTTTCATGCTGCCAAGTAAGTACAGAAGTGCTAAGTAATGTGAAACAGATTTTTTAACATACAGTACAAGCATGAGCTGTCATTTTGATCTCAGTGTAGTAAGTGTTCTGATTCAAGTAATTTTGCTGCTCCAAAAGTAGTTCAATGGAAGTGTGAGCTAGGAAAGTCTAAAAACCCATAATAGCCAACTGAAGATATGATAATTTTGGCATTCTTCAGCATCTTTTGATAGCAAATATTTTTTCTTAGATGAACTTCTCATAATTTTGAAATTCTACACTGTTAAGCTAATTAAGAAATTTTTAATCAAAGGGTACTTCAGAGATAACAATAATCCAAATACTGCCTGGGGATCAGGTTAGAATAGATTTTTACCAGAGAGCGTGGTTGAATTTTGTGGAAGATAAAGTTACATGTGTGCTGTGTCATTTAATAAAACACTTGGAACATCCTCAAAGCATTAAATATTAACAATGAAGATGTTAGATAGTCAGTGCATGTTAAATTTTGCTTCATAACTACAGCTTGTTGTACTACACCATCTCTAACCAAATCGTACATTTTTTTCCCTACAGAGCTTATGAACAAGCTGGTATGATGCTAAAGGTATTCTCATTTACTAGTTTTTATTTTTAAGTTCTATTTTATAGTGACAAATACTGTGCACTGGACCATTTTACAAATATATGTAGGCAAATTGCATATTCAAGTGGAAGTTTTTTGTTGACTCGTAGTCCCCACCTCTACCTTCAGTAGATTAGGAAAGCAACATTTGTATTTGGGGGGAAAAATAATTTTCCTTTTGTAGAAGGAAAGAAGAGTTCCTCATGTCAGAGGGTAACAGATGAGTGGTGCTGCTTTTACTCTTAACTACCACAAGTTCATGACTTACACAAAAGTTTTGTACTTAAAAGTGAATTTTATGGAGTTTCTGGTCAACATTCACTAACTCTACAAGTTTGTAAGTAAAAATTGGAATCTAAATACAAAAGTTACTGCAATTTTCTTTGATTTGTGTCCATGCACATAAGCTCCTTTCCTCACCACAGTGTTCCTGTGCCTGTTGCCTTGTAGGAGATGCAGAGGCTCCCTGAAGCAGTCCAGCTGATCGAGAAAGCCAGTATGATGTACCTGGAGAATGGGACACCAGACACAGCAGCCATTGCACTGGAACGGGCTGGAAAGTGAGTCTGACTTATTGGTGACTAGAATCTGTGCAGGGCATGGGTATGTTTGTGGTTTTCTTTTATGTCTTTTTGATGCTTTCAGGTAAAAAATATTTTCCTTTTATCTGAAGAGAAAGTATTGATGTTTGTTACAGGTTAATAGAAAATGTGAGTCCAGAGAAAGCTGTGCAGCTCTATCAGCAAGCAGCATCGGTGTTTGAAGTAAGTGGGGGATTTTTGTGGGTGTTTTTGGTTTGTTGTTTTTTTTTTTTCCTTTCAGCTATAAAATAAAGAAAAAGCCTGAGATTAGATTCTAAATAATGTTTCCTTCATTTTACATCAGTGACTGAGTAATGAAGCTGAAGGCTTCTCTTGCTGTAGAGAAGGAGATGACAAAAGTTGCCTTTTTCTCAGTTTAGGACTTAACAGAATCTGAATTTTGTAGTTCAAGTGTTGTGCCTCTTGTTGGGCAGCAAAGAGGGTAGAGAACGTGTCTGCTGTTGAGTACTGGAACCCAAAATATTTGAAATCCCTGAAGGCACAGAAGAAAAGATTTTGCTTGGTGCTCCACCCATTCCATGAGCCAATGATTTGTCTTTTTGCAAGTGGCTTTGATGTACTCCTCTATTGTCAGTTGTCATGGGTTTCCAGATTAGCAAATTTGCATTGACATTCCTCTGCTGAGCAGATCCATACAGGAGCTGGCTGTGGAACTTGGGAGCACCAATACACTTCATGTTTCTCTTGAGTGTGTCAGCTGCTGATCTGATAACTAACAGTTCTTCTAAGTTCCAGGTGACACACTTAGATTAAGGTCTAGTGGTCTTAACTCTGTCCAAATGAAATAAGAATGTGTGAATTCTTTTTTTTCTTCTCTAGAATGAAGAACGTTTACGGCAGGCATTAGAAATGCTAGGGAAGGCATCAAGACTCTTGGTCAGAGGACGCAGGTATAGCTTTATCCCTTTTTGTTCTTTTGATGTAGTTGAATCTTAAAATGTGATTTTGATTGTGGTTTTTTGTCTTGGTGTTGTTTGGTTTATGTCCTATTAATTCTTGTTTGAGACTCTCTTCAAACTAAGATCCAGTTTCTGTGGGATATGCCGTGTTCATCCAGGAACCACTTGTTTTGTTTTCTGGGATGGGAGAATGTGAGCTGAGAATGTTTGCTCTGTGAGAACACCAGTTTTCATTAATTCTTAAACCACTTCAGGATTTTTTTTTTTTTGGTTTTTTTTCCAACATTAATATGTAGAAAGTACTTGAAAGTCTTCTATAGCTGTGGGATACAAAACAGAGGAATTAAGACTGATCTGATGAAAGAAATCTGCAGCAGTCTGATTCTGGACTTCTTAAAGAAGAGTGAACCTTGGAGTCTCAGTGAGACAAGTTTAATTGTAAATTGCTTACACCAAACTTGACCTTCAGTTCATCTTAGACTTGCTTCACTGAAACATTTAAGTCCTTTAAGAACTATATTGCTAGTTCATGGATATCAGACTTACTGATAGCTTATAGTAACTTCAGGACATACAGAAACATGCTAGTGTATGTAATAAAGCATTCATTTTGTACAATGTTACAAAAACCAAGGTTTCTCTAAATAAATACCAGAGATGTTCTTAGCATGTACACAAAAGGAGTTGCTGACTATAATTTTACCTACTCTGTTAGTAAGATCTGCTGCTGATTTTTAGTTGTGTTGCTGTTTATTCCAGTACTTGCCACTGTATTAATTAAACACTTTGTAATTAGCTTTGGGTTCATTGTGTTGTATTTCTGGCACTGATACTCTTGGTTTTTTGGTTTTTAGATTAGATGAGGCTGCACTGTCTCTTCAAAAGGAAAAGAGTATTTATAAGGAAATTGAAAACTACCCCACTTGCTATAAGGTAAATTCTAAGAGACAGCTTCTGATAATACATTTCAATGTTTTTATTTTTGTTGTTACTGACATCTGAGAGATGACGGGTACCTCTTGATTAAGCAATAAGTTTCTTGCTAAATGACGAGAGTTTGTGGTAGTGGTGTTTCCCCAAACTTTAGCTGTGCTTTTATAACTTTTAGGATAAGATGCTGTTATCTACAGGAGCTGTCAAAACCAAATCATGTAAAAATAAAGATGCTATCAAAAAACCCCTACAAAAACTGTTATTTGGGACAACAATGCATTAAAATGTTGTAGGAGATAACCTATTTCATACCAGCTGAGGAGATGGTTCTGTGCTTTTTCACTAGACTATTCTGACTCACTTGTGTCAGTTTCTTAGGATGATTGTGGATTGTAATGACCTTTCTCACACTAGATATTACCAGTCTACTATTTTTCTCATATTTTATTGTTAATTGCTAAAGAATCATAAGGCTTACTTTTTTTTTTTTTTTAGAAAACCATTGCCCAAGTCTTAGTTCATCTTCATAGAAATGATTATGTTGCCGCAGAAAGATGTGTGAGGGAAAGCTACAGGTAAGTCTAGTTTGTGTAATTTTAAACTGAATGTTTCACTAGTGTGGATCTATCTTGCTTGACATTGTTCTTCTATAAATTTTTAACCTGCACTTCTGTTGACTTACAGTACAATAATAATGTTCCCTGGTGTGTGGCTATCAGGAATCTTTTTCACACATAAGAGATTTAGCTGCAATGGCTACAGTGATTCTTCTTAACAAACCTGAAATACAAAGTCATAAAGAACTAGTCTCTATGTGATGGGAAATGAGATGGAAATTAAAAGTTCTTGCCATGTTACAGGAGAAAATTCTGGGTTAGTGTTTAACCCTGGCAATTCTTCATTTCAATTTTCATTGGAACTTCAATAGCAAAATCTCAAAACAACATATTTTTACTTAAACTGTCTTAAATGAACATATGTGTAAGTTAAATTGACTATTTTACCCTTAGAAACAATCTTTCAAGTCTTTAAACATCTTGCTTATGTTTTCCAAATCTCCAGTTTTATATACAGAAACTCTTGACAGAATTTTTCTGCATGTAAAGTGGAGAAAGGGTTTATTGACTAATCAGGGAAAAAGTACAAAATATCTAATATTACTGTTTTGTCTTGACTATGTGGTCTTACTTGCAGTGTGTAAACTAATATTACTTAAAGTTTAATTTTTATGCATATGATTCATGCACTTGAAGAAATCAACTCTTAATTTCCTTCAGTATACCAGGATTTAATGGAAGTGAAGATTGTGCAGCACTGGAGCAACTTTTAGAAGGATATGATCAGCAAGATCAGGATCAAGTTTCTGAAGTCTGTAATTCTCCACTCTTCAAATACATGGATAATGATGTAAGTAGGCAGATCCTGTGATTGGGGTTTTTCTGTCAGGTTAAGAGGGTGGGTTTTTTTCCTAGTGAGGAAAATAAGAAGAGCACAGTCCTTGAATTTATTGTGACTTCCTGTCATGCTGCCCTTTGCCTGTCAGCTTCTTGCATTCTTTTACTTTGCCTGCCAGTGATGGTGCTGCCTGCCTTTCAGATGGTGCGAAGGATTGGGTGAAAGAACAGCTTGTTAAGGATTTACTGAATTTGTTTAATGAGTTGACCAAAATTCAGTCCTCTTCTGCTTGCTTCCTTAAGGGCAAGAACAGTTTGCTGCTTCTGCTTTTTCTCAGAAATACCATGCAGCAGATAAATGTGCATAAACACGAACAGAGCATGATGCCTACAGGATGGCATCATTGAATGTTTTTTTCCATTGCTTATTCTTAGCAAGGTACTCATTCAGGATAGATTTTGAATTTGGAGAAAGTAATTGTGTCTCCCCTGCCATATTTTATTTAATTGAATTTGTAAATTGTAGGAAGTATAAGATAGGAAAGGTGTGAAGTAATGGAAATGTCCATCCTTGCCAAACCTTGTAGCAGTATTGGCTAATTTTAATTCATTGAATAGTAAAAATTAAGTCACTGGTCTTGCTGAACAGAACTTGTAAGATTGTTTACATGATTTAATGCTAGATAGTGTATGAATAGGTACATACCTGGAATCATTTCTTTTCTACATAAAGCTTGAACCAGAGGAGCTGTGTGGACAATTTATTCAATAATAAGCAGGCATCAATACAGATCTCATATCCCATTCTCAGAGTATTTGAGAGAGAGAAAAATGTGCTAATGTTATGTTTATTCCAAGCTGGAAAAATATACCCTGGGAGCATCATCACTCTGTTTCTGTGCTGAATATTGCCTGCTTGCTTATTGTCACCATTAGTCAATTCTATGATAGTACAGAAATTAAACTTGCCTTGTTATTGTTAGTATGCCAAGCTTGGTCTTACCTTGGTGGTGCCAGGAGGTGGAATCAAGAAGAAATCGCCAAACGCTGCCCAAGACAAAGCCAGAGGACCAGCTGCAGTGGGCTCTCATGGTGATGAGGAAGAGGATGAATATTCTGGTGGACTATGCTAGCTACAGACTAGGTTGTCATAAATATCTGACTGACCTGTGATGTTGAGCATATCCAAAGGTACCAGATTTACCAGAGCTTCATTGCAATTGTGATATGGGAATCCTAATATTAGTGTGGCAGCTTCTGGGTGCAATGCAGGAGAAAAAGCATGTTTGTACCCATCATCTTGAAACTTCTTTGGACTTCATCTCTTACCTGGCAGGAGCTTCCTTAGGGTCCTGCCCTCAGCTGATGGGAAAAAATTGAGTTTTTAGTAAAAGCACAGTTTTAATAGAAACCAAAACCTCTGAAGCACTGAGGGAGAGTGGTACAAAATTTTCAATGCTGTATTTCAACAGCTCACACTTTTGGTCCCAGTAAGATGTTTGCAGTTGTTTTCAGAGTTATATGTATGATCATTCATCTACCTATTTATCTCCTGTTTAAGACTATTTAAGGCAGACTGTACCAGGCACGATTTTTATTTGTGTAAGCACTAGGGGGAGCATTCAGTTCATCTTCAACATGTTTTTACTTCACTGGGGAGTATTATGTTAATACCTTATTTTTTACAGCATCTACATTAGTGTGAAAAACCTGTTGTCAGCTTAGGTTGAAGTTATCTTGCAAGCTTAAAAATACACATCTGCCTTTCCTCAAAAGAAATTTATTGACCTGAAGTACTTGGAAGTAAATGTGTCCATAATGTTTGTAATGTGCACCTTAGAAAAGGAAGGAGTGAACAACCATTCTTAGCAGTGTTTTTGAAGTGTGCCATAACCAAGAAAGAAACTGAAGTTAGTAGGTAATGTGCACTGAATATAAACTTCTGAAGACAAATGTTTAACAAAAACTTAGGTGGAATGTTTCAGTGATATGTTTTGGGTTTGTGAGCATCCTAGGTGTTTTATTTGCTAATTAGTGTGCTAGTCTATGAAGACATTTGATTCTTTCATATTTTCAAAGCATTGAACAGATAATCTCCTATAAGTGGCATTTTTCAAACTGGCTTAGAATCCAATGTTACCTGAATTTTAATGCATCCTATTTCTATTTGATTTCAAGTCATCATATGTTTTGCAAGCTCCTTTGGTGTCCTAAATTTGTTTCACCATTTTATGCTTCTAAGTTGTCAAGTCTAGACGTTGTGCCTGTGGCTTGTTTCTTCAAGACCTTGCAGGACCTAAGCAAGGTCTGCACTGGGGTGACATCACTTGGAATCCAGCAGGCTTTTGTATGTTATGCCCAAAGCTCTGTAAACAAGAAATCAAAAGCACAGTCTAAAGTGTTGGATAGTTTCTGCCGTATTAAGGACCTGAATGTCATCAAAGATATCAAGCATATGTCTGACAAAATTGCATCAGGCGTAATTGTGATGAAGGTTTAAATTTTAGAGGACTAATGTTCACTTTCCTTGAGGTGAATAGCACTCAGTACATTAAAATGGAAGCTCAAACTGCAGCATAATGTGCTGTCACGTTAAAAAGTCACATTATTCAATTTAATGGATGTTCAAAAACCAATTTTGTGTCTTTGTCTTTTGTAATAACCATGAGTTTTAAAGCTATTTAAGATGCACCTGTAGTTCTTCACTCTCTGATGGGTAGTTTCCCTTTGTTGTTGATGATGTATATAAAAGTTTTGGATCTATGAAATTTTAGGAAGTGAGTTGCTTTTCTCTGAGAATGCCTGCAGGCATACATGAAAGATGGTTTTGAAGACTTTCCTAGAATTCTAGAACTCTTCTAGAATTTTCGCTGTTAGAGGAACTCACTTCAGTTTAACTGAGTTATAACTTCTGACTTCTGGATTTGTTAATCAAGTTGAACATAACGCTTATTATGGCTTTATTGAAAAAATGCACATGTAGGAACTCAGGGAACACTATTTTTTTTTCAAGCATTTCTTGCTCCTTCTAGTTCTGAAATCAGTTTTATTGTGTGAGCCCAAGGAGTCTGCTTGTGTGTGTGTGAGCAATCGTATGTATCTGAAATGACGAGGTGCATAAGAAAACTGGGAACTTTGTGTGCTTCTGTGGAAAAACTTTCAGATTTATTTAAACTGTGCTTGTAACACTAACAGGCCCTTAAAAGAAAAATTAAAATTTATGTGTTACGTTTTTAAACCGTACTCTCCATATGGCCAAAAAAAAAAGGCACAAAACTGTCTTCCCCCTCTCCCTCAAGTTGTTTCTTTGTTCTGTGCCAAGTGTGGAAAATCTGGGACAAAAGTGACTGGTACTAAGCTGCCATTGAATTGACATTTCTGATTCTTCGTAGTAGAATCTTAATCTTTAATTGCAATGTTGCTGCCAAGACCAAATCTGCAGAAATGGAAGCATCTGAAAATAAGATGGTCTATTTTATATAACTTATTCTCCTATTTTAGATAGTGAAAGTGTGTTAGGAATGTTAACTGCCTTTTAGTAAATGTTTAACTATAGAAAAAACTGTCTGTATATTATGTGTTAGTGTTTGTTTCTATCTTTCAAAGCAATTTGCACACTTATGTAAATACCATTTAAGTAATCTAAAATGGAAAATATAACATCTACAGCAAGAGAATTTCCAAAACCAGTGTTGACTGTAATAAAAAAAACAAAGTTAAATTGTGCATGGAGGCTGAGCAATGGCCGATGCAATGTATATGTAAAATCAGAAGATTTCTAAATTATCTGTAACTTAATACTCAGATGATCAAGTGCAGTATGAAACCTGTGCTTTACTTGTTCTTTTCCCAGATCTGTGGTGTAATAGAGTACAAAATGTGTTTGTAACAGCTCTACAGATGCTGCCTCTTGAGAAGAGGCTGTGTGTTTCACCAACATGAAAAATAAAACTTGAAATTAATGGATGTGTGGTAGCTTTTCTCTGTTGTTGATCAGTTCCTGCTGAGGGCCACCATTTGAAAATGAACGTTAATTATATTTAATTTGTCACTGGGATAGATTTTCAAAGTGTTTTTTGGCATGAGAGTACATGATTGTCATTATTCAAGTTGGGATCAATGGGGAGTTTGAAAAACAACTAGATTTCACACAATGTAAGGATGTGAATTCTGTAACTCTTTGGAGACTTCATAATTGTAGAAAAATCACCTTTTTCTATTTTAAACTGAAAATTGCTGGAATATTTGAAGGTTGAAGAATCTGGCACTGAAGTTCTACCAGTGTAGCAGGAATTGTTCCTTAGATGGTGCAAATATGCAGCTGTATAAAATTATAAGAACTAAGCTGCTCTCAGGAAAAAAAAAAAAAAAGCACCATGTCATCTAGATTTATAATAAGTAGTGAACTTTTATGGATGCAAGAAATGGAAAAAAGAACTGACCCCAACCTCTGCGACTAGTAGTGGTAATAAAAGGGGAGGAAGTAGATGTAACTGTAGAGAGCAGAGGGGAACCACTTGGGATCTGCGGTTTGAGCCTGAGCAGGGGCATGAATCACCGAGTTAGTGTTCTGTAGAGGCCAGCGTGCCCAGGAGCTGGGCTCGTCTCTTCCTCTGCCGAGGGACCTGTTGGAGGGGATGTGCACCAGGTGCTGTCTCTGACCGCCTCCCGCAAGGCCGGCGGGTGTTTGTTACAGAGCTGCTGCTGTTGCCCTTCCGCCGTGATTTCCAGAGTAGCCGCCAGCCTGGAACAGGAGCCGGGAGGCAGCTGCAAGGCTGCACGTACGTTTGGAGAACATGTGGCTGTTGTGATTCATCTGCTGAGCCCGCTGGGAATCGTGCTGAGTAGCGTGGCCGGACTCGGCAGTGCGCGCTGCCAGCGTTTTCACCGGTGTGCGACCGCTTTGGGCCGCGCCACAGAAACGTTCCAGCCCTAGAGTGACAGAAGCGGGCCCCGGCATGTGCACAGTGAAAATGGATTGCCAGCAGTTGTCTTGCTTGTCCATTTGCGTTTACGTGCCTTTATTTTGCGTTGTTTCTGAGCTGTGCGTACCCCGGCGTGGATCTGTTATCCCGAGAGCGTTGTTCCATCCTGGCGCTAGATGGTGCCTTTCCTCCTCTGCCGGGAGCCTCTGCTCCGTGTCCAGAGCAGCTTCTGCCTTTCAGTCTGCTCAGCTGGAGTCTTGGTTTGGTTAGAAATATCCACACGGGGACCTGCCCTGGCTGCTGCTTCTCGTGCCTTGAAACACCTGCCCAAAGCGGTAGAAGTCAGCTTACATAGACAGCTTAGGTTGTTGTGTCTTCACTTCTTTGAATATGGGCCTTGGAAATCGGGTCATTAAGAGCCAGGTTATGGGTAGTGAGTGGGTGGGCAAGCAAAACAGTAGCCAGTGTGCACTATAACCTGTTAAAAGAAATTTTCAACTCCAGGGCTCTCTGATTCTGCTACAACTGGCAGTCTTAGTGCAGCCACAAAATTTTATGAAATGCCTCGTGCACAGACATCAACAAATATAGGGGGCTGGGAAATTAACAAAATGGAAGGAGTGAGGAAGCTGGTCATCAGGCAATGGTATGTTGATGGATGGAACAGAGAACTCCTGCTGTAATTTGCTGAAAGGAATTCGCTTTAAAAAAATATGCCACTTCCTGATTCATCCACAGAGGCAGGGAGGGAAGGGTGAGGACTGGCATGATCGCTCTCTGCATGCTGGGGAGAGGTTCTGCTGCTGTGTGCCATGTGAGGCAGTCTGAACACAGACACATTACATCCTTTGCCTGTCACTAGCTGACTGGAATTCAGGAATGAAAGGTTTATAGCTGCAGACAGGGACTTCTTTGTGTGTGTAGCTGACAACTTTCTAGCCAATGCTTGCTGTGCAGCACTGCTCAACAAAAGTCCCGGAGTAATTGTGTTGGTAATAATAGAGCAGAGAATTCATGAAGTGTAAAGACCTATGATACCCCGTGTGTTTTATGGATGCCAAGTATTTTATTTAATTGGCCATCATCCAGTAATTTTCTGGCTCCTCTTTTGTGTCAATGTATGATTTTCCAGGCTGAATAACTGGAGGAAGAATGAGGATTCTCTCAGCTGCACTGGAGCCTGGAGCACAGGTTGGGTGTGTAAGGAGTGAGTGCTTTAAAGCTGGGTGGACTTGGGGGGTAAGGCAGCTGTGTAGCAACACCGACTGTAAAGCTTTAGTAACAGAGCTGTAGAAATAGTAGTATATTTTAAAATTCTCCCTTAAGTAAGACGTGATCTGGTAATTTCTGCTACTGCCTTAATGTTTATCTTCCGACACTTACCTGATTCTGCACCTCGTGGGAATTCCTGAGAAGTCATTTTCTTTGAAACACCATCAAAGAGTTATTTCTCACCACTTTGTAGTGCTTCAGACTAATCCTGATGCAAGACATGAGTTTGGTGAAAGACTGTGCTGCTGAGAAACATTGGAGAGTGAAAGAAAACACTCTTGTTTTCTGTTGATTCAGGTTTTTTCCCTTTAGATCTTCCTATTATCTAATATAAGGATTTATTTTCCCTTTGTAGCTCATGTATGTTAGTATGCAATCTGAGATTCAAATAGTTCTTCTGTATTTGTCATCCTGCAGCCATTAGGGAGCAGAAGATTTCTTGTGGCTGAGGTGGGGACGGGGGAAATCAAGAGAGAAAGTATGCACATGACTGCACACAACCAGTCACTTTTTGGTTCTGGGTGTGCTTACACAGAACTACTTGTGATCTCTTCATGGACAGGCTGTCAAATGGCTTCACATCGATGTGGTTTTGCTACCTCTTTTTGTCCCTGGAGATGGCAGGATTGGAAAAGTTCACACCTTGGAACAGGTGTGAATACCTCATTGCCAAACAAAATCTGATATTAATGACGTGCAACCAAGGTAGCAAGTGCAAGTAGGAGCCTGATTGCACACACATGCTTTATGCTTATCCCTACTGGCATTTATAACATTATAATTTTTGTTTTAAAAGGTCATGGATATCTAAATCAGAAACCCTATTTCAGAAGTAGTGTTTCTTCACAAGACTGAACTGCAGTAATGGGATGACTTGAAGTTTACTGTAATTTGGGCTATATATTAATTGTTTCAACACTTTCAGGGAGGTTTCTGTTTCCAGGATAAATTTGTATGTATCTGTTTTGCAGGAGACAGATACGAGAAAACACTCCACATCTGTGATCACTTCTCTGGACTTTGAAATAGTTTGTTAAAAATGTAGGAGGGGGAATTCAGAGTAATTTTTTTCAGGGTATTTCGGGAATAGAGCCTGTTGGATTTTCTCTTTCTGAGTTTGTGTTGTGGATAATTCCACTGATAACTATGTGTAGTATTGTATTCCTATAATAAAATAATTGGCCACTTTTAAATATAGATACTGCCATTACTAGGACTTTGATCTTTATGAACCAGAATATGGGTGATGTTAATCAATACATTCACTATGACTGAAGTATAGAAAGTGACTGGGAGGCAATGTGTGATGGAAAGGAGTGAACTTAGAGAGAAGAAACCAAGGAGGATTCCAGCCCAGTGCTGAGTACCTGTGCCCTCTTATGATTTCCTGATCGTAGATGAAGGATGAAGGGACAGCTGGAGACATAATATGTTGTTTGACAAATAACAGAACAGCATGAATCATTCATCTGATAGCTTTTGTCAATCACAGAAGTCACCATTTTTGTCTGACACTCAAAGATAGTTTGAGCATAATTCTGATGCAAGGTAGCAGGGGAAAGCATTTTTTATGATGTCCCTTCAATTAATGTCAAATTTATACTGTTCTGTTCTAATGCATTTATTCAATGGAGCTTCCAGATGAGCAGCAACTGAATAGACAGTGTATTAAAGGGAATCCTGTTTGCTGCATTGTTTCCTTTCCTTTTTAGTTGTGTGCATTTTGTCTTTGCTGCAGGAGCAGGAGTGTTCCTTGAAGGCTTTGCTGTATATCACTTTTGGGGTAGGTGTGGGTTGGTTTGTTTTTTGGGGGGTTTTTGGGTTTGTTGTTTGTGTTTTGTTTTGTTTTTAGTTTGGGCTGAAGAGAAACCAAACCTTTGCTTTAGGTGGATATTCCAGTAAGTTTTCATCCTTTTGACCATTCTTTGATGGATTCTCAGCATCTTATTAAAATCATTACTTTTTAATTTAAAAGTGCTGAACTTGGTTTGTATCCATTGAAGAGAAACAATAGTTTCTCAGCAGAGTTAATATATTATCATGGATCTGGAGCAGGTGGAGAAACTCGTGGTCTTTGTCAGGAATCCAGGATGTGCTGTGTTAGTGGCAGAAAGGCTGGCATTTTGTCACTGTTTTCCATTTTATCTTTGACCAAATATAAACAACAGGTGAATATGACACAAACTCATTAGATTTAGGCCATGCTCATGTTGAGAGTTTTGGTAGATAAAATGAAGGCTTGAATTTCAAATGTACAAACTATTTTTCCCCCTGAAGCAGATTTTCTGAGAAAAACTCTTTTTCTTTTGAGTGTGGAATTCATACTTAAGTTAACTGTGGTGTGGCTCATTGATATAGCACATGCCATATGATACAGAATTATAGCATTTTGAGACATCTGGGTTAAATGTGAATTAATTGCTTAAAATAGGAATGCTATGATTTTTGTCAGTCTTCTAAGTTCTTTCTGTGTAGTTATTTGTCTTTGGCTCTCTTCCTGATTTCCTAAACTTAATTTCTAAGTGGTTTTTAAAGACTTTGATATTCCTGACTTCTGTATGAATGGTTGGAAGTATCTGGCAGTGATTTTCTCTTCAAATGAAGATTTAAATTACTCCTAGACAGCTGTGGGATATTTTCGTTCACCTCATCTATCTCTAATTATATTAGATTTGTCCCTATGGCTCTCTTTGATTAAAGGATGCCACATTACATATCCACCATGTGAGTCTTCTTGTATGGCTTTCAAAGTGTTCTAGGCTTTTTTTGATGGATGACTGGCAGACTGTGGACCTTTGGCAAACTCTGATAGTCAAGCTGTAATCAAATTGTTTGGGTCACAAACCTAGGACAATCCTTGATTACAATCTTGTTTCTGCTGGTTGAGCTCTTTAATATAAATGTCACCATGGTAGGAAGGAGAGGTTCCATGAAGAGCCTGGAAGCTGCACATCCTATCTGCACTGAAGTTAAAAGAATCAAAGGGTGGAACTTTTGTAACCAGCAGGAGAGGATGAGACACTGTGACAATCTGTGCACAGATCCATCCGCACTCATAAGTGCATATAACTTTAAAAAAATCACTTTCAGGACAAGAAGTAACTAAGGTAAGGAAATGGCATTTATTTCTTATTCCTTTAGTGATATTTTTCAATAAATAATTATGGATGCTTTTATAGCCAATAATGCAATCACAGAGCTAGAAGTGAATTCTGAGCTCTAGTTTCAGATCTGGATCATCAATTGAATATCCCTGGAGCTCAGTGTGGGAGATAAGTTGGAGTCCAGTGTTCTCCAAGTGCATGTTAAGCAGTAAACTCTCTCTCCTTCTCTCTCTCCCTCAATCTCTCTCTCTTTCTCTCCTGTTAATGTATTTGCCTACAGACAGAATACAGCAGATCCTCAGCTGTGCAAGGTGCACTGCCTTGAGGCAGCCAACTGCACCCACCAGCCAACATTCCTGCAGTGAAGGATTGCAAACTTTTGGCTTTCCACCCTTTCTCCCAGACAGGCTTCCATGGCAGGCAAGGGCTGGACTGAGACTCCTGTATGTCTGAGGGAGCCACAGCCTCCCTCTCCTGGGGGAAAGATACTCACTTTCTTCTTCTGTCAGGGTTTCTGAATGCTGGATCGTGCTTGCCAAGGCACTGAGTGGAAGAGACAAGTGGACAGGGAGATTGAGGCCACGGATGAGTTGGAGGTTGAAACAACATCTACCATTTGTCAAGGTCATTAATTTCAAGGCAAATTGTCTTTGAGCTTCTTGGGGCTGTTTGAGTTATTACTGAAATGTAGCAGTTTCCAGAGCTGAAGGATCCACAACAGAATAGTATGCAGAAACCTCACAGTGCAATAATAGGAAAAATAGTTGTCTCTAAATATTACTTCAGTATGGATTTAAAATAGGAATTTCATGCTGTTTAGACTAATTGCTGGGCTGGTTAGCCTTCCATCATCACTTCTGGTTCTGCTACATGCCTTGGTTCAGCTTTTCTCTTCTGTCATGAGAATTTATTGTCACATATTGTGGTCATGGCCCTGTTGCACCCAGTGATCCTGTACCAGCTTACTCTCCTTCTATTTGTTAGTTAGAAATTGCCATGTTTCATTCTGTTGGTCTAACAGACTGTTAATTAGACAGTTCCTAAGCAGTAATGCCAGGTAGGAATAAATCTGCCAAACAGTAGCATTGCTGTAACTCTCCAGTTATACTGAGTGGATAAGCTCAGGTCAGCAGCATTTGTATTCTGCCTTTAGTGAAACCAGGGCTGAATGAAGAGTTCTGGAAAGGTACAAACATACCTGAAGTACTGGCATACAGAAATATGGAAAAACCTCTGAACATTATGCATTTAAACTTCAGCACAAGTCTGATACACTGTCTGTTACAGTCAGTCCTTAGTTAATTGCTGACATTGAAATGCTCGTAAGACCTGGAGTCTGACATTTGTTGGCTTCCTCTCCTCCCTGCCTCCTTCCTTTGCCACTCTCTTAAAAAAAAAAAAAAAAAAAAAAAAAGGCACACTAATTGTCTACCTTATAAGACAATCTCATAAATAACCTTGGTGAAGTTAGTTTTGCAGCTATCTGTGACCTGCTCTGTATTTGTCAGAAAAAAAAATAAAATTCTAAGAGTTTCATGTCTTAATATGAATGATTCTCCATCCTAAAGTTTGGACTGGATTGATTATTCCCCAATTTAAAATATTTTCCTCTTTCATTCCAAGAGTAGTAACATTAACCTGATCCCAGGGAACCTGTCACTCAAAATGCAGATAGCATTGGAGGGATAACATAATTGGGGAGAAGAGTTGGCAATTTGGCCATGATTTCAAAATGTTACTGGTCTCTGATCACCACACTAAATGGAAGCCAGGTTCATTTCATGAGTGACTTACTAGCCAAGAATGGAGTTAATTTTAATGGAGAACATTTGAAAATCTGTTCAGCCAATGCCAGTGTTGATGTGTCTTCAGAGTTAAGAAGAGTTGCAAAAACACAGACACATCGCTGCCCCAAGGTCAGAAATTTCTGTGAACTTTCAGCCCAGAGCTGTGCAGCACAGGAAAACCAACCAACTCATAACCCATGAAACAGGAAGGATGCTTATCAGCAATAATTTTGCTTCTGCCTTTACTTTTTATCCTGGTTCATTTAGTTTCATCTTCTGAGACATGCATTTCTAATGTTTTAGCTACTTTAAACTGGGAGTGATGGTTGAGAAGCAATCCAGCCAGAATGAGAACAGGGCAGCTAGGGACACAGTCTCCTCCAGACTTTCTCTCTTGAGATGAGAGATGTACTATTCAGTTTAATCCATCAGGTAAAGCTGCAAATAGTGGAAAAATGATGACCCACAGAAACTGGGAGATAATGCTCTGATGGTTTCTCTGGATATAAAATACGGAATTCTGGGACTGAGTGGTCCTTTTCTTTTGCTCACTCAATTTCACCTCTCTTCAGCCTCTGGAAGGAGATAGAGCAATGAAATCAAGGCAGAATATTGTGAGAAACTAAACTCCTCACACAGGGCAGCTGAAGAAGTCAAGCATCTGATAGTAATTGGTTAGTAAATTAAATTTTAACAACCTAGAGTTTGCATGCGGTCCAGTCCTGCTCCCCTAATATAAATCACTCCGATTTTCAAATATGAAACACATGTTTTCTGTCTGACCTTGTCTTTTATGGAGCAGTGGAGATTGCAAATGCAGATGCTGGGGTTTGTCTGCTTTCTTGGCCGCCGTGGCCGTGAGCGGCAGCGTGGCGCTGGGGCGCACGTGACGGTGACATTGCTCGGCACGCTGGAGAGCAGACACGGCTTCAGGCAGCAGAGCTGAGCTGGAGCCCCTTCAAACACTGTCACTCCCTTTGGGCCTTGTTCACCCAGGGCGGGACTGTGACCTCAGACTGCAGGCCCAGTCTCTCTCCCCTTCCTTTCCTGGGAGACAGGGGAATGCCAGCTGCCCCTGTGACAGCAGAAGGCTGGCAGTCACCTGCCCTCCCTGCCTGCAGCACAATGCAGCCTTTACCCCTTTAGCTGCTCTGACCAGCAGCCATGGAGCAGTCTGGCTCAACTGGTCCCTGCTGGCTTTCCCCAAGCTTGTTCCCTGGAGCCACAAGCTCCAACACCCACTTGAGGACTGCCACAGATGCTCATCCTTTTCCCAGAGGTGTTCAATGGACCTGCCCTGCCACAGATGTTCACCCTTTTCCCAGAGGTGTTCAATGGACCTGCCCAGTCAGGTTTCCCTTTGGGGACCAAAGCCCTTGTACTGTTATGCCCCAGGAGGAAGCTGGGGCTCCCTGCATACCATTTCTTCCCTCTTTCTCATCAGAAGGACATGTCCCAGTCTGACACCTAATTTTTAGCACTGCTATTCTGGAGCTGAAGGGGAAGCTGCATGTTTAAGGCTTCTGATCTGCTCTGACTACAGTCAGTGGGAATTTTCCTATGTAGGTGCTAAGTATTATTCAGTGTAAGCAAAACTTGGCCTGTTAGTTGTAATTTTTTTTTGCCATTATAAATCAAATCCTCTCTTTAATTTTTGCTTGAAATCTTTCATCCTAGAGAGGAATTTGCTGTAGCTATAGCATTGCCATGAAGTATTCCAGCCATGAAAGCTTGAAAATAGTTTTCTTCCTTTCTAGGTGTTTTCTTAGGGAGTCTGACTTGATCTAAGGCCTCTGTGATTTATTGATGTATTTTGACCCATAGTGTGATGTTGCTGGTTGTTGGGAGAGCAAATGGATTTGGTCCTGAGGGCAGCTTGGTCCTGAGGGTAGTCTGAGGTCCTGAGGGTAGTCTGAGGGGTTAAAAAAAGCTTGTGTTTTAATGCCCATGTATCACTGCTCCCTAGGGCTTAATTGGACAGCTTGAAAAATTGAAGTCGTGCACTTGAACTTCCTTATACCACCAAAATAAAGCAAGCCTTGGCTCCAGGGGGAGCTGGAGTGTGCCTTCCCTCAGATGTGTTACAGCACTAGGAAGGGCACTGTGGGACTCTCCTCCAAGGAAAGGACTGTAGACCTCCCCATTCTCAGTCACATTGACCCATCAGTGTGTTGGTGATCTGTGAGACCCTGTGCTGGAGTCTGGGAGAGGAAATAGAGGCAGTGGGGATAAAATGAATAAGAATCAGAGAAATGAAAATGTGCAAAGGCCAAAGGCTGGAGCAGCACCATCATTTCAACCTTTTGCTTTGAGGAGACGACATTCTTGAATAATCCCTGAGAACTCCTATTGCCTCCTGTCCACACCTGTGAACAGGATGGGATAAATAGTCAGTACCAAGGTTTTAGCACTGATGTCATGTGTGATTTGGGTATTTTATAGTGGTCTAGCCTAGTCTGGTCCTGGTGCATCATCTTATGTACTTCTCCATGACCACCCCATCACATCTCCCCAGAAGGAAAAGGGCTGAAGACAAAAGGAATCTGGTCCCATGGACTGAATTGCCTGTAAGTGGTTATAGGGTATTAATTATGCAGAGCACCCTCTGCATTAGTTTCAAATGGAATGGATTTGGACAATGAGCTACAAAACCACCTCATAACACAAATTAGAGTTTGGTAGAAGGGGTTTGCTTGGGAAGCTGTCCTCAGTCCTGCACTGCAGATTTGAGCTACAATGCCTCTTCGGTGGACACACCACCAACAGGAAAACAGACATTTACGTTTTACTGCAAAGAGGAGTCCCCAGAGCCCTGTGCTCCCTTCCCGCTAAGCAACACTTAAGATTTTCTTCTAAGAGTATTTCATAGCCATATAATTTCTGGATATTTTTTTCGAGGTAGGAAGGAATCCTTTAAAACACTTTGGTTTAGTTGCACAAAAGAATTTAGTAATGTGACCAATAGTACAGTCTGTGGTTCAGCATAGTTTTGGATGTTCACTGATCATCTAAAATCTTAGTTACATTACTGATCTTTAAATCTTGCTTTAAAGCAAGATTGCCTTTACATGAGGCATGTGAAGCTGCCTTTGGGCAACTTCTGTCAGCAGCCTAATACTCTTTCAATGCCTGCTTTCTTGTACATGATCTTAAGCATCTTTTTTTGTGTGTAGTTAAAGCTTTTTTATGATTGTTTTTAGAGTTCTAATTTCCAAGCTGATTAAGTCCTTATCAAATTTAAATGAGCCTTTGCAGCAATCAAGTATATGGTAAAGGTGGAAATTCAGTTTTCACCTACTGAAAGTTTTTATTGTAAATGTTTTAACATCCCTGCACTAGCCACTTGATACAGACAGTATGTGCTGATATCGTATCATCTTGTAATGTAAGAGGGGCTTTCCACTCATTTAGGGACATGACTATGCAGTTCATTTCTATTAGATGGCTACAGTTTATGTAGACTGTAGTTTTATGTAGGAAGCTAAATTGATGTACTTTATTGTCCAGATTAGCAGGCTTATTTTATTTGAAACATTGTCTTTATCACTTGTTTTAGGCCTTTAAACCTGGAGATGTTAGTCACTAATGCCTATTATTGTAAAAACTAAAAGCTAAAGCTTCTGTATGAATTGCTGTTTGTTAACAAGTTCCTGCATTTCAGTATCATTTCAATTTGTGTATTGTTACTGTCTGAATCTGGTTTCTAGTTCTGCATTAATTTAAAGTAATGACACTGGAGTGATTTGTTTAGGATTTGCTTTTTGGGTTTTTCTTTTCCCCCTGTTTTCCTCTGAGGGAAAAAGTGTTAACAGCAGTCTTGGTTATGATGTGACCAAGAACACGGCAGTACTCTCCAGTGAAATTCCCACTTGCAGTGATGTTTGCAACCAAGTGTTCTTTTAGCCTATATTGTGCAGAGCCACCAGGCTGATGAAAACAGACCTGCAATCCATCAGTTCTGAGCTGTACTGCAGCTTCTCACTATTGCACAGGCTGCCTTCATCACCCTGCTTCAGCTGACTTCTTTTAGTCCAAGCATCATATTCTTTTATTCAGCAAGCAAACCCTTCCTAGCAGCTGCAGTGCCTCCTGTTAAACCTGAGGCCATCTGGAAAGTTGGCTGTTGTGCTTGCTTGGTCCAAGACTGCTCTGATCTGCTTGCACTGTGTTTGGCTGTAGAGGTCTCATGACTCTCTCCAGCTGGATCATGGTAGGGCTGAGCTATGCTGGGGAAGAGGCCATGGTGCCTTCCTTGCATGGCAGAGGTCTGTAGGTGTTTCTGTGCACTAACTGACAGGGAGGAAGGGGAACAGGTCTGATGGGAGATTTTGGAGCCTTGCCTTTGTTCTGCTTTGTTCTCCTTGTTCCTGCTTTGTGGCCACCAGAAGCTGTAGGGCTGGGGGCTCTAGGCAGAGGTGGCTATACACAGGCTTGTGGAGTTGACCTTGGAGACTGAATCTTGCACGTGAAGAATGAGTGATGTCTGTGTCTCTGTGGTATCTGCAGCTTTTGGAAAAGGTAGCAGATGTGGGGCTCTGTAAGCTTGCAATCTTTCAGTGTGTTACTGAATCCAGTACCTGGATCTTTTTGCTGCTCTGGGTAGAACCAGCTGTTTGCTAACTGCTGCTGACACAGGTCACTGGAGCAGGGATCACTGGAGCTCCCGTTTGGGATTCTCCCAATAAAAGGCACCAGCTACCAAATAGACTCAGCCCATCCAAGATACTCTTAAGTATGTGCTAAGCAATCTGCCTTGAGGGAACATCTGAGTTTGGTTTCTTTTAATCACAAATTACTTAATGGTCTGCTGAAAAAAACCCATACTGTAAACCTGCTAATGTAACAAATCTATACACACTATCTGTGCAATGTATATGCTCATATGTAAAATACACAAATATATGCATTGCATTAGCTGAGATAACAATTACTCAATGCAGCATCACACCTGTACGCCATGGGATGACACATATGAGTAAGTTTTAAATCTGTTTTTTTTCCAGCTGTGCCACATGGCTGTGAATCTTCTTGTTTCATGGTGGCTGCCCACAGTATCTAATGGGGGAGATTGCACAGACTCTGCTGCAAAGGCAACGGTTTGGAGGGGGATTTCACTGTGAAGGCTCCCATATTGTTTCCTTTTTTCTTAATTAAGAACTGGTGTTAACACTTCTTCCCTCAGAAGTGAGATTTAAATCTGAAGTGACATTTCTCCCACTACCCCTCCAATTTATCTGAGGGCACAAAATTCCTACAACAAATGTTGTGGGTTTCTCCTGTAAGCACCTAGAGGCCCAGCTAGCTGCTTATGGCCACAGCTGAGGTGGGATCAGCCATCCTGCTGTGGCAGCAGCAAATTCCACTAGCCCTCCAGTGTTCCTCTCTCTATGTTGTATAATTATTCATCTGCCTAAATTTATATATATTTTTCCCTTTTTATTCCAGCCCCTGGGGAATTAGGGAGTTAAATTTTATTTAATGTCAGTCCAACTGTCTGAAAATTCTTTGAGTGTAAGCTGGGAAGTCCCTGGGAGAGGGCTGGAAGTCTTCCAAACTCATAAGACCTGGAGATCTTAGGGAGCTCTTGCATGAAGTTTTTCATTGTGGATTTCTTTGTCAGATCAGCTCTAAAACAGACTACAGATCCTTGTGATGAAAGCTGAAGAAGGCTGAATGCTAAAGCTGCTGGAATGTGCAAATGTGCAGTCAAAGCTGTACCTGACAGCGGAGAGGGATCCAAAATACAGACATTCATGGGCTAAAACTCACTGAAATATCAATTACTGGACTGTACAATGTAACTTCTTCAGAGGTGCTTGTGTATTTAATTACCTGAAAGTAAGCTGTGTGAGGTGGGGGTCAATGTCTTCTCCCAGGTTACAAGTGATAGGACAAGAGAAAACAGTCTCAAGTTGTGCCAGGGGAAGCTTAGATTGGATATTAGGAAACATTTCTTTGCCTAAAGGCTTGTCAGGCATTGGAATAGGATACCCAAGGAAGTGGTGGAGTCATTGTCCCTGGAAGTGTTCAAAACAACCTGTGGATATGTCCCCTGGGGACATGGTTAAGTGGTGGATTTGGCAGTTCTGGGTTAATGGTTGGACTTGATGATAGTAAAGGTCTTTCCCAAACTAACTGGTTTTATGATTCTATGACAGGACTTCAAAAACTAAATCTCTTTATAACCTTCTCAAATCTGTATTCACTTTTTGCCTTTCAAAAGTGCTGGCCTTCTGATCTTAGCTGATTCCAGTCCTCCACCCTTTCTTTGCCTTTCCTTCTGTGTGTGCATCTGTCTCATGCTCCCACTGATTGGTGTGTTTTACAGAAAGGTCTGGCTTGGATCACTGTCCCTGTTTTCCCTACAAGATGATGCCAGTTGCTTCATGCAGGTGTTGAGCTAGCCCATTCAGTTGGCTTTAGCTAGGACCAATTCTACTCTTTTCACCTTCACATGAGCCTTTCTGGTCTTGTTTATCTCACTCAGAGCATGGCAGCTGCAAATAAGCAATTTGCTAGTAGTGAGCACAGAGACTTGGCTGTACAGACTTGTTGGCTCTGAAAGTCAGCCTGAAAGTTAAGTAAGCCAGGAGAATGGGCAGCTAACTGCCTCTGGAAAAATGCTTGCCCAAAAAGGAGATCTGGGCATCTCTTCCCAGTCCACAGCCTTTTTGTTAAGCTCCTAGAGATTCAGGCAGTCGTTTCTAACTCAGCTGGGTGATCTCTGGGATCTACTTGAAAATAAAGAGACACATCATCCAGCAATGTCTAGTTTCCCTGTTGCCTGCTCATTCCTCTTTTGGGGAATTGCCTATCTTCAGAATGCTGAAGACCTACTTTTTCCCTAGTTAATGCAATACATCCATAAAAAATACTTTTCCCTCTCTAAAATACATTTAATTATTCTGTCAAGGTTATTTCAAGAGCATGCATCCATCACAGGCAAAATCCATCTCCAGCTTTCCCTCTGCCTCCCTCTAACATCTCCTGCTTGTCCAGTTAGGAAAGTGGATCAATGGTTTGGAGATCTTACCTCCCAGCAAGAGACAGCTCTACCTAGGCAGGGCTCTGCTTACCTTGAAATGTTACCTCTTCATTTCACTTGTAATTCAGCAGTTCAGAGGTAACTTCTGCCTTATGTTAAGTAGCAGATCAGAAAGGTTGTGCATGACTCACATATTCCACATTTTCTGGAAAAAAATTTCTGTGTGGCATTTGCCTGATGTGGTGAAATCACTGTGTACCTGATGCAATTCTTTTGTCCCACCAGTGCAAAGCTGTAAAGACAACCTAACCTTCAACAACTGAGGTTCAGACACTGCTGCAGCACATGGTATTTTTAATCCTACCACTTGATTAGGTGCTGAATGGTGTCTGGAGAGGCATATGTGCTAATTCAGTTAACTTGAGTGGCTCTGTTCGAAAAATGAGAAAAAACTAACTAAAAAAGGGAGAAATTGCATCATGGACCTGCTCCCTAAAATCCATTTCTGTTCAGGGTCTTCCACCTGTGTTAGACACTTGAAGTAAGCAACCTTCAAGCTTTTAAACAATGTATTGAGAATCAGTGCTGTAACAGCCTCCAAAGAGTTTTTTAGGAGTCTTTTGAGAGGCACTGCTGATACTGAAGATGTGAAGAGAGAGGCAATTCTTGATGTGCTATGCAATCATGTGACATAGTTCATTATTACTCCCCGTGTCAATGCCGAGGAGGCTCCCGTGTTTCTTGTAGTGATGCTGTGCCTAAATGCTCGGCCAAGGGCCATGGCAGGCACAGGAGGGTGGCAGCTTTGGGCTGTGGTGGCAGTGCTGAGGAGGAGGGGGATGGAGGAGCTCTCTGGCCGAGACAGGAGGCAGCTCCCCGCTGGCAGCCCCCTCCCCACCACCCACCCAGCATGTTGGGACTGCTGCCCTGCACGGGGCTCTGGGCTCAGCCCTCTCAACCCAAGGGAAGCTCCTGCTGAGGGAATTTCGCCTCAGAGAGGCATCCAGTGGGTTTGTAAGCACTTTGTATCCCGAGGCTCTCCGTGCCTGCATTTTGCTGGCTCAGGGCCCTGAGCGGGTCAGTGCTTTGGGACATGGTTGCTACCGGCTGGTAGCTGGACAGCTTGTGTCTCACAGAGAAAGTTCTCTGCCATTTCAGACTGGGTTCTGTTCTGACCCGGGGTGAGACGCACAGCTCTGAAGAGTTTCATGGGACAGGCATGCCATAAAAAGTTGACAGCCAAAAATAACTTTTCCCCCTTCCCTCTTTTCGCCTCCTACCTTCCAAGCCAATATTAATGAAGGGCAGGGAAAGGAAGGGAGAGGCATGAGAAGACTGTCAGAAAGAGCAGTGCCTGTAAAACTTTTGAGGTGGGCTGCAGCATCTGCTTTGGTTGCTGAGTCCTGAAGCATTTAATCATAAAAAGTTTCACCCCAAAGTTTTTTTGACAGAACTGGAACACCTTTTTAAAACCCTCAGACATTTTATCAGCTGTAGTAAGCACATGACAGATTGAAGAAGTAATAGCTACATCCTAAATGCAACCAGCACTCTCCATGGGAACAAAGGCTGAAGAAATAACCTTTCTTTAGGAGATGATGATCATGTGTGTTGAAGACATCTTTAAAAACAGAGTCTGATGTGGTCAAGGAGAGGGAAGTTAAGTAGAAGAGTTTCGCAGCAAGGTGCTAGACTTGAACATCTCTAAGGACAGAGATCCCCCAAGTTTCTTTATCCCTTGTCATTAAAAAATTGTTTCTCATACCTAATGGGAATCTGTGTTGGGACTTGTGAATGCTGCCTCTTGTTCCATCACAGTGCACCTTGGAGAAGAGTCTGGTTCCATCCTCTCTAAAGCTACTTCTTAGGCAGTTGAAGATGGGGAACTCCCTTTAATCACCCCAGGTCTCTCTGCCTATTCTTACTTGTTTCTTAACATTGTTTAATATTTTTTTATTGCTTCCAGAGACCAGATCTGGGGTTAGGAAACAGCATTAAATGTAGGTTTGGCCCACAAGCTGTATCCCAGTGAGGAGCCTGGGGAATGCCAGAAGTGGAAGGAGAACTTGTGGGAGGAAGGGTGTCATAGGGAAAGTGTGGTGACTCCTATTTTAGACCTTTGGATTGATCACCATTAACATTTCCTATGGCTTGGAATTGAATGGCACTTAACCTTGATAGTAAAAGTCTTGAAACTTGTGCTAAGGATCACTGCTGGAAAGAGTCAGAGTTTATGCTTTATAAAACATCCTTAATGAATGCAGTACAGTCATGTCTCATAGCCATCCTCTCTGTAGAGAGCTTTTTTTTTCCCTCATGTGGTTGTTTTTCAGGAAGGGTGCATGATGGAGGGCCAGCTGTACAATAGTGTACCAACAGCAATGGTTTACTCATTGACTACAATGGTTCAGTGTGGTTTTTGATCCTTTTTTTAAACTGTTTCTCTGCAGCTGCAGGAGGTGGTCCTGTGGAGAGTGCATTGGCTTGTGCAGCAGATACTGGGAATTGTGCTCCTCTTGTTTGCTGACTGCTAACTGTTTGTGGGAGAGAGTAAAGGTAAAGGCATACTGTCCAGAAAAATCACATGCTTGCACCATGGTTCAGAGTTCAGTTCCTATTCCACAGGCTGGAAGAGTCTACTTAAAAACAAAGAAGATGAAAATTTGCATAGTACTGCTCTTGACATTCATACCAATTCTCTTTGGTTCTGTATGAAAAGGGGATATAAGTTACAGGATATATGTTGCTTTGGGAATCCATATTTCGGACTTTTTGACTTCTGTGAATCTAATTTCTCAATCTGACTATTCCATTATACTTATAAATTGAATGAGGCTACAAACACCTGCAAGCAAATGTTTTAATTGTTATATCAACAAAATAAGCATGTATGGATGGCTTTTTAAATGGCATAAAGGACTGAATCTGGTAGTGTCTATCTTTGTGAAAGTCAGATGCACTTGGACAGAGGTGTGCCTTCCATCAGTCTTGGACACTTTGTGGCAATGATGCTGCTGCCACAGCAAAGTTATACACCACCCTTCCCTCCATGGCATGTGTGGGTTAAAAAGGAACTGGTGCAGTGTAGAGCCCTTGTCAGTTGCCTGTAGGTGCAGCTGCATTTGTCACCTCTAATAGTCAACCCCAACTCACCCTCTCTAAAACCCCTTCTAATTTCCTCTTTACTGCTTGTCTTGGGTTATGGAACCAAAAATGTGTATTCTATTTCATCTGTTGAAAGCAGCTGGGGAGATGTTTTTCCTTTATCTCTTGTAACTGTGGGATGAGGGGAGCGGATGCCCTCTGATAATGGGCCAACTGTTAAAACCAGGTGGGGCAGTGTTTCTTATCTCTTCCACTGCCCCTCCTCCCTCCAGGGGGGTATTTTCTGCTAATGGGCCATTAAGGCTCCCCAAACCATCGTCCACAAGCCATCATCCAATTCCATCATCCCATTGTGAGATGCTCCACCAAATGGGGGGTGCCAACCATTCCTACCTGGATAAAACTGGGACTCAGGAACACAGAAGGTGTCTGGCTTCACCGGATTCCCAGAGGAAGACTGGGCCCTTCTCACAATCATTGGACCCTTTTCAGGATCATCTCTACTCCAACAGAACCAAATCTGCCACTTCAGGAGGACTTACTTTGGGACTGCTTCCAACACCCTGACCAACAGGGTGTCAGGTTGTAGCTCTGACTCTGTCAGGGTGTTCCAGGATTGTTGTTTGCTTGTTTGCTTGTTTGTTTGTTTGTTTTACCACTACATTTGTACTGTTAATATTCCTAGTAAATAACTGTTATTCCTATTCCCAAATCTTTGCCTGAAAGCTCTTAATTGCAAAATTATAATTTGGAGGGGGTGAGGGGTTTACATTCTCCATTCCAAGGGAAACTCCAGCTTTCCCTGGCAGATACCTGTCTTTCCAACCCAAGACACTGCTGCCTTGTTTTTGTGGGGATTACGTGAGTTAGGGGTTTTACAGGCAAAAAAGAGTGGTTTTCATCTGTATGTTAAACTCAAGCATGGGAAGCAGGTTTTTCAAAGTCATAAACTAGGGTGTTGGCTTAGGCTGAGTCACAGTGTCTGAACCTTGGTGAAGTGCAGCCAAATCGTGCTGTTGATTAGCAGCAACAGTCCTTGATCTATTTTGATCCATCCTGATAGGTTTCATAAGTACAGGCTGGGAAAACCAATAAGGAAAAAAAATGTTCAGTTCCTAGTCAGCAGCAAGATACAGTGCAGTGAGAGCTGGCTAACCTCTCTGCTTTGTGGACCTTCCAGATAAATTTGTAATCATGAAGGAGGAATGGTTTTGGAAGTAGGTGTTGCCAGGTAAAACAAAACACATTTCTGTAAACACCACTGGTTGCATTTGGTTTTATTTCTCAGAGTTAAAACTGGTGGGTTTTTTTCTTTAACAATCCCTCATGTCTGGTCACTCTTGCATAATTTTTCCATATTACCTGTTGCCATAGTATTCCAGAAATTGTGCCAATGTGATTTGAGACAAGTAAAATCTCACATTGCCGTGTGTTTACCTTTGAGTTGGACAATGAGAATATAATGGAAAACTGCACCAGATGTCTAAAACTAGTAGGGCTGAGAACTGTATTTGGGTGAATATATTCACATGCACGGCTTTAGGTCTATCCTTTAGCTCCCTCATTTAATACTTTGACCCCTTGCATGGTCAGTGGAAAGAGATGCCCCAGTTCAGGGTATCCACGATCTTCTTCATGCATGATCTTCTTTGCCCTCAACCATATAGGAAGCATGAAACTAAGTATTAAATCATTGTTTTGTGCTGCTGCCAAATGACTAAAGCTTCTCTTCAGCAAGTGACTGTCAGAATATATATGTGTATGCATGTGTTTTTCTTTTATCTTCCAGACTGCATGTTGAACTGCAGCCCCAGACACAAGCAGAATTATTGTCTTCTCTTGCCTGTGTGACCCATACTAATACTACAAGATGAAGAGTTGTAGTAAAGAAAGCTTACAACTATTTACATGTTGAATAGTTCTGGTGGGAGCCAGTGCATGACTAATAAGGAAAAACTTCAAAACTGGTACATCCTCTACAGATCCCTTTTAGAGAAGTTAATTCCTCTGTCTGTTTCATTGCACTTACTCAGCTCCTGACCTGAAGGGCAGAAAAGCTCTTTCCTGAGTCACTGAGCCCTAGGATAGGTTTGCCCCTTTTCAGTTGTTTGTGTAGACACCATGCTTCCCCAAATCCTTTCATCCTTATTCTGTAGTTCATATTCTTGTAGTTGGAAGTGGGGAAAACCTCGGTGAGCTGTGCTGAACTGCAGGGAAATGCTCTAACGTATCCCTCAGAGGGATCTCTGAGGGAGCATCCCAGCATGCTGGGATGGGAAGATGCCCTTTTCACTGCTCTGCATGCCCTGCTCTTTGCTTCATGCCAAGGAGCTTGAGCTCAGTGCATAGGTATTAACAAGCCTGGCCACAGTAAAAAGGGACTCTACCTTAGACTGCAGGTGTTGAAATTGGCTTCCCCAGGCTGCAGCCAGAACATTTGGTTCTGAAGTGTTTCCTACAGAGTTCAGTGGAAAGTGGAACTCTCTGTTTGATGCTGGCCACTTTGGTTGGTGACTCCAGTCTCTGCCCAGGAGACATTGGGAAGTGTTCAGCATAGGGAACACCTCCCTGGATGTATTTGGAAGGAGACCTGGGGCCATCTGAATCTCTGCATGGTCAGCTGAAAAGGAAAGGGATGGCTGGAGCAGGGAAAAAGAGAAATGCATCCATCTTCTGCTCCAGCACAGCACACTCAGACTTTGTCAGAAACCTTGGTGGAGACCAGTGCCTTTCCACTCCTTTGGACCTTGAACAAGACCACCACCTTTTTTTTTTTAGCTGAAAGTAGTTGAAGTAGCTATATAAATCCCACAGACCTGGTGGAATGGCTGTGGAGTCTTGTCTAAGCAAAACAAGCAGGAGAAATAGTACTTCATCAACAAAGTACTAAGGATATGTTTTGGATCCATACATCATGAGCTAAGTATCATGAGCTAAGATGGGCTGAGTACTGTTAAAGAAACAGCTCAGACAGATAAACATCTGATAGATAGGATGATTCAAAAGCCATCTGAAAATGCATTTTATGTCATTGCTCACAAATAACCTTTAGTAATTTTGTTTTGCAATGATGTACTTTCATCTCTGCTAGATTTCCTTAGTTCTTTCATTGTGTCTTTTATTAGGGTGGAAGTACAACTGGGCCATTTCAAAGGCCAACCTTTGGTGTCTCTCAGTGCCTTGTGCTAGCACAGGAGTGGGAGCCTGCAAGAGAGAGCTTGAGGCTGGACTTGAGCTGGAACTCTGGGGAGGAGGCAGGGCTGGCTGCATTGGAATCTCTGTGTCAGAGCCCTGGCAACTGTGAACTTGTGCACATTTTTTAGGGGACAGGGAAGGGGATCTGTGAAGTGGCACACTTGGGACCTGATGACAAGGGATGGAGCCCAGCAGTAAAAGCCATGTTGGTGGCAGTAGGCATGAGGAAGAAAGCAAGCAGAGTCCAACCATGCAAAAATGGTGATTTTTGACCTCTGGGGGCCCCATTGAAACAATCTGAAGTGGTATACTTTGCTTATTTGTCCATCAGAGCAATTGGTAGATAGAAGCATTTCTTGAGGTTTTTTTCCTCATCTATTTGTTCCGTTATCTGTTTTCTTTTTTATTTTTCCCCTTCCCCTCTGAATAACAAGACCACAAGTGGCTGCTCATCTCTCAAGCCATCAGCTGTAAGCACCATGCTTCTGCTCAACTGATGGTGAGCTATGGAATAAGAATATAAAAAATTGGGATCTTTTGCAGATCCCACTTGCCTTTTTGCAGGCCAGCTAGCATGGTGGTGTATCAAGCTTGGAGTATTTGTGGTTCCTCCTTATTTTGTGACCTTTTTTGAGGAAAAATATTTTGAACCTTTAAAAGGTAACTTTAGAAGGCTTTCTGTGACAGCCTTTTCTGTGAAAAGGAGAAAGGTACAGTTCAATTTTCGTCCAAACTTTCCATGTGTTTCCTTTTGATATGTGATGAACTTTACAACACTCTTCTTTTCTCTCTCTGATCCACTCCTCCCTCCCTCTTGTACTCAGCATTGTTTAAAACAGGGAAAATTTTTTATAGCTGGATGAATATCTAGTTAATACACTGCCTTGACCTCCAAAGTTCAGACTCTACAAGGTATTTGGAGATGTCAGCTGAAAAGGTTCATAAATATTTTAACTGCATTACCTCACTCTTGCTGCCACAACATTAAAAATGTGCTTTCCCTGAAAGTTTGCTACAGGAGTCTGATGATCACGTCTGTGTCTGCTGGCAGCTCCCCCTTCCGCCCCAGCACGAGCTGCAGGAGGCAACAGCCTGAAATATTAATGAGAGCTAATACAGCAAAATTGTGCTTTTGAAAAACAGAGAGACACACACGGGCACAGATGGACACTGTCCATGCATGTGTGTGTGGGATGCATTTGAACATGCAAGGCAGGATGCTGAAGCTGCAGAGCAGGCATTAGCTGGTGTCCAGTGATGCAGCACATCCAGCACAGCTGGGCTGCCTCAGGCCCTGTGGAGGTGTCAGATTCCTCACACTAAGACTCAATTCCCTCTGAAAAATGATACAACCTCATGAAAGCCTTTGAAGGAGGTTTGGGTTGGAACCACAGCACTGAGAACTTGACGCTAGGAGGGGAGCCTCATACGTTCATTTGTGGCCCCCACACACACCAAGGAAATGATTGTGTGTGATCTTGCTGGTGAGGAGAGGCAGGAGGAGATGGTCACAGTACATCTGAGATCTGTGTGTGATGTGTGTCCCTCTAGATAACCAATCCTGGTTTGGGCTTATGATCTGATGAGTCCAGAGCCTGGGATGGGACAGGGTTGGTATTTTAATTTTGTGCATTTTGTTAAGCATATCAGTAATTTCTGCATATTGAGGAGGGACAAAGTTTCCTTCATACATGAATACTTCTCCAGTTACTCTAGAGAGAGGAAAGTCTGCAGTTTCCCTGGTCATCAGTCATTCTCCAACTAGTTTTCTTCATAGCAGAAGATCGTTTTCATCAGATTTCTGCTTTAATAGCAGTTCTAGATGGCAGCCAGAAGAACTAGCCTTGGGAAGTGCCTGTCAGGCCAGGAGAGGCAAGAAGAGATGTTTGGTGGTCCCTTGCATGGTTTACTACTTGTGCAGCACATTGCTCAGGCAAATCTTGAAGCTATGGTGTGAATGATTTCTCATACCCTGAACTTTATCAACTTGAAACACAGGACTGAAGGAGCTCCTTCAATCATAGGAGTCTCACTGAATGATTCTGAATACTTATTTCTTCTCCAGCTCTTTTTCTGCTTCTGTCTTAAGTGCCCACCTTGACTCTTAATGTAACCTAAGAAAACCTGCAGCCCTTCAGTGCAGTGGGTCAAGGTTGTACTGCATTTGTAGGTCCTGCTCCCTTGGTCGCTGAATTTGCCTTTCTTATTGCATGCTCACAGGTTGCTTTTCTTTTGTTTTCCCCAAGCTTTTAATAAAGCATTAGCTTTCCTCTGGTTTCCTTCCTCAAGAAGGAAGCCACAAAACCTGATCTAAAATAGCCCTTATGCACCCAGAGTAGAAACCCTGTCTAAACAGCACACAGTGCCAGGCAGAGAAGCTGCAGTTTCATCAATTTATTTATCTATTTATTTATTTTTCTATTTGTATTAATTACCTCGGGATTAACCAGTTTACCAAATCAGGGAGAACTGTGAAAGCTTTAATTACACACATGCTGCAAGCTGAACCTTTTGCCTTGTCACACAGGCAAGTGAGAATTCTGGGATGCCTGGTGGTACAGCTGGGTGTGTTGTCAAAGCATTTGTCCTTGCCCTGACTTACAAACTCACACCACTGCCTGCGTAAGCACATGCAGGTTTCTAAATAGAGCCAAGGAAAACAAACTGCAGCTGAATCCTGCTTCTCCTCCTGCTTTAAGGAGTTATGTCTGGACTATTGATGGGCAGGACAAGAGAGCTAATGCATCCATAGACTGGGAAAGCACATCAGCAGGTTACTTTGCATCTCTGACAGGATCTTAAAGTCTTGATGTAATTCAGATTGCAAGGGACATCAAGGAGGTTTCAGATCAAAACTACAATCCAAAGCATGGCCACTTACAACAGCTTGCTCAGGGCTTGACCAGCCAAGTTTTGGAAACTCCAAGGCTGAGGATCTCACAGCTTCTATGGGCACTTGCTCCAGTGTTTGACTGCCCTCATGGTAAAAATAATTTTCTTTTTATTTGATCAGATCTATCATGCAGTTCTGCAGAGATTGGCTCCACCTTTTCTGTATCTTACCATCAGGCAGCTGTAGACATCAATAAGCTTTTCCATGGGACTTCTCTGTTTTAAGGCTGAACAAGCCCAGCTCCTGCAGCCTCTCCTCACACGTTGTGCTCTCAGCTGCCTGCTCAATCCAGTGTGTCAATATATTTCTTGCACTGGAGCCCCCAAAGCTCCATGCAGTTCTCCAGATGTGGTCTCACAAGTGCTGAATAGAGGGGGCTAATACATTTCCTTGACTTTCAGCTGTGATCCTCTAAGTATGACCCAGTATGCTGTTGGTTTCCTTTGCCCCAAGGGCACACGACAATTCCCACCCCTGGTCTGGTCTCTTTTTATTCTAAAGCTGTTCCCAACCCATCTACCTAGTCTGAATTGCTGTAAGGGTTTGTCTGCCTCAGAGGCAGGACTTTGCTGCATTTGGCTGAGTTCATGAAGTACCTGGCAGATAATTTCTCCAGCATCCTGAGATCTGCCTTTCAAGGAAGCCCTGCCCCCGCTGTTGCAACTGCCCAGCCCATGGCCCAGGAGAGCACACTTGTGCTCCCCAGACCCAGGTTCAGTGAAGTCCACACACTGCTGAAAGGGAACTCTGCTGTGTCCTCCAGGATGTTAATAAAGATGTTAGATGGTACTGGTCCCAGTACTGACCACCTAGAATGCCTCTGGAAACTGGCTGCCAGTTCAACTTTATCTGTACAGCTGGGCTCAAAGGATGGTCTGGTACACTCCTCAACTGTTGCAGGTACCTACCCACTCCAGATCAGTGATTTGACTACAGGCTGTTTTAAAAATAAATAAATTTAAAAAAAAACCCAACAGAAGAATCCTTTTATTTTCAAAGTTTGATCAATCCATGAAAGAAAGAGCAGCACATTTTTGCAAAGCCCAAATAACTGTACAGCTCGTTCTGAAGACAGATTTTTCCCAACAGAAAGGAAGTGTCTGTTAAAGAGAAGGAACCAGGAAGGGAGCCAGGACCAACTGTGGCCAGCTTGGTTCTGCTGGCTGGTACCTTTAGAAACACACTACATCCTTCACACTTCTCCTTCCAGTGTTGGTCTCCTTAAAATCACTGAACACCCAGGTGAGGATCCATCTAACTATAAAGACATTTTAGCATCCCTGAGCGCTGTGTCAGGGCTGCCCTGTATATTTCAATTTTCATTCACAGGACCTATGAAAGAAATGGAGCAAAACTTTCCAGGGGAGAATGCTGCTTGGCTGTATGAGCAGTCACCTTTTCACTTCAGAGGAAATCAGGTTGTCTTCCAGTGAGTTCCAGTCACCAAATTATTTTATTGTTACAATATCATGAAGCAATTTTTATTTTGTGCACATCAAGGTGCTCAAAGTGTTAGTTTTCACAGTATAGATTGGATGTGACAGCATTTGTCATGGAAGCACTCAGCAGAGTATGTTTCAACTTCATTTAGTTGTGCTGTTTTATGAAGTTCTGCAGCAAAATGTGCCAGCAAATTATGTTAGTTTCTTTCTGGTGATTAACTAATCATTCATATAATAAATAGCAGCTAACTACAAGAAAGAGATTTATTTGTCACAGATTAAGAAGAATGTCAAACTTTTCCCATTTCATGTAAAAAGGCAGAGGAAAAAATACTTCTAAAATGACTTTGCAACATGTGCTTTATTTTAAGTCATTACTGAATCAAAACTACAAGTATATCCTTTTAATATACCCTACCCACTCAATGATTTTTTTCCTCAGTTTTTTTTTTTTTTTAACATGGAAATAAACCTACATTGCAATTGTAAATTTTCATGCTGCAATGTTCTCTAATGAGCCATTTGTTTCACTAATAATAGCAAATAAAAAAGGGCATTTCTCAAGCTCATATGTATGTCTATATTTGGGAACTTAAAAAAAACACCCGTCTCAGATGTAAAAATGTGACTTGGAATATGTAAACATTTTTGTATACCTGAAACACTGGAAGAAGAATATCAGCTAACAGCAAAACAACAGTTGCCTTAAATCATGGAAATGGGAAAAAGCATGTCATGGGGAGCAGAGAGAAGCACACACTACTCAGTCTTTAAAGGGTTATAAGAAATGAAGTAGCTCATTAGGTCATCGATTTCACTTCCTTTTCTCATCCAATGGGAAGCAGTAATGCCGAAGAGAATGGCCCAGCAGAACACCCCATAATTCACCATAATTATTCTAGCCATTAGTTAATCTTGATGAAGTGTCAAGCTTCAGTTGCTTTTTCTTTTTCCTGAGAAAAGTCATTGAAGTTTGGTGGAAATGTCTCCTGTGACTGTACAAATAAAATAAGGCATTTCAAGAGATCGTTACTTGTTTTCTTTTTGCTGACAGAGGCTTGTCCACAGTGTCCTTTGTACATCAAAACCTCTGCTTTTCTACAAATGGGTATGGCTAGAATGTCTTCAGTTCCCAGTGTGGCCCTGGGTGCTGGGTGTCCTGAAGGCTCATCAGTGTCCCATTACTGTAGCTTGAAAGTCAGTGATGTACAACAGCATATTGCACAATCCAAACTGTGTGGCTCCAGAAAGGATTAAGAAGGTACACTGGAGTCATCTGTGGGTTCACTCCTTTAGTTTCTCTCTAAGTTGTAATGGTAGTCTGGAAAATTAAATTAGCCAGACAAAGATGCAAACTTTTTTGCTGATTAAATTAAAAAGCAGTCCCCAGATTGTAGAGGAGTGGCACATTAAAAACAACAAATCATTCAACCTTCTTCACTGTTGATCCTTAATTTGAAAGGCAGCGTGGATTCCTAAGGCCGTAGCTTCCAGGATTCCTTCAGTGAAAAATCATTGCTACCCAACTATAAAAGGCTTAGCTCTTAAGAGAATATTGTGCTTTTTAAATTTTTCCTTTAAAATTCAGATTCAACCAACTTGACTTGTAGTGTGACGCCAAAGAGATCAATTAGTTTTTTCCCTAGTCCACTTGATCATGGTCTCTGGCGAGCGATACAGGAATATCAGCTTGGCGTACAGGTCTTCCTCTAGTTCCAGTTCCCCAGTCTCTCGCACCAGGAAAATGTCAGTGCACAGCTTCAGGATCCGGTCTACGTTGGGTAGCTCCTCAAACATGATGGAGTGAGAGATCCCACTGAAAAATTCACGGACGAACTTCCCTATCACCAGGACAACTGAGGCATAGAGTCCCATAATGCTGGAAAGAAAGGAAGGAAGGAAGATTTCAAATCATGCCTTCTAAAAGGGCAGCCAAGTGTGAGGAAGCTCATCTACGTGGCCAACTGTAGTCTGTCAGCGGGGTGAATATCAATTTCTAATCAGGGTCTTGTTTCTGCTGTGCCACAGGATGGAGGAAAATAAGATCTCTTTGAACACCTCACAAATCTGGAATCATAAACAGCTGAGGCTGCTGACTTAAATTGTTTAACCCCAGTTGCTGATGGTCACATGTCCTGCCTTGGAAGTCACAATTGGAAATCTGACAGTAGCTGGCTGCTAAAGGAAAATAATCTGTCAGATTTCACATCTATATTTTTTATTAAGGTATATGCAGCTGGTGACAAAGTAATATTTGCTTGTCCCCCCGATAATCTTTCTATGGGGACTTCTCCAAAATCCTACCAGAAGGGTGTATCTCCTGGGAATGCTTAGTCACCTGCCTCCCTCTGTCTGTGGAGATGTATTCCATAACTCTTTCACACCCAAGATCCTGGCTACAAGACTGAGAAGTCACCAAAACCAGGCAGAGTTTGGGCAGAACTTGACCTGCAGCTAAACTAACATATTTTGAATTATTTCTCTTCCGTAGGAAATTGTTGTGAAGGGCGCTTCTGTTTTTATTCCCACTGAAGAGCAGTCATCAGGGGTAATACCTTGCAAATAATAATCCTTCTATAGATAACATTAAGAGACATGGATTTGAAAATCTCACAAAAAACATTTTCAAAATGTTGTAATGTTCAAACACTACAACAGTGAAAAAGAAATAACCCCCCAAATCAGCAAATAAAGTCACCTCTACTTCTATCTCATGTATTTTATTTAATTTTATGTAAAGATTTCTTCTTACCCATAACCAGCCAAGAATCCAAGGCTCGGTGGACTGACTTTATCACTGAATATGAAGAGTTCAAGACTCTCTTGAGGCGTTTTTTGTCTTTTTCCAAGCTGATTCAAAACCCACCACTCTTCAGATGTGTTTTTGACAAGAGAAACTGTAATATTTTCCCACTTGCAGTCTATTGAAAAAAAGAAATGTTAATATATATACAAGAATTGCAAAAATCAGATATTTTGAGATACTTACACTTACACAGATACTTCAAACGTCTGCATTATAAAATGCCGAAGCAAAATTCTTCTAACTCCATTTTACATTATTTCTGTGTACAAAAGTATAAAACCCAGACTTCTGTGTTTTTTCTCCTGCAAATCTTATCTCAATCTGCATTAAATATTTAAAATATTTCATATCACCTACATGCTCTCCCATACAACTTTCAAATAATTCTGGTATTTTCAGACCAAATATCAATAGCACTCATCACGTCTTCATTTCAGGCCTAGAGAAACACATTTAACCTGGAAGGGTAGCAGTCAGCTTCTGTACCTCAAAGTGAAACTATCACCATAAACCATTTATGTCTTATATAAAAGATGTTATTCTCTTGTATCAAAAAAAGGATGCTATCCTGTTTTATGCATACTGATCACACAGGCAGGAGATGAACTCTGGTCCTCCTGAGTGTCCATTACCAGTGTGTACATTAAAGCCCTCCTGAAGAAACTCAAATTAGGCACCTGACCAATGACAGTGAAGCACTCATTGCTACTCAAGAGTTGGGTTCAGCCTCAAGAATTGTTTTTCTCGATGAACCTTGACAAGAACATAGTAGACAGCACTACTAGTGTTACATTCAAGCTCCAAATTTAGCCTCTGTTGAGAAACTTGTGCTTAGATAAAAGACTTGCTCCTATCATTCCAAACCAACAGGTTTTTTACACATGTAAAAGTGTACACGTGCATGGGTGCACGTATTCTGTATGTCTGTGAGTACCTGTATGGATTCTGATTGGGTGAGGGCACTCTGAAATTCAATGAGTTATTTGCAGCCAGGAAGGAAGGAATAGCTTAAAAAAGTTAAAAATAATGCAGTGTCATTATTTAAGCTGAGGAGCTGCATTTGCAGACATGCAACACTACTGACTGTTCACAGTAAGGTAGCAGGGAGATGTGGAGAAGTGAAACTTGTTATCACTTACACAAAAAAACCAAAGGAAAACAGTTTCTAAAGCAGAATTGAAGGAAAAGAGATGGACTTCATCCTTAAAGTCCCTACTGTTAAATCCAAAGCTAAAATACATGGAGATGCATTTTCTGCCTCATACTGTATTACCTTATCTCTCCTCACGCTTGCAGACACCAAGTAAAAACCATTTTAAGTGCATTGCAGACTGAGGTTCCCCATAACAGCTGTGAATGTGTGAGTGCTGCCTTGCAATTCTTTAAACCATACTTTGTTTTCCATGGTCTGGAGACATACCTCTCAATAGCTGCTTTATGGGTTTTGCCAGAGAATCACTAGGAGCCTTGATGTAGTACGGATAAACTTCCTCTAATGTTCTGGAAAAAAATGAGAAATCAAATATTTCATATTTTTATACCTCTAAAAGAATTTAGAAATACCTAACAGTGCTATACAAAATTCCTAGTAATTCTTGTCTTAAGTTATGACTTTATAGTGTTCAGATGTCACATCTGAAAATTAGCTGGATTTTTCAGCTATGTTATTTCAGAACTTCAGCAGAGAGTTCCATCCATAATGTCACCATTCACACACCATGAATTCCAGATACCTGGGGCAAGTGTGTTTGCAAGAAATGTAGACTTTATATTTTGTTTTCCTTTTTTAAAAAGCTGCTTTTATAGTCAGCCATAAAGTATATAATAAAGGCAGAACATCCCCAGTAGTAAACAAGCCAGAAAAATATGTGGTGAGAACAGCTAGTACTTCAGAATTGCAAGGTGTTTTGACAATAACACCTGAAAAGAGTGAGAATTTTTCCCAGAATTTTTAATTGGGAAATATTTTTACAGCTTTTAGGAGGATTTCAAACTTAGAAAGAAAGATGTTTGTAGAAGTTCTCCCACTGGACTCAAAATCTAATTGTCTTGAGTGGGAATAAATTACCAGCATCTAGAGGGAGACACATTTCATTAAAAGCAGAGACGCTGTCCTAAAGTTTTCCTCAAATGACTGAAAAAATTCAGGGAAGAGAAGCTATCAAAGAAGTCCTGTGACACTTGGCTACATTGCATACAGCAGGCTGAGGAAGAACAAGGGTGGCCAGTTGAAAATCCCTTTTCATCACTCCAGTGGGTCCAAAAAAAGGTAAGAACTCAGCAGCTAAATAGTCCCAGCAGAGGTGGTGGCAGAAAGCCCCCTGCTGAAGTATCTGATTGGCTAATAGCTATCATAACCATTTTTTTATGTTATGGCCAAGTAAAATAACCTTAAATCTACAATATTACTGCAAGATAGGCGAATGCAGCCATATCATCTATGTTACTGCTTGTCTCCTGCAAAGAGAGAATTATGAATGAATTACTCCTTCCCACAAATGAGAAAAATCTACCCTCTGTGGCCCTACATCACCTTAGGAAATACTGCTGTATCTTCGCACAGCAGAAAAGAGGCATCAAGTATTTTTAAAGTGCAAGGACCACATGTGCAATAGCAGTTGGTTTGGATGTACGAGTTTGTGTGGGTGCAGAAAAACAGCTGTGCATGGAAAAGGCAAATCTAATTTCTACCTACTAGCAGATAAGAACCTCTCAGAGTTTTCACAATCCCAGTTGGTTTCATCTTAAACTTTTCAACTCTTGTGGCCACAAATCAGATCAAGTGGCCTTCAGGGATGATGTGTTGGCTTAGCAGTACTTAGAAACTACTGCTGTAAAGTAACCCCCAGAGAGAAGGTGGAAGAGGAAGGGCCAGACTCTTTTCAGACCTGAAAGGAGTCACCACTGCTGTTAATGCCATAAGGCTATATCCGTAGAATAATGTTAGATGTTCATATGAGGAGCATGCCTTGTGAATTTCCATCACAGGAAAAGATCTGATGTCAGAAACGACTGCAGATGTTGACCTTTGACCGCAGTGATTTAACACTTCCTTGCCAATCTAGTACTATTCAGGAGTAACAATGTGAGATACAGTCTGGATGGTGATTTAGAACAAAAAAATCTTCAATACAACATCCTCAGATCAAGTTGAACTGATGTAACTCAAAGGTGAATTGAACTGTGAATATACTGAACTTGTGTTTATCCAATAAATCAAAGAAAAGTTACTAATAGCTTCACCATGCTTGTTGCTGATGATCCAGTGTTCATGGCCCTCTCAGCCTACATTTAAAATAGAGAACAAGTTTTCACCTTTAATATTACTATTACTTGGCTTCAGTGCTGTTGGAATCTGTTATTAGAGGGGGATAGATGGGCAGACAAATAAACCATTTGCACAAGCTTGACCACCTTAGGAAATCAGGCTTCAGAGGGGAAAGTTTGCATATAAATAGAAAAAGAAAATAACTTACACCTTTTCCGGTTCATTTCCATCCATCATTGCAGCAATGTCTCTTCTGGTGTGGTTTTTTAGTGTGAAGGTAAGTTTATCTGATGCTATTTCAGCTTTGGCACCAAGGGAGAGATTTCTGTTGTAAGTAAAAGGGAAAACACATTGACAACCTACAACGAGAGGATACCCTGAGCTGGGTGAGGCAGCTCCTGGTCTGCTGTGGGCTGCAGAGAAACACCCGTGGCACAAAGTGTGTATGCTGCCTCTGTGACACAACAGGCCCACCTGACTGCTCCTTGTGGCCTCCTGGCCTCGATGAAAGGGAGCAGTTAAGTAGGAGGTCACTGTGGTAAGTCTGTAACACTCTCAGTCATTCACGTTCACAGTGTAACCCACAAGACACAATTTGAGGGTGAAAAATGTCTCTTCCCACTAGTGTATGAATGCTTGTAGCTATGAAAGCATATGGGCAAACTGAGTAGCAGTACTAAAAATTAATGAAAGGCTCAGAAATGATGGAGTGATGTAATTCACTGGCTAATAGTGTGCTTCCAGGAAAATAATGGGTGGGGGGGATGTCAAATAAAGTTGAATTAAGTGTGCAGATTCATTACAAGCCTATTTCTGACTGTGGAAGAACGGACCCAGCATGTTCAGAGCTCCCACAGTGGTTCAGCTGACCTGCTCCTTGTGCATGTCTTACAACAATCCAGCTTCTACTCCCAAGGAAACATGTAAATACAGAAGCTGCAAAGGAGCTTAATTTCCATGGAGTGATGACTTAACTCCAGCAATCTACAGGAACCCCACCTGGCAGACAGTAGCCAGCAAATAACCTTGATGACTGGGTGTGTTCTAGCCTGAGTGCAACAACTTTAGGTTGTCTCTTTCAAAACTTCATTGTAAAGTTAGGTTCACTTGGGCCAAAGAAATCTCACGTGAGCAGGCAAAGGTCTGAATGAAATGGATCTGTACCACTGTTATGGCATTTGCACATAAAATAGTTTGTGTCACTTCCAGACTCCCTTAATAAGAGGACCAAGAACTTCTATTTGTACTTCCTCATAGGTTTTCTACCTTAACTAGGTCTAAGTATTCACTTTCCATAAATGTTAGCAAGGTTGTTGTTAAGGGCAGTTCATTGGAACATCTCCATCTAAAACTGACTAAAATATTATTTTTCTTCCTTCCTGTCAAGTCCCATTGAAAGTTCCACCTGGACATTTTAAATAATTTACTTGGTAGTGGCTCTACTTCTTATTTTTTCAGAACTGCAGGCAACAAATGTTTTCATGGGTAACAAAGGTGACTTCTGTCTGTCTCTCTCCCTCCTACTCTCAGTTTTTTACTCTGCCATACAATAGAATTTGCTAAAAATCTAAACCAAAAATGCAGTGTGGAACTGTTCTACTGAGCTAATGCTTGGCAAATGATCCATCCACCTCATAATAACTTTGTTTAATTACCTCTGAATGGTCCATGAAATAACTAAAGTGAAATCAGCATCAAAGTCCCGGAGTCCCTGTATCATTTTCTTTCTGCTGGGAGGGCTGATGGTCCACAGAGAGTTTGAATTTCCCTCCAAATCTGCTCGAGTTATATCTTCTCTTGCATAGCCCTCTAGAAACTGCAAAGCAGCCTGTAGGCGCAGAAGAGAAGAAAATTTCAGTGCAGTCATACTCACAAGACACAGAGCCACATTTCCCAGTCAGACAGATCTGTTTAATTGTAAGAGCAGTGGTGTGCACTGATTGTTTTCCTCAGTTGCCAAATGGGGCTTGAGATAGGAAGGGGAATCAACAAAGTATAGCCAAGCTAAAAAGGCAAAACAAAAATGGCCTCAATTTTTGATGGCCATGTTGGCTAAAGTGAGTCTGAAAGTTCACAAAGTAAGCTCTCTAGAGGCTATTTAAACTCCAGTTAAAATTTTACTGTCTTTTGTTACATATCTTTCTGCATAGAAAAGTGTCTGCAAAGGATAAAGTAACTAGAACCTTGTAACTCCCAAATGGATCTAGGTTACAATATTAATGCTATTATACATGGGCTATTTGGTAGGATCTAATACCAAATTATAGTATCAAATTCTTTAATGGGCTAGTAGCAAGCACTTCTTTTAAAGTTATATCACATCAAATGCCAGTTATATTAGCAATCCTACTAATTACTAGCCCTTTTCCTGTAGAAACTTGTGAAAACTTGGCATGTTACTCCATGAAACACTGATACTATGCTTAAATGCTTTTGTTTTGACATTTTAACATCAAAACCTTTCTAGGCTACGCACACTTTCTTTTGACAGCACCACCATTCCTCACTGGAAGGTGGAAGATGTGTTCTCTAGGAAGGAGCATGGGGATTAAAGGTGCATAAAACACTGTTTTGTCCCCATAGCATGTTTTTTTCTTTGGCAGTACACAAACAGTGTCACATTTCCTGAAGGTTTGTGTCATTTAGGGGGGTGGGTTTTATTCAGACAACAGGACAACTAGGGTTTCTGGCTTCCAGCATTTTGTGCAAAGATGTCTGCATTAATGGTAACTTGTCTCACCATGACCCAGTCTTGTCCTGCCAAATGGCATCTGAACCTTTATTCATGCAAATCATCTTTATAGAAATATCTTCCAATTGATGACCACTTAAAACTGCACAAACAAAACTCACAAAAGGCCTCCATGGAAACATGCACACATTTTTAAGTAATGAGGTATTCTACTTTTCACTTACAGTGTTACCCCTATAGCTTCTCAGAAATTCATTGAACTCATTCGGATCCAAACTTTTGAGCTGATTCTGCTGAGCACTCATGGTAAAAATAGGCTGGGAAACAAAAGAACACATGCTTATCACATTTACTTCACATTGGCTGTTGCATGCACACTATGGCATCCTGTGCATCACAGCCCACGACAATTATGGCACTCAATTCAACAAAACAATGTTATAATCTCATTCCACTGAGATGCAAGCTACCTACAATTATATCTACCATGTGGACCTGTAGGGTAATTTATTCAGTTTCCACTGCTGGTAGAGTCTGGTTTTAACTTGAAAATGAAGATAATATTTTACATCAGTGATAAATGAACATATTTTTAAACCCAAAAGGTGTTACTTGTGGAAGCTTTCCAGGTACCTTGCATAAAGCAGTAGAGTTCAATTCAATGAAAAGAAAAATAAATAGTACAAGGAAATATAATGCAAAAAAACAGAGTTTGCTTTTAGTGTTTCTTCCTTTTTACCTGATAACCTCCTAGAGTTATTGTGATTGATACATCTAGAGGCTTGTTGGTGATGCCTGCAACAGATTTGATTAAAGACATGAAGAGCAGTGGGAACCAGACAATACAAATCAGCAAGACGATAATCATGCCACCCATTCCATACTTCACAACCTTCTTTTTCTTCTGGCCTCTTGGTTGAGGATATCTCTGCAAAAGCAAACAGCAGTATGGTAATGTCTCTTCTGTCAAAGGTACACTTCATGTGATTTGATGGGTGAATATATAACGATCTTGAGGCTTCCCATCTCTTGTGGTAATTCGCTACGTCATGTCAGGCAAGCTATTTTGAGATTTTTTTAGCCAAACCTGCAGACACCCAATTTCTGATGACAACAGAGAAAAGTGTCAAATGAACCCAAAGTGTGTGTCCAGTGTGAAAAATATTGTAAACCTCTGTGATTTTGATTCTTCACAACCATAAAGAAGGAAGAATTTAGGTAGGATAATTAGATTTTTTTTTCTAAGTACAAGCATGAACTCACAAGAAGAAAATATAAAATAATAGCAGAAGCAGTGATACAACAATTTGTTCCAAAACCTGCTATCATAAAGGGGACCCACTTTCCTGTATTTGCACTTCCAAAAAGTTTCAACTCAAAAATCCTTAAGGCAGACTTCCTCTCATAGGTCTTGAAATGCTGCAAACTGTATATTGTGGGGGATAGAGGGAGCAGGAAGATGGTTCACCAGTAACTGACATACACAATCAGTAAAATGTCTGATATTGCACTACCTCCAAGTTCATTTCACACCTCACAGTATTTCTAAGAGTTCACAGGCTTGATCCAATCTGTTTCTAGTGAATTCCACACCAACTCCAATTAACTGATGTTTAAAATTTTGTTGCCCTTCCTAAAATCTGGATATTGCTCATGTAATATCCTTCTCTTTCTTAGCTTCTGAGGACAAGAGTGACTGCTTTTCTTCTCCCTTCAAAGCAGATCACATGGCATGTCTGTTCTGCCTTGCCTGTAATTCCTGTCCTCTGATATTTGTCTCATGACTGAATACTCTTAATACTTTCACCATCCTGTAAAATGTCTTAGTTTCACTGTAATTTATTTTGGTGTAATTCTACAGGATTTAACTCTGCAGTGTTCAGTAGCCTGTCCTCCATGCACTGCATACCACACATGCAAAAATAAAGATGCACTGTACTGCACTGCACCTCAAACACACCAGGAATCTGGCTTTCAGCAAATTGTTCTTGCTTTGCAACATGCATCCATAAAGCCCTAGGAGAATATTAAATTTGTAATACGTTGCTATATTTAAAACCAATTATTTACTTTTCAAAAGCAGCTTATCAAGTAATTTGTCTCGTGCTTCAGAATACTCTTCTCATTAAAATATCATATCAAGATCAGCAGGGGTATATTATTTGTCTGCAGGAGATTAGTTCAGGCACCTTTAATGATGTTATAGAACATCTCAGAGAGAGTCTAGCAGTCCAAGTACTTAGGCATACCACTCAGTGAGAGAGAGAGAGAGAATCAAAGTACCTTGAACAACACTCATAAGGTCATAACACAGTTATTTTGCTGTATGGCATTAGAACATACATGCCAGCTTAGACATGGAAACCTTCCCATGTCAGATCTCTGCTACACATAATGTGAATTGTAGCATAAAAACATGCAGTGACATGGAGAGTCAAAGTAGAGCTGGGTTATTACTTCTCTGACTCCTGAAGTTCTTCAGAACTCCTTCCACTCATGGCAGAAGTGGGAGTCTGAGAGAAAAAGGCTATAGGCAAGATTTGTGTGCACTTTAGCTCTGAGTTAATCTAAGTGACATACTTAGAAAGTAATTGCCATTAAGAGACAGAGCTATAATAAAAGTAGAAATACGTCAGAAACACTTAAAAATAAATCCATTTCAATGCAGATGTAGAATTTCTGACTGGTTTGGTCACTCTTAAAATAATGTTTGATTTCTTTTTCAAATTGGCAAAATAAGCAAGCATATGGTTGCAATCTTTATAGCAGTTAAAAAGAATCCAGAATTTGCAAGATTAATTTGAACTGAAGCTTAAACGATTTAAAGAGAGTGAAATTTCAGTGAGACAAATGGTGGGTTTATCTGGCCTGCAGTTCAGTTCTGGATGTGCAGGGACTCTCCTGAGATAAAGGAGCCAGCTGAGTTCCCTCTGCAGTTACGTGAACCTGGTGTCCCTGCAACCTACACTGCAGGGCAAGTGCTCTTCTTCTACTGACCTTTGTCCTCAGCTGCACCTTCCCTGCCACTCCAGGTTACTCATTGAGTTGTGTGTGAGACTGTGTGGATACCAGGACTTCCAACCCCAGCCTTGAAACCCAGGCATGCAATTAAGCCAGCAGGCACATGCTTGTGGAGTTGATGTTAATGGTGGAAAAACCAGCTGGGCACAAAAGAGAAGCCATTTGAAGTTTCGTTCGCGGTGGCTGCCAAATAACGTAAAGTACCCAACAGCCTGAATATTTCTGAACACAAGTGCCAGGCAGATCTTCCAACAAATTTTTTTATGGTGGATTTCGCAATTATTTAGGGACTCATGATTATTTCTCTTCCCTTCTGCATGGGGGAGAGAAGGCCTGAATCACTCATGTGGGGTTTCCTTACTTTTTCTGACTCTCGCCAGCACTTCAGGATGAATATATGAGCATAGATATCTTCAACACAGATCCAGCTGGAAAGACTGAGAGTGGTATCAGTCCAAACCCAGTCCATTACTGCTCTCAGCTCAGTCAAAAATGGAACTAGGCGGAACCTGAAGGGAGACCACAGCAGATTAACTCGTCAGAAACAGAGCCAATCACATCAAACAAGCATAACAAGTGTATATATGATGAGAGGGAGAATTAAGACAACATGAAAAGAGCTTAATTGGAAGAGCTTAAATACAATCACATCCTGAAATTGCCATAGCTCATGTTACTCTAGATCTTCTTGCCAGGCCATAAATATGCTTATGCATCATTATATCCATAATTGTGATTGAGCCACTGGTGGAATAATACAAGATTTCCTAGATTCCTCTGACCTGGGAGAGGAGCACATGTTTTCCACAGGATGGTGGGATTAATTTTATACCTCCTTACATCAAGTGTTGCATGGCATCTTTGCAGTAGTGGGCAGCCCTCTGCTGCATATGGAACTGGGCTTTGTGACTCAGGATTAAACAGCAGAATAAAGTGGGAATCAACATGCAAAGAGCAGCTGTTCAAAGGGCATCATTCCCTTTCCTAATCCCACACTTTCCCTATCAGCCACATCTCAAAGAGTATTTCTTGTGAGGAAAGCTTTCTTCTGTAACTTTGCCTTGGAGTGCAAGAAGGCCATACTGCAAATACCGTGAAAAGGCTGAAATGATTCCATTTTTTTCTGTGAAATACATGTATGTTTCAAACTGGCTTAATTACAAGGCCACGGTAACAGTGTAAATGGAGGATGTGGTCTGCCTGTGTAAAACCACCTTTCACTCTGAGGTGATGCTGTGCCTGCTCCTTGCTCTAACACTCCAAACTCTTCAAGAGTTTCAAATGTGCAACACTTCTCAAAGCAATTTTTTTTGTGTGCTTATTTTTAAGTTCCTGTTTCTCAGGTGTGTTGTCTTTCACTCTATTCCTTTCATCTGCTGAGGTACAGCAGGTAGACCTGCTCCAAAGGTGTCTCTGGGATTTGACACCTTACTACTTTTTAGGACTGCAGAACTAATAACATTACCTGTCTTCTAGCACAGTGTAGCCCCTATTTCTGTTCACAAAGGTGATTTCTTAGAAGTGTTAAAAATGTCTATTTCATAGGCGACTGAATGGCTGACTGGTATATCAGGCTTCTGGTTTCAGACTGAGAGATGGAATTTGAGGAAGCTTGCCTTCCAGAAATAGATTTTTCTCTTCTCTTGTAGACTACAGGGGACATATGGCATATACAAAGTGTGCAATTTACTGTCTTGTTTCCAGAACTCTGTGAAGAAAAGTCATGAATAACCCCAGAGTTTCACTATATCAGATCCTTATTACTCAAAAGAAAGAAGAAAGGCAGTAAGTCTATGCTTACCCTTGAAATAAGAACAGGTTGACATAGTTATAACTTTTTGTGAGGAAGTTGCCAAGAACACGAGTTGGATATCCGCAGCGTATCTGATAAGCTGATAAGCCAAAATAAACACATTTCACAAAATACCAGAGCTGGGCAACTGTGTTCTGGCTAAATTTCCTGTAAAGAAAAAGATAAAGGAAAACAATGAGCTTTGTATCTGTGTATGACCAAATTAGCTTGAAATGCTTTTTTGTTCCTGGCAGTTTCCCCTTCCGGAGGTTCTGTGAAAAGGCCTTGGTTGCTGACCCCATGGCAGGGTTAAAAGAGTATTGGAAAGGCACTGAATGAAAAACTCTAAAACTAGCATCCATTGCCACCTCAGGATTGCAGGGAGAGACTGGGAATAGGCTCCTCAAAGAGTGAAGGCTTTGGGCAGTGCCCTCTCCCTCTGAATGCTGAAGGTCCCTTGCTGCCCACCACAGACCAGTCTTCCTCAGCCCCCCTGATGGCTCAGCCCTCTGTGAGCCCTGGGTAGGGGCTCAATCAAGGCAGCTTTAGTGGCTACTTGTGTTCATGAATGCACCTCATACAGGAATTTAAGATGGATTGACCTCTGAAAATATTTTCTGTCCTTCCCTGCTTTACTCAACTCTTATTCCAGCAAGAAGTTCAGACAGCTCTTCACTTTCTCTTCTCTGGACTGAACCTCAACCGCTCCTCACATGTGCCATTCTGGTTGTTTTTCAATAGCACAGTGGGTCTGCAGCAGATGCCTCATGAGGGACAGGATTTGTCAGCCAGCCATAACCCAATATTTTCAATTAAATCTCACAGAAGTATTTTAATTAAGAAATTTGCAGGGGATTCTAATCTTACAAAGAAGGAATACAGGATATTTCAGATGCAACTTTGAGATTAACAACTTGATATAGGCTTCCCAAAAGCACAAAGACAAAATTATTTTATTTCATAACAATTCTTAATGTGCAGTAGATAAGAGATCCATTTGAAAAAATAATTCTTTTTTCAAATTTGGGCGCAGTTGCTACTGCGCTTTCTGAGAGAAATTGAGACTATTCAGTCTTCCTTTACATTATAAACCTATTTCTTTTTTTCCCAGTAAAATAACTTGACTGTTAATGTAGTGTAAGGTGCCTAGGTGACACACTCAATTTCCATGGACAGTCAATGGAGTGAGGGAAATACTTCACAGCAGCTTAAAGTAGAAAGAGGGGATTCAGCCAAACACTAGGGAGGGAACCTTAGCACCTCTGCACTGCAGACTGCAGTGGTCAGTGCCCTGAGCCATGAAATCAGAAAAGTTAGATTTGGGAGTGAGCTTGACCAGGTATGTGACACAAAATTTCATGCAGTGGGTGATCACCTCCACATCACCTCCAGAGCCAAGTGGCAGGAGCACGGGAGGAGAATTTTCCTCTTCAGAACAGACACATAGTTTAGACATTCCTCAGTTTAAGGAGATTTAAATCCACAGTTCACACATTTCAGGAAAGTGCTAAGTTATGAGTTACTCTGCAGGAGACATTTTCTACTCTCTCTTTCTTCTAAAGCAGCATGCAGCAGTCTCGGGAGCAGGGAATTGGATCAGACATCAACATTGTCTCAGCTGAAGGCTCTAATCACTCAATTACAGGCAATTTCTTTTTCACCTGCTGGCATTTTGGCCTAAACTGAGAATATTTCTGTACATATATAACTAATTCTTCCTCAAACTTATACTGGCCACAGTTACTGCTGTGGAAGTGCATTCCAACTTTCTGCTTAGAAATGAGGCAAAGAAGAAACCTTGATCATGATTCCAAAGCCTAGCTATAAACATCTCCAATTTAAATACAGAGAACATGATAGAGCATCAGTATTCCACCCATATTGTTTGTTTATAAGGCTTATACCTTTCTGTCACTCCAGGCAAGATAAAGAACATCCAGAAATGTATTCCGAAAACAAGGATGACCTGGAAGATGACTTTTCCCATGACAGTCTTTTTGAGGTACAGTGCTCGATCTACCACCATGGTACCAAACTGAATGAGCACCATCACCAAAAATGCCTCTGGGACCTGGTCCTCTGATAATGAAGAGGTGATATCTGCTGCAGCAGAATGTTTCTGAAAAGCAAAATATAAGGGTGGTCAAGGAAAAAGGACACTTGCATGATATTTAGCACCCACAACACGTAAATCCTGCTGAGGATTTACAGATAGATGCCTCTGTGACATACCCCAAAAGCCCAAAATCCAAAGACAATGATGATGAAGTCCACGGTATCTGCGAGGAACATCAGCACATAGACATCAGTCACTGCACTGTAGTCTGGATGAATCAGATTGTAGAAGAACTGTCTGATGGGCACGTACACCTGGAGAGTCCTAAAATAACATAGACCACAATGTGATTTAATAACACATAGGTTGCACTGAAGGAAGTAAAGGCTGAGGGTGGTATGATTAATATTTTTAAAGGTATCTAAGATCTGCTCTGACAGCCTTCACAGGACTGCAGAGACACCACTCCTTTGTTCTGATTGCTTCTAAACCACTGTATTAGGATTTGTTCAGTAGAAGTATACATAGCCAACCAAGATCACATGGGATGTTTAGCTTTTTTATCAGGCAGATGCTATTTTAACAACTGCTGATTTGTATGATGTTCAGCTGGTGGGACATCTGCATACAACAAACAAATTAATATCAGTAGTATCCTGCTCCCTTTAAAAGGCTGGCTTACTGCTTTCCTGTTTGGAACCTCCCCCCAAACCCACACAACTCCTCATATTGCTCACTTTTTAATTGTAAAAGCCTTGGCTTTGATCATTTGTTCTCGAAACTTTTCCATGAGAAGCTCTTTTCTAGATTTTTGCTTGATGCTTAACACACTGCTTCCCTTCTGACTGCTGTTCCGTGTACTGGTACTTCCTGGAAAAAAGGTGAGGGAAAGAGAAGTTGAATTCAAAAGAAAAGTTTAAATGCTAAAGCTAGAAAGTAATAAATCTTGAGACTTCCATCTCATATGACTCCCACATTTGAAAGAAGCTTTGAAATGAATTCTGCTTTCTTTCCCCCAGTATGATAAAATCTTGAGAGCATCCAGTAAACTTTTAATCACTGATCAAAACTTGATTAATAGCTATAAAAAGAGAAAGCAGAGTGGTGACAAAAGCAAGTATTTGACTGACCTGGCTCAGTCACCTCAATTGGTATTATATATATTTAGGCTAGAGTACTCCTGCCCTTTTCACAAGATGGGACATGTACTCTGTTTCAATATAACTAACAAAAACATTTTCTTAATTCAAGTGTCTACAAGTGTAGATATGATAAATACTTGTGCTTTGCATTCCCTCTAGCTGGAGATTATGCTGGACCAGAATTTCTGGATCTGGGCCACGCTGAGCATTCTTTCCCAGCTTTTGGATAATGTCATTTAAAAAACACAATGAATCACAAAGTATGGCTCTCCATTTGAACTTTATGAAGGCTTGGAGTGTGTTCAAACATGAAGATACACTGGCTCATATCGTACTTCATCACTGAGAAGCAGCAGCATTCAGTAGCCCCTGGGAGCTCCTCAGCAACCAGTCCAAGGTTTCAGTAGAATGATCCTATGAGAAATGAACATTTGTCCTTCAAATCCCAGAAATGCCACGGCATTTACCTCTCTTAGATCTATGTGAGGAGAAGCTGGACCTGTGAGAAAGCTGGGACATGCTGCTAGAACTCTTCCTCCTGATGGCAGTCTGCTGCTCAGGGAAGTGGACATGGATGGACTCCACTGATGCAGCAAGATTGACAGATTTCAAAGAGGCAGAAGAGTCTCTCCTGCCTCCTGTCAGAGAGAGATCATCATCAGTATCCTCTTTATTACTGGAGCTGTCTCCTTTCTCATCTTCATCCCACAACCCATGGCACTAGTAGAAAAGCAAGAAGAGAACGTATCAGGCCTGTATTTCTGTCACAATATTTATCACAGGCATTGCTCAGCTCAATCACGTGTTCACAAGGGAGAAGACAAATTCAATGTGTCGGGATATTACAGAAACATTTAGGTTGCAAAAGTTCTTTAAGATCATCAGTTCAGCTGTTAACCCAGCACTGCCAAGTCCACCATGAAACCAAGCCCCTCAGTGCCACATCTAAATGTCTTTCAAACACTTCCAGGGATGGTGACTCAACCACTTCCCCAGGCAGCCACTTCAAATGCTCAATAACCTTTCAGGGAAGAAATTTTTCCTGATAACCAAATCTTTATATCACATGAGTGACTTTAAAATTAAGAATTAAATATAAAATAAGAAACTACCTGAACCCAGATTACCTTTAAAATGGATCTGTGGAAGAATAAAGCAAGAAGCTGAACAAGATCATAGTGCACATAACCCTCTTTCTTCTCAATGCCAATAATATTGGGTGGATGGTAAGGTTTATCTTTTGTGTAATCCACGTGTTTATTCCAAGGAAAGAAGCCAAACTGGAAGAAGTATTTGATGACAATGGCCACCTGTTCAGAAACACAACACACTTGGGGTGTTTTATAAGCATGTCAAATATAATAGCCTCATTTACAGTAAGAGGGATAAAATATGACTGCTTTGTCAGTTTTATGAGAACATAAACAAGCATACTCATTACTACAGAGGAATAACACTTCACATTTCTCCAGTAATAAAGTCAATCAAAATTCACCAACAGATGCTACTCAGTGGTACTTGAGACACCACAAGCAGTGAATTCTGTCTCTCGATTAACCATTACATAGCAGCAGTTTGCAAATGATCTGTTCTTGTGAGAACTGCTTTACATGCTGGGAAGGATATTGCTCATTGCAATGAAGGAAATAACAAACAAGATCTTTCCATACCACAAAAATTGCTGAAGACTTTAGAAAACACTTGTGTTACTATGAAGGGCCAAAGGCCTAGCCCAGATCCCAGAGATCAAAAGCAGCAAAGGGACCATGCAAAGATTACACCTTCAGTTTTCTGTGTTAGACATGGGCTTGCAAAACCAGCAGCATACCTCAGTGTAGACAATGGCTGTCATCCAGAAGCGTTTGCTTGGCCGAGGAACAGACAGCATGGCCCACAGGAATATAAGGATGGGAAGCACCAGGGTTATCATGGAGGCAGAGATCATGTGGTTAAGGATGATCACAAAATAGCACACCATTTCTGAGCGGGCCACCAGCGTATTGTACAGGGCATAAATAAGGAGCAAGACTCGAGGCTGACCAACATAGAACTTCTCTGACTCCTCCAACTCGTCGTCATGAAACATCCTGTGAGGAGCAGAGTACCACAAATGAACTGAACATGAACTTCACAAGAGCTGCTTTTCAAATTGCTACTATTTTTTCTCTTTAAAAGTATTAAAATCTTCTGCTCAGTCAAATGGAAGAAAAAAAAGGAAGGGGATTCGGTATTATAATCAAATAGCCTGATTCTAAGCTCAGAAAACAAGATTTTCAGGCAAAGTAACTAGAAGCACTGTTCTGCTGATTTTTAATCTACCCAGAAAGAGAATCAGCCTGTCCTAAGCAGTTCTACAAGCATGACTTTCCTACAGCTGCCCAACCAACATACCTCATACAAATCACCCAGTACTGGTGTGGATTCACATCTGATTTATCAACACAGATAGGAATTTGGAGAAAAACCAGAGGTACATCACAAAACCTATGTTATGAATTGTCCAGGCGCATAAGATTAGAACATAAAAAATACCCATGAGCATTAGATGTGTCCAATCTTCTATTTATATGACTCAAATAAATATAAATGGCAGTGACTTTCATACACATTCATAATCCTCTCTGCATTTCATAAAGTTTCCTGGCCTGAGAAGAGATCTTACTGAAAAGCAAAATTACTACGGAAAACCAAAAGACACTGCAGCTGACAAAGTCAGAGCTATACACCCTCTCTCTGCAGGTGCAGGCAGGCTGAAAGGCAGTTCTGTGGTTTAAGATTTTGCCCCTGTGTTTGGGTAAGCCCTGTCCAACTGAGTCAGGCCAGAGAGCAACTGAGGATATGCAGTGGCACCATCCCCACCTCAGTGCTGGTTGTGCTACTGAGCAGAGTGTTTAAGGGGCAAAAAAGGGAACATCCTCTCCCTTTTGAAAGCACCTAACAAGGTGGTGTCTCTCCATAACCCTCAGTTCCCACTGGCTTAAACAAAAACTGCCAAAGGTCAGAGTTTCCCTTACAATAATCCAAAATAATTAAAGGAGAAACATTTTCCCAGATAGCCCTGGAGGAAACTCATTTGAAATCACATGAAGAGAAGCCCTCTCCACAAGGAATATTTAGGAAAGCCCTTGACCCCAAGACAATTGCAGCACAGAAATTCAGTGCTAATCAGAATATGGCATCTAGGAAGAAAGCAGAGATTCTTTCCAAGATGAATTTGAGTCACTTTAGAAATCTCCAAAACAACAGCACAGGAAATGAGCTTCTTCCCTTAAACCAAACTTAGCACAAGGTCTGTGTCAGAATTTGTAGGCTAGTTCTGAGACAAAACAAAATAACAAAGTAATAACAAAATTTTACACATTGTGATCAACAACTTTTCCTGGTGGAGAGTTCTTACTTGTTCAGGAGCAGCTCACTAGCTGTTAGCTCATGCGTCAGTGGGGGCAGAATCGTGTCAAGTTTGTCCGTCCGGCTGTCGTCCGGGCTCACCATCATGAGGCTCTTCCCAGCTGAGTCATCTGGGGAGCCAAAGGGAAGGTGTTCAAAGCTGACAGCTTTGCTGTAGGAAGGTGGAGCTTCTGCATTGCTGTCCACTGTGGAGTACAATGGCGCATCGGTATCAGGAGTATAGGCAGCTCCTTCTGAATCCAGGCTATAATCTTCCACCTCCTCTTCCTCCAACTGTGATGCAGAATGAGCTCCTTCTTCTTCATGCTCCCCTTCTACCTCTTCAATGGTTTCTGTGGTCCCCTGACGGGAATAGAGCATGGTGACCTGCGTGGGTTCACTGTTGGAGATGGATGAAGAGAGTCAGCTGAGTTTTACAAGACTCAGGATCAAAGTTTGTTAATTTTACCTTTATGCAGGCAGCTGAGCAACCTCATTGCATTCCCAGGCCTTTAAAATTCATATAATCTGGTAGAAAAGATATCCTGATCTCCTCTTACACAGATGGAACATCTGGGTCCATCTGTTCCCTGAATGACACCCCACTAAACTCACAGTGATTCACCACCTTTTAACACCAGCAAGGGGCAAATTAATATTATCAACAAGAGAAACTACACTGCCTTTCTGAAAGCAGTTCAAACATTTCAGAACAGAGGCAACACTTGCTACTACATCTATTTAAGACATGCTCCATGGTGAAGGATAGGCAGCCATGGGATTCCTTCTAAACTTTACAAGGTTGCTTTTAACAACCACTGTATGAGTGTTGTACACAACTGCAACATGAACTGAATACACACATATCAACTCTGATTCATATAAATAAACATGTAACTTGCTAGCATGAAGAAATGCAAACCAAACTACAAAACTGTTCCAGTAACAGGGTATCTTGCTTACCTTTATAATGTCCTATGTTTTTCAAAACAGTCTTCCCTTTTATTTTACCTGCTTGCTTTACTTCTGTATGTACCTATTTCTGGATTCAACTCTCTGATGCACTCTGATCAGTTCTTTGCTTATTCACCTTCCTTACTCTTGGCTTTGCATAGACTCATAGAATGGTCTGGGTAGGAAAGTACCTTAGAGATCACCTAGTTCCAACTCCCCTGCCTTGGACAGGGACATCTCCCACTAGACCGGGTTGCTCAGAGCCCCATCCAACCTGACCTTGAACAGTTTCAGGGATGCAACATCCACAACTTCTCTGGGCAACCTGTTCTAGTGTCTCACCATGCTCTGAATGAAGAATTTCTTCCTGACATCTAATCTAAACTTGCTCTCTTTTAATGTAAAGACATTTCCCCTTGTCCTATCACTCCATACCCTGTAAGAAGTCCCTCTCCAGCTCTCTTGTAGCCACGCTTTAAATACTGGAAGTTCACTCTGTGGTTTCCCTAAAACCTTTTCTTCTCCAGAATGAACAGCTCTCTCAGCCTGTCTCCATAGGAGGGGTGCTCCAGCCCTCTGATTATATCTGTGGCCCTCCTTCCCAAGTATTTTTTTTCCCTCTCCCCTTTAACATCCCTCTTTCTCTTTCTAGTCTTATTCCACTCCTCCACAGGTTAGACAACAGGCACCAACTCAGTGTCTTTGCTGGCTGCATATCCCTGTATCTCTACAGAGACAAAAAAAGATTTCACATAGCTCCTATGAAATTACTGGGGCCATATTTTCACATAAACTGCAATGTTTTAGAGAAAACTGGCATTGGCAAAGCCATCTGGCACTACAATCTTCTGCCAAAATTAAAAATTAGGTTTCCTTTTTTTTTTTTCTTTTACACTGCTTCCAAACTTATTGTGGCTATGTCAGATCACATTATTTGTAGCAGAGTCTTAATTAGGCCATGTAACACTTATGATGATGTGTGTTTGGATGATTCACAGTAGCACTCCTCCTGGTTATAATGTACAAAATCACAGAATCCCACAATTTCAAAACTGATTGACTCAAAAAAATTGTCAAACACTTTCAAAACTGAAAAACAATGATGCAAAATTACATTAAATTCCAGATTTATAATATTTATTAAATGATTGAAACCCTGCTTCCCTATGTCATGTAAATCCCTGGGTTTTACCTGCTAAAAGGTGAATGAACAGTTCTGGACAGCTTTCTCTTTTACTGGATGTTAATATTATTTGCTGTTTTTTCATAGCTATTTTCCCTTTCTTATCCCAACACCTTACTGTAAATCAATGGTAAAGTAATCAAAACATATTTCAAAATCTTTCCTATATGGAGAAAAATAAAAATTGAAAAACCAGCACAATGGTGCCTTAGTTTCTAAAATTACACGTCTCAGTCCATATTTAGGATAACTGATTAGCTGAGAAACTTAACTTCTAGCTTCCAATTTAAGAACAAGCACCAACTCAGTACCTCTGAAAATAGGACACTTTTTTAGCTGAATATATACAGACTTTGGCCTGTTTTTATCCACCCAGCGTAATGTCATGGAACAACTTTAAAAAATACATGAACTGAGATTGAAAACAAATACAAAAAAACAAAGGGAAGAAGTGAAACAGCAAATGAATCCTAGATTATGATCCTGACTTTGAACCTCAGAGCCGTGCCACGACACAGGCAGGCGTAAAGCTTCCTGTAACGCTGTGAACCACTCTGCACACCACGTGTCTGCAAACACAGGTCCATGTACACTGCAGTCAGAATAATGGTATGGGCAAACAAAGAGTGAACAAAGTGAGTGAACAAAGCATGCATGAGTTAAGCACCTTGACACTATACTGCCACTGTCAGCTGATGAGGAGGACATATCCATGCTCTGCATTTTACGAAGCCTAGGTCGAGCGCGCTCACTTGTTTTAGGAACAGAGTCTGGTCCATCTAAATCATCAAGGGTTGACTGCCTTGAGAACAGCATGGTTGCTTCAGTGTAGCAGCTACAGCAGCGCAAACAGTTATAGAGACAGTGTTAAATACAAATGGTATTATGGTACACATGGTTCAGTAAACAAATATGCTCGCCATGCAGCTAAACACTGACACAGAGGAAAAAGCTTCAGAGAGAAGATAAGGGTTTGTTTCAGAGTTACCATGGGAACACACTTCTATGCACAGGTTAGTCATGGTAAATTTCATATAGGGGCTATAGAAGGCCATCTATTCCCTATTCAAGCAGATATGGAACCAACATAGTGCTCTACATGCCTTCCAGGGGAACAGATATATATGTGAGCAGGTTTTATTTTGTTTGTTTACCCCTGAAATTTCCAGATTCCACAAGGATATTTTGGGAAGGGACCTCCTCTGTACAAATTCTGTTTTATTACTGATATACTATGCTGAACCTTTTTACACAGGTACAAGCCAATTTCCTAAAAGAGTCCTTAAAACTGAGTAAGCTCATATTCCACAAATAGAAAATAGCTGTCAGACATTGGCTAATCTTCTTTCCAAACCAAAGAGCCAAATCGGATATGTTACTTAGCCAGTAAATGCATGCCAAATATAACCTGCTCTGCATGGGATGGCTTTTATTTTGATATTTGCTAGGAAGCCCTGATGATTCTTTCCAGGAGATTTCATTTGTTTCAATCACAGCTTAAAAGTATTTCAAAATTGGTAACGTGCACATTTTGAAATAAAGAACAGATATAATAAACCCTTATCTTCTTTCACTTATCAAATACAACAGGACACCAGAGATATACACAATACATTAAGCATTCATGTGTAACTGGAGAAAAGAACTGGATGAGTTATGAGAAAGAAAGTACATAATTAAATACAAGCATTTAACAGAGCAACAGGGAAGAAGCAAATACATTAATGACATATGGTAGGTAAAAAGATTATTTCTCCTGTAAAAGTCTTTCACAAACACAGATGTCAATGGAATGAGTTGAGTGGCTTGGTGTTTTAACACATGCAGTGACCTGCCTGCGTCTCTCAGACAGAATGGAAGAAGAAAAGACCCCAAAATTCAGGATTTACTCTCTACTTTTCTTCTTTTGACTCCATTTGTATTACACCTGAGCAGTGGCAGCAGGGGATTTGCTTCCTTGGCAACCACGATGTTTGTCCAGGGGCACAGAGAATTGGGTAAGAGGTCAGAAAGGAAGGGCAATGGTGTTTTCCACGTTCCTTTGGTCTTGCTAGCTTGAACTGAGGAAAAAATCTGCTGGCATGAAGTTACAGTCTGCAACTATTGCCTTTAGGAAAATGGGGAGGAAAGACCAAAATATATGGAGAGAAGAAGCAGTTATTCTTAATCCTACCCTCACTGATGATCTTTTTTGACAGAACGGCTTTTTTTTTGACTGAGACTAAAAGCATACCTTGGCCTTTGAACAGAAGAAAAGAATCGCCAAAATACCAAAGGTATTGTGAAATATTTTCCTTAAGAACTGCCTCAGTGGCAGGGGCACCTCTGTCTCGCCAGTTCACTTGGCCAAAACCCCTTACAAGCCACTTCATTATTTCTGTGTGTGCACAAAGGCACACAAGGCCCTCCAGACAAAGCCTGGAGAGCTGTCTGCATGGTGCATGGTTTATGAGAGGGGACCAGGAGGTCTGCCCTGGAGGTGTGATTCAGCAGCACAGGAGTTCAGTTGAAGCTTGGTGTTACTAACCTGAGGGGCTCTTGGGGGAGGAGGTTTCCCCCTGCACACACAAACATGGGATACAGCCAGGCTGTTGTTCTATCAGTGAGGTTTTGGTGCTAAAATATGGGAAGATGGCAGCAAGCAGACAATACAGTTTTGCAGATGACCTTTCTGTCTATGTGCTGTGATGTTTTATGTACATGTTATTTTAGATCTCAAGGGCTGAGTTTATTCTTTTGAAGGGCACCACCTAATAATAAGGTGTTGAAAGATTTTAAATGCAGACATAGTTCAAAGGGAACTGTCCAAGGGACTTAAGCACAGCAGCTGTTATGTTCACATGCTCATTCATATATCTTCAATGGAAGAAACATATGCCAGCTGCCCTCCCAAACATGCCAGCTCTGACCTCGCTCCCAGAAAAATCAAAGGAAAAGCATCTATTAATCCCAATAGATGAAAACATTTGGCCAGATGAGTGCCTGCATCATTTGGTTTATAGCTGTTTTAAATGAAGAATGAATCATTAGAGCAATTACTGACTGAGCAGCTGCACTGTACCCTCGATTATCAGGAGATGTGTGTGGGTTGTCACCTGTAGCACAGTCTGTGTATTCTTTATGTGCTTTAGGACCATGCTTCCAAACATGGAGGAAATGAGAACACCAACAAAGTGGAGAGATTCACACCAAGCAAAGCTGATGTTGACTCAAGTCACTGCAAAATTTGATTCAAGCATATCTTCCCAAGTGATTTTTCGAATTTGTGTGGGAGACCTTGAAAGCATTAACTTCTTAAAATCATTCAACAACTATATGATTTAAATTGAATGCTCATTAAAAGCCCCAAGTTCAAACATTTTATATAAAGTTGATCAGTATCTATTTTAAATAGCATACATATGTTGTAGAGATGTTTTTATCAGTGAGCAGGAAATTTTTTAAGTTTATGACTTCCTTTTTGCTAAACAAATTTACCCTTCATAAAGAGTTTTTTGGCTTAGTGGGTGAATTACATTTTTTTCTGTTACTTTTTCTGTCCGTGGGCTAGTTACTGACTGGCATTATCTGTTCATTATCTGTACTAATACATTCCCCAGACCTCCAAGAAAAAGTCTCAATCAATCCCTAACAATCACTGGCCTAAACTGGACTTTGATCCAGCCTAAACAGGGGTTTTCCTTTCATCCTTCCTTCTCCCTCCCTAGTCATAATTACCTCTCCCTTACTCCCTGCCTCAAGCCCTATTCTCCCTTCTGGTGAGGAAAGCACAGATAAAAGGTGGTGCTCTTAAACACCCTGACAGGGATTCCCTCCTTTAGCTCCTATAAAAGTCTACACAAAGGTAGAGTGAGGAACTGAAATTGTTATTTGTGATGGGCAAAAATGAATACAAACTGAACTGGATACAAAACCTTAGATAACCTGAAATCTGACCTTTGTGTACCTGCTATTACATAATTGTAGGCAAAGTCCCAGAAAGGCAGCCACCTAGTTTTAGTAAGTTACAAACCATCTTACTGAAATTCAGAGGTTTTTAACCTAATAAACAGGTCATCAATCAAATGGAAACAAACTGCAGCAAATGCTCTGCCATGCTAGATCCCAATCCATTCTGGTGGTGTTCCTCAAAGAGCTTGGTGAAGGAACAGCATCAATCCCTTCTCCTGGCCCATATGAACTTTGCCCTTTGCCTTTAGGATGCATGAGAGTATTTATACATAAAGAGAAACCAAACAAATACCCTATGACTACCTCATAGTTTCTACTGTGTAGAGAAATGACAGAGAATAAATGACAGCCCCACTAAAAGGAAAAAAACCCCAAAAACCACAAAGGACATTCTACATAAGTCCTTTCAGAGCTTTATCCAGGCGATTGGACTTATGAGGGTCAGCTCTGAACTTCACAAGAAATTTGCAGTTCTTGCAGCTGATCAGGAGGGTTTTTCCTCTTTGGCTATCCAGTGTTTACCTACAGTAATTCCTATCCTGAGCACTGAGGATTATGTCACATTATAATGGAACAGCTTCTGTGCTTCAGCATTCCTGTGTGTTTACCTTACTCAGGGACCTAATGCCCACTACAGAATTTTTGCCACTAGATAATTTTTAGTAGTGCAACCAAAGGATAATCAGAATAGAAACCCTCTGCTCCTTCCCAAAAGCTTTTCATTGCAACCCAAGATCCACAATCACAGGGATGCTTTAGATTTAATTAGTCACTTCTACATTTACTGGAAATTATTACTTTAAAACACAAATTGCCACCTGCTCTTGTTTGGGCAATTAAAAAAAATCAATCAATAAACTCATAAGAAGTTTAAAACATTTCACTTTTCTAAAAAAACTACACAGGCACTTCTGTAATCCCTTGAAGAGATATGCAAGAGCGCCCCAATAGGCAGATGGCATTATCATTCAATCAACAGACTCATTATTGCTTCCTCTATTACTATAGCAGATGTCCACAATTTGCAATATTTGATTTTTCATTACCAGAAAGAGAATTTGAGATTAGAGAAATCAGTCATAACTCTGCCTTTGCTATTCCTTTGTTTATAAACCCTGTGACATCTTCAAAGGAAATGGAGATGACAGAAACCCACATGAAAGATTTAACTTCTGTTGCAAAGCATTACCACAGAATCACTGAACCCTGAATTTGAAAAGAGATTTTAAATGTGCAAGTGTGCCTAAAGCAGGGTGAAAAATGGGTGGTTATTCTGAAAAAAACCCAACAAAACACAAGTTGACCTCAACATTGGATACCAATCTCATTGAAGAGGCAGAATCTATACATTAAAACTACAAGACTTATTTTTCTTTTTCATAATTAATTTTGGAATTGGCTTCCTTTTGTTTATGGTTATAGCTCCTGCTAGTGTTTTATAGTAATTATAACTTCTATCTGTAGTAAACAGGGTGACCAAAAACTGTTTAATGAAAGCAGGACTGATATTACTACTCATTCTTTAGGTGAGACTGAACTTTGTGGAGTTAAAATCTGCCCTGCAGATACCGAAGTGGGTCCAAGTGAGCTGGCAACAGAATTTGACTTTACATTTTTCTCACATTATCTGACTCCTGTAAAACTTTGAGACAAAACACAAAGGTGTTGCTCAGTTGGGCAACAAGCCACTGAGAAAGATTTGCTCAGATTTGGTGTTTTTACTGGAGTGAACCTCCGAAGGCCAGTGCTCACTGAAGAGCAATTCGTAGATATTTTGTTGAAGCATAATACTCACAGGCACTCTCTTACCCTTGCTTTTCAATACCATCAGAATGGAAGACAGCCCCTCCTTATTTTCTACCCATATGTCATTAGTAAAAGCTATGCATAATTCACTCTACACAGAAGTTTCTGGGTTTGCTGGGAGTATCAAACACAATATGATACTGCCACAGTTCACAGAACAGGAGGACACAGCAGAAGGGCAGGGATTATGAACCAGCTGGATTTCCAAAGCCCTCCCTTCTCCCCCTCATGTTACACACATTCTGCAGTATCTTAAAAGTCAAGAGCTCCAGGGACATGGTGGGAACAGTCTGCCTCTGTAAGAGAAGGAAGTGAATGTGTGTGCCTCTGTGTGCATGAAGCAGCAGGAGCAGGCAGTAATTTTGGCAAGGGACTTGATGGTATCCGCTTTCAGAAAAGAATGAGGAAAGTGGTTTTCCTGAACTAGTTTGGGTATTTGATTAACAAACATGTAGCTCTGCTGGACTGCAATCATTGCTGTTGGGAAACCAAGCTCTTCAGATGGTTTTTGCCCTGTGGATAGTATGAGAGGGGATTTTGTTCTTTCAAATGCAGAATCTCTTTCAGTGCAAAGCCTTTTCTGATTTGTGGACAACAGACAACAATTTATTTTACAAAGACAAAATATTCACCATGAATGATCCCTCCCCAAATTACATGTCTGAAATCCTAAACCATTATCACAGAAGTATCCTCAGCACCTCTTACGTTCCATTTCTTTTCACAAAGAACATAATGCCAGTGCCAATGACTCCTAATTCTTGGGGAAACTAAAAGCAGTCATGCAGTGGAAAAGAAGTTAAGCCAACAAGTGAGTCCATCACTATAAAGGAATAGTAACATACAGTAATTTTCACTACTAAGATGGCATGGACAAATCAGAAAGAGTTCAGCATTGATTAGAAAGTTTATCAGTACTTAGACAATATCTAATATTACACCTACTGCATGATCCCTCTTTCCTTCACAGAATAAAATTAAATCAATACCTGGAGATGCTGTCATGAGATGCTGCTGAATCTAAACTATCCATTCTTTCAGAGGCTTGCAAACCAGAAGCTTGACTGGGATTTTTATCAATTGAGTCTAGTCCTGACTCCTCAGAAAGTTTCATCATATGGTTCTGGTAATATAAATGGATGCTCTCCCGTGTCGGAACATTTCCCTGTGGAAGAGAGCAGAGGTAGACATACATGGCCAGGGGGAGGTGCATTCTTTGAGGAAGCAGTTTCTTCTGTCATTTGGCAAGTAACAGATAAAGGACTGTGCAAACACCCTCCTAGTAAATAGCAAACTCCCACTTTTTCAGAATGCAAGAAGGATTTTGACTTAACCTACCATGGCCCAAAGTGTTAGGTTTTCAAGCACAACTGGAGCAACCCACATGGTTTCAGGCTGTATTTAGCCACCACAACTCTGCTGGATGGACTGCAGATCCTTCAGCATGGCAATGAGGAGTGGACTGCACTCATGACAATCTGCACTCCAGCAACTTTTGATGGATCTGTTTTAGATAGCTTTACTGACTCTAGGAACAATTATTAGTGGCCAGTAGCAGAATTTTTGAAGAGAAAAAAAGCCCAAGAAACAGTTCATGTACAAACTGATCTAGATTTTAAATAGTGTTCCCAAAATAAAAATATATTCATTAATTAAAGATGATGGAAATTCATCAATTACACAGATGGAAAACGATGAAAAAATACACCTTTTCTCTGAGACTTTACAATCAAGCAAGTTCATGAAAGGATAGTTTTATTAACTGTGAGACCAGATCTGGCCACAAATTAAGTCTTTCTGGCTATGATATCGTAATCAGAATTTTAAATGTGTATCAAAGGAATAAAACTGAGAATTTTCTGTTCTTAGGCAGAAACACATCCAACTCATTCCACTGGTTGCATTGACTTCAGATGATACACTGAGAGGGGAGATTGCTATCTTGAACAGTAATTTTTTCTGATTTATAATGAAGCCTTATGCAAGGACTTTTTCCAGATAAGATAATAAAAGTAGTCTAAAATATTGCCTGTATTTTCTTTACTAATTTTAATAGTTTCTTGTACTTCAACTCTGATCCTCTACAGTGTCCCAAAACTACAATACTCAAAATCCGATGTTTTGTGGAAAAAAAAAAAAAGTAAAAATCTTAACAAAATTTGACACTCAGGTTTTTAATCAGGTATGTTTGTGTACCAGCTGTGTTACTTCTGCAGTGGTAGATGTTGGTGCCATTATGACATCCTGACTCTGAAATGATGGCACAAGTTACATTCTAGCTCCACTGCAGGCCTGGCATAAAGGTTAAGAGTAGTATCATCTACTTGTATTTGGAAGATCTAAACACATTTTTAGTTACACTAACAAAAATAATCTCTGATAATAACGGGTTTGGCTAATATACATCTGGCTTGTGAAGGACCACATAGCTCCATTCTCACTGAAGAAATGTATGCCTAGATGTTGCATTTCCAGTGCAAGCTGATCTACAAGAAGAGTGAAATATGCAGTCTGAGGTAGTTTTTGAGCTGTTTAAAATGCCAGCCTTTTCATACCTTCTTGAATCTATTGTGTCCCTTCAGAGCCCCACTACACTACAGAAGAGTTTCAGCCAAAACCTTACATCAACCTCTCAAGGAATTATTTTTTCCCTGACTTGTTTTGTGTCCAGGTAATAAATCAAATAATTTATTATTTAAGGATGAATAAACCAGCAAGCAGTAAGAAAGCCCAGACTTATTTTTAGAATGCCCGTGGATGTGAGATTTTCATATTTTTCCTCCTCACTGCCGTGATCTGAAGAGGCAGCCTTTCATTTTTCACCAGGCTGGAAATGGCATTAGCAGACAGAGGAGACTGAAGGCGTTACCTTCTTAATCTCCCTGGTGAGCATGCAGCGCTCGATCCTGAGCACGGTGGAGATATCGATGTGCTCTCTGGAGATGGAGTTAAGCCAGGCTGTGAAACTGTCCAGCGTTGCCAAGAAAAGGACCCAAGTGAACTTCAAGATATTAAATATCCTCTTGATGATGTTATCTAAGGGAGAGCAAAGGTAACGGAGAGTTAATGAACACAAACATCTTTTATTTTACTTTTGCCTGGAGTTAGATTCATTTTCCTTTTATTGTCTAATAATAATAATCCAGGCTGCAAAACCCTGTCATACTAAGGAATCTTTGAAGATGGCTGGAGGCCTTTTGGCTGTCCTGGACCATTTTCCTGACTGTATGCCTAGGCTTATCATCTGGAATCCCTTTTCCACCCTGTAAGTCCTTGGTCCTGCAACCGTTACTCAAAGAAACAGTTCCTGATTTTAGAGGGACATTGTATGCACAGGTCTGTGAAATGAAACCCAAGGATTTGGGCATCTCCTGAGAGTATTAAACATCCCCAGGTCCTGTGATCTGAACAAGTGCTCAAACAGAGTGTTGAGCTGAACCTCTTCCGCGTTTAATTACTTGTGAGTGTTTCTCTCTGCACAAACTTTGCCTTTTGTGCTTGAACCTTGCTAAGCTGAATTTAAAAGTCTAAACTACCTAAATAGTCTTTGAATCTGACCTCACATCACTTTGAATCACACTTCTCTGTATTTACTGTTTTCAAAGCCTCTGTTTATCTAAGTAGGCTGCACTGTGCCATCAATGATCTCAGATCGACAAGGACAACTAGAACAAATAATAATTTGTGAAATTTTATTCTTGCACCATTTTGGCAAAACAGTACACTTTCTCATGAACAAGGCTTATGGGTGTATATCAACAACAGTAGCTTTATTTACTTACAACACATCTGTCTCAAGTTTATTTATCATTTCAGGAGTTCATTTGGCATTAATAATGGTATTTCTCACCCAAAAAGCAGCACTTTCAACTTATTTTTTATCCACTCACAAACATAAACACCACACTAGAGTTCTCATATAGTATTGCAAGTGTTCAAGGCCAGGCTGGATGGGGCTCTGAACAATCTGGTCTAGCAGAAGGTGGCCCATGGCAGGAGGGTTGGAACTAGATGATCTTTGAGATCCCTTCCAACACAAGCCATTCTATGATTCCATGAACCTATGAAATACTAAAAAAAAAATCTTTCCAATAACCAGTTCCAGAGCTAGTTGTCCCTGCTAGGTTCCAAAGCCCAGAGCACTGGATGTAAAGATGAATTTTCGATTAAGCAGCCTAAGAAATAGCAGAAATAGTAGAGAGCATCATATTCTCAACAACCTCACTTCTTAGCTGTACCACAAGATGGCACGCAAAACTCTGCAGAATGAGTGCACAGCTCTTTACAAAGGCTGCAAAGGGAAAGCTATAATAAAGCAAAAGATTTCCCTGTACAGGCAGAATTGTTGCGTGCACATTTATGTGTAGAGAAACTATGAGAAAAAATCATTAGTGGTACTTTTCTGGAAAGTGGGTGATGAAGTAGCAGTATCTCCTATTTACCTGAGCAATGCCATGGAACTAGCACTGAGCATAAGAATATTTAGCATTTAGCATCCTTCACTTGGTCATATAATTATTTCAATAGTATTTCGTCCTTTTTTTTCTGTCCTTTTCTATGTCATTTAGAATCAGAGATATTTTGATGAGCTATCCACTTCAGTTTTATTCATTCAATGTGCAGATCTTGAGGTTGAGGAAATCCTGCCATTAAAAACTAAATGTAAAGCTGAGTCTACTTCAAGGACCATTCATTACCTTTGAATTCCAGACAATATTATGAGAAGGTGAAAAGAGAACAGCACACATACACAGAAATACATAGTACATATTCTTTTGTTAACCCACACTCTTCCTCCCCAATATGTAACTTCTGCTATTGACTTCAGGAGAAGTCATTGCTCTCAGGTTAAAATTATTTTTATTATTGACCACCACTGGCCTGGCATAGTCTCACCTGTGGTGCCAAGTACTTCCAGTCTAATCTGAAAGGTTATTTTCTCCCTGGGATGAAGGTGTCTTAGCATACATTTTTAATGACACTGTAGCTGTTCTGGCATCTTTCCTGCTCTTCAAAATTAAAAAAAAAAATAATCTTTTGGGGATCAATTGCATCTAAACATCTTCAGAAAGGGAAACAAATACTTACTTTGTGCAGAGAAAGCTTCTATCTGCCTGAGAGTGTTCAATCTAAGGTTATTAATGATACCAATGATTTACTACTAATTACTGGCTAATTTTTCTAGGCATCTTCTTTAACAATTTTTACCTAGGAACAGCTGAAGTATTTCAACAGAAATATAAAGCCCTTTAAATTTATTATATCCAATATAAATTAATTATAAAGCTCCACTTTTTTTCCTCTAACTCCTGTGTAGCACCAACAGCACATACCTAGAGATGCATTTGTGTGATTCACTTCAGTTAAGACAGATAACTGCATTGCCAGCAAGTAACAAATAAAAAACCCACCAACATCCCCTCCCACCCCATTCCTATAGCAATGCAGCTCATTTATTTGAGATCACTGCTCTTGTGAGATAGAAATGATATCTCCTACATCCTTTTAGCCTCCTCTACCTTGTAAGTCGCTCAGGGACACAATTCTAACTGGAACAGTGGAAAACAATTTTATAGAGAGAAAAAATATAGCTTTTGATAATAAAATCTCACTCAAGGTAAGCCATGATGAGGATTGACTTAAGAGCTTTCTTCTTTCACTCCAGTTAGAAACAAGGAGACAAACTTGGATTTATGATTTATTACATTTCTTTGCAGGAAACCTTTGAATGTGGGCAAGATCCTGAAAACTGCTGGCATTTTTTTTTTTTTTTTTTTTTGTACAGAATTGCCCTAAGTATGATTTTGAATGAGAACGTGTAAGATCAGGAACATACAATCTTTTTAGAGGTGATGACTGTGCCTTGCTGAATGGATAAGTACCAAGAAAAGCATTATGCTGACCTTGCTAAAACATATTCAAAATCAATGGAGATTTTAACACAGGACTGTGTGCAATCAGGTCTGGAATCTTAGTTTAAGTTGTTCTAAAAGTAAAATATATAGCAGTGATCAAGTCTGAGCTGGCAGGTGTATTTACTAAAGTATTTATAGAGTGAGTGGAGTAGGTAATAGTCCAGAACTAGAAGCTCCTGTGCTCAAGGCTTGTAAATCTTGCAATAGAAAATCTGATAGTAGTTAGGAAGCTCTTACTGCATCAGTCAGAGTGGATCACTGCAATTCTGTCTCTGTGACAGGCCACTGAGCCACAACTGCATTTTCACAGCAGAGAAACCCTCTGCCTTCATACCTGGTCCATCAGATTTCTTTTTGACAGGTTCCTCTTCACTGTCCTCACAGTCTGCATCATTGCCACCTCCTGCAAACAAGCAGACCAGTGAGTGTTACACCTACAGAAGTGCTGCTGTAAATGCCAAAGCTAGAAAATGCTACAGTTACTAAGCAGTAGTGACTGGTTCCTCACCTATCACCATAACAGAAAGCACATTTCCATTTCCAAAGCACTCAAGTGAAGGGACAACCCTGTCAGTATGGGTGTTCATGGATGACCATCCCTCTTGTCATTTGCAGTGATGTTTTCTTACTAGATAGGCTGCTGAGTGATCATCTGTTGGTGTAAGCCCAGACACTTTCTTAGTCACTCCTTAGCCACACGCAGCAGTCTCACCTTCTGCTGACTCACACTTGAGCTCATTTCTTCATCTCCTGCAAAGGGCAACCTGAGCAGTGCTCTGATCTCCTCCTGCCTCTGGCCCAGCAAACCTGAAGGAGTTGAGTGGGACCTTCAGGCTGACATGAAGCAGCAGAGTTGTTTTGACACCACCACTTGTATTTATTTAGGCATGTAGCAGAAATGAAGGGCAAAAAAGTATTCCTCCTTCTATCTAATGCTCAATAACTTCAGCTACAGTTTCAGTGACAGAAGCCAAATTATACAGCTTCTTCCTTCTGACAGGTGAAAATGCCAAACAGAGGAAATGTCTAGCTGATTAAGCCTGTATGGGCCCCTCTTTTCTCCATCTATACTGACCAGAAAAGCTTCTGAATTTCTATTTTCTAGCTAAAAAATGGAGAAAAAGATCAAGATACATAAACCACCTATAAACTGGTGGTTTTTTCAGAGGTATCAATGATTTTACACTGCCAGTAAAGCACAATCAACATTTGTACGTTTTCCTTTTGCTGTCTACTGAATTTAGGGGGTTGTGGATATTTGGGGTCCTAAGTGACTGCAACATGGAAAGTGAAAAACCTTTCTTTATATTCTTCTTCCTGTACCAACTCAATCTTCTTTAGGGAACAGTACAGGACATGTGGCCAAAATAAATAATATGTGACTATTCCATTAATTTTTTTTACAGCTCCAGTTGAAGTACAGCTGTTTGGGAACTCCCTCATGAAATAGTTCTTCAACACCTTTCTCTGGGAATACACGTGGCTTCACCATCAAAAAGAGTGACTTTGATAAGCTCTAGAAATGCCTGGGCAGAAAGATAGACCTTTTTAGGAGATGAAGGAGTGAAAGGGTAATGTTCTCTCTCTGCCCGATTCTGGCCAAACACCTGGAATTTACATTCCCATATTCTGGAGAAATGCTGTTAAGTACCAGGTTATTTGCTTTATAAAGTTTTGTCTTTACAATTTACTATTGCAAGTACTCCCACAAATGTTTTCACACAGCCGACGTTTTCTGCAATGTGTTGAATCTTCCTACTTACCAGAAGTTCTGGGATTTCTTGCAACTCCATTTCTTGCAAGTTCCCCTTTTCCCCCCTCACAGTGTTCCATGCAGAACAGAAGGACATGGCTGTGGCTGACTTTGCCATGGGTTGGTGCAGGAAAAGAGCGCCAGCCAAAGTTAACTCATTGTTTCTGTTCCTAGCCAGCACTGACAGCACTTGTCCTCTAAACCTCATCTGCCTTTCATGACCAGGAACAACAGGCAATAGCTAATACTGTGGTTTTTAAAATGGAAGAGGGTTACCTACCATCCCCAGATCCTTTTCGCCTTCGCTTCTCTTTCCCAAAACTTTTCTTCTCTTTGCGCCTCTGTCGTAGAGCTGTCTTAGGGTCAGTTATCCAGGCTTGATAAACAAACTGGAAGGAAAAAAACCTCATTTATATCAAGGTTCCTCATGTTCTCAAAGGAAGCCATAGAATAAGCCACAAGCAGGACTATATAGTTTGAGTAAATGCATTCAGACCTGTGGGAGCAAGGAAATACTTTCAATCCCAAATCAAACACCTCCCCTGCACATCTGCTGAGTTTTTGTGTACTATTTTTGTAAGTGTAAAAACAAATGTGAAAATACTTGTGGGTGACCCAAGTTTCATTAGAACCCACAAAAATTCATGCTCTGAACTTTGTGAACTAATATCTTTCTGTGTATATGGGCTACCTTTTCTGAATCTCTCTATTCTGTATTTGTACTTTATCATTTTACAGGCAAGATGCAGAGCAAAGAAAACTTTTAGAGAAACTCCTGAAATCTATTAATTAAAACATCAAAAGATGTAGAGATATCCTTGTACAGGTAACTGCATTTTTCACAGCTTAGATATTTCGTCCTCCTCTGTAGGCCCCAGTGTAATGTTTACAGGTTTTTTATCTATACACAGTCCCAAAACTGGCTGCCAGGAATTCCTCACATTGCTTCCTGAAAGGCAACAATGCCTTTCTTTGTTGTTTCAGATAAATCACTTATGAATCCCTCTGCTACTGTTTTTCCAATTGTAAAATGAAGACAGTAATACTTACCTATTTATCCAGGGTATTTTATGGGACAAAATCCTGCTCACAGCACTCACTTAGATCAACAGTCTGTTGACCTGTGTGACTGCAGGAAGCATGGAATTGGCTCAAACTATTTATAAACTATATAGCAGTGGGTGGTAAAAAAAAAAAAAAGTAAAAAAAAGTCACTGAAAAGTAACTTTTTTTAATAGCTCTGCTTCAGCTGTGAAGGAAGGTTACAGAAAAAAAGAAACAAAACTCATGTCTTTTATCCCTCCATAACATAAAATGTATAACAGAAACAAAAACAGAAACTAAAGTAACTTTTAATGCAGAAGGGGTTCTTTTGCTCATTTAAATGTTTTCATTAACAAATGGTAATTATCTCCAACTGTCTTTCTTTCTAAGCAACACAGGCCTCTAACAGAGACAGGGCAGGGAAGCACACAGATGCAGGCAAGAGGCTGAAAAAGCACACCAACACAACAGCTCTATCTAACTAATTCACAGCACAAACATGCAGATGATGACAACAACAGACGTGTGTCTCAGTGAAGCTGGAATTGCCCCTCAGAGGACAGAATTCTAAAATTTCTATTTGGTTTATCTATATTTTTAGAATTTTCCTATGCAAATTGCTTTGGGATATTTAAAGTATTCTTTTAAAAATATTAAAATAACATTAAATTAATTTAAAAGGGAAAAAAGACTTTGTTTTGTTTTGTGAATGTATACAGCCATGGAGAGGAAATTATTTTGGTACTGTTGGAAAGAGGATCCTCTTCCCAATCTCTCCAAGTCTGTACATTTATTTTTATATGTCTGAGTTGAGAAAAAGTGTGGGATCAGAAACCCTGGTTTCCCTTTGCTTTGTAACAGGTGTTTTCTAATGCAGATGATCAGGGGGAATGGTGATACTTCAATGCGCTAACACACATTACTGTACTGGGAGTCAGAAACTGCCAACATCTTCTATTGTCATTTAACTGGGAAAGTGTACACTGGCCACAATTACAGTGAGAATGAAGCAACTAGAGCTAAAAGGCAGATTTGGAAGGGGGTAGAAAATTAAAATAAAAAAAGGGAATTTGATTTATAAATTTAATGTAAATACCTATGCTAAGCAAGGGGTATTTTAAGAGCATACTGAGTGCATATTAGTTTAGATTTCTACCACTGCACAAACTTGCAATTTAGTGTCTTTTAGGCTTTGGACCTGGTACTCTTAATCTGTAAAATTCACTCCTTACAAAAGTTATATTACATAGGGAGTGGAAAATGATACACAGTGCCCAAAGTTAGGAAATGCTAAATGTATTCAAGCAGGACAAGACAGATGATGCACAAATCTTTTTTGTGGTGATAAATGCCAGAAAAGAGCTAAAAAGGGGTTTAGAGCAGAATGTGTGTTTGACAAACCTTTCACCAGCTTTCTGAGATCAATTACCACCATGTCCCTAAGACACAACATGCAACTTGATGTGACCACCTTGTAAATCAGTATCAAAAGAAAATAAGAATTTGGGTCTGCATTTTCTCTCTGTGGTTACACATAAAAAAAAAGATAAACCACTTTGCTTGTGATTTGACCACTCCAAAATTAGGAAATTAATTACATTTACTAGGGATGAGATTTTAGCTATCATCATTTTTTTATTATTATTAATTCATATAAGAGGAAAAATGCAGATGAGGATAGAGGTATAAATATCTACACACTACATCAGGAACTATGGGGTGGGTCACATACTGAGCATTTGCAAAATGTCAAGTACCTTTGCTGCTTTGATTAAATACTGAAGAATAGTTTTGGGTAGTTTAATGATAGACTTTGGCAAGGCTAAAATGGCTGAAGCAAATTTTCCAATAGCTCTCTATAAAGAAGGACAAAGCAAGAGTAGTTAGTAGAAAAGCAGAAAATATTAATAAAAAGGATCTCTTTAATTACTGTATCTAGAATACTAAAAACAAATTTACATTCATAACCTTCAATATGGGAAAAAGATTATTTATGTTGTTCACATTAAAATTCCAATAATATAACTCTTAACTACATGCATTCTCTAATATTTAAAATCTCCAAGTTAACCCTTGAAGGGACTACTGCACACAAGTTACATTGAAAGAAAGGTCATGCATTCAAATAATTCTTTAACAGAATCTACAATAAAGTTCACTTGGCTAGTATTTTTACTAAGACTTTGTGCACGATGATGGAAGGTGAAGAAAGTATGACGACCACAGGATGAACAAACTTTTCATGAAGAAAACCAATTTTCTGTTTATACAAGTCTCTGCTTATATAAAGGCATCCAGCATCTTCATATTGCACATACTGCAGAACAGGCCACCTATCCAGGACATCTGGATATCTGGATCTGACCAAATTTTGAAATAAATAACAGATCCTCCATTCTCAAACTAACAGTTTCAGGACTGAGATGAACAAAAAACCTTGTTAACTTCTTGTTAACTTCTGACCTCATGTTTAGAGCTCTTTTACTCAGTGCTTGGCACCAGCACATCTGAACAAAATGCTGTCACCAATTTTTTTAAAATCAGCAGAAACAAGAATGCAAACTTTCCTCTATACCTGCATGAAAACCAGAAAGAAAAATTACCTAGAAAGTCATGAGCCATTTCTATGGTCCAAGGTAAGTTAAATGCAAAATATATTAAAAAAATAATGCAATACTAGAAAACAAAACTTAATTATCACATTATTTTGGTCTAGATTTCTTTTGCCCTTATTAAGGTCAGATTTTTTTTTTCATGTCATTATCATGCAGGCAGTTTAACAAATGTAACCAGCTGGCAATGTAATGTAGTGTTAGTATATAAACCAAAGGCACATTTTATTAATGAATTAAATAAAACATTTCGTCCTGTAATTCAGTAATGTTGCCTGGGAAGCCTTGTTTAAAAGGTTTTGGCTTAGGGAACAGAAAAGCATGGAGGCAGTTTCTTGCTCTTCCTTGGGCTAAATGTTTCACAATGCACCAGTTCTGCAGTGATGTGAGGTTGCACCTGGATGGGAATACTCAGCTGGAAGAAGCTGCTTCTTTGATTAAGCTTTTGAAGTTACAGGCCTGGAAAATTTCTGCAGCATTTCCAGAAACTTCTTCCACAAGTGAAACTTTAATCTTATAAAAGCAAAAGCAATCCTAGATGTAGGAGTATCTCACTAACTTCTTCACGCATGTTCTTCATTTAAGCCACTGCATTCAGTATCTGGTATTGTCTAACATGAGCCAGTCCACATGGAGGAAACCAGATAGGAAACCTCAGATACCTTTTTAACATTACAGTATTCTCCTACATCAGCACAGTCTGGTGCTAAAAATGCAAATATATTAATTAACACTGCCGTGAAAATGAAATAAAAGAAATGGATGCAGTCTCCTTTTGCAATTTTAAGTGTTAAGCTCTTTCTAATCCAAGGATATATTTCTCTGGCCCACTAGATTCAATGATTTTTTTTTTTAATTAAGTATGTATTCTTTTCCATGAAAGCATGCTTATTTTGGGGATTATTTCTTCATGGAATGATAACATCTCCTCAAAACTAAAAAAACACTGGAGGCATTGCACAGTAGTATCAGAGGCAAATCAGCTTCCTCAACTGTCTCTATTGCAATGAAGAAAAAAATAAAGCTTGGGTTCTTGACCCTTGTGTTTTGCATTTTTGTTATCTTCAGGCATAAGTGAATGAAGATATGACTCTAGCATAGTTTTGGTAAGAATTTGACAATGCTTAAAGCATAAGGCAAACTTACATTTTAAATTGCCAAGATATTTAATTTCCAATACTTTTCAACACTACTTTAGAGGAACTGGCAGCTTTAACATATGTGCCTGTGTTAGGAGAAATTTACATTTTTCCCCAGATGTCAACGAGATAGCAAATTACCATATAGTACCTGAAATGCAGATTTTTTTCGAGGCTCTTCCTCTTCTTTTTTTTCCTCTTCCTCTTCCTCTTCACTATCCGTCTCAAACAAATAATAATTTCCACTTCTGACCACTAAGTGAAACAAAATATTTTCTTACTTTTTCGAAAAGTTCTATTCTCAACTCCCCCAAGACCTATGAACAGGTAGCCAGTCATTTAAAAATTCATAACCAGGAGAGGTGAAAACAGAGAAGAAGCAAGAGATGAAAAGGTCTCAGGATATTTATTTGATGTTAGTCTGCAATACTTTGGGCATGAGTAAGAACTACACAAGAACTAAGGAAAGCATCCCTATAAGAAGAAAATGTAAAGAAAAGGACTGAAGTTTATCAAGTTACAAGGTTACATTTTTAAAGAAAAATGACAATTAAGTCATTATTTATTGGGGACTTATAATTAGTTGAGGGAGTGAAAAAAGCCCAGCAGGTAAGTAAACTAACTTACATGAACAGTATACCACTGGACAAAAAATACAGAATTTCTCTTTAAAACACTGAGGCAATCCTTTAAACTAGGCAATGGGATGGGATTAGTTTGATGAGGTAATGGAAAACCTTGGCTTGTTTAAAACAAATCACTTGGATTCTATTAAGATGATTGCAAATGAGTTTCAATTTTTTGCCCATGGATTCAGAAAGATTCTGAAACCTTGATACAGCATAGGTACACAGTGATTAAGCTATGCCTTATATCCTTGAACAGAAGCAATGCTTTTATTTCTCAGATGGCAACAGGCCTACATGAACAAACAAGGGAAACAAAGGAAATAAAAATAAGGTAATGAGCAAGAGAAAAATAAAAATCACGGCATTACATTCAGCAGTGAAAACTGGTAATTAATTTCCACATTTAAGCTGAAATATTTGAAGGAACAGTTACTTAGATGAAAATTTACAAAATCTGGATATATGGAGCAATACATATTTATATAAAATTATATCTATCCATCATTACAGATCTCTGGAAAAGTAACAGTTGTTGTAATTCAATCATACCTTGAATTCTACACAGATCCTGTGTGCACAGATGACCACATATAACTACTTACAAACCTCAGGCTAAGGCTGTGAAATTTGCCAGAATTGATCTTTGGATCAAAGCTCTGCCATCTAAAACTCCCTCACGAGGGAATTTTGTGCCTCATGTGCCCACTTATGATTTTTAGCATCAGTGAATGCCCTGCACAGGGACAGAAAGTTCACTTCAGCCATTCTAATTGTTGCACTGAGGTGAAAATAAAAAGTTTGGAAATTTCTTGGATGAAACAGATGAATTTTTTGGTGCTGAGCCTTCCACAAAGGCCCATTTAAAATGTGCTGAAGAGATGAAAGTATTTTTAGAGCCAGTAGTCTGCAGTTCTCTTTCATAAAAAGGTATTTGGAAGTCAGCAACAGAAATTGTCAATGTGGAAGATCATCTGAGTAAGGTTTGACATTAGGAAAAACCTCCATGGCAGTGCAGCTCTGTAAAGGCTCAGAGTAACACTCAGCCAGGCTTGGAATGCCTGATCTGGAAGCAGATAAATCTACATTCATCTCCCTACAAATTTTTTAGGTTAAAGTGTATCTGAGGGGACACTCCAATGTAGCAGTTACATCCCTTTTACAGCTCAAGAAAGAGGTATGATTGAATAGCAATAATGCATTCTTGCACACATCAGAATGGAGCAGGTGGCGTGTCAGTCACCTACAAGGCCTCCTGAAGAGACCAACTTTTACTAGTAACACAATTTGTGGCCAGACTGGACTTGGGAATCCCTCTTGTACTGCAAAATGTGGCTTCCTCCTGCTGAGAAAAGGGACGTACAGGCTTTTCTCATGGGATGAGGTGGAGGAGGCAGAGGAGGAGCCATGCAGGAGAAAGCCTGATCTCATCATCTGCTTGTGCCCAGAGGGAAAGAGCTCTCCAGGACAGCTGCAGTCATCATCTTTTGCACTACATCAGACACAACTGTGTGACCCAGGAGAATCTAAGCATGTGGTCCTAACTCCTGCTGATCTTTGTGGGACTTCAAAAATAATCCACAAGCACAGGAGGAACCATGCCTCCCTACAAGGGAGATTGTGAGTGACTGTCAATGAGGAAATCCTCACTGATGTTTCTTTTCTGTTCTACTCAGACCCAGAAATCATGACTGTTTTAATTGCTATGATATACAAAATGAGGTCTCTTTCTGCACAATAAAACTACAAGTGATATAAAAATAACAATAAAAATCTAAATTAGAAACTTCAAGCTTGAGTGACTTCAGTGTATGCATATATACACCCACAAACCCATTTACTGGGAGATGAAGAGCCACATGCTGCAGAATGCTGAAGTCACAGCAGTGTTCCAAAAAGAATGAGTGGGGAATATCAGTCTATTCCCAGTCTGCATGCCTGTGAACACCTACTGTCAGGGCCATGTTTCACTGACTGTGGATGCAAGCCACGTGGCAGGCAACTGCTGGCTGGAAGGTCAGGGCCTGTGATGTTTCCCACAAGGTTTTGCATTATTGCAGTAAATAATTTTAAGAATGCTCAATATTTAAACACCAAAATGCAACTTGCCACCTAAGAACATCAAATAATGAAGATGAAATAAGTAAAAGCCAAAGTCAATATGTCTCTTTGCAATTCTTCTTACTACAAAACCACTGGTGAATAAACAAGAGACCGTATCCCATTCCTTCAAAATCATCACAGCTTGAAATTCTATAGAAAAACTCACAAATTATAGTTTTTATCTGTTTTGTCATTGTTCTAATGAAATTACGAGACAAGAATTTTATTTTCATAAGGCTTTTGAAAAGGATAGGTCTCTCTAAAGTGGCAGTGCGCCCTTTAGAAAAACAAAAATAGAGACACAGTTTACTTGTGACTTGATAGAAATAAGGATGCCAAATTCTGGAAAACACTGCTGGCAAATAGGTGTCTGCTGAAGCTATAAATTAATACACATAAGTAAATGAAGCAGTACATAGGTATGTAAAATTATGACTTGGAGTAGCTTAAGCAGCTCTTAAACTAAATGACCAAACACAATATAGACATTCATATTTTAATGGCATGAAGCTGGGGTTGGTTTAGGTTGGATATCAGGAAGAAATTTTTCACTCAGAGAGTGGTTGGGCACTGAACAGACTCCCCAGGGAAGCTGCCACAGCACCAGCCTGACAGAGTTCAAGAAGCATTTGGACAATGCTCTCAGCACATGGTGTGACTCTTGGGGATGGTCCTGCCCAGGGTCAGGAGCTGGACTGGATGATCCTGATGGGTCCCTTTCAACTCAGCATATTTTGTGATTCTGTGTTTCTATGGTTTAACCCTGATTACTGCCCTACATTTAAGTATTTTTTTTCATATCTTCAGAGATTACTAAACAGCCCATGTCTGATTTCATTCAACGGACATCCAGTTGAAGGACATCTGATTTGAGATTACAGCCTACTCAGCTTTCCTGTTCTACCTAATCCATAACGTAGCAAAGAACTCTATCATAGGATGGGGCAGGGCTACAAACAAATTAAAATATCATAATGCACCAATTATATGAGTGACACATGCTAATTATTTCTCGTGCACAGGGCTAGACACATTTTTGCTCTCATGTAAATACAAAAAAAAAATGCAAATAGCAAAACAATTGGCATCAACAACACATTAAAGTGTCATCAGAGAGGTGGAGCTGAGCTCTACACAGCCTAGTTCTGGGAGCAGACTTCTGCCTTACTCAGATTTCTACAGTTGATACTAGAATGACTGATGAACCATGAAAAAGGATGTATGATGTGTGTATATGAAAAGAAATTATGACTAATCTTAGAATGCATTGGCAAGTTTTCACAGTCACATTCTTAAATATATTGAACTCTGCAGTATTGAGGAGTTGAAACCTTTGAGGTCAAGACAGACTGTTTTCAGCATCTTTATCTGATCTGGTATTTTTCTAAGAATGCTCCAAGTATGAGCTAGCTATGCTTCCAACATACAGAAGTTCAAAATAGAATTAAATTCTTTGAAGATTGGAAAGTAGAAATCACTTTTTGAAAAAACCCCAAGCCTTCTATCAAGTCACAATCACAAAATCAGGCATAAAACAAACAGGCTATGGGAAAGCCTTCATTCTGGTCAAGGATATAAGGGTTAAATCCACATATTTGTAAGAGGATTGAGAAAACCTACTGGAAGCATGATCAACCCAAGGCCGCCACCACAGCTTTTTTTTGCCCTTGGCTTTCTCTTTGTCTGCATCTCCTAAAATAAAATATGTTCAAATATTAATTTTACAAAATGAGAAACATATTTCTTACACTGATTAATAATTTTTAATTTCTCTTGAAAGAGCTAAAATTTCATGAGCACATCAGATGTCAAATCTACTGAGTATATTTAATGTTAAAATAATTCAAACCCATGACCACTAAGCAGAAATACTCTGGTTTATGCAGTACTTAAAACACCATTCCACTCTTAAACAGCTAAAAAGTTGGGGTTTGTGTTTTAAAACATACTGTAACAGTTGACTGTAATTTAAAGAGGAAGAAAATTTCCCTCCTCTCAAATCCCCTTACATTTCAGGCTCCAAAACTTTTTAAATTCAGTAAGTGCTGATCCCAGGTCAATGCTGGAAATGTGGCACTAGCTAGGTATAATTATATCTGTTCCCATGATTTTAAATAGCATTTAAAAGCACACAG